>OX421883.1:49386090-50586090 GCA_949128085.1 Cetonia aurata | reverse complement strand
CAGAAAGTTTGAAGATACTTTGGTTTATAGTAGCGTTGATAATAGTAAAGAATGTATAAATAGTGGTACCTATCACAATAATTATTTCTGAAAATTAAAATCATTAATAAGAGCAATTAGATTCTAAAACAGAACTGGACAATGTCACATATCGCACTTGATGATCATGGTAATGAATCATTTTTCTTGGCATCTGGTACCACTACTAACCGTCACTCATTAGTACCGTCAAAAGAATGTAGACACACAATCAGGACATCGTATTAACATCTGCAATTAATGCTACTAAGAAAATTTACCATAAGTTTAATTGTACCTATATCCAGATTTGCAAGAATCGTAGACAATGGGGGAAAACTCTCCGTCTTCATCAATCCTAAAATAAAAGAGGAGACTCCCAATAATTCGAGCACTCAAACAAGAATACGATTCACATATAGCACTTAATTACAAATTACAAGATCGCTGAAAAATTCTATAAAACCATTATTTATAACCGATTGATGTTGTTTTTTGTTTTTAGGTTATGTTTTATGTTTATGTTGTGCGCTTATTAGTTGAATGTGTGATTGTTTTTACAACGTTGCCAATTGAGTAGCCTGTCGGGATTCCTTGATGATGCTCAGCTCTACCACTTGGGGCAACACCTCACGATTATATTTAGTTTTATTTTACTCGCCCTATAGTATGGGTTTAATAATAACCTATTTTATATTCTGTTTTTGCAAACAAAATTAACGAACGACTGCCAATTTTTTAACATGACCCTCTGCATGTTGCAAATTGTTTTCTTTCAGAACAAAAAAAAAAGCCGAAAACAATTCGACAAGACTCATGTTGCGATAAATAATAATTCATTTGCAAGGTATACACAAAAGAAAAATTAGTTATTTGTCAATTCTTTGCGTAATCTTATACCAGAGAATAGCGAAAACAGGCAACCGGTTATACACTATAGTTCACTCTTAATGCCGTACTGATTCGATAGATGATCTATACCATTACTTTTCTAAATTAAAAAATGGAGCAAAGTATTTCTTAGGGCGGGGTTACTTTGCTCTGGTTTAGTAATTCAAAAACTATCTTGCCTGCATTTAAACAGCTGGATCAAAGTTATACACGATGATGCACTGATTTTCCAGTGATTTCATTCTTTATTAAAAAATAAGTTATGTACATTGGAAACGGGTAGAGAACATAAATGTGTAAAAGACTTCATTAAAAATTCATGTGAATTCAGGCACCGAGAAAATACCTCTTTTAGAAATTCTAACACGAAGCCGAATGGAAAACATCTAACCCTGGGTAACTCAAACTATCTGGTTTTTGAAAACCATTTGAACTAAAGGTAGTAGTTTCATCATCAAACTCCTCAATTTTTTCTGGATGTATTTGTCGCTCATATAAAAATGCAACAAAACGGCCTACACCCGCACCACATTGTTGAAACGAATCTCGCTATATTCCAATATATTGCATTAAAAAAAAAAATGACGGACTCGTTTTCTTTTTGCTCTTCGACTACAAGCTCCTTTTGACGAATAGTCTTCGAAAACTATGTCAACATCCTATCTACGGTAAAGAGCAATGCGGTGGTTCTCTACACCGAAAATAAGTGGGCTCATCCTTACTCATGGTAACCCCTGCTGCCGAAATGCACTTTTTCTAGCTGCTATGTTTATTTTCTTTTCCCGTTTATGAACAATGTTAGTTACTTCTATTCTTTTCGATTAAAGAGTTTTAAAGAACTCTAATTGTACTACGTCTGAATTGCTAGCATTTCTGGCAAAACGACTTAAAGCGTCTTTGGCCTTTTGAAGGAAATATACCGCATTTTCGGAAACCCACTCTCAAATTGTCTGCAGCATGTGAATTAATTTCCAACATCTTTGATAGCAAGGTGGGAAGCACTCTTCTTGAATATTGCTATAACGAATCCCTCCAGCAGTATCCTTCCACTCTGAGAAAAGTCTCATCCTCAAGTAGCAGTGTTAAATGGGTACTGTTGGATGCAAGTACTTTTCCGACACAGCTGAAGAGAATGTACAGTTACATGTGAAGACAGGTTATCACACCGAATCACTTTTTTTCCTTCAAATTTCCTAGGCCTATGTATCATGTATCATCTTACTCTCATGCCAATACATAAATACGTTTGCATGAAACCATCCAGATGCACTAACGTTATAATGGCAACTTTTCGGTCCAATTTCTGTAGATGTCGTCTACATTTTCGTAGCTCGATACACTACGTATTGAGGCAATCTTCAGCGAAGTTTCCGCAAAACATGATAGAAACGGATGTCTTTTAAGCGTTGTGAATGGTTTCTGAATATTTGCATGCTTTTTTAAGTAGCACCTTTTTTCCAAGATCCTGCAATTCATTTTCTACGTTATCAAAATAATGATTCGATAAATTCATTCATCTACTGCTGCTCTAGTCTTACATAATAATGTTAAATCTATTATTGGATTAAAATCTTCATTCGTTCCAACTAGTGCAAATAATATGAACACATATCTACATTAAATAAAAGAACAAAAATTAAAATCGATTATCTTATTATAATAAAGCAAACTGTAATCTTCTGTACCTATGTACCAATAAATATCTTAAGGAGCAAATACAGCCTATTATTTAATCAATATGTTCCCACCAACCTCCTGCGGTTGGGCGAATTCTTATAAGCGATAGCAACTCTATACTTTGTACTGTGTATATTGTAAGTACAACTCTGATCCTCTTATAGCGATCATAAATATTCCAAGATTTAGCTTTCATAATTAAATATTGCATTGAATGTTGATTTTTACAGGAGGCGGGTGAGTGATGGTGTAAATATAAAACTTGACCGTAGGATACTTATCTTTCACCACCGAAGAATGTCCATCTGTGGTGTGCGATTTACAGCGCTCAGTGGGGACGTCCTGTAATTACTGCGAACATTTTATAACTATTTGTTGAAGATATCGAAGGTCGACATGCGGTAACAATAATTCTTTAAAATTTACGACTAGTATAAACCAAGGGTTGTTATTACTCTAATCTAGTAATATGTTCTGCTTCGCGTATGCACACGTCCATAAGTGCACTGTGCACATGAGTATGTGGGTACACCTGATCTTTTTACACCAACTAATGCATATTTAACGATACAATAAATGATAACGTAACACTAGTGTAATTATTCCCTTAACGACGACGTAAACTTTATGGTTATTGTTGCCAATAGGGCAAACCGTAATCCAGTGGGAAGTCCTTTATTTGTTTTATTTTTATGCACATTGCGTTTCTAATCTGGATTTTTTCGCTGTAAAAATGCAAATTGCATATTGATAGGTCTTTCAACGTAGTCGGCGAACTGTGAGCACTTACTCACATACTACTTGCATTGTGTACCTATTGCAGTGAACCTGGATTAATGCAGTTGGACTGTTACAACAGTAAAAAACATAATGCAAATACCTACATATATCGTAATTAAATTATATTACAACAAGCGCTGTTTTCAGTTCCCTCATTCCTGCTGTTTTGGGTTTTACTATAGCCCATTGAGTTTCTGGTTTACATGTAGATTGGAAGCTATGTATTCGATCGATTGATCGTGCAAACCGCTTTTTTAATTACAAATAATAATATGAAATTTAATAGATTGAGTGTGTTTAGTCTTATTTAAGTCAGCATGAGCATCAGTGTTTTCGAAAATTGCGAAGACCCTAATTCAATTCAATTACTATTTCCCCAACTTCAAAAGATCATAATACATTCATATCATCTATCTGGGAAAAAAAATGAAATTTCATATGGTGCTAATTTGGTGGAATTTATAAAATCTATTGTAAGTATATTAATAGTTTCAGGAAATTACTTCCCCTAAAAAGTTATCTTTTGGAGCACATTTTTCAAAAAATGGTCGACCAATAGATACAGTTTTTCTTCATGGTGTTCAGCAATGTCACGAAAAAAAGAAAAAGCAGCTAATGATCTTTTAAAAAGAATTACTAAAAGTTATAAAACCATTAAAATACGAAGAGGAAATATAATAATATAATAGTGTTTATTCTCATTAGTTGACAATGTCAATAAATTATGAGCAGTGGAAATTAAAATGGATAAAATAGATAAAATATATATAAATATATAGCTTAATTATTAAAAATATTCTTCCACGTAGCAGGTATTTCCCAAGGGCTATTGTTTAATTGTTAATTTAAATTCATACAGTCTCGTTCGGTGATAAGGAACATTCAAATTATAACCATTTCTTGTAACCATGTTACTGTACGCATCGAAATTACGTATGAATTGTTTTTCATTATTTTTAAATAACATCAGAATTTCATAGATGTAGATAAACGCCAGAGGTAGTATGCCCTGCTCTTTAAACAGTGGACGGCACGAAACTGTCGATGATACACTTAGCATACGTCGAGGTATTCATTTTTGTAATAAAAATATTGTTTTTGCAGCTACCGTACATCCTCAAAACACAATGCCGTACAGAAGGCGACCCTCAACGTAGGCAGAATAAAAATGTGTAAGTGAATGCAAACTTACATTATCACAGAGGCACCTAATACCAAATAACGCAGAAGTGAGTTACTGTTGTAGTAATAAGCAATGTTGATCAAATTTTAATCGTGAATCGACCGTGATGCCCAGAAATGTGAAAGAGTCGTTCTCGGGCACAGACCGGCTGTCAACGTACATGGAGTTTGTTGGTCTCGTACACCTAAAATGTATTAAACCTGTCTTATTGATGTTTAATGTAAGACCATTACGAGAGCACCATTGTGTTATGTTATTGGCGACTCTGCTACACAAGATTGAGATCTCTAAAACTGATTTTCCCGAGATCATACAAGTGGTATCATCAGCATAATGGGCAAGAGCGCTGCAACTCAGGGCAGAGTTGAGATCATTGACGTACACCAGAAACAAAGAAGGACCCAAAATAGACCCCTGAAGTATACCACTGGAAATATCCAACACTGAAGAGTTGAAGGTGCTACTTATATTGTTCCGTTCTCCGTTGATACTTACTATGGTTTTTCTATCTTTTAAAAATGACGCGAACAGTTCATAAGCTATGCCTCTTATGCCCAATGAGTAAAGCTTAGATAACAAAAGTGGATGATCAACAACGTCAGAGGTACTGGATAAATCAAAAAATATACCTGCCGTTGAATTTCCCCAATCTAACGAATCTAATAAACTATATTCAGAGCACTATATACTGCGTCTTTCGTGGATTTGCCAGGGATAAAGCCAAACTGTGGAGATGACAATAGGTTATTCTCTATGGGAAATTTCATTAGTCGGACATTAATTACACGCTCAAATATTTTTGAAAATATAGACGGCAAGGAAATGGGCCGATAGTTCTCAACATCATGCTTATCACCTTTCTTATATACCGGGATGGTTTTAGTTAATTTCAAACTGGTGGAAAAAATACCTTGCGCTAAGCAACAATTTACACAATATCAGCCCTAAGATTAGATTAAATTAGGATCAAAATGATAATATAGGACCAATTTTCAGTGTTACGTTTTCAGGTTTACTAGGATCCCTTTTATCCCGGAATATACAGGGTATACCGACGAGCCCAAACCAATCACAGGCTAAACGGGAGTTTGCGGAGAGCGGTGCGGTCTGGCTGGTCTGCCGAGTTGGGACGATAAGCGGTGCGTTCCAGGTGGAGCGCGGGCTTTCTACTTTCTGCCGAGTTGGGGCGGTAAGCGGACATCAAACGACTATTTAATTGGCTGGGTGAATCGGCCCGGCTTTCTAGCTTTAGTAATAATTGGCCCAAATATAGTTTTTGTTTTCCACAGCGGCCTATTTAAAAACATTCAATCCCAATTCCGGCGCCAACACTTCCTGCAAATATTTAGAATATCCAGTTAGTTACACTATAAAAATGACATACGGCACCTGACGTGTATGTATTTAGTCACCATTTTTTTTTTAAGTTTTGTAGCAACCCTAGCTTTTAATGTCGATATAGATATTATTATTCACTTTCTTCCTGTACATTTATTAAATATCGTAAATATTGTTAATTCAATCCTTATCATATTTGTATTTTAAACTTGTTTAAATTTTCTTCAGGTACCATCAATATAGAAATAAACCCGAAACTTTTATGAAGAAATAATACCTGCATTTACCTATATTATATGTAAGGTTAATCGATCAAAATTACTGTCAATATTTATTAGCACGCACGGGCATAGAACGCGAGTCCATATATCGATTCCTTACACGGCTGAAAAGTCGAAGATAATTAAGAATAATATTCGTGATAATTAATGTTTTCAATTCTCTACGAGGGCAGCAATAAATTGCCTCAATAACAGCCCGTTCTACATTTATCCAATTAAACATTACACGACAGTAATTTTAATGGCGTATTCGTCTTTATTAAATATTTCCATCTAAGATTAACTGCGCCGCTCGTTCGGTGTTTATCTCTAGATCGAGCATATCTTAAAGCACAATCTCAAATCTTCTCCTAATTTCATAATTATACTCGATATGTAAACCGTTTATTTTTAGCTCATATCTTATACGGAGAACATCGGCGCGGCTTAAGTTAAGGGATTTGTTTTTCGCACGAATACGACAAAATAACAGATAACAGATCTTTGTCCATCTACGTAGAGGTGTGTGTTGTTATATAGATACACGAATGTTACGTATACTCTTGCTTAACAGCAGTAACAAATGGGCAAATGTTTACATTCCACGTGTATTTGACACCTTTGCACTCTAATAAGAAAAGAAGAGTTATAAGAGGAGACGATGTGAAGTACGGCTACTTGAAATGAGTGTAGATATTAATGGACCACGCCGTTAACCTTTACTAGTACTTTCCTGGGCAATTCCACTTAAGCGGCGCATTCTGTACATATACCCGTCTTTTTACAGTACAAAGACCTAACTACATGATCTCTATAAAGCACTTCAATGGCGTGTTGTATCTCTTAAGAGATTTTCAAACTTTACAGTACCGTAATGCAATATACGAAGTAGAATTACATATCTATATACATGTATTTATAACAAGTTGGTATTCTATCTACTTACATCTAAGGTTAAATAAGTATATAATGTAGTACAACTTCTAACAACAAATATGTTTGACAAGAAATCATATGCCTTGATTAGTATTTACATTGCATCTTCTAATGTATTTTCGATTTTATAAATACACATCTGTTGATATAAATATTTATACAGTATTCAAACAAGATACACCATATTTTGAAAATTTTTTGGTAATGGTATATTTCATAAGTATTTATCCCCAATGGAAGTACTTTTAACCGTGTTAATGTCGGTATATGATACACTAAATAGTTTCTATTATAACGAAAAATGTTATTATTTTTCACTCACTTATATCTTCCAAATTTTGTTTATTTTGTAACTGTATGTCTTATGGAAAGACGTGAAATACAACTTTTAATCTTTAATAACTCTTTATAACTCTAAACCACTTACTATACTATTGTTTACACATGAACACAGGTGCTCTTAATTTTATTAACATGTATATTGCTGTTTTGCAGCGATTTTGAAAACCATCTGTATATATATATACAAAATGGAAAGCGTAAAGGCTACCGACGTGTCTTTGACTGTTTCAATAAAATAGGCGAATTGCCTATCGCAAACATTGTTGTATAGTGCGGTCAAGTTTTGAATTGTAGCATTGTTTTCATCTTGTTTTTTTCTTACACAGCCTTGCTCAATCCGAATAAGCTGACTTTATTCATCATATTCCAAATATATATATTTTCTGGCCGCATCTACAAAAATTTCACTATTATGTTTAGGAATACGATGAAAACTCAATTGTTCAGTTTGTCACCCATAAGTTCTGTTTAGTGATCCAAATAGGAAACCACATTAATCGCTCTAATAAATAAAATATTTGATCATGTAGATAGACTATTTTACTTACAATTAGTTGATTAGAAATTATCTAAATATATCCAAACTAGAGAATGCAAAAGTATTAAGTATATAAGTTATTTATCCAAAAACGGGTAAACAAAACAAAAATTAGGCTAATTAGTACTGAGGTATATTTGCTTCCTTTATTAAACCTGTCAGCATCTATATTTGTTGTTGCTAGCTTCAGTAAATTCGAAAGATCTGACAAAGCATCTATTCTTCGGCTTAATAAATTTTATATGTGAGAATGCTTTCGCAGACATGTGCTTTTAATCATTGCATTCTGTGAGTAAGTGAGAACATCTGTTTTTATCTTCATTTTATTCATATAAAGAGGGCCTGATCGCAAATTACATAATTCCAATTGTAAAAGCATTTGATGCAATAGTAATGAAAACACTGCAAAAAGAAACCAATTTCTTAAAATCACTAATTCGGTTTTCAAAATCTTTTGTAATTATTTAGATATTCCATATGGCACGAAAATGATACTTTACGTCTTTATTAGTTCTTAGTTGTTTACGGCGTTCTTTGCAATTTGAAAAGGTTGTATAGAATTGTCATTAGTTAGTGTCGACATAAAGCTGCAACATAGCAATAAAACCAGTGAAGCTCGGCGAAGGATCAATATTAGTTTGCTCAACTGCTTACAATTAGTAGGCGATTAAAAATCAAGGATCTCTTTATATAATTTCTTAAAACATAAGGGAACATAATTCCATAAAGCAAAAAGTATGTAGTATGTACGTAGAAGCAAATCTGCACTGGTATCATTTACTTTATCAAAAACCAAACAAAAAAAAACAGAAAATGGAAAATTTACAAGTTAAAATCTACTTATTTGTTATTTTGCAATTGTCTTCATGACATTGAGTTGCCGTAGAAATTTTTTGCAAAGAGTTGGCTGGTGTATGATGGGATAATGTACATTGTTTCACCATAAAAGCCACTCTCTGTCCCTGTCTAGCTTTTGCGTCATGGGTTACCATGTAGGAATTTACCCACCGCAGTCCATACACAATGAGCTGATATTTAAATGTTGGTTAACATTTGCAAGGTCGTAGAGTATAGATAATGGAATTAGTCCTTCCGATCAACATAGGATGTACCTCGGTGTTTTTGCGGCGTATCATGTGATCCACGGACGGCAGTTCCTATGCAATTTCCTCTCTTGCACTAATGGAGAAAAATTAAGACTCTAAATCAATGCAGCGTAGCATGAAGTACGCCCAGGAGAGAATATACTGCTTAATTACTTCAAAGTCCATTCACATAACTGACAATGAGTATACATATTCAACGAAGAGATGATTGTTACCCATTATTAAATACAATTTACTTTTGTTGGTTTATTTAGAATTTTTGTCCCCTTCTCCTCTATTTAGCTCTTTACATATAATATAAACATGATGATACTATAGTGCAATTTTTTCAAATTGTGTTAGACCAGACACCTCGTTAGCTCAATTGGTAGAGTCGCCCGCCCGGTAAACGGGAAGTGCCTGGTTCAAATCCGACACAAGGTAACATTTTTAACATAGAAAATTTCCTCATATTAAAAATTACAGTTAAAGCAGAAAAGCATTTATTCAATGATGATACTAATAAAAAAAATCAAATTTTTTACGATTCATTATTTTCACTTAAAGTGAAAATCTAGGTTTCAGTAATTCAAGAACTGCGGGAAATCAATCGGAACCAAGAAAGTGATGAGCATCGGTTTGTCGGTAATACCAACTTTTATAATTGCTTGTTATTACGTTGTTATGAAAATCATTGTTTCTCGAGGTCAGCCTTAATCAAACTTTTATTGACCAGATTAGATTAGAGTAGGGGTGGCTATACTGACCTATTTCACCGCGACTTCTTCAGATCTATTGTGATCCCCTTTGTCCTAGCAAGCGCTATCTAACTTTGCCTTTTCTATTAGATCTATCACCTTTGAGAGCGGCTCCTTTATGTATCTGTTAGTTTTGGGATTCTCTACGCAAACTAGTAGAAACCTTGTCCTTCACAAGCCATCAGCGTGGCACAGTACATGAACTGCGGTTTCTTGCTCCTCTTGGCAGAATCTGCATAGAGCGTCATTTGCCAGTACTATGTCATGCATGTGCTTATTCAGTCTATGATGGTAGAGTATGCCAATAGACCTACTATTATTTTGACAGTTTTCCTGTCTTTACTCAGTAGGTCTTTAGTAAATTCATGCTTCTGTTCCCTTAAGTATTTCTTTGCTTATATTTGTCCAAATGGTTTCTTCCACAATTCTCTGGGCTTATTGTGTGTCTATTCATTGGTAGGCTTTTTAATTTGCGATTTGGTAATGCCGAAGGAAGGATCAGTCCCAACGAATGGCCTTGACTGACGAGCTTCGTCTGCCGTCTCATTTCCTTCGCTGCCGTATTGCTGGGAACCCAGGCACGAATGTCGGAAATAGGTTCAGGCGAGTCTCATTTTTTCTAATCTGACGAAAAAAGTACCGAAAATGCGAAAATTATCGCGCGATAATCGAAATTATAGCGGCGTGTTTTTGCAGTTCATTTCCCCTTTATTCGTCTAACATGGCGCCTATGTGTATTGGCGTCAACGTTACCGCTCATCTCTAGACGATGTTTGCGATGAGAAAAAGCTAATTTTTCGAAGAATTTTCCACAAAGCTTCCCATATGTGACAGATTAGCGAAATCAGTCCAAACCGCACCGAAAACGCATAATTTATCGAGATACAACATCGCTTCTGGCAAGCTGTCATCCGTATCACATTTAACGGCCGTGAAGAAATGTGCGGCATTTAAAGTTCGATTGGAGCTATTTTGAAAGCTCTGAGATTATTTTGAAAAACGGCAAGTACACCTGTATATAGCTATTAGTACGTCAATTTTTAAAATTAACCCGTATTTTAGATCAGTTCTTATGTAAATCCTAGGTCAATTTGTCAAACGTCTGATCCATAAAACACGTACTTTTACGCTGAAAATTGCAGCTTATGAGGCGACGATCTAGCTCGAAAGATGAACAATTTACAAAGAATAAGACCCCAGGTACCTCAAAAAAGCGAAAATCCGGACCGAAATGCTGAAATAACCACGAATTTATTGATACCGAAGTAAACATACCTTCTCAATCGGAGAGATTAATATCATCGCAAATGTGTGCTTACAAAAGTGATAACCACAGTTTATAATGAGTTTTTAGGTAGGAATATACAATACTTTGGGTACCCACATCAGTACTGGCGCTTTCGCAGCCCCAAACCAGCATTGGTCAACTTAATCAAAATTATACACAAAATGGAATAAGTAGCGATGATTCTAAAAAAAAGTATGTACCCACAGTATCTTTGTTTTCTTTAAAATTAGGTTTTACGCTTAAGAAGAATTGTAGTTTCAAATACATTCAAATGCAATCAGAAATCTAGATTCATAAAACAGTGTCAACTATGTAAAGAGTAATTGATCAAGAATGGCATTTGCATCAGTTCCTGCCATCATTATCCTGATTTTACGAAATCATCCCATGAGGTACGATTTGTCACCCGCTCTGGCACATCATTTAGTACTAACAGAGCCTTCGACGTGACCGATGTAAATATATTTGTAAAAGAAACGTTTTTGTCCCATTAAATCCCACAAAGACGTATTGCGGCGATCCATTATGGCTTTTTCAAACCATTACGGCCTCTCTCTATGACAATATCTGCGCGCAATAAATGTGCGTCGTAATTCAAAATTGCCTATTATTTTGCCTATATAGAAACGCCAATAACATTCGAGGTAAACGAATGAAGACGCCGTAAAAGGTTATGTATGTACTTACGTCTACGAATAAAAGAAAACAAATAAATACATAATGTTTTAATAGCTAAATTGAGAGGTAATTTGATTTCAATTAATCCGAATGAAGTAAAAAATAGTAGGTAGGTGTCACCAATTTAGACAACTATCCGTTAGATATTTACACTTTAAAATTAGTTGATAATTATAGCGAATGTCCAACACAAGTACTACCTGTCTATAAGCTATAAACAATGACTTGCACGCCATTATTACAATATGCATTAGTTGTTTTTCTTCAGAGAAAGATTATCAAGCGTTCCATAACCTCATGATACCTAATCTTCGTAAGGAAATAGCGACTGTTAAGTCATATATCAAGCGTATCGTAATAGTAATAGGTAATTATAAACTTAAACTACCTTGTTTATAAAAATTTGCAACATAATATACTATAGTAACTTCTGGGTAATATATTTTCTTTATTACCTGTGCAGTAATAATAATCTATATCATATAATAATCTATTCCTTAGATAGTAAACAGCACTCCTTGCTTTTAATTTGCAACTAAAAGCAGCTAACAATAACAATTTCATTGCTAGTCTAAATTTTGTGTTACTTAACTAAAATTAATATAAAAGATTGAATCAGTTATTTTACGGTCTCCGGAAGTTCGCGTTATTGCCATATGCTCTTTGTACTTTGAACACAATTTCAGTCGGCTGTATGAATAACCTACACTGCTGTCAATACGAATGAATTATTTATGAAAATAGAAAAAATTAAAAGAACAGGAAATGATACGATACACCTTTACCCTAAGGAAATAATCTTAAAGCAAATTTTAATGAATAGGAAGGTGGGGGTTAAAGACTTAACGCAGATGATAATAAATGAATTGATTTATACGGATGAACTTATATTTGCGACAACATCGGAGAAAGATATACCAGTAGTAGTATTTTACTGTGGGTTGATATGCTTAGCAAGTATGACATGAAGGTAAATGAATGAAGATAGCTGACCGAAATACTAGTAATAACTACTGGCAGTTAAAGTTACGGTGGGGTATCAATGTGTTAAACAAATGAAGTCCTTTAAGTACCTGAGATCCTAAGAAAGTGCCCAAGGATCGTCATAAGGGGAAGTAAATCAAAGAGTCAATACTGACGCTGGTTAAGACTCGATTCACACTGTGATGCCGTTTACGGTTCAATCTCGCTCCGGTCTCGGTCTGTTTCCGGTCCGGTCAAATATTCCTAAACAAGAAAGAATCAGAGAATTCTCACTATCGTATCGCTCTAGTTCCGATCCAATAGTGAGAACTCTTTGATCCTTTCTTGCTTAAGAATATTTGACCGGACGGGGAACGGACCGAGACCGGAGCGAGATTGAACCGTGAACGACATCACAGTGTGAATTGAGCCTTAGTTTTCTACTTTCAAAATAATGCATTCTTGAGGAGAGATGAGATTTGCGCACATTGTAGGCGTACGAAATGAGATATTTGAAAGCACTGAGGGATGTGACAACGCGTGATACGTACTTCTAATGAAACCATTCCAGTGTGGTGCGGTGTGGCGCTGAAGATTCTGCTCCTCAACCTCTATACCGCCAGGTATATGTGGCAGGATTAGGTAAGTGAGGAAGGACATAAAGAATATAACTAAAGACTGAAATGGTCATCAAGCGAAATATTTGCTTGGAAAACTTTGTCTAAGCGAAGAGTGAAAGATGGATATATAAGTGAATAGTAATAGTTAAGAAGCAACCTTTTTCAACTACAAATATATACAGATTGGAAGTTATCAGTCACAACGGGAGGCTGAACATTAGGTATTAAAGAATATAAATTACATAAAAGTTACTTATTTGGTACGCACGTGCCGTAACATCAACTCCGGCTTTGCAACAAGAAAGAGTTAGCTGCAAGAATAAATAAGGACATAATCACTTCTTGTTGCAAGCTTTTTCATTATTATCTCATCTATCCTTTACATTTCCTGGTACCTTAACTTTTCTAGAAAACAATTATACTGTGGCAGTTTTGTCTTGCCATCTTGAATTCAATTTGAGGATAATCATTACGATTAAGAGAAAAAAAAAAAACGCATAATAGGCTGATTTCTGGAGGACTCCAAACAAAGCAATCGAGGATTTATTGAGAATTAAGATTATTTCTTTTGTAAAATATTTGTTTTGCTGTGCTATTATACGGCAGGTTACTGTGATTCTTGTTGATTTTTGTTGATTGTTTTTATTCATAACAATAAGCAAATCGATGTGAAAGTAGCGATATAAAATTTCGTTACTTTTCATCACTTGTACCTAATCGTTACATTCGTGTTGTCAAAAAAGTTACTGTATCGGTAATAGTTACAATCAGACCTCGACAGTACCCGGTATTTCGTTACTTTCGTCACTTTAGACACATTCGATAATATCGTCATTTTCGATACTTTCGGTACTTTCGTTACATTCGATACTTTCGTTACTTTAGTTATCTTCGATACTTTCTTTACTTTCGTTACTTTAGGTACATTCGATACTTCCGGTACTGCTATCGAAAACGTTATTGTAGGTACATATAGACAGATATGTAATACATGGTTATAATTGGAGCGCGAAGCTAGACGATATCGTCGTATTTCAGTATTTCTCAAAAAATTGGGAGAAAATTACGGCATTGTTTAAATAGTCAGGCTGAAACAGGAATAAGAACTGCAAAACAATTGCATGCCCTGTATGACACTTTCATCTGAAGATCTTGAATCGTTATTCAAGTCCATTAGAGTATAACCTACGATGTGATCATATGGTACATTATTATGGTTTCGCTGAAGTAATAAGCACATAAATTTTGTATTATCTACCACATAACAAATCTGCATGATACTTACTTCATATATAATAATAATAGTAATATTGAAACCAATTTTTTTCTTTAACAAATTTAAAATAGAATTATAACGTAAACTTGCCAATATCTACAGAAAAATAATAGTTTTGACAACGTATATGTTTCTACCCATACGTAGTGGAGGGAGCGGCCCATGCGGCAATGTACAGAATAGTTAGAACGGGGACTGGAGGGTACGAGACCCCGTGCTAGAGGGCCTGGTCAGCTCGAGCGGGATTCTCCCCACTCCTAAGTCTACCGAATGACGAAATGATTAGAAAATTCAGCTTCGAAAAGAACTTTGTTACGAAGCTGAGCAATAAGAGAGATTGGAAAGGAGAATCCTCCGCCTACTCCCTAAAGGCAAATGCCATTAAATGGTATGTGGACGGTTCCAAAAGTGACAAAGGAACAGGTGCAGGGGTATTCGGGCCAGGAACCAAATACTCAGAGCCAATGGGAATATACCCCAGTGTCTTCTAAGCGGAAGTAAATGCGATTGGAAGATGTGCTCAATTGAACCTTGATAGGAACTATCGGAAGCAGAGCATTGTGATTTTCTCCGATAGCCAAGCAGCCGTAATGGCACGTAGCTCTAATACCATCAGTTCGAAATTAGTCTGGGAATGTCTTGGTAGACTAAATAATCTAGGCAAAGAAAACAAAGTTGCACTATGCTGGGTACCAGGACATACTGGAATCAGTGGCAACGAGGTAGCTAATCTATTAGCAAGGAGGGCCGCCACAACTTCGTTTGTGGGACCAGAACCGTTCTGCGGCATAGGAATGAGCACCTATAAAAAAGAACTCAAAGACAGGGAGGAGACGCTCAGAGCTTCCCTCTGGGAAAATCTCCCTGGTCTGAGACATTCCAAGATATTCCTTGGAAATTACAGTAAGAAAAGAGCAAAGACCCTGCTGGAATCAAGCAGAAACACACTACGCATCCTTGCAGGTTTTCTTACAGGGCATTGTCACCTGGGGGAACACATGACAAGGATAGGTCTGAAACAGAATAGTGAATGCAGGTTTTGTGGAGCGGAAGGTGAAAGTCCGGAACACCTAATATCCAACTGCACTGCCATCACAGAAACTCGTGCCAACTACTTTGGCAAAGACGTCATAGACGAGGGAGAAATACCCTCCTTGAAACCATCACAGCTATTGCAATTTATTAAAGCTCTTAGACTGGATGGGGAGCTGTAAGTGCGGGCAAACGCTAGCAGCTTACAGCTGATGTAGAGGGGCATAATAGATCGATAGGTCGCGGTGCAATGTTCCTCTAATTAGATCTAATCTAATCTAATCTAATCTACCCATACGTCATTTATTTTATTGCGCGGTTCTATAGCTCCGATAAGTTACAGAGTCGATATGGAATCGATAAGTACGCTTTGGGGTTTCAGAAACACTTTTTTCGAGTTATGGAACGAATATCGAATACATAACTTTATCGTTTCGATAAATCCGTTTTCAGAAACCGGGCACAAGTGGAAGTAGTTATTTTATGAACCCATTAAAATTTATTTAAGTTTAAAGTATTCCTACATAAGCATGTATAAATTAAGTAATGCTATTTGCAATTACTAGTTTTCTGTACAATTGACTGCTAAGTAACTGCACACGTTAAATATTCACATATGCATGTAGTAAATGCATAGATAAATATATATGCATGAGTACTTACATACCTATAACAAAAATGGGCGGTATGTATTTATTTGCAATCGCGAACGTAAAAGCTAACGTTATCTAAACTTTATTGACTACTATAACGCTCGCAGTGGATAAATAAAAAGAGGAAACCATGCGAAAAAAGCCGGACATAAATTTCAAATTTAATTTATTACACATCGCGCTGGTAGGCGTTATACAAATCGCAATAGCACGCGGCAAAAACTGTTTTGTGTCACGGCAATATAATTTCAACTCCTAACGATACGTTCACAATGATATACATTTAATGCAATAAGGGAATGCCCATTAAGTTCTTTTTCTATCCATTATTTCTTACGGCAATAACAATATGAAGAACATATGTCGCTGACTATACACACATAGACAACCTCCTATCTATTGAGCAAAGGCCACGTTGGTAACCCGTTGAGTTTCTCGCGTTAGATTTATGTATAAGGAAGTTTGCATTACAATATTTAAAGGCGCGCAAAGGTTACGTAACTGTGCTAGTGTTTAACTACAGATTTGATTCAAGTAGCGTTAAACATCTAATAGGGGAACGCTGATTGGTCGATTCGAGTTATATTTATGGATAGGTTTAATGATTTCGATTGCCGTATATAGCACATAAATCAGAATTTTGATGAGTTTACTTTGCTGTTTTATATTAGGTATGACATGTTAATTTATTGCGATAATCTCCTGTATGTGTAACAGCTTTTGTAATATATGGAGCATGTTATGCCCCGCACCTTATACAAGATAATTTTTTGGCTGAAATCAACTTTATATTTTACGAATAATTTACCTAATATATACAGAGCGAACTAAATACATATAAAAGGAAAAAATATTCAATATGGTGAACTTCTGTGTGAATGTGGTTTCTCAAGTCTAGTAGGGCTGTTGCCTTAATTTTGCATAGCTTTTCTTAATATTACGTTACTGATTTTCATTTTACTGATAAGTAAACTGAATTATTTGCTTTTAATCTTTATTTACTCTTTCACATGTTATCGGCATGTATATGACTTTCTTCGCATAATGCAACATATCTTCGAGTACTACTCATGAGCCTTGGTAAGGCGAAACGTGGCATCTGCTAGTAATGACCAGGGATGTGAATTGAGCCCACTTAGAACACTCAGCGTTCGACATGTTATTGCTTGGAGTATCCTTTCATACAGTCTCTCCCGTTCCCACCAGCTTACAATTAGTCGCATCGTCAAATTGGTGGGGACACGAGGGACTGCATGAAGGGACACTCCGAGCAATAAAATTTCAAACGCCAAGTGTTCGAGGTGGGCTCAATTCACATCCTTGGTAATTACTATTGCTTATAAAATTTTAATTTGATTAATTTGTGAACGCAAATTTTAGTGGTTTAGCGTCAACCTATAATAGTAGATTTCGATTTAGCTGAAAGAGCTACTCCGCAACAGCTCCGGAGCAACTCATACTGTAAGAGCGAGCCTCCTATCTCCTATGGCCTCATCGTAATCGGCAATCTTCGGAAGTGTGAGAGCGAAGGTATTCCTGCAACGCTTATATATCTATTGCGCCTGTTACTGTAATAGATATTTTGGTATAACTTCAGCAGTGGTGGGTGGGGAGAGAGGTCGCTAGATTTAGGTAGCTCAGGGCGGCATTAATTGTAAATACGACAGTGGTTATACCTCTATAATTGCTACACTATTTCTCGTCACCTTTCTGTGAATTGGTATCTACCTACTACAACTCCTGTGCGCTCTATTGTTTTTTTTTCAATCCATATACAACATGTCTGCTTAAGTTCGCACCATATGGAAAACGTTTTTATTATTAATTTTACGAAAATAATTTATTCTTCATAAAAAGTTCTGCATGTTCTCAAATCTCAAATACCATCATCAGATATCAAATTTTTTCGTATACGAGGTTCCTCAAAAAATATTAATTTGGTCCAACAGTAAAGTTAATTTATTTTTGAAAATGTCGGAAACTTTTATCTGTTATCTCTTTATTCGTTACAAATTTGATAACCTTTACGTCTCTTTGCCTCTATGTTG
Organism: Cetonia aurata; assembly: GCA_949128085.1. Lineage (NCBI taxonomy): Eukaryota > Metazoa > Arthropoda > Insecta > Coleoptera > Scarabaeidae > Cetonia > Cetonia aurata. The sequence continues at coordinate 50,567,726 of OX421883.1, read as the reverse complement.
CATTATTTTGATGATGCATTAAAATAAATGATACATACATAACAAAATTAATTTATTTTACAACTACATAAATAGCGCTAATAATGTTAATTGCGTAACAAACGTGTAATACCTAGCTTATCATCAATTCACTAGTGCTCCAACGCATCTGCCTTCTCTTACAATACAGGTTTCCGTTCTAGAAGAAAATTCCCTCAATACATTTCTAATTATATTCGGAGTTACACCCTGAATTTTTTCCGTAATAATTGCTTCCAAATGTTCTACGTTTGTGAATGGCCTGTGTTCATATACCCGTTCTTTTAAGTAACCCCATAAGAAAAGATCTAATGGGGTTAAATCTGGCGACCTAGCTGGCCAAAAAATATCGAAATATCTATGAATTAAACTTCCATTAAAGATATTACCATACCTGTAGCCGTTCATGTCTTGGAAGATCACGAAGAAATTTATGCAACTGATTTTGTAAAAAATTTAGATATCGTTGAGAAGTCATAGATTGTCGAAAGAAAAGGGCCAATTATTTTATCGTTGTAAATGCCGCACCAAACGTTAGTTTTAAAATAATATTGATCGCGAGTTTTAATCGAAAAGTGAGGATTGGAGTCAGTCCACCATCGACAATTTTGCGAAGACATGGAACAGTGTCTTCGCAAAATTGAAAAAAAATTTAGACGTAAATGTAGCTTCGTCAGAAAAAATTATTTTCCTAGCCCAAGAAAGGATCGTCTTCTAGCTTTCCTTGGATAAGAAAACAAAATTCTAGTCGTCTGTCGTAGTCTCCAGGTTTTAAAGTATGGATATATCGTGGTTTATATGGACGAAACTTGTTCTTTTGAAAGATTTTTGCTATTGTATCTTTACTAATTTTATCTGGAAACGAAGATGCCCTTTCTCGCAGAGACAATTTAGGGTTTTCCACTGCAGATAACATTACATTTAACTCCATCTCCTCACTTGCAACAGGTTTCCGACGTTTCTTTGTGAATTTATTATTAACATCTCCACATGATTTGAATTTTTCCATAATTCTCATCACCGATGTATGGTGTATATTTTTCTCTGGATGTCTGTTGTTAAATATTTCAGCTGCTTCACAAGATTTATAATTATCACCAACGATTAAAACTACTTCTACTTTTTCTTCCACACTAAATGTCACCGGCATGTTAACCAATTTTATTTTACGTTCACTGTCAAATAATTTCTTGCTATCAAGAAATCATTTGTTTATCAGTGCATCCTAGATTTCACGTAACTACAGTTACAGTTACGTATACATTGTTATTGTAGTCAAATATGTAATTGGATGTAATTACATATTTGAACGTATACAACTGAAAAAATTTGATATCTGATTATTGTATTTGAGATTTGAGAACATGCAGAACTTTTTATGAAGAATAAATTATTTTCGTAAAATTAATAATAAAAACGTTTTCCATATGGTGCGAACTTAAGCAGACACGTTGTATATTATATACATATTTCAGTATCTCTTTTCCTATTATTCCCATAGTTTCAAACATCTCCGCCGTTATTTTGTCGTATCCAGGTGATTTTTCATTTTTCAACTTCCTCACTGCTTTCTTAACTGCCAATACTGTAATATATTCTCTAGTAGCACTAAATATTTCTAATATATAGCTTTAATATTAAAATATGTGTTATATATTTTTAAAATATACAGTGAGACCGAAAAGTCTGGAAACACCCAAATAGCGACGTAATTAATGTTTTAAAAAGGCTATGTTTTAATAACAGTAGTGTTGTTTTTGCAATGACATTGAAAAAGTTTTGATTCATGTATCATCATTTTTGTTTCAAATGAAAATATGGGCATTTTTGCTTCAGTTTTTGATGGCCGCCGTCATTCTCTAAATGATATTTGAAAAATATTTACACCTTACATAACAAATTTTTTGAGAAATATTGTTCCAGACAGTGAAAACTTTGTCTCTGATCCTTATCCAATACGTAATTTCTAAGAAGTTTTTCTTCGTATTAGCTGTAATAGTACAATTAGAACAATAGGCTATTGCTTTAAACATTTTATTTTTTTGTCACGTTCTGTCAAATACATGAAAGTTCAATTGAGCTAATTTGAAAATTATGAACAATGGGTTTAACAGAAAACAAACGTATGGAAATACTTTTGATGATTGGTTTTGGAGATAAAACCCGTTCATTTAGGAAACATTGCCATTTATTTAATGATACTTATCCAGACCGTGCTCCAATTAGTGTTTCCATCGTGAGTAGAATTTACAATAAGTTTCGAGAGGAAGGGCATGTTCGTGATTCCCCTTGGAGTGGTCATCCTTTAACCAGTGAAGATGCGCAACTCAATGTATTAATAATAATATTCTTTATTGTCCAACAGAAATTTTTATTTTTAACAGGACAAAGCAATGAAAAGAAAAAGTGTACAATGCAAATATAACAAAAAAAACTACATCGATATTCGAACTAAAACTAGGAGCAGCCAATTAGGAGACTAAATATGCAATAGTTACCAGATACGTTGGAAAAAACTAAAGTAAATTAAATTAAGGGAAAGGAAAACAGAAGTATGTAAAGAAGAGGAAACAAGCATCAGTTTAGGCTGAAGATAATAAATGGAAAGGGTCTGGGAAAGATTTATTGACATTCCTGCACATGTGCGAAATCGGCGATTTGGTCATAACATTAGTCCTTGTTGCTCGAATAAAGAAAGTGTCCGTCGACCGCGTCCCATATGAAGCCGTGGTTATTCCTATCAATGACAGCAACTCCGGAGCATCAATTTTATTGTTTATCAGATTGATCAGGAATTTGCCACTAGTGTCCTCCCTGCGATCAGGAAGCGCTCAAAACTTGTGGTTAGATAGTAATATTTTGTAGTCCATTGCTCGCGGTGGATAATCTCCACTAGTTTTGAAAGTGAGGTACTTGAGAAACTTTTTCTGAACTCGTTCGAGTTGTAACTGCTGGTATATAGAAGTAGGGTACCAAATTATGGAAGCATATTCCAGTTTAGGGCGAACCAGCGTGTAATAAAGCGTTCTCAAAGTATCGGCACTATTGAACGCTTTACAGGATCTAACTAAGAAGCCATAGGCCTGGGTAGCTGATTTGCAGATGGTGTAGATGTGCTCGGAGAATTTAAGACGCTGATCAAAGAGTACGCCGAGGTCTTTGAACCGTGAATGGCGAGGAATACTGCGATTATCCACGGAGTAATTGAAGTGCATTGGGTTCATGATCGAGGTGTAGGTGACCACGGCACATTTATCTATATTAAGTTTGATGTTATTTTCATAACACCATTTGTTGATGAGAAGCAGGTCACGCTGGAGAGCTTCACAATCAGCAACACCAGTGATCTTGGAAAAGATTTTGAGATCATCCGCGTAAGCCAGGATTCGACATTCGAGAATTGATAGTAGGTCATTAATATAGATGTTGAATAATAATGGACCAAGCTTCGACCCCTGAGGTACTCCCGAGGAAGCAGTAAATATATGGGAATGGAAGCCGTTGTAACAAACATAGCAAGAGCGGTTGTCGAGGTAAGATGCTATGAGATCGGCAAGGACAGGCGAAAAGCCCAACGCACTTAATTTAGATATAAGGATATTGTGGTCTATGCTGTCAAATGCCTTGGCAAAATCCGTGTACAGGACATTCACTTGCTCACGCGAGTCAATGCAAGCGTCGTTGTCATTGAATGAAAATCGGCATGATACCACACGACATCTTGCATCAGACTGAATTTTACTATCGTATAGGAATTTGACAAGATGCTCAAGGCCAACATTGATCTAACTTTTTTGCAAAGATTTTCTACGTAAGTTATAAGTATTTCTTAAGTGTCATTTAGAGAATGACAGTGTCTGTTCAAAAATAAAGCAAAAATGTTCTACTACTGTTTGAAAAAAAAGTACATGACGTCATAACTTTTTCATGTCAATGTCATTACAAAAACGTCACTACTGTTATTAAAAGATAATAATATTGACAGATCTTTTCGAATATGGACTATTTTCCACTTCTATCCAAAATAATTCTATTTTATTCATAATATGCGCAATTTATATTTTATATACTGAACTTAATATTTTATTAAGAGGTGCACATTAAATAGAGTTTTGAGAAGGTTTAGCTAATTGTTTTTTCGAATTATTTTTATTATACCATCCAAGAATAATTAAATTGCATTTATGAAGCAAAATGCTTCAATATTCCAAAAAATAGTGACAATTAAGGAACGTTTTTATTAGTCACAAATAAAGCAATGAATTTCCTACAATATTTAAATTAAATGTGCATGGAAATTATTCGCGAATGGAAACAGAACAAGAAACCAAACGATGATCAAATATTAATAACAGCGATTTGTGTGCTCTTATCTGTGTTTCTACATTCTGCATTATCTTCACAACGGAATGAATAGATATTATCTCTGATATCTGAATATATTGATAAGTTTGAGAAACTACATATTTCTGGAAAATACTCGTGACAAACAATACTTAGAAAGCTGTCGCGCGTTTCGCCAGTGACTAACAAATACTTGCCATAGAATATAGTTATAGGTATTTGGAATTATAGTATGTGTAACAAAAATCATTTTTAGATGATGGGAAATCACAGAGTACTACCTAATTAATGAATAATGATTTCGTGATTAATTTAGGGAGATTGTGTGATTAAATTTAACTTTATTGAGGTAGAGGATATATGTATGGCACAAATTTTTATATTCTCATACCGTGGTTCCGTTTTAAAATGCATGTTCAGCGTTATTGTAATTGTCATTAATTGCTTTTTTAAAACAATCATGAACACATTCACTACCCGCTACATAGGGTGATTCACGTAACCTGTCCATTAAAAGTTCTTGAATTTGCTACGTTATCTCGATTTTGAAAGTTCGGCGATAAGCATAGTTGGCTATGATCTAGTTAGAAAAAGCGACATAATCAATGTCGCACTTCCGGTTACATCGAAAGTCATAGCCAACTTTAATACTATAAATAGAAGCCTATATTTTTGATTGCATTTTTAGATTCTATATAGAATTTTGAAGCCAATTTCATAAAACATATTCTTAGCTATCGATTACCGTTTCGGAGTTATTTTGATTTTTGTGAAAAAATGCAAAAAAACATATGATGAATTAAAGGGGTGTAACAGCCATACAGTAAAAGGTAGACAGCGTTTATGTGAATTTTGGAGGGTACAGGTACTGTACTATTTAACGAAGGCATAAAAAGTAAACAAAATCATATAGGCTGTCTCACAACCTAGGGTTGATTTGGCATAACTTCTTAGTACTAACAGTATTTTTTTTCAAATGGAACACCCTATATATTTTTACACTATGCGATGTAGAATTTAATACTCTATCGAAAAGCTATAAGTGTTCTTATACCTATCTCTATAGCTTCTTTTAGAATTTGTGATTTTCAGAAAATGTAGTTTTGAATTAGTTTTTCATTAGGAAATTGGCACGCAGTAGGCTATGGGGACTACGGAGCATTACTAAACAATATCAGTCTACACTCAAGTGATCTGTCAAATTATTTTGGCCTGTGTTGTTGTGTTTATTGCATTACCAAAAATGGAAAACCATTTTAGTAATTATAGAAATGAAGATATTTTAAATATATTTTTTATTTACGGAGAATGTAATGAAATTGTAAGCAGAACTTGCAGAGTATTTAATAGCCGATATCCTCACTATTAACAGAACACATTTCCGAAGAATTCAAGAGAACTTTTTACGTACTGGACAATGGAAGCATAATAAACAGGTGCCAAAACCTGTAACAGAGGATGAGAATTATGAAATAATGGTGTTGGTTTATTTTCACAACCACCCTCATACTTCCATACGTGCTGCTGCTCAAGACGTAGGTATATTCTATTCATCGATACAGTGCATTCTATCAAAACATAAAATGCACGTATACGCTTTTAACATCGTGCAAGCGTTACATCCTGGCGATGAGGCTCGCCGTTTTGCTTTTGGCGAACAAATATTAATAAGGATCTAGGAAGATTAACAGTTTTTACAAAAAATTATTTGGACGGATGAATCAAAATTTACCAGAGAGGGTATTGTTAATAGACGCAACTGGCATTACTGGGCACCGCAAAACCCTCACTTCGTTCGTGAAGCTTGCTACCAGAATGCATTTAGTTTTAATGTATTTTGTTTAATAATGTATGGAAGAATACATTTTCAAATTTATGATGGCAGACCAAAACAGAATTAGAGCGACGAGCGTTTGATAACATAGATCCTGAACAACTAAAGCAGGCTACAACAACAGAAGTTTATAATAGGGTCTTAAAGTGTTTGCAATCGAATGGGGGTCTCATACAACACTTATAATTTTATTATACATAATACATACAGCATTTCGTTTTCGATTATCTTGTATTCAATAAATTTTATTTTCTTATACTATATTTTGCTTCTTTTTATATAATATCTCTTAAAATTGTTTTTTACCGCCTACTATTAATTAAATACCAATTCAAAACTACATTTTCTGAAAATCACTAATTCTGAAAGAAGCGATTGAGATAGGTATAAGAACACTTCCAGCTTTTCGATAGAGAATTAAATTCTACATCGCATAGTGTAAAAATATACAGGGCGTTCCATTTGAAAAAAAAGTACTTTTAGTACTAAGAAGTTACGCCAAATAAATCCTAGGTTGTGAGACAGCCCGTATAATTTTGTTGCTTTTTGTGCCGTGGTTAAATAGTAAAGTACTTCTACCCTTCACAATTCACATAAAAGCTGTATACCTTTTACTGTATAGCTGTCACACGCCTTTAATGCATCACATGCTTTTTTTGGATTTTTTAATAAAAATCAAAATAACTCCAAAACGGTAACCGATAGCCAAGAAGATGTTTTATAAAATTGGCTTTAAAATTCCCTATAATATCTAAAAATGCAATCAAAAATATAGGCTTCTATTTATAATACACTCCGCCAAAAAAGTATCGCATAATTTAGTTTTAAATCATAAAAGTATCGCATAATCTTTGTTTGTAGCATAAAGTTGTAAATATACTTTAATGCGCTCTAAGATATAATTTCTATGATTGTTTAAATAAAATACAGGCCAAATAAAAACAAGAACTCATACTTGAGATTTTTATTAAAACAAGAAATTATAATTTTGGAAAGAAAAATGTCATAACAGTAGCTTTTAATACTGAGTATTGCCACCTCTGGCTCTTATGACCGGTCGCGTACGGTTTGGCAGAGATTCGATTAACCTCCGTATATAAGCCTGATCCAAATTCTCCCACTCGTCACGGAGAGCATTTGCTAGTCCATGCAGGTCCGCTGGGGCAACATTTTGGGTTCGTATCCGTCTGTGAAGGAGGTCCCACACGTGCTCGATAGGGTTCATGTCCGGACTTACCGCAGGCCAATCTAAAACTGGAATACCAACATCGTTAAGGTATTCCTGGACGATTATTGCAACATGCGGTCGTGCATTATCGTGCATTAACATGAATTCGTTTCCTATAATTGGCGCATATGGTACTACATGTTCTTCTAAAATGTCCGTTATATACCTGTGGGCAGTCAGTGTACCTCTGTCTACTGGTACTAACTCTGTACGACCTGTTAAACAGATGCCTCCCCAAACCATAATAGAGCCACCAGCGAAATTAGGCCTAGGTCTGATATTACACTGCGAATAGCGCTCACCGTCTCGTCTGTACACTGAGATACGCCTATCTGAGGTGTAAAGACCAAATCTTGACTCATCTGTGAAGAGTATACTGTCCAGTCATTAATGTTCCAATTTACATGTTCTCTGGCAAACCTTAAGCGAGCCACTCGGTGGTTCCTAGTGAGACGAGGGGCTGTTACAGCTACTCTAGCTCTTAATCCACTCTGTCGTAACCTATTCCGAATAGTTTGAGTACTCACACGAGTATTTCTGACTCTAGCCAAGTCGTTCTGCAATTGTCTCGCAGTTACATGTCTTCGACGTAATGCTTGTAGTAGTAAATAGCGGTCATCTTGGCGAGTAGAACATCTTGGACGACCTGGTATAGGTCTTCTACTGTAAATGCCTGTTTCCCTATATCTGGCTACGGCTCTAGAAACACTTGACTGATTGATGTTCATCAAATTAGCAACGTATGCTTGAGATCGTCCATCTTCGATTAAAGCAACTGTAGCAGCCACTTGTTCTGAAGTTAAATTGCTCATTTTAGTTTTAAAAGCGTTGGTACAGAACTCTGACTTCGCACTTTAAAATTTGTCCGTATAGGAAGACTTTCAATAAACAACTGAGCAAACCTTACACATATGCATTTTTCTAAATGTGTTCTTTTAGGAAAAAAATAAAGTAAAAACGCTAAGTTCCATTATTTTATTAGTGTTTTTATAGTTCACATACACGAGGCAAACTTTTTGTGAACGTATAAAAATATCTTGGTTCATAAATGCCCTTTTTTAGTTTATGCGATACTTTTTTGGCGGAGTGTATTAAAGTTGGCCATGACTTTCGATGTAACCGGAAGTGCGACATTGATTAACTTACTTTTTCTAAATAGATCATAGCCAACTATGCTTAAAGCCGAAGTTTCAAAATCGAGATATCACTGCAAATTAAAGAACTTTTAATGAACAGGGTCCGTGAATCATCCTGTACATTAACAATGATATAGCTTATATTATTGATTATTACAACAAATTGCACCAATTCAATAAATTATGCCAAATGCTACTGAAGAAGACAATAGTCGAAATGTCTAAAGCTTAATTTCACAATGTGAAGATCGGATTCGTTCTTTTTTTACTACGATATAAATAAAGCCAAAATCCACAAACTGTATTTCACTTCTATTAAATATCAAAAATTCTAAAATTCCTACTTGTTATAAAGCCGAGTGCAACAAAAATATTACCTACAAACGCGTTTTATTTTTTGTAGGTATATGCAGACATTCCTGAAACTGCTACGAAAATATAGTTAATATACTCTTGCGTATGAGATATGGAATACCATCTTCAAGTATATTCTCAAAATTTTAATGACTACCGGATGTAGAAGATTATAAAAATTAACGGCATTCAGAAAGTTTTCCTAGATTATTTATAAAACTGGTTTCTGACGATAATCCATGTGCGTATGACTTATCGACTGATATTCAATATGCTAATGATTTTTTTTTATGTGCCTGCTATATATATAAAATGGAAATATTGTGTACAACATTGAAGTGGCTCGCATTCGCTTTACACTTAATTGAACCCCACCGTACTCCTGTAGATAATTAGCCGTGAGACTGATATAATTTTATTAGTGGATATCTGAATCAGACGAAGCGATGGTCGTGAACGATATATAAATTCTATACTAAATTCGTCCTAGCGATAAATGTTGTAACAAGATTTCTTCTTTTTATCCACCTACCATAAAAAAAACGTCGCTTTTGAGTAGTCTTCTGTTTTCGCTAGCTCTTGTCGGGTGGAACATAATTTCAATTACTTTTTTCTTACCATGCAAAATTAGAAGTAACGGCCTTTCAATACAGAATCTATAGATGCCAAGTCATACGTCAGCAGTATTTTGCATGGTCATTAGTGGGGCTTCCACACATTGGAGACTATTATGTAATGGACGTTATACAGTTATTATGGCCAGCATATTAGGAAAAAGCAAATATTTTCCTGGGCGTTTTAATATGCATTGCCGTTTTTCTTTCCTAGAAATGAATGAGATGGATTTTTTGCCGAATAAATTCGACATTACTTTATATCAAATCCTTTTAATTTTTTTATTTAATTTCATGCTGATTAAAATACAGTAATGTATCTATAGACGAACAAATTATTTGTTGTTACCTTGATTAATGTGAGTTATGGTTTTGGAACACTGAACATATGAATGAGTTCCATGTAATTTTCTAATAAAGCGTCGTATAAATTACCTTGTATAGCGTTTTTGCTCGTGCTACAATATTATTTAAATTAATTAATTATATTGGTGTGTGTAAATGCCAAGTTAACATTAGCATCATTTATAATTGTAAACTACTTTCTTTATATTATTCATATTATAATAAACAACTGCACTACATTCTATTTTGTTTTAACCGTTATCTACCTTATACCAATTAAAAATTGTATTTTAATATTTATACTATTAGAGCTAGTTTCTTTCTCACTGAGATAGAAGGAGCATTAATAACGTAATTTTTATGTTACTCGGTAAAATATAAATGAAAGTAACATTGTCCAATGCTACAGAAATATGTTTAGTCAACTAAGAAAAGCATTCTTTATTTAAATACACTCATCACTCCATACGGGTTATTAATAAGATTTTCAAGTAAATTGTGAAAAATGAAGTTTCGTCGAACAATAAAATTTTATATTCATCAATGTAAAAATATACTGGGAGTTATATTAAAAATAATTAATTAATTCACGTAGATCACCTAAATTAGTGGAGAGAGGCATAGGGCATAGCCCTGACACTGGTTTAGAGACAATAAAGTTGTCTGTCTAGCAACATAAAGATGTACAGGATGTTTCATTTGAAATAATAAAGTTACGCACGAGTAAAATTCACAAGATGGTCCTAGGTACTTAAACGACTGTATAATATTGGACAACGTTAAAAATCGCACTCTGCCTCCTCAGCCAAATGATGTATTATTTACGGTTTTCGTTTCACTTTTATGAATTAAATATGTTTCACGATACAACTTTTTTTACAACATTGCATTAAAAAAAAATAGAGATAGGTAAGGTAACGCCGGGTAACATTGACACATCTGCTTTACATACTAGGAAGTAATTTGCAGATTGTATATCAGTTTTCAGCATTATGCGCATTTTTTTAAAACTTTGCAAAGTGTCAAAGTTACCTGCACGTCGGCTAACATTTACATGTGACCTAAATTCTGGATGTTTTCTATTATAAGTGAATATTTCCCAAATTTAGTGTATCATTGACACAAAAAAATATATTATATGCACGTAATATTATAGACAAAAAAAATCAAAATTATATTTTAAAAGAATCTTTCAATATCAAAACAGAAATATTACATAAAATTGGGGCTTTCTTCTGAACCAATAGAACTAAAAAAGGTATTAAATGAATGCATGCCCCGACGAAAAGTTGGTTTTGGAAGGCTTCTTCTAACATCTTCGACCAGAACCATAGCCTTATCGGCCACATTTGAATCAACAAAACACTTTTCTTTCAACTGTGGCTTTTAGTTTCTTCGCAAAATCTCTCATCACTTCTTCAGAACAGGCTTCCGCTCGATACTTAGGTAGATTTTGTGCATTTCTACGGCTTAGCTGATTTTTGTAATTAAATCGTTGATTCATTAACATTAATACTTCAAAACTAAACTGTCGAATAAAGCTTTTCATTTACGTGAATATAGGTATAGGATTGCAAGCGAGTCTTTGAAAGGTATGAGGAAAAATTCAAATAATTATACTTATAAATTTATGTATACCCAGTAATTTAGCAGTGCCACCTATGATAGAATAAAAAGCGCCATTGACTAATTTATCGTTCTTGGTAAATTAAGTTAAATAATATAATAAATAAACTATGAAGCTTTGGAAAGAGTTTGGCTTGCGTCCCCTAGAGAGCGCACATCTAAACTCTATATTCCCTAACAGGCGATTGTGAATGAAGGTTTTTTACTGGGAGTGACGCTGATGATGCCTGGTAGGCAGAAACTCTTGTTCGTTTCCAGTGCTATCCCCCTTTTATTGCTTTTGCTGTATGGTGACTTCAAAAATCGCCTCGCCATGGTGGCATTTTTCGGTTTTAATTGTATTTAGGAATTTTTTCTTTGAAATAATTATATAATTCAATCAATGATTCAAATCCTAGCAGTATAAAAAATTGTCGAAACAAGAATTTTGCTTTGCTCACTTTCTCTTGGTATACGTAAACAAACACTCTTCATAGAAGATCGAGTCAGATTTTCATTTACATCATAGATTATAGATCTGAAACTAATTATTGGATAGGATTAATTGCTGTTGCGGCGTCTGGATTAGCTTCACAACTTTTATCTTAATATTATATAGGCGTATGACAACCATGGAAATCAAAGCTTGAAATTAAAAATGTCTTGTACGTCACATATTACCGGCATAAATATTTATGAGAAGATACCACCAAACGTAATAAACATAATGAAATATTAGAAGCTGCATCACATTTTATAACAAGTTTCGAATGAATAAGAGTTAATGGTAATAAAATCCGTCGTTCCTATAATATTCCCTAGGAAGCTCAAGGACATTTTCATCTTTTGACATCAGTTATGTATATTTATGTATGTGTGTGTTAGTATACACAGTAGCCACAGTGAAAACGCATTTCAGGAAACATCGCTATAATCCTCATTGGTTAACATGAATACTAATTAATTTATCAAAAATAGTTACAATGTGGGAATACATCAACCTTAATGAATATTTATGAATTTATATTTAGAGGCACGAGATAAAACCATCTATTTTCCCAATTAGATTCGTTAATAACATGCCATCGCCGAAAAAATAATGTGGTGTTAATTGTAAATAGCGATGACTTCGCAGTTTTACCATTGCTCTTTACAGTATATTGCTGTCGTGTGTAGTCAATGACGTTAATTATTTATTTGAATGATGAACGGCGTTAAATTCTACGCATGGAGTGTTAAATAAAAAGAAATATACCGCGGTTATTTATGTAGTTGATGGATGCACGTTAGCTTCTGGTTATATTCTATTTATAATTGAGCGTATACTAGGACGCTTTAGTAAGTAAATAGTTTTTTTTTTCTTAATTTCGATTCGGTAATATAGCTTTATCTACTTACACATTCTTTATATTTATTGCATGTGAGATGACACATTTTGCGATCGCCACTCTATACAGAAGATCAGGCTAACCACATACACAAATTAATGAAATGCCGTTACAAATCAGGTTTAGAACGATTCCACTATCGAAGACTACGAAGAACACAGTTCAGGACGAGAAATGTAAGTGGATCCGTAGTTTACATTTTTCCTCTTCTATTTCACCTTCGTCGACAAATGACTGCGCTCGCAACCGAGCTGCATAAGGCAATCCCCGCCGATCGATGCTTTGTTTCAAATGCGAGTACAACCTAGTAATTGAGGAAATGTTTCTCAAACTTAAATAATTGACAAGGATATCACAACGTGCGATTGTAAATTCCACATTGGAGCATTGGATCTATGCCGTGTGTGTATATACATATATACACACTTCGATGTTAAGGTAGTTGATTTTACTGCTTCACTTTCGGATGATGTTCCGCGATTTTGTAGAATTACCCGTAAAGGACGTGCATGCTGTCAGGAATGTCAGATCAGGTATCGCAGTGAAAGAGCAGCAAGTGCAGAAATTGCATAGGCATACGACATGGGATTGTTGTTAATTAGCAACCGATTTCTTAATTATTATTATTTTCGTTACTGTAACAATAAATTAGAACACACATTTTTCTCACACACTCCGAAAATGTAATGCGAATTGACTATGCCATTGACTAAAGCATTTGTGTAAGTAATATTGCACAATTACGAGCACTCAAACATAAGACGTAAATATTGGAACAATTATTAAATATTTTGCTGCCATTTGCATACAATGTAAACGAAAACTGGCAATAAAAAGTCTTACATGGTGCAATCTACATAGGGTATCACAGTTAACCTATATTCTGAGTTTACAGTTTAATTTTTTGTACTTCTTGTGTTCATATTATTAAATTTTTAGAAATGCAATTGTTCATTTTATTTACAATTAAATGAGCTGAGAATAAGTATAAATAAATAAATAAATAATGTGCTTTATTGTCAAGAAAAATTATAAATTAATTTTGTGGACAAGGCAGAGTAACTAACAAATTTAATAATTGAAAAGGTACATATACAATAAACACAGATATAAAGTGTCAAATACACTTAGTCGTCAAAGAATAAACCAGGGGATTGTGCTGCTCGCACAAAGAAAAAAAGGGGAGATGAAAGTTTGAAGGAAAAGAAATTTAGTGTTACCCCTCTCCGCAAAAATTGCTAACAGCGTAAAGAGGTTGCCGAAGAAAAACTAACTACCCCAAGTTTTTTTTTCTGGGTACAGTAGTTGCCGAATTATGCGCCATATTTATGATTATTTAAATAGAACACATAATTTGAGGATTTCAAAGAGATAAAGTTGTTTATATTTATCTCCACAAACAATTTAAAAAATTTTAATTTTTATATATCTAATACTCTATTTGTTACAGTAATAGCAATAACAAGTAGGTATAAAGAAACCCGAAAATTCCAAAGAAGTAAACTACTTTAAATTAGGTGTTGGAAATAACCCCCTCTTACGCGGATATTTTAGTTATTCTCTTAATCGCATTTGAAATAGTGTCGGCTTTCTATTGAGAGATTGATAAGACACACCAGTTGCCTCACGAAGTTCCGCTATGAATATAGGGCGTCCCTTATACACTTCATTTTGCACGGAACCTCACAAAGGTTATCTAAAAAGGAGAGGTTGTTTGTTCCTATCCAATTATGAGGAAAGTTATTGTCTAGAAATAAGCCTTAATAAGTCAATATTATGGCTGGGAATTCGTTTTATTGAAAATATGTAAATTTCCAAATTGCTGGAAAATAAATTTTCCAGCAATTTGGAAATAACTTTCAAAAATTTCAAGAATTTCTGTAAGTACCTGCATATTGTTCTTCTTCATATATTCTGTAAACTATATGCGTTCACCTAAAATGAAACATGAAACACCAACTCCGAAGCGTCTTTGTTCTGCCCTTTCAAATATCAAATGGCAATTTTCTGCTGACCAATGTCTCGTATTATGACGACTAACAATTCCCACCTTTGGAAATACCATCCGTCAGACTAGATGGCAAGTCTTCCGAAAGATTCGTTGGTTAGGATTTGTTGCAGATACCATTATTCCGCATCCAGCATTTCCGAGGTGCAAATATTAAACTATTTGAAATTATTTCAAATTTTGTTACACTAACTTCTTCTATTTTGCTACAGGAGGTCAATCTGCTGGTTTTTGCATAGGATAATACTTCTATTTCTTACTTTGTTTGATGTATGTTTTATACGCGACGGATAACAGCCATGTCGAGCTATTTCTTTTTTCAAACGAGCAAAAAATGTATGGGAAAGGCAACCTTCTTCATGGATACCTTATATAAACGGAAAGGATCTCTAAATATGAAAATTAGAAATTATCGTAATTTCTAAATATTTAACTTATTGAAGTATAACTCAAAATCTTCTTGGAGATTTTTGCCGCATTGTGTATATCCAACATTTCAGCACATCATACTTTTATAAGTCTTCGTAAACGACTATTTTGAATAAATAAACACCTAAGTAACAAGAATAGTTCACAACAAACAAGAAATCTGTCAAAGTTTGAACATGCGCTTGTGTTCTTAATAACACGGTAATGGCCTACTGTTCACATACGTACATATACTAAATTTTAACAAATATTAAATTTTTGACTTGTTTGTGAAAATAAATATAAACAACTATATATTTTTGAAGAGAAGTGGTAGTACTGGCTGTACTATATTAGGACCAAAGTTGAATTGGTTACCTGGAAGGCAGCCAAACTATTCAAATTAAAACGATTGTGTTATATGTGTTAATTTGAGCTTTCGCTAATTCTTTCTTAGCTTCTTCAGAGATACAATAATTGGAATAAAGAAAACGACGTACAATCCGAAAATTGGGAACACATTGAGTAAAACAATGTTGTAAATTACATCGAAAAGGTTAAAAACAACAAACTCATCCAAGAGCAAAGAACGTGTTTGTAAGGTTAGGAACATCCTATATATTTTTGACATACCTAAATTATACTTAACCCAAATAAAAGACGATATACAGGTTGTTCCATTTAAACAATCATAAGTATCTATGGTACATAGCTAGAAAACTATTACACGTAGGAAAAAAACTAACTACAGCATGGATAACAATCCATTCTTATTTTTTTCACTAACTGAGATACGAGAGGTGGTTTCGATTTCACCCGGAGCTTGGGAAATTCTATTTACTGCATCTTTTATTTCACAAAAGGCAAAATATACTGTGATGGAAACCGCAATTCTCTACCTTTGCTATTAACTGAGATACCCTGCCGAAGTGTCCAAAATAAAATACCCTAACCCGCATTTAAAATTGATTCTAAAGTTCGCCTTCAAAATCAATTAGTACAAAATAGTTTTATGTTTAGTGGTTCTTCAAATGCAGTTTACCCTACACAACAACGAAGAAACAAAACCCATGTCCAAAGAATTCAGTAGATTCATCCTAAAATTACTTCTAGTAAAACTTAAACAAAAAGTTAATGTTTAAACGCAAACCATGCGTGTTGGAGTAGTAATGATTGTATCAGTGCTAAACGTAATTGTAAGATTTGTTGAAACAATTTTCATTTCTCTTATTTCGAGTGCCTAAAGCCTTAATTTCTTTTTAGTTTGAAGGCCATCAGGAAATTTAATAAGTAGGCTGCTTTAATTTTTGAGGTAATGTTGAGTTTGAATCATACAGAAAATTGAAACAATGTCACCGTTGTGACAGTAAAAATGTGGTTAGGTTCCTTACGTTGCTGGTATTTCCCAACAAAATTGCAAGCGTCATAATTGAAGATGTCTGCAATTTGATAGTAATGAACTTTTATACTTTTTCTGATGATTTCTTAATTTAAGTAGACACATTTATAAACACAAATTAAATACTTAGTATTAGTACCAAATAGAAATTCTCAATTACTTTTTACGCACTTATTCGTAAAAAATATGTTTGTTTTCGTTAATTTCGTTTCAAGTATAATAAAAAAATAAATATGAAGTTTAATTTAAATATTCTTTTTAATAGTCAGAGAGTTATTCAGAAAATATTATTATTTCATTTTTAATAATCATAATATTTTAATAAATATACTGCTTGCTCAGTAATTTGTTTTAAAAGGAAACTCATTTTTTTTATATAAATCGAGGATACACAATTAATTGTACTGTGCTAATTTTATACGTTACGCAGACAGTTTTTATCTATAAGAAAACAAGTAAATACGATATTAAATTCACTTTCTAAATATATTATAAATGTAGGCTAAATACATTAGAAAAGAGCAATTAAAAATGTGTAGTCCTATCTTTTGAGATGATAATTTTAATTTTTCATTCCATATATGTAAAAAATAATTACACATTGTTAGTGAAACTGAAATAAAAGCAAGAAAGAGTTGATAGATTAATCAATGAATCAATAATGAAATTGGTTCAGCTTCATCAGAATGAAATAAGAAAATTAAACCATCTTAGGAAATATGTAGGTATCACCTATTTAACTTAAATTCACAAGTTTATTGGGAGAATATTGGAAATAACTTAATTGATGGGTTTGACTTTTTCTTTTATAGGAATGTTGGAACTTAATGACATTCAAACTGAATATAAGCGAATTTTCAATGGTATTATCTTTTATTATTATAATTACCTAATATTGGGCAATTAATAATTAAATAAAACAAATAATATAATAACAGCATAGTTCTGTAGAATGCAAAGATAAATAAGAAACAAATCAATTTTTAGTTCAATCAAACATCCTTACTGCTTTTAATCAAGGCTAATGGTGTAGGTAACAGATTTTGAAACGTGGGTCTTGAATACAGAAAAACCTACTAGCTATGTAATCGTAGGTAATTTGTTGTACCTATGTAAATGTTTTAAATATATACATTTTTTAAAGCAAGCAATTTACTGCAATATATATATTTTATGCTTTTGAATAAAGTTGTCAATTATTCGGATAAAGCAAATGTTATATTGTATTTAGTAGACTGTAGTTAGTGAAGTGTTATTTAAATTATTAGGTACACAGATATTTTAAAAATCAAAATAAATGGGTTAGTGGAGAAAATAATTGAGATAAAGCGATAGGTTATGAAACGACACGTTCAAAGTTTGGTTATAACCACGATGAATACGCCAATGCATTCAATCTCGGTCGCGTCATTTATCCATCAATACACTATCTTGTCAAAACACTTACCGTGCTTCCAGGTTTAAATTGATCTACGACGGGGTATCTACCGACAAAACTATCCAAAAAACAGTTCACTTTCACTGAAACAAATTATCTATTCGGTGAGTTCGATGATCAATCGGACGACGAAACTTCACGCTATAACGAATTAATGATAAAGAGGAACGGATGTGGACGGTGGCTGCGTATGTGTCTTTAACTGCGGTTTATCTCATAGACTAATTAAAACGATGGATGAATTGAGCAGTGAACGTATGTAGTATAGGTGGTATACGGTGTGTGCGTATACATGGAGGTAGACTATGAAATAGAATTAGTGACGCATTGCTTGAGTTCACTGCTCCCGTGCTTCGTTCGATCGACTCTGGCCGCCATCCGAGCAAAGACTGATGCTAAACAAGCACATGCCGAGACCGCGCCAAACCCGCGGAATAAATAAAAAAACAGCGCGGCTGTGCGGTTGAAAACCTAACTAAATTACTATTGTCTATCTTACAAAATTCAGTAATGAAGTCGATTTACGTGAAGCATATAGAACGCGTTTTTCGCTTTTTTCCGCACGATTACTTCGGATGATGTGCATAGATCGAACAGAGACGGAAGCGATTGTGTATTAACTATTATAGCGGTAGATATATATCTCATGTATGTATGTAGGCATACAGTAAGTATCTCGTGTTTTGGATTGACGCTGGGATATAATCTTAAAAAATATTTTCTGCGTCGTAAAAATTAGACTATTATTATAAATGCGCAGAAAAGAAAATATAACATAGATCACTGTGTCCAGAGCAATTACATTAAAAAGGTATTGCGAAACTTAGAGAATGGTAGTCAGAAAATTTTATTTAAATATGAAACAGTAAGAAATGTAATGTTAATACAACTCCAACGTTTAGTTCCCACAGATCTAGTCCTCTAATTTATAAAATTTATACTGCGGATAAAGTTAAATATAACAATAATATATCTGTTTTACTTAGCAAATTAATTAGTATTTACTTCTAAAATTCATCCTTCTCAGTCAATTTGATAAGTCAACAATTTAAATTGTTACAGGTATTAACTGAATTATGAGTAAAGCATAATTTTAAAGTTTAACAAAAACCGTCTTACCAATGTAACTGAAAAAAATGCGTTAATATTAACTGTCAGTAAGTTACTATAGGTAAGCAGTTTGTTAAATTGTAGTCAAATTAGCAAAACTTTTTTTTGCTAGCATAATGTTTTAGCATAAAAATTCATTTTAACTGATTTGTTTTGGGGAAACATATGTAGGAACACACTTACTGTTGTTCTTTTCAATTTTTCTTTTTTAAGTTATAAGTGAGAGTTTACTTAGTAATTATACTTTTTAAAAAAATTCTTATTGTGAAATTTATTATTATTATTATATATATATACACATTTGACGAGCGGCGGACTATAGGTATACCATTTTAACGGATACGAGAATGAGTGAGATAGATATGCGTACGTGCTAAATGGACAAAGAAGGGATATGCTATACCGTCCAATGTTGTCAGTTGTCAGTCAGGTGCTCAGTACATTTGCGGAATACATCAGTTTAGATACAAACAGCGACGAGTTAAGACGCTGCTGCAAATGCGTGAATTAAATGATATTTTATTGATGTATTATTGTAATATTAAAATTATTATTGGGAAAATGCTGGTAATGAAGTATCGTACTTCAGCAATATTCACATATTATTGCTACTAATTTTTCATAAAATAGCACGAATTCTAAAAAAGAATAAAGCCAAGCTTTATTGACCAAATAAGATATTTTTATTCTACATATCTTTTAAGTAAAAAGTATTCTAAAATTATCAACTAAGGTAACATAAGAAAAACTAAACTTAAAATAAAGAAAATAAAACTTGAAAATTCGAAAACTAAATAGAAAATTTGGAGTATAAATATAAAGGGTAATGATATTACGTAATAACGGCTTCAAAGAGCCCCCCATGCTGTAATTCGCAATAACCTAGCCTGTTATACAATTCTCTGCGCACATTATTTAGCATAGCTGCTGGAATGTTATGGCATGCCTGTTCAATTCTATTGCGCAGCTCATCCAATGTTTGAGGCCTTGTATTATTGTACAATATATTGTATTATTGTTGTTATCATTATTATAAGCATTGTTTTTTATATTTATTAAATTACCTGTAATATATATTTATAATAATAAAATACCTACACGTAGTAAACGTCATCGGTAAATTACAAATTTTATGGATATAAAATTCTTTTATGTATGTTTAGGAACTTTTCTAAATACATAGTAAAGCTCCATATGAAATTTCCATGCTAAGCGATTTTTACTAGGGACCTTCTTTTAACGTAAGAAATTTACCCAGTAGTTTTCATTTTATTTTAGTATTAGTAGCAAATTTCCTTGGTGAATTTTTACATCGAAGTAATTTTACTCGCACAAGTAAAATACCTGTACAGTTTCGGGGTAATATAATTGCCCCGAAACCGTACAGGAATTTTACTAAATCATCATTAGAGTGTACCTTTACTACACATAATTTCACATGCCATTTTTGATCCTCTTGATTCATTAAAGTACCTTACTTAATTATCGTTATGAAATTGTTTGAACTCGAGAGAAATGTGATGTTCAATAACGTTCCGGCACTCAACAAATTTCCTCATTTAAACAATTGTATTTATTTTTTCAAACCATTTTCTAAATTCGGTTGCATTTTGAACATCATAATGTCATAATGTCAAACCGTAATCCATCCTCATGTTAGACGTAGTTTGTGTAATTAGCTGCAGATAAATAGAATACTGCTGCTGGACCTTAATGTTGCACGTGGGGCGTAGGAAATAAGGATTCAATGTCGCTAAGAAAAATAGTACATTCATTGCATGAGACCTAAGTTATTTATTGCCAAACCTAACTGTTTCTAAGAAATTAACCCCTTCGCACCAATAATTTCAAGTTATATAAAAATAAGGAAATTCTATATTCCAGATTTCATGATAATTAGAAAGGATTCTTCTAATACGAAATTATTCTATCATACAAGAGTAATTTGTTCTGTATTTTTCCCATATATCATTTCCATTACCATAAACGGGAATAGCTTCAGCTTCAGGAACTAACCAAAGCTCCCTTATAAAATTAAAACACCACAGTTTAATGTTAGAACATGCAATCACAGTCAATAAACGTGCAGGAAAACTACGTAAATACTTATAATAAGGAAATAAAGTTCAAATTTCAAAAGCATTTTTGCTCATATTTTTTTACCGGTTAACATATTCACAGTCATAATTAGCTTGAAATATTTTCACGTTTTTTTTTACTTAATTTTGATTCTGTGTGGCGAAATAAGCATTTCGCAAAGGCAAGATTCTTAGATGCTATTAGATATCCACTAATTTGTTGTGAAATATTCTTTTCCAATCTAATTTTCACGTTCTTTACAAATTCTACGAAGTCGATATCCCATTCATCTTATTTTATTCTGTCGTTGTTCATTTCATCTTACGACGTACGCTAAACAATAACTCACGGTACTTGACCCGGCAACGTATCAATTTCAAGAAGAAGCAAAAAATCGTCGCTCCTTTGTAAATATTTGTCGTTTGAGAGTTTCGCGAATTTGGCATGAGACGCGGCGAAAGGAAACTAGTCTACTTTTTTACTATATTCAGAGAAAATTTAACGCAAATTTAGTTCAGATTCTTCAAATAAGTTATAGACCTCTACCAGTTTAAGGTATTATTCAATGCTAGCAGTACACTTGTTAATCCCGTCTGACCGTGCTAACTTTATAAATGGCTTCATCTTTTGGGAGTGTTACCTTTACTATCCGTTAATGTGGTTACGGTTATATTAATTTGTAATTTATTAGTGTGAAATTAAATTAGGTGATGTAAAATATAAAATATTACTCGATGTTAAGCAGTTCGGTAGAAAATTACGTGACACGTAACATTATAGATACGCAAATTATACAGTTCGAAAATTAAAAAAAAAACACTAAATAGATTGTTGGTCTTGTTATTGATATAATTTATTATGTCGTATACGGATGTAGTCTTTTTTTTTTTAATTATTATTTCTCATATTTATAATTTTAAAAAAAGTATCATTTCAAGCAATATTGCCAAATATAAAGAAATGTTAGGTAATAAGACATACCATACGTATCAATATTGTGTATTACAATTGAGAATATAGTGAAAAATATGCAAGCTGTCTACGTTTAACTCCATTTTATAATGCCAATTTGTGCGATTATGTTTATAGACTTTGCTTTAATGAGTAATTCCAAGGTATTAACAGAATATATTTGTGGTAATTTTGCTTTTGAATCTCTTAGGAATTCCGCTTGCCCATTAATTTATAAGCAAGATCTTTTTTAATTCTTTGGTGTTAATAATAAAATAGTCTGGATTCTAGTAATTTTACTTGCTCAAACGACGCTTGGTCACAAACTCCACAAAAAATAGTTCTAAGGTGAATTTTAATAGAATTCTTGAATCCAATAAGAGGAATATAATATAATAATATAATAAAAGAGAACTGGTCAGGACGATTAGGGAAGCGAAAAAGAAATATTGGAAAATTTTGTGCAAGGAATTGGACAATAACATATGGGGTGATGCATATAAAATAATAGTAAAAACGTTTGACACCTTGATCCCCTACAATCCAAGCCTTGAAAGGAGGAAACAGATAAATAAAGACCTTTTCCAATCTACACCTTGTGCGCTGGAACCGAAAGCTATAACACCAATTGTAACGCCATTCTCGATTGAGGAACTGGAATGTGCCGCCAAACAGATGAAATCAGGTAGGGCGCCGGGATTGGATAAGATACCCCCGGAGGTAATTAAAGAGGTGGTTTGTTGTGCCCCAGAATTTCTGTTGGGAATTATGAAAGATCTTCTGAGAAAGCAAGAGTTCCAAGATAGCTGGAAGGTTGCGAAGATAACCTTAATTCCAAAAGGTGGGAAACCTCCAGAGTTGACAAGCTCTTATCGACCGCTCTGCCTGTTAAATACGGTATGCAAACTGCTGGAAACGTTGACAAGAAACAGACTGCAACAAGAGCTTGAGGAAAGAGGGAGTTTGCATGCTTATCAGTATGGTTTTCGGAAAGGCAAATCTACTATAGAGGCCGTGGAAACGGTTATCGAAATGGCGAAAGAATACCAAACCAGGTGGTGCGCCTTAATCACTATTGATATAAGGAATGCTTTTAATACGGCTAATCATCATTTAATCGTTAGGAAGCTACGAGAGCGAAAAATGTTGGACTCGCATCAACCAAAACAGCTGCATGAAAACAGTTTTCGAAAGACAATAAAATAATTCCTTCTAAAAACGTTTTCTACACTGTAAATGAGTTTCTCATACATGACTGTAGCTATCTGGGCTATGTTTGTTGATTTTTTGTTCGTTTCTCTCGTTTTTTATATTATATTTATACACTATTGATGCAAATATTGGCATATGTAAGTATATTTTATCGATCTAATTCCTGTATTTATATATTTTTTTGAGACATATTGCGACCAAGTAATGAAATAATTACTACCACTACCAGAAAAATTGGAGCAAGATCCAGATTTGTTGGAGAATGAGATAGTACTTATGGGGTACGACAATTTCTAGATCAACACTTTCGCGATCGTTGGATTGGTCGAAGAGGGGCTATAGAATGGCTTGCCAGCTCGTGGAATCTTACACCACTTGATTTTTTTCTCTGGAGGAATCTTAAGTCTAAGGTGTATGCCACGCGTTCAGCGTCCTTACAAGGGTTACGCCAACAAATTGTTGAATGGCAACGAATAACTCCAGAAATATTGCGAAATGTCAGGAGTGCATTTGAAGCAAGATTGTAGTATTGTAAGGAGTCTAATGGTAATCATTTTGAACATTTGATAAAGTAAAATCCACACCATTTCTTTCTAATCATATTTTATTATACATGTTGCAAACTTACGCAAACATTATGCACTTTTTGCTTAGTAGTTTAAAAAATGACTTTTTGACACATGTTGGCGTAAAGAGAATTAAAAGGTTGATGGATTTGATTGTTATCACGTTAGTAACCTGCGCACAATGTCTGGAAAAGCTAATTACAATTTAAAAATTTATGATGCATTTTTTTAATAGGTTACTTAGGAAGTTATGGTAAGTTTTTATACTGGACTCGCATATAGGTAAGTATAATCACCTCGTTTTGTCTCTTAATGTAACATACGGTAAATGTACGATGCACAAACAGGTAGATAAATATAAATCAGACAACAAACAATTTATACTCCAGGGCAAATTAAAACTAAAAAAAATCTTTTTAGATAATAATATAACTGCTGAGACCACAGCTATATTTGGTAAAACTATTAAAGCAAGTTAAGTAATTTGTTAAGAACATATGTTCTGAGCTAACATATGTTTGTGAATGTACACTCCGCCAAAAAAGTATCGCATAAACTAAAAAAGTGCATTTATGAACCAAGATATTTTTATACGTTCACAAAAAGTTTGCCTCGTGTATGTGAACTATAAAAACACTAACAAAATAATGGAACTTAGCGTTTTTACTTTTTTTTTTCTAAAAGAACACATTTAGAAAAACGCATATGTGTAAGGTTTGTTCAGTTGTTTATTGAAAGTCTTCCTACACGGACAAATTTTAAAGTGCGAAGTCAGAGTTCTGTACCAACGCTTTTAAAACTAAAATGAGCAATTTAACTTCAGAACAAGTGGCTGCTATAGTTGCTTTAATCGAGGATGGACGATCTCAAGCATACGTTGCTAATTTGATGAACATCAATCAGTCAAGTGTTTCTAGAGCCGTAGCCAGATATAGGGAAACAGGCATTTACAGTAGAAGACCTGTACCAGGTCGTCCAAGATGACCGCTATTTACTACTACAAGCATTACGTCGAAGACATGTAACTGCGAGACAATTGCAGAACGACTTGGCTAGAGTCAGAAATACTCGTGTGAATACTCAAACTATTCGGAATAGGTTACGATAGAGTGGATTAAGAGCTAGAGTAGCTGTAACAGCCCCTCGTCTCACTAGGAACCACCGAGTGGCTCGCTTAAGGTTTGCCAGAGAACATGTAAATTGGAACATTAATGACTGGGCCAATATACTCTTCACAGATGAGTCAAGATTTGGTCTTTACACCTCAGATAGGCGTATCTCAGTGTACAGACGAGACGGTGAGCGCTATTCGCAGTGTAATATCAGACCTAGACCTAATTTCGCTGGTGGCTCTATTATGGTTTGGGGAGGCATCTGTTTAACAGGTCGTACAGAGTTAGTACCAGTAGACAGAGCTACACTGACTGCCCACAGGTATATAACGGACAATTTAGAAGAACATGTAGTATCATATGCGCCAATTATAGGAAACGAATTCATGTTAATGCACGATAATGCACGACCGCATGTTGCAATAATCGTCCAGGAATACCTTAACGATGTTGGTATTCCAGTTTTAGATTGGCCTGCGGTAAGTCCGGACATGAACCCTATCGAGCACGTGTGGGACCTCCTTCACAGACGGATACGAACCCAAAATGTTGCCCCAGCGGACCTGCATGGACTAGCAAATGCTCTCCGTGACGAGTGGGAGAATTTGGATCAGGCTTATATACGGAGGTTAATCGAATCTCTGCCAAACCGTATGCGAGCGGTCATAAGAGCCAGAGGTGGCAATACTCAGTATTAAAAGCTACTGTTATGACATTTTTCTTTCCAAAATTATAATTTCTTGTTTTAATAAAAATCTCAAGTATGAGTTCTTGTTTTTATTTGGCCTGTGTTTTATTTAAACAATCATAGAAATTATATCTTAGAGCGCATTAAAGTATATTTACAACTTTATGCTACAAACAAAGATTATGCGATACTTTTATGATTCAAAACTAAATTATGCGATACTTTTTTGGCGGAGTGTATATTAGTTATTACATCTTTCATCGCTATGCGGCGGGATTTTAAGTTTTATCGCTCGATCTTGCATATTGTGTCAACAGGAGGGATGGCAAGATGATTTGAAGCAAAATTTTTGGGCTTTTATAGTTTTACTTTACAACTGAATTTTATTCTTTTAACTGTCCTGTGTGCAGTGTGAAAGATATTAGCGATTCTATATTCGAAAGAAAACTACTCATTTTGATGGTAATAAATTCATGAATTCATTAAAGCGTTGGTTGTGGCCGATTCTTCTATAGATCGAAAATGAAAAGAAAAACCATTGCCGTGTTCGTAATTACATCAACCGATATTATTATGCGCGTGTCCGGACCTTTATGTACGAGGAGCGTCATGCAAGAATATGATCGTGTGTGTTTCGTATAATTTCACGTCTCCGTGCACGGGCCCGTGTTGTCTTAGAGGTGCGCGCGAGGCGACGTAGCGAACTGGATGCGAAATTAAAATAAATGGAGTTCATTTTCGATTTTTTCAATAAAAATAGCGAAACGTGTGCATCCCTGCTGCGCCACCGAGCTCGAAACGTGACCGTGAATCGCTCGACATGCACGGAATACGTTTAACCGCATGCCTAGCGTCTTCATCTCGATGCATTTACATATAAAATAATAAGATGAAGACGCGCGCCGTGGCACCAGGGACGGTTAAAATCATAAAAACAAACCAATTATCTTTTAATATTAGCACGTGAGTAGCGCACATATACGTACGGTGTGCAGACATAAAAATAAATCGTGCACCCTGCCGCTAACAAATCTCGTCTATACTCCATTTGGCGTTGTACACCTTGATTTAGAAGGAAGAAAAACGAAGATCATATATACCGTGTTCCTAATGCTTTCCTACCGTACTCTTCACGAAAGTATTTCATCAATTTTTCGAATGAAGTCATAAAAATCATACACAAGATATTTAATACTCATTCAGCCTTTATTACCCGCTCCAGTAAACGAACTACAATTAGCGTAGCGATAGATTGATAGTAATAGCGCAGATAAGTAAACAGATAGCTCACTGTAGCAGAATTGGCCTAATCACGCGGGCTGCATAAATCAAAGGTGCAACAACGGTGCAATATTTCGATTTTATGAAACGTAGATACTTGCGGAGAGCAAGGTGTACGGCCCGAGACAGGCGGCTGAGTGTGGAAGGAGTACCGAGTCGCTAGTTGTTTTTATTTATGTCGTTTGCCGCACAGCTGTTATTTACCTAAAATATAAAATTGGAAGTTTATACCTCCTTGATTATGGTTTTGGCTCTTATTTAGAATATTATCCCCAAGTAACACCAACTTTTTTTAAAAATATGTATTATATACAGGGTGTCTCTGAAATAAGAGTACAAAATATTAAAAATGGGAAACCCAAATTATACTGAATAAGTATCCAAAAATTCGTACGCCAATTGCAATATCGAATATACAATTAAAAACTCATTGAAACGTCACGCCCATGGATCCACTATCTGTGTTTATACTATATCTTAAGGTCATTTGTAAATACAGCTGTGATATACAGATAATCATTGTATGCAGCTGATACGAGTCAACGACTCCAATATTATTACGTACGCGAAATTTAAAGCAAATTTCAAAGAAGATATTGAAAGTAAAATGTGGAATCTATTAATGAATAACTCTATTCACTTGTGCGTAATCTGATCAATGACAGCTGTCTGAAATAAACATCATTGTTAAAAGTTGATATTTGATGTGACGAAGGTAATGTGCGTAATTATTTCTTTTTTTCTCTTTCATAATCAATTGTTGGTTCTGAAAAGAACCGATTTGCAAACCGGCGAAATAGGAGAAGTGTTAAATAAAATGTTCGAAGTGTCCTCCTTCAGCTAGCAAACATGCATCTATACGACGTAAATAGTTCTCACGAACCCGTTGAAAAGGTGCTTCTTGTCTAATGCGCTGTGCTGCATTAAAAATTCTTTGACGTAGGTCTTCTGCAGTTTCGATATCACCAGCACTGTAGACAAGAGTTTTCATGTAACCCCACAAAAAAAAATCCAATGGATTTAAATCTGGACTGCGAGGAGGCCACGCAGTGGGACCTCCTCGTCCAATCCATCTGGGATATGTTACATTTAAAAACTCACGTACCCTTCGGGAAAAATGTGCTGGCGCTCCGTCGTGCATAAACCACATCCTTCTGCGTATGTCAAGCGGCACATCGTCCAGAAAGTCCGGCAAAACGTTGTCTAAGAAATTTAAATAAGTTTCCGCATTGAGCCGCTGAGGCAGCACATACGGCCCTAGGAGAGAGTCACCTATAATACCTGCCCAGACGTTGACCGAAAAGCGATGCTGAAACCGATGTTGTCGGGTCACTTGCGGATTAGCATCTGCCCAATGATGAGTATTATGGAGGTTCATAATACCATTTCTGGCAAAACAGCATTCATCTGTGAACAAAACGTTTGCAGAAAAGTTAACATTTTCTGCTAGACGTTCAAGACACCAGGTGCAAAATCGAATTCGCGGAGGACCATCATTTTCAGTAAGTTCCTGCACACGTTGAATGTGATACGGGTGTAACAAGTTTCTTCGAAAAATGCGGTGTGCCGTACTGCGTGACACCCCCGCTTGCCCTGCAGCATCACGTGTACTTACACCTGCATTTCTGTTCACAATATCCAGCAATTCTTCTTTGGCTCGTAAAATTCGACGTGGTCTTTCACGTCCGCGACCTTCGTAATTTGGTAGCAATCGACCAGTTTCTCTTAATCTAAACACGGTATCCTTTATACACGTGTAAGACGGGGTTCTACGATTGGGGTATCGCTGCCGGTAGATACGTAGAGTTCTTCGACAACTTCCTCCTGCTTCGCCGTAGACATAAATCATATCGAACACCTCGCGTGTGGTAAAAGCCATATCCGATGTGTTCATGCGTAAGGATCCAGACAGACTGAGACTCAGAGCGTAGTTATACGTCGCGTGTTGCCTGCCCTACCTTCGTTGGTTAGAAGTGTAGTGTCTCAAATACCAGTGGCGTGACGGATATTTAATAAATATCTTTGCCATTTTTTTCCTCACGTACGCGTGGGAATTTTGGAAAAATTAATTTAGATAAAAGGTGTAACAAAATTAGGGCTTCCCATTTTTAATACGTTGTACTCTTATTTCAGGGACACCCTGTATACAGGGTTATTACGCGATACGACACGAAATATTGTGGCCAAAACACGTGACGTTCAAAAAGTTTCACTTTTGGGATATATGGGGGTATTTTATAGTTACTTTTGAAAATTATTTTTATATTTACACAGGCTGTCTGTTCCAAAAGCCCTAAAAAGTTGTGTTTTTAAATGGAATAGCTCGTATTTTATTGCATTTTTGGATTGTCTAATCAAAATAAGTAAGGTTTATAATAACAAACCGTAAGGTTTTTTTAAATAATTTGAATTTTGTGAAAATCTAATGTAAATATCATGTTTCAAATACCTAGGAAGTATTTAAGTTATAAAGCGAAATTGTGCAAAAATTGAAACTAATCAAATCAGAACTTTAAGTGGCTATAACTTGATGAATTTAAATAGAACACTATATTTTTTTAATTACCTATCGATTGGTATTTATAGCTTAAGCTTGAAGTCTTCACGTTTCTACATAATACACCAAATAATAGTTTTTTGCAACATTTGACTTTTTTTAAATACGAGTTCTAATGTATCTAGTTACCTATAGTATTTAGAAATGTAACGATCAATCAAAAATTCTCAGTCAGTCATAGAAGTTAACATAGAGGAATGGTTCTGCCAAATCTGTAATGAGTGCTTCGTTGAAGATATGATTCAATGCACAAAATGTTGTAGGTGGTCTCACGAGTCTTGCGCTGCTTTTGCTGGCGATAGCTATATTTGTGACTTTTGCTCATCCACTTAGCTTTTACTTTTTTTATAATCTAGTTAATGTTTATTAAGCTTGATATGACTGAAGTTTAACTTATTCAATAAAAAACGTTACTGCATAATAGTTTATATTTGATTTTCACTTTATTTTGGCTGGTACAAATTGGGAAACCATATGGTCCAATTTAGGAAACTAGTTGCTTAAATTGTACCACTTGCAGTGATAAAAAAAAAATTATATTTAACTTACAAAATATAAAGCTTTTAAAAAATCTTATTTCGGTAGGACACATTATCAAAAATAAGAGATTAAATTCTTAAATTGCACGAATGAATCCGCTCATTTTTGTAAGCATTTTTTGACGAAGTGGTACAATCTAGGCGATTTTACCCTATAATTTCGAAGGCTTTTACGGCCGGTGTCAAATATACCAGTTAAAATCTACTTTTCACACATATAATGTGCTTATGAGTGGCTTTCACACGTTGCTAAATTATCAATTTCACTCGATCGGTTGGGTAAAACGGGGCGTTTGACATATTTAATGTTTTCTTAAATGTCCTTCCATGTGACTGTTGGCACTTTTGAGCGTCCTTAAGATGTTGCTTGGGGTTTCGACCTCTACAGGTGATGCTGGTTCGAATCTCGGCCGATCATTTGTGATAACCGCATTTTTCTGTGATCATGATGATAATTAAGAGGAAGATTTGGCTCGGTAGTGGCGTCTGGCAAGCGTTTAAATGTTTAGGCTTCATTAAAAAAAAAAGCCTTTATAAACAAAATAGTAATTCAATTTCTACTATCTTGTTTTCTTGGTGTACGAAGGATGGAGGTAGGTTATATAACTTTTGTATTTGAGCATGCTGATTTCTAAGAATTGAACACTTTGCACTTCCGCTTTTCAATTGTCTAAGTAACAAATAGTACCTAATATTAGTGATATTGCAAGCTATACTTACGAACAGTTCCCCGTGTAGCATTAAATTATAACTGAACGGTATCTATGTGGTAGAAAACATAAATGACAATTAAATGCGAAAATTACTGCTAAAACTCACTGTTATATTCACCTCTCGCAATTCCCAAACCATAAATTGACTTAACATTAGATATTTTCCCATTACACAAACAACATAATTCAGAAGATTCGAAACTGATTATGGTCGGCACGTTTTCGCAACACTCTATTGTTATAGGTGATTAAGGGAAAAGAACATATGTTATTAATTTTAAACATTGTTTCGTCACATAACAGTAACTTGTTGCAAATTGACCTTTATTATTTCTCTGCTATAAGAGTTAACGGTACGCTAAATGAACGATTATACAGCGCTGAATCAAAAAGCATATCCGACGATAAAAGCTGGCGAGGTAGCGTTAAGAAACTTTAACGTTTCTCTAATTGTAAGCAACATATCTGTTTAAATACCTACTACACTATAGATTTCCGAAATTTGCATACATGCTGCAAAAGTGAATAGGTAGTAGGTATGTATTATGATATTACACAAGACGATAAAACACTTGTTCGAAAGAACCACGCAAAATATTATGTACACAAGATAATGGATTCTTTTTTTTTTGCATAAGTAGGTGAGTGCCAACATTTAAAAACACTTAATAATATTACGGTTACCTAAGACATGACAGTCAATCTTTGTTGCTATTTTATCTTTCGATTTTATCGGAACAATTCCATCTGTGAAAGTTGCATAGACACTTTGAAGAATTACAGGTTGAAAGATCGCACTTGATTTGTTTTTATACATGATTTACATAACATCTTAAATTAAATTTGAACTCACTTCTAATCAGATAAAAAGTTGATATAGAAAGAAAAGTTTCTAATATAGTGAAACTATATTATGTACGCATACGCACAGCTTCTAGATGTTTTTACAGACCTTTACTTGTAATAGAAGTGAAAATAAATATTTGTTAATTTATAAAGTTCGAGTAGTAAATACAGTGATTATGGTCGACCTCTAAATACTGCTTAATTCTAACCATAGTATCCCTAAAGATTTGCAAAAATGATGTAGTAAGATTTCTAATATGTAGTTGGCCCGTGTATTGGGGTAGTTATTATCTACACATACGTAGATGTGAAATAATAGTAATAAATACAGGAACCCCGCCTTTACGCGCATTGTATGTTACAAGTTCGAAGAGACAGGCGGGGTCTGGTCGTTTACATGGCGTATAGTACGCAAATACATATTACCATAAAAACTTAATTTCATATTTTTTATGAATCGATAAGATAGTGAGCTAGTGGATATGCGAGTTATTACATTTCTCTATATTTATTTGGATGCGTCTCACTCCAATGAGCACGCCCTCTTGCTATCGCGCATCCGCTACTACAACGTACGTTTTGTCAATCCTATGTGTCATGAACCATCAGCGTCTCCCATCATGTGCGGTATAGCTAAAATTTAAGTGTGGTAGTGAAATCTTAAGCAGCAATTGCACTTACGCCGGCGACGGTTGTCAAGTTTTTAACTTTTTATCAGTAAAATAATAAAAGTTAAAATTATAAGTATTTTCTAAAACAAATACGTCATTATTTCTGTGAACTATAAACTAGATACTAGAACGTAATATTCAATATAAAATAAAAGACAATTTTCTTGGGATATCGGCATAATTTGTATCTGTCAAATGTAAATTATTTTAGTTATGTTTCATTAGGTAACTGGTGGGAATCGACCCCGAATTTGTAGTGCGTACGCGTAAAGTACAATAGGTACAAGTTCATAGCTACATAATAATATTTATGTTATTGATATAAAAATATAAACACAAGTCACCTAAGTGACCAAGATGGAACCAAAAAGTAAATAAAATCAGACCGTAATGAAAAAAAAAAATACCAATCACATTAAAATAAAAGCGACTTGTTTATCACTTATATTATTATTGTTGCATTTGCACTATTAATAGAAAACGCAAATGTTCGAAGCACAAGACGGTGGATGACGCCCTGGTAGAATAGGTAAAGTCAAAATATTACTATAATAGAGTTTCTGAATGTCAATGATGCGTGAAAATGATGTGATAACATTGATCCAACATAAATCCACCGTATTTTAGAAATAGGGACTTTTATTTATATATGTATGTATATTTTCTTGGTTTTTAGGTCGTATAATAAAACATTTCTATTCCCAGTAAAACGTTTCCTTTTATTATTCTAAACCTTAATCATTTACGTTGTAAAATTGATAATATAAAAAATTAAAATGTTGATTTGTATAATTTGTAAAAATATTTGACATTTTTTGTTTTATTTTTATAAATATACAGTCAGTCAAAGATGCTTGCGGAACCTATAGGGCAAACAATTATAAGAAACAAAGGTGGACTAAGGAGATTCAAAATCAAGTTAAAATTAAAAAACAAAAATGGCGTAAATACTTAAGTAATAGAACAGTAACGAACTACCAAGCATATAAACAGCAACGAATAAAAGTAAAAGATCTTGTACTAGAAGTTAAGCGAAGAACCTGTACAGAATTTGAGGAAAAATTGGAAAGAGATGGCAAGAGTAACAAAAAATTGTTCTTCAAAGTTTTGAAAACTTTCAGAAATGACGATAAGAATAAGATAAATATACCAACAATTAAAAGTGAAAATCGAAAGTGTTAAGGAAAGAAGAGGATGTAATGGATCGCTGAAAGGAATATCTTGAAGAGTTACTTAATCACCAGAAAACAGAGGTGAACTATGAAACGCATATGACGGAGAGAAATAGAGAACCGGATAATATCAACGAACTTGTTACAATAGAAGAACTGAAGAATGCTATATAGGATATAAACTTAAGAACGGCAAGGCACCAGGTATTGACAAACTAACAACGGAAATGATCAAATGCATGGAGGAACAAGGAACGCTGGTATTACTGGAAATATTTAAAAGAATTTGGACAAGGGTAAAAACACCTAGAGAGTGGGAAGTTGGGTTGATATTGTCAATATTTAAGAAAGGTGACCGAAATGACTAATAGTTACAGGGGCCTAACACTGCTAAGTACGATGGTAAAACTGCTGGAGAAGATAATAGAAAAACGACTGAGCCGGCAAATCGAACCAACACTCTCAGAGATTCAAAGTGGGTTTAGAAAAGGGCGATGCACACAAGACCATGTGTTCACAATAAAAGAGATTATTGATACAACCCTAGCCACTGACAAAGAGGGCTGTATAGCATTTACCGATATGAAAAAAGATTTTACCGAGGAACAAAATATGGGAATGCCTAGAGAAGAGAAACGTAAGCTCGAAGCTTATTAACTTCGAGCTTACGTTTCTCTTCTTTATAAAGAATGCTATATCGGAAGAATTTACTACCAAACAAGGTGTGAGACGGGGAGGAGTTTAAGGCCGCTTCTGTTTATTACCTTCATTGACGAGATATTAAGAGATGTATAAGGAAAGACCAAATTGTTATATATTGGATACAAAAATCTCGAAAGAATCGGTATCGCTGAGTGCGCCTTTGCGGATGACGTTGCGTTAATAACTGGAGCGGAAAAAGACTTGAGAGAAAATCAAAAATATGGAAGCAAACTTTAGAAAAATACGGAATTAAAATGAATAAATCTAAAACTAAAATAATGGTCATTTCGGAAGAAAGAAAGTCAGTGGAGGTGGTGATAGAGGGGGAGCAGATAGAACAAGTGAGCAGTTTTCAGTATTTAGGAACAGATATAGAAAAAAGAGGAAAACATGAGATTAAAATTAATAACAGAATAGCAAAAGCGAATAGAGTTTATTATGCTTTAAACAAGCGTATATTAAACAAAAAAGAAGTATCAAGAGAAACAAAGTTGAAGGTGTATAAAGCTGTCTGTCGACCGATTCTCACATATGGGTGCGAGTTCTGGGTGCTAACGAAGCAAGAAAAGAGCAAAATTGGTGCAGCAGAGATGAAGTATCTAATAAAGGTTAGCGGAACAACAAAAGTGGACAAAACCAGAAACGAAGTTGTACGTGGAGAACTAGAAATTGAGTCTGCACAACAATTTATTGAAAGACGGCGGCTTGGATGGTGGGGTCATCTACAAAGGATGAATAATTCGATGCAGCCAATAAGAACATGGGAATCGAAGATACAAGCAACGAGAAGGAGAGGCGGGCGGAAGAAAACGTGGAACAATGAGGTGCGAGACATTCTGAAGAGGAAAGGCATAGACTGGAGGGATGCAAAGGTTTTGGCACAAAAGAGAAGAGACTGGCAAAAGTTTATTAGGAACCAGTGAAAATGTGAAATATTACCACCCTTACACCCTTTTGGGTAGATAGGGAATGGTTATATATATATAAATAAAATATTTGACATTTTTTGTTTTATTATGTGGTGTCAATACCTTTATACTTTTCTGGGATAGGGCCGGCAATATTCCGTTCGTGTCCGGACATTTTAAGGAGGAAAACCTGCTCAGCTTCCACTTGATTCTTGCTCGAAATCTCCGTGGTCAGCTTCTAATCTTCTCGTTTTTGCGTATTTGGCCTTCGATCCGATACGGCCAGCCCGTGAACATCCGTCAAGATTTTCGCGAAGGGAAAGTGAACCTTTAACAGTTCCTCAATGCTCTCGTTATGCTCATATATATATTTATGCAAGTTCAAGAGAATTTTGAAGAAGGAACTTTTATTATAGATTGCCAACCATTAAACCTCTAAAAATATCACCAGAATTGCGTGTTGCATGTAATTAAACTAGAACAAGTTCTATTTCGTGCAATGCAAGTAAAACTCTCAGCTGATCGAAATCATTTGAATGCGCGCATGCGTGCAATTTTTACTGCAAGAAAAATTGCGAACTGTAAAGCGGCCTTTACAGTTACTGAGATGCCTTATTCTGACAAGCAATTTGGACCACCCCGTACAATAGCAACGGCAAGTAATATTATATAGAAGACATAAACGCCTGTTATACATATGACATAATGCATTTTTTTTATAAATTATAAGATTTTGTTTATACTTCGTCGGAATTACGATCTTATACGTTTGTTTGATTGTCAGAACAAAATTTTCTGCATTAAAGATTTCTAAGTTTTTACAATATCCTTGACCGCTTAAAATAAGTTACTTTTTCTTATAAATTTGCGTTTCCTCATCCACAGGAACCCGGTTTTACTACAATATACCGGTTAAATCGAAAATACATTAATAAAATTTTTCTATAAATACCAATCTAATTGTTTGATGCCGATTATGAGATAAATAACTTAAATGAATAACTATTCTGAGAAAGAGGGTCTGGTAGGAGCAATCACTTAAAGACATTCTTCTTACCCACGCCGATAAAAATCTGCGGTTGTTGTTATCACTGTTCTCTCTTGAATTAATTATTTTATAAATATCATGCGCTACGATAATTTTTGCCAACCATCAGTATGATGATGTACATTAACATGTGAATTACTTTTTACGATCGGTTCTTGAGTCGATAATAAACGTCTAGGTAGTCCCTGCGGTAATACGATGTTCTGCCGTTGAACTTGGATCTTTATCGCAAATACATTCCGCGCGCGATCTATTAAAAACTTACATCAACGTAGATCTAGACTCTTCAAGTTAATAATGCTCTAAAGTTCAATGTCTCGTGGTAATAAAAAGTATTAAAGTTTTAAAAATCTCAAGGACGCCGGTGTATTGGATGTATATTATGTTGTTCTGTCTTAAAGTGACGTTTATATTTCGCTTACCATATTATAATCTAATGGTAATACCGACAATATTCTACAGATTACAAGCGCTGATTAACGTTAATATGCCAGTATATTAAATTTATTACTGGCGGTTTTAAAATGCGGCAGAATGTGCGGCGTCGTTAAATCACTCGTTTAAGCTCGTCTTAAATTATAAATTTCTTGCTAACTTTTCCAATCACTATATAGGTAGTAGCACTAACGAAAAACATAATATAAGGGATAGTTTATATTTTGTAAGATATCTACTATTTATGTAAGGATGCGACAGCCGTCGCAGCAATAAAGATGGAGATTCAGGTCCTGCAGGCAAACCTCCAGCACGCAAAAGCTGCCTCAGCAACGCTTGTTAGGAGGTTCGATAAGATAGTACCACAACAGTGGTTATTGGTATCCCTACTGCAAAGGAGGAAGGGACCAGGAGCTGGATAATCTGCTAGGCCTAAGTCCCCGGAGAGGACAAGGAGTGCTCACTTCATATACAAGTACCATAGGTGCCCATGGAGAGAAAAGAGGTCTCCAAGTAATAATAAAGTCTGAGGCAAATGCACATCACACAGCATGGGAGAGCAGGGACATCAACACATGAGGTGAGTCACTTATGCAATTTATTTATTCAGAAGGACTAGAAGAAGCCAATATATGCAAGTACCCATTTTCGTCACAAGGTCCCGAGCAGAAGTGCTAGATGTTACGCCTATGAGCATACCGTAACCAAGATTATTGACGCCATAAAGAGATGGCATGTGTCGGAAGAATCATCGTGTTCGGCCCATACGCACATAAGATTCAACCTTAATGTTACCTTCACTGAATTCAAGTACAGAAACTCTAGAGAGACGAACATCCCTCAGGGAGTGTCTCGAGGGAGGTGCAGCCCCAGTGGAGAAAGTAGAAAGGCTAGAACTTGCGGTGAACCAAGCGCACGAAGCCATAACGGCGGCATACATATAAAACTTCCCAGAAAAGGCGAAAAGTTATATGGACGTTCAAACACTGTGGTGGCATAGAAACCGAGAGAAATTACGAGCCGAGGTTTATAGGCTGTTCAAACAAACCAAGCCTGATCACATCTAGGATGAATACAAAAACAAAATAACGCAGTAAAATAAAGAAATCCAGGCGAAAAGAGACTTGTGGCGGAAGTGCATTGCAGGCTGACCACGGAGATCACGAGCAAGAATCAAGCGGAGGTTGAGCAGGTTTTCCCCTTTAAAATGTTCGGGCACGGATGGAAGGTATAGGAAGGATAGAGGTACTGATACCACATATCAGAAAAATCTTCAGAGCATGTATAACCTGGAGATGCGTTCTAACCACATGGCAAAAATTGAGGGTAGTATACCCATCTATGATAGGTGAAATACCCGATTAAATGCCAGAGTCATCGTAGTAATAAGCCTGGCTTCGTTTTTACTCAAGAGAACTGCATGAGAGATTCTGCGCTGAGAGAACAGTAACTCATTGATAGGCAGTATGGCAATCAATCGGGAAACCCTACGGAGGTCGTATTGACCGATCTCAATAGACTAATATTAAAGTCCATAGAAGACAAAGACTTTCCTAGATATTGAGGGAGCATTTAACAATGCTGCCACAAATTTAATTATTGAGGACTTACGGAGAAAAGGCGTTATACTGAAGCTCCCGCAATTGATAAAAACCAGCCTGAAAATAAAGATCATTGCATCCACAATTGGCGACGCTACTATCAAAGCGGAGGCGGAAGAGGAGTGCCCGCCGGGCGGAGTTTTGTCTCCCTTACTGTGGGCTACCCTAGTTGACGACCTAATCCCGAAAAGGCTTTCATTGGCTGGGGCCTGCTAACGCCCAAAGGCCCCTCAAAACTCAAAAAAGTTCCTCAAAGAAGCTGAAAAGCTTCTCAAAAAACTCCACAAAAAGCTCAAAAACTCCTCAAACAAACCCAAGATTTCATCAAATAGCTCTCCAGAAAGCTCTACAAAAAGCTCATTGAAAAGCTCAAAAGCTCCTCAAAGATGCCCATAATCAAAAAAGTTCAAAAGCTTCTTAAAAAACTGCTCAAAATAGCTCCTCAAAAAGTTCATCGGAAAACCTCAAAGAGCTAAAAGTTCAAAGGTCTTCAATGAAAATAGTTCAAAAGCACATCAAGAAGCTCCTCAAAAGCCCGAAAAGCTCCTCAATAA
This sequence comes from Cetonia aurata, assembly GCA_949128085.1. NCBI lineage: Eukaryota > Metazoa > Arthropoda > Insecta > Coleoptera > Scarabaeidae > Cetonia > Cetonia aurata. Next base: position 50,528,862 of record OX421883.1, on the reverse strand, counting down.
AGCTGAGAAACCTCCGAAAACAAGAAAGTTCATCAAAAAGCTCAAAAGAGCCCTAAAAATCTTCGAAAACCTCCTCAAAAAAAAGCTCAAATGTTCCTCAAAAAGCTTCTCAAACAATTAAAAAATCTCCGCTTATAGAGCTTTAGTTTTAGGAGCTTTTGGAAGCACTTTTGAGGACCTTTTTGAGGAGCTTTATAAGCAATTTTTTATGAACCTTCTGAGCGGCCACTTTGAGGAGCTTTTCTACGGAATTTTTCTTAAGTCTTTTTGTGAGCTTTTTTGGGGGAGCTCTTTTAGAAGCTTTTTCAAGAAGCCTTCTAGCTGTTAGATGGGCTTTTTGAGCTGATGAGCTTTTTTGGAAGCTCTTTAAAGTTTTTCCAATTTTCAGGAGCTTTCTATTAGTTCTTTTGAGGAGCTTTTTGATAAGCCTCTATGGAGCTTTTTTGAGGAACGTTTAGGCTTGAAGGTTTTAGGCTCGAAGCTGAAGATACAAGCTAGGGTTCAAAGCTAAAGTTCAATGCTAAAGATCAAAGCCACCTCTTGCCTGTAAAGTTCTCAGTTCCAAAGCGCTTAGCTCTAAATCCCAAACTCCAAGGCGCAAAATTTTATTTTGCAGATGGCAACTATCACGCTAGAAACTGTAATGCTATCAGTACCTATAACCGTAAAGTATAATACAAAAGGCATTATGGATTTAATGTATCGATACCGTCGTTATTGCATTTACACCAATTACCCGCTATGTGGGCATCTCTTGAGTTAAAGCACATTGCATTTTCGGGTAAATAGATCGTAATAAAAAATAAAAATAAGTGAACTACAACATAGGTATAGGTAACTTAATAGTACGTTACCTATACCTAGGTAACACACATTTAAATGTGTGTATGAAATGCAATAACGAATATAACCATATGATTGTTAAAAAAATATTAAAATATGTAATATATCTCTTCTGTAATGCTGTTACATTTCAATGCTTCTAAAATGAAAACAATTAAAATGAAAACATAATCTATTTATTAGCATTAGTAACATTTGCCGCCGGGCGTTCATTTTCGGTGTCGCACGCTTTGTACCGCAGAATAAATTAAGAAAATATTGCAATATTGTTAAAACGTTTCTTTATATTTTACTTGGTATATAGTAGTTAATAGATATAACCGTACTACGTAATTACGAAAGGCTTGAAATAAAGTACCTATAAAAATAACAATTTGGTACTTACCCTCAAATTCTTTTACACTTTTCCTAGAATTATATTCTTCATTCCGTTTTGTTCAATAATAAGAACTACGAAGACATTGATGTGATTTATTAATACACAAAAAGAAAAATCTGGCAGTGTAATCGGATCAAAATACAATTTAATTATATACATTGAGAAATATATATTGGAATGCTGAAATATACATGTACAGATACATATAGATTACAAAAATTTGTCGTTCTTTTCATTTCCTGAATAATAATTATCATCTAACACTTACTAACAATCACAGAAATATTTTTTTCCGAATCTTGAAATGTACTAAAAAATCTTGCAAACTATAGAAAATATTACATTCTATAAAATTTTTATATGCTACATAAATTACAGTTCTCTCCAGGAAAATATGTTTATATATTTTTTCATTATATTCTTTTGTTTGCATTTTAGCATATATATATTCTGAATGTTGCACTTTTACAAAAGGAAAGGAACCGCTGAACATCGGCGACAAGTTTATACTTATATACAAATTTTCTTTGGTACACCAATAATATATCATTCAACATTAAAGTTTTTCTTTCACTTTACTTGAAAAATCCCCTGTATATTTTATATATATTTTTTAATAAATAAACATCTAATTAGGAATCTTTTTATATAGACAAAGTCAATATTTTAGCTCATAGAATTGTTATGTACAATGCTAACAGTATAAGAAATGTGCCTATATACAAATTTATACCCTTACGCGCCATCTACTAGTTACATGCTAAAGTTTAAATAATCGGTAGTGTAGATCCCTACATTTGGCAGGTATGAGAAACGATCTCTACGTACAAACTTGCATATAGGATACTTTAGAGAAGATATAAATACAGAAAAAGTGTATTTTAAACAAATCCATATTTATATATTTATTTTCAAATATATATATAAACAATCTCTCATACGCATATTTCTTCTTGTTTTGTTTTTCACGTGTGCTAAAAATGTAGTCAGTGCGTCATTTATATAAAAGATTAAAAAACAATGCAACTGATATTTAAAAACTCCGACTATTTTACAATGTATAACATTTTCTCTCTTCTTTTTAAATAGCCTAACCAGTATATGGCATTAGTGACTAATAGCTCCATATTAAATGTACAGTGTTTCTCTTCTTTCTTATATTTATTGTTGTTGTATCAGTAGTTGCTCCAATTCGTCCGCCGACCGCAGTAGAAATGCCGCTGATTCACGATAGCCTGTTATCAATTGCCTAACTGCTGCCATTTCCCCTGTGTTTAGTTTGTGATTTAAAAGTGGTTTTTGTTTCATACTTAAATCGGCAGGTCCTGTAAATAATAGAAAGGTGTATTTAAACATTTGTAGATATCGGATTAGATTAGAAATAAATATATAATTGCCCACACATCTTTTTTATAACGTTTATATAAAACACCTCAAATTTTAGATAAATGTTCAGTGTCATGAAATATATGAAATATATAAGACAGACAAGTCAGTCTTACGACAACGCTTTTCTTTTTAGAAAAAATGGTTGTCTGGTCCATTTTTTTTGCCCTTTTGTATGAAATAAGATAAGAGTAGAAGTTATAGCACATAAAATCTGTTTTAAAGTATTACAAAAACATTCAATTAAAAATTATTGCAAAAACTGCAAAAGGTTAGAGATTTTAATCAACTAACACCACTAAACAAATTTAGGTAGGCGTTTCCCAGAAAAAAAGAATCAATTAATTTTGTTAAAGCGAAGATGACTAGAGATGCAATTTTAAATTTAATTTTAATTTAAAAATTTCATTAACTGCATTAATGCCATGTTCAATGATGAGAAAGTATTACAAGTGAATGAAAATATCATAATACTTGGTTCTATATCATGTTGACCCGATATAAGAAATGATATGTCTTCAAAAAGAAAAATAGTAACAGGATCTTCTTTGCTTTTCGGAACGATATCTTATGCAGTAGGAGAATTGGTCGAAATAATTAATCATTTTACTATTTGCATGCAGGTGGATATATTAAATACCACAACATTTTTCTACCCTAAGTGTATACTTTATTATACTAGATATTTGGTTCAAAAAATTCATTAGTTTTATTCAGTTTTTCATTTTCAAAATTCAAAAGGTTATATTTCTAAGTGTTTCTAAATGACGAGTTTTGTTTTGTTTATTTATCCACAGTTTCAAGTTCATGGAAAACAGAATTTCGCTTACCTATTTGCTCATCTTATTTTAAAATGTACATTACCCAATTGATTTTTTTGTCGCCGTTCAAGAAAATTTTGTAGGTAAGTATTTTATTCCAAGGACCATCGGGATTAAAACTGGTTAGTAGAATGGATATTTAAAACATTATGCAAGGGTATGAAGCTCACATGGTCAAGGAAAAAGTGAAATATTCTGAGAATCTTTCTCTTAAGCAAAGATTATTTAGCAGAACAAACGAACATTAAACACAATATGTCCATGTTTAGAAGTTAATTTAAATGAAAATGGCCAGTTGCGGGTTGGCCAGTAAAATCTCTTCACTTCAACGTTCGAAACGCAAGAAAACAGAAGCTGGAAGGTATGGTCGTGGGGACTGTGAAGAACTTGTTTTCGCTGCCAGAACTAAATTAAGATCTTGTGGTAAAAAAGACGCTGCAGAAGGATTAGCGAATCTAGGCTTGCAATGAAATACCATAAGACTTATTCTAAAAGTGTTATGGGAGAAACGGGCAAATTGTCACATTTAGAAGCTCTATCCAGATTTGTCGAAGCAGGACGTTCGAGGAGAGAATATAAAGTCAACATAGAGATGTTTGGCAAGTATACTTACGCTATACTACCAACTGGACAATTGTCGGAAGAAGCAGCCGGAGTTGTGCTTCTCCACTTGCTGGCAAAACAAAGGAAACGCAGGTGGCATCACAAACGGGAAGAATTGCTAGCCGAGAAGAGAGACGTACGCTTCGATTCTGTGTTATAGGCAGGTGGACAGCGAGGTTAAGCACAGATTTATCGCTTTGGTTTAATAGAGACCATGGGGAGACGGAGTACTTTCCCACTCAGTTCCTGTCCGGACATGGGTACTTCCACGATTACCTGTTTAAAATGAAGAAAGTGGATAGTGCACGTTGTCCGTACCAGGACTCTAAAAAAGATGATGCGCATCATACATTCTTCGAGTGCTCCAAGTGAAAGCTAGAAAGAGATGCTCTCGAGGATGAACTGGGGGTGTTATCGCCCAACAACATTGTTTGGAAAATAGTGGAGAGTCGGAAATGATGGCAAAAGGTTTCCTCGCACATAAAAGGAGTATTAACTGTTAAGCAAAGAGAAGTCGATCAGTAAATACGGGACACCACCCTGAAGGAATGTCCGAGAGGAAGGTTTTTTTAATGGATGTGAGCCCCACACACCGGACTAGCCCGAAGGTGCATACTGCATTTTTCCACAAAAGAAAAGTATACTGCCACGTTTGCAGCAGCTTATTGGGAATGAGCAGGGTTCCACACTTCGCATTTGTTCCAATTTATTTTTAAGCTAGTACTTTATTTTCTTTTTTTTAGGCTAGTAAGGATTTTTGCTTCCTAATTTTGTCTTTTTTGAAGTTTTATTTATTGTTACTTAATTTCTTATTTTATTTTTATATATTCTTTTTGATAAAGTTGAGAGCATTTTCTATAACAGTAGTAAGTAGTGGCTGCTTATTTTATTTGATTTTATTCCCAATATAATTGTTTATTTTTCATCCTTTTTCAAACGTGAAACTTATTTTTTTTTTGTAATACTTGGTATTTACACATATGGTGTAATCTGTGTGCAATAAACAAACAAAAAATTCAGTGAAAAGCATAAATAAGTATGTTTAGTTTATAATTTACGGAATATCATACATCATTTGTATAATTAGAGTGGAATTCGTTTGATATAAACCTCGATAAGGAAAATACTTTAAAAGCATCGCTGCTCTGTGCGAGAGGAAAAGGGTCTCTTAGGTGAAGAATTTTACAATTTTACACTACCTACTACCTACTTAAGTTTAATAGCTGTGTTGGTTTTATTGTGAAAATAATGCATTCAAATATGCAGTTTTGTTTGCAAGCAAAACAGTTGTCTTTTTATTTTTTTTTATTTTATCTTTATTTCTTTTTTGTTTTTGTTTACTGTCCGTTTTTACCTCAGTCTTTTTTTTGTCTTTAAGATATTAATTACCGTATGTACCCTACAGTACAATTTTCAATACATAATAAACCGTTGTGGACTCGTTTTTTTTTCTTCTCTAAAAAATTACCGTTTGCAATTAGTCCGCCGGCAGTTGCGAACGGTGCTTGCCCTGGGAAAAGTGGATAGGGGCCGGTACGTTGAAACGCCTGTGAAAAATTCGGTCTGTACATGGCGGTAGGCGCTGAACCGGCTGTACTTGAAATGCCGATCCCATTCATTGGCGTAGATACCAATCCCGTACTCGAAACACTAAAACAAACAAAAATTTCGTAAAATGCTCTAACCCAAAACGCTCTCTATATGCACAAAAAAATATACAGGGAAAGATTTAAATAACAGTGTTTTCCGGAGGTTTAAATAAAACTAATCTCGTACATAATTTTGATCATACTTCGTTGTAACTACAAAATCGTAGTGTATTCGGAGTAAAGACCTTTCGAATGGGAGTGTACACGCACCTTAAATTTGGTTTTATGTCCGGAGTTAACGACAAGCCTTTAGAAACGGAATTGGGTGTGCTAGACGGAGTCGTTGAGGAAGGAAATATGCTGGAAACTGCATCGGCTTCTATCTTTATTGGCGTAGATCCTGAGAAGTCTAATCCCCTGTTTATTGGTGCCGTTGTGTCCGTGGCCTGGAATAAAGATTAAAGTATATTTCCGTGAAGTGGAATTGGAAGACGATAGAAAAATGTTGGCTTTCGATTGATCATTATTTGTGTTACTATATCCATTGTTGTTATTGCTAAAATACTATACCACCAACTAATAATTTAAAATTACATAAAGTTTTCACCTCCGTTTAAGTAATGTCCAAATACTCATTTTATCATAAAAAAGAACGCTGGTTCATTACTTTATACTGTATTCACAAAATATTTTTATTTTATATGAAACCATTGTGGTGCGCATTTTGTTGTTTTTTTTTTTAATATATATATTTGCAAAGCTTGTTGAAAATTTTAGATTCAAAGAGAATACATTCAAATTAGTGATTTTTTTTGTGTTATGCAAGAAAGTCAATTGCTCAATAATCAAAATATACGTTATACAGAGCGTTTCCTATCGTTTTATTCACACTTTGAGATCGTAAAGTAGACTTAATTTAACAGCTAAAAATAACAAATGATACATGCTGTTTGAGAACAGGTGACCACTATCTTTTCGTCGCGATCCATTGCAAATGGAACAAATATTTAATATCAAAACTCTATCGGAAAATATTTTTATATCCCGAAAAATTTCGTTCTACTGGAAGTCGATTATTTGAAATGAGAGGTACTGCTTTTATCCAAGATATACAATATGACAATCAATTTATAAACAGTCTGTATACAATTAATTGTACTTTCGGCAGAACTTGACATGTCAGAGTTCCTTCATGCCACATTACAAAATCATTATATCTCAAAAACAGTTGATTTTAGACATAGAAAAGCTTAATCCGCTAACTGTCTTTAGAGAATACGTAGAATCCATTAAGACAAGAAAAACAATACCATTCCAATTAAAATAACAATGTTGCTATAGTCTTCCGGTATAGCGAAACGTCCTCAACGGTAAAAATAATTTTTCAGTAGGGGGAAGGCTTGTTATCGAATTTTTGCTGCCACTAATAGTACGAGAGATCGCGAGAAAAAGATAGTAATTGGAAACACATTTTTCTTCGTAACTATACAGAGTTCAACTATCTCATGTAGTTGGGGTAAATTGATACTCAAATAAAAGGGTAGACTATATATGTGTATTGTTAAGCGCCCCAGTTTAATTTGTATTTTCGATGGGCGCTCATAGATGGAGGCAACTGACAATGCATATATACAGGCGGGGCTACCATATACGGCGCAGGGTCCATATGGAAAAGCATAGGATTTTTTGAAATCCTTTTTATTTAGTTGAATGAACGTTTGTATATAAAGTTACCTTTTTTTAAATGGAACACTCTGTATATAATGACATATTTGGAATCTAAAGACCAAATCAGGGCAAGTTTATGTAACACTCCATATTCCTAAAGCCATCGGGTTTTGAGATATTTTAAAATTTAGGAAATTGCAGTACAAAATTTAAGTTTGATTTTTACTGTGTAATCCAAACCTAAACACATCTATCTACATTTATCATTCAGCCAAGAGGCTAAGCAATGGAATGAAGTGGAATTTTAGTCACACAGTTATACTGAGTGTTAATAAACGCTTGTTTAAGTTTGATGACTTTTGCAGTAAATTAACTTTCTTATCTTAAATAGAACACCCTATATCTGATGATACTATGATAAAATATATTAGGGTTCCATATATTCCATTGTTATAATAACAGTATTTATATACATAACTCAACACAGTCATATGTGCACTTGCTTTACTTTCTGCTAGGTGGCCTCTTTGGCGGGTAGTTCTTATTATTACAAGGCAAGAGGGGAAAAATAGCCGGCGGGAAATTTGAATTGTACATATAGAGAAATGAATATTATTTACGCCTGAACACGTTTTTTTTTGTCATTAAATTAAATCTACTTTACGGCGCCAAAGTTTTAATAAATCCATACGAGACATCTTCTGCAGACAATTACTAAGCAGTTAACTGAAATATGACAGAACATTCAACTGATAATAATATAAATATTTTGTTGATGGTCTCGTGTAATCTTATTATAAAACTAAGCTGATTACCTCAATAAATGAAAATAGTCAACATTTATTTCGTTTTAATCATCAGTTAATCTTTTGTTCGTAATTCAAGGCCGGATGACCATTACTAATATTTTTGTATATTCTGATTTTATTAATCATTATTAAATAATACATATTTTCTCTAAAGAAAGAATAAGAAAAGTATGTGCTTATTAGAAAGTGGAAGATAACGAACAATATTCTAAGGGTCATTGGTAATGTAAATCTATAGGTATATACTTTCCCATTTTACATTTGATATTTCAAAAAGGACTTACCACGGCACCGGGCAATAAAGGCATAGGTTGACTGACTGGCTCTAATCCGAGACGCATCCTCTTTGCATTGTGGCTTTCGTTTTCGCATGCGGTAGCCAATATCTGCTCCGCTTGTACTGAGGTAAGGTGAGCGGGCGTCGGTCGCGTCTGAAACAAAGAAAACAAGACTCATACTCAAAACTTCCGCATGAAGGATGTGATGTTACACGCTCTCGTGACGTCTATACTGACTACGTGGAAGCAGATGAAAAAGGGCCTCATCGCCAGGCAACCGTCTAATAGACCGGACGAATATGACGGATAAACAGGTCGATATGACTCAACTTTCCGCCCAAGATAAACACGTACAACAGTAACAAACGCGTAGCTTCTACCCGAGAGGGAATGCATAGGTTGAGAGTTAAAAATAGAGACGGTAGATAATAGTGAGGTAGATTTGAGAGTGCAAAAGGTAGGACACACTTAAAATTATTATATATCTACCTTTACTTAATAATAATTACGCCTCCAATATTGGAGACAATATTGCTACATGCACTGCTGCAGGCACATGACGTTCTACCATAATACGTGGTCTGCGGCAATTTAATAATAAGGAATTGCGTTTAAGTAACTTTTGTGTTAGAAGAAACTCCATTTACTTTATATTTGTATACATGCGTCTTCAGAAGTAAATTAACTTCAGCATGGATAGTTTGCCATTCGAACCTACGATGCTTTTAACCCTGGATAGGATACATGAATTTATTGAATACAAGAATTTAGTTTAACTTGGGGTATTTGAATACCCCTGTATCCTATCCAGGGTTAAATATGCAGTTGTCACCAATTTATGTATCTTCTATCTATCTATGTATTATAAATATTGGATTGAAGCTACAAGGGTTGCATATATACTTTGTTCTGTTTGTTGGCCAATTTACTAGAAAAATATGAGTTCTTGGTGAATCTATTGTTTTATACTACATGAACATTTACCACTCCGTCAGGTTTTCCAATTTCCATCTCTTCCGTCTTTCGCCTTAATACATCCCAACAATTTGTCAAAAGAGTGAAGAAACATAGTCACGTAAAATAGCCTAAACTTCGCTAAATCATATAATACGAATATGGCTAGCCTTGATCAAAGTGACTAGTAGATTGGTCAATATCGTGTTTCCATTCAGGAAAAAAGTGGTATTTTCCAGTAATCATCAACATGACAGTACAGATTGCAATGCAACTACCACGAATCAATGGTGGTAAGCTGGATCAGTTAAGTTTTAGAAGAGCTGTAACATGGAGCTCTTAGGGACGCACAAAGTTCAATGGAAAATAGACCGTGGCAAAAACCTAGTTGTTATAGTGCACACTCATATTTTTTATTTTAGATTTTACACTGTGTCAAGTATCAACATAATCAAACCAAATATGGTGCATGTCAAAAATACTAATTACAGTTGCCCAAAACGGTCGGTTTTTATCAGAAGTATTCCGCGGAGAATACCATATTTTGGAATTATTCATTAATATTGTTGGCTTTATTTCAATAGGGAAACCACACATATTTTTCTTAATCATGTTCACATTACCATTTAAGCAATATTAGGTGACCCAACTTCATAATAAGTCAATTACAGAATGAAAATATTCTTTGAGTAACTAGCAAAGGGATTTTTAGATTGATTTTTCCACTTCACAATGTAGGCGAGTTACGTTGATAGTATTGTCTTAAAAAAAACTAATATATATAGCCCCCTATACACCTCATTTGGCCTACTATTGATTATATTTTAAGAGCTACTAATTAAACTATAATTTTCTAAGAGCGATTACAATTACTTTCATGGACATAAAACAAATCGGTTATGGTTATTAGGTATGCTGAATATAACTATCCCGGCCAGCGAACTTATGTATTTCTTTATCTATCTTCTAATTCATATGTAGTACCTATGTCAATAATCATTGTTCATTAGAACTAAAGCGAAACGTCATGCAAGGCTTTTAGCATGAAATTAATTTATAGTGCAAAACCTAAGGTGAACCGATTTCTTTTTTGCTCGCCAGTGTAGATAGTTGTTATGTAAATTGGTTTAAACTTTAAAACTACTTACAGCATCCCAAGGTGAGTTGGGATCGCGCGCCCTCTTGTTTCTCCTGCAGGACTTTAAGTACGTCCTTATTCGTTTCCTTGCCCTTTCCGCGAACTCTGGAAACTGCCTCGTGCAAGAATCGATGATAGCTTGGATCTTCTCCTTTGGTTGTTTGCTTATGGGCACCATTCTATCCAGGTTCTCATCTACAAATAATCTGACAAACATCTGCAAGACAAATTCATTAAAAAGAAACCGAAAAGAATCCTAGGATAATCTTAAACACACATATCTCAAGACACAAACGACACTTGTAACGCATTGGTTACATACTTACATTGAACGCTTTCAGTCTTTCAGGGTCGTGAGTATGCGTGTCAATTTTGTCATCACTCTCGTCATCATCATCGTCTTCGTCGTCTTTATTACCACTTGAACTAGTCTCATCATGTGCTGATCCAGTTTCTGCGTTTACAGGACTCTGGAATAATAATAAAAAAAATGGGCCATAAGTTTCCTGTGCTTCCTTTAACAGTTTAGTATTTTTACTTAATTTTAAATAACGCAAAATGAGGTACCATCCAATGCTTTTTAAAAATTGAGTAAAACTAACAGCGTCAACCAGTCAGAATTTGAAACTGGCAGTAGGAATATTGACGATGAAGTCAGATGTGGTGTTATGCTCACAATTATTTCCAGAATTTTTGATGTCACACAGTTTGCATATGAATTATTATAAATCCCATACATATTTTAGCTTTCTTCACCCTAGAAAGTTTCTGTCAAGTATTTGCTAGGGCTGGGCAAAATATCGATACATCGACAAGTATTCGATTCCATTAATGGTATCGATTCTTCGATACCGCGATTAGCAAAGGTATCGATGTATCGATACTAGTACTAGTACTACCGGTACTAGGACTATTAGTACTACTAGTACTGGGTAACGATACCTAGCGTAGAATCGATACATCGGCAAGTATCGATACCAAGACAAGTATCGAATACCGATGCCAAAATCATAGGTATCGCCCAGCCCTAGTATTTGCCATTCGGAGTCGCATGAATTATCTATAGTACTGCAGTTTACAATAATTAAGTCAATTCCATTGTGCGTTTACGTATCTACTGTACTGGTAAACAGTCTTGGCTCGGGTTTTACATAGAAGTTGCCAAATGTATGTCAGCGTAATTTGGAAACTGGGTATTTCCTTATAATCAGATATATATAATCATTTCCATCAGAATGTAGGAATTTTTTTAATGTATTAAAATATTATGTTACGGAATGAAAAATTAAAATACATTTTTTTTTAGTTTTTTCTTAATTTGTTCTTAATTTAAAATTTACCTCACGTTAAAATAATGGTTTTCATGTTTTTTTTCCTTCTTTAAACCAGACTCGTCCGCCCGAGTCCTGGTCACCGATAAGGCACCGCAACCTTCAGGCTTATTGTACCACGTGTATGTATATAAGATGCCCATTCTAACCTGGAGAGCCCCTCCACTAATCTGTACATGTCCCTCACCAAATGGGTAAAGTATGTCTCTCGGTCCCTCAAATAAGCTTTGCTTTCTGCGACTAGTGCCTCGCAGTCGCATAGTGTGTGATCTGCTGTCTTCGGTTCTATACCGCAGAGTCTACACTTTGGGTCCCTGTCAATCACTCCAATTTTGCGCAGGTATTCCCTTACCGCAGGCTGTCCAATCATTAGGTCCGCAAGAATGCAGAGCTGTTTCCTGCTAAGCTGAAGCAGTTCTCTGGCTCATTTCCTTCATTGTTTCCTTATAAAGGTTTTACGATTAATCATACCGGGTATGTTTCTCCAGTATTCTTGTTGCTTGGTACGGACCCTGTCGCTTTTGCGTTCCCGAGACATTTGTTTTATAATTTAGAAAAAAAAAAAAATGGTTCTGGGCCGTACATTTTTATCTCTGACAATCTCTTTGCAAGTTCGTCAGCCCTTTCGTTGTCTTTGATCCCTTGATGGCTACATATTCAAGTCGAGCAGACCTTGCTCCGGTCCGAAAGTTCCACCAAGTCATCGAGGCACTCTATTACCAGCCTGAACACTTTCCGGCTTAGTGCCTTTAGTGCCGTTTGGCTGTCCGACATGATGTGAATTCGTCTATTGGTCACCGCTTTCACATTTATTGTTTTTACACTTTCGAGGATGGCATACACCTTTGCCTGAAACACAGAGGCATACTTCCACAATGCATAGCTGTATCCCTCTTTTTGACAGCACATCCCTGCACCGCACCGACACCATCAGCCATCTTAGATCCGTCCGTCTACCAGACTAACAATAAGTCTTGCTTGTTGTTTTCGTCAGTCTGGTATAGACACGATTAAGGGACTGCGCTTAAGGGACATACCTATTCCTTACCGGCATTGGTTTTTATTTTGCGCACGTTGTTTTACGGAAGTAAGCGAGAATTACAGAAAAGATACCCAATAGCAGTTTTATTTGATAATTATTTCAGTATAAGTACTACTTTTAATTAAAATAAGGAAGCTTGTCGTAAAATTAATAAATATTAATATCGAATGCATTTTTTTCATTTTTCTCTGAACAAAAATTTTATACACAAGCAAAAAATTTAAATAATCCATTATAGGACATTATTTTACCTTTCTTGTCAAAATCTGTTGAAAATATATGAGTTAGTGTTGTTAGGGCTGTTCCATCAGGGTAGCCCTAATAAGAACTGATGACAGCAGGAGAACCACTGTCGAAATGTCGGTTTTCCATAATTCAACAGACGATGGAAACATTCCAAACAATACGGACTCATATGAGTTTCTGTTGAAGGTGTTGTGAACATTCTTATCTTGCAATAGAAATAAACATACTGAATAGGAGTTGCGCATTTTAGCGGCATGAAGCTACGACATTTGCAAAATCAGCTTCAAATTATCACAGGACTATTTGAGAACCTAAATACATTGCCACAATGTGCGTTGATTCTTTTTTGTAGCAGATGGTGGAAAAAGTCATTTTGAGGTAAACGCATTTTGCGAATTGCACTGACGATATACTAACTGGTTCGATGCACGCGACAATTACGCTTCACGCAAGTGCATTCGATTGTTTGTTTGTTGCTGGGTGAAGCTTTGCATTCTTGAATACACCTTGACCCAGCACTCATATTTATTGACGGATTGTACCAGCGAAGAGATAAGAACAAGAAGGGTTACTCTCCAACGACGCCTTTGATGTTTGTGTCGAGGAAAAAAAAAACGACTTCATATCTGTTTGCTGATTGTACCATCCCCACTGAAATTTTTTTGGTATAGTGAGGATTTTTAAATGCCATAACGTCTATGCGTATTCGCAGTTGAAAACCAAATCGCCACGAACTGGGATTGAACCAGTGCCTGTCGGGTGACACGCAAACATGCAAGATTTTCTTGGTGCCCAAATGAAAACTGACATGTTATGCCTGCAACACACATAAACGCATATTGCATTGCGTTTATTTTTACAATTTCACAAGGCGATTTAGTATCTGCAGGTATCTCTTTAAGTTTGATATTATTTACCTTTAAATGTAGGCTAAAGAAGAAAAATGGAAATGTGCCTTTGATATGAAAATCATAACGGACGCATGTGGTGTTTTAGGTGGCTATACAGCTATATTTTAGACTATCTACTGAACTCCATTTCCGTTTTCAGAACATGCTTCTCTGCTTAGTAAGTATGCGGTTACGCATAGATCATACACGGAAACCGAAGCTGATGGTTAAAGATAGTGTCTTGTTTGCTGTGTAAAGTATGAGCAAATCTAGTAACTTGTTCGTTTTTACATGAAACGAAATCTTTCGTAAACCAGATCTAAAAATATTAGGTTTACTTTCTAATTTAATCTAGTAATTAGCTTGATATACCTTTGTTTCAACCCAGTGTTGTCTTTGCACATGTGGTATTTTATTTGGTGACGCTTTAATGAAAAATACAGTTTTAAAGTTTAAGCTCTACTTTAGTTAAAATTGACTATTGGTTATTTCATGTTAGAAGTGTTAGGTATGGCAATAGTGTAATTTAAGTCGAGAATTATATGTGAGGTTATTTACATCATTTTATATTGAACATTAATTTAGCTGTTTAATTAATATATATGCCTAAGTTTATTGTCAAATAAATAATGACCCTTCAAGTCAAAGGAATAATATTGTGGAATTGTTGAAAACTCTAATATTATGTAGGTACATTATATTTATAAATATTACTGTTCCTCATAATCGACTAGGAACACCACCGCCGACGCAAATAATTTCTCCAGTTACATAATCAGCATCTTCGGAAGCTAGATAAGCCACGACTCCTGCAATTTCTTCTGGCTGGCCCCATCTTCTCAATGGTACCTGTTGCAAAAGGCGTTCTCCAACACCAGATGCTCTGAATGCTTTCGAAAATTTTGTTTCTGCTAAACCTGGCGCAATAGCGTTTACGGTAATGTTGTTTTTGGCTAACTGTAAAGCAGCGGTTTTGGTTAGACCCAGTAGTGCGGTTTTAGAGACGCAGTATGCCCCTACTTTTGGTGACGCTTGGTAAGCTGAGATGGACGAATTTATTATTATCTTGCCTTTTCCTCTCTTTTTCATATAAGTGACGGTCTCCTTGGCTAAACGGTAAGCGCTTTTTACGTTGACGTGGAACACCTTATCCCATGTCCGTTCTGGAGTGTCTAATACTTCATGTAATTCAGGACTGGTTCCAGCATTTATGACCAATATATCGATACCCCCCAACGCGTAATTTGCCATTTCCAACATTCTCACTCTTTGACTTGTTTTACCAACATGACAGGCAGTGCCTATAATGACGACATCTTCTTTTTCGAAGTCTCGAAGGACTTCGGTAACTCTGTGCTGTTTACGTCCGCTTATTACTACTTTTGCACCTTCTAGCGCTAATCTTCTTGACACAGCTAGACCTATTCCATAAGATGATCCAGTTACTACCGCTACTTTACCCTCTAATCTTTTGGGTATTATAGACAGGTTTCTTACGAACATTCGAAAACATTTTGGCAAGGCAGATCTGCAAGCCATTTTTATTTTGACTTTTGACGTTGTTGACCATTTTGATTTGGTGGTTATGTATACCTATATATACATTGAACTACATATATATCCTAGGAACTGGAACGGTATCATACTCGCAAAAATGTGAAGCACAGCTTCAAGTAAGCAACGAGAATTACTGACGTATTTCTTTCTAACACATTACGATATACAGTGGCGGCCATTAATTTGGAAACACCTGCCTTATCTAGTTTACCGGACATTTCTAATCGTATATATATTTATTATCTATGTTTGTAATCTTTAATAGTGTGAGAGTTATGTCATGAACTATTGTCACTAAGCGATAGTGACATAAACACTAATTGTCAAAAATTGATATGTCAATAACATGGTCAAAGTGACAAACAATTTACAATAGAAAAATCTTGGTGTTTCCAAATTAATGGCCGCCACGGTACTTTATGAAAATAAATATCAGAAAATCCTTAAAATTGACATAAATCTGCAGTTGAAATCCAAGCACAACGCCTGAATATATTATTATAATATGTCAGACGCCATTCCAGTTCCTTTCGATACAGTTCAATGTACCCATATGAAGTTTTATAGATCAATCCGACGACCTGTCAAATGAAATTCAATATGGCCGTTGTGGTCAAACGTAACCCTTCTCTATGGTCAAACGTCGCGCTACTTTTCGCAGATTTGATGTTAATATTTGTTTTCTTTTGTTGTTTGAAACCCAAATTGTCATAATGAGTTAAATGGATAGAAAAATTTGCATAAATGACTGACGATCAATGACTGAACGCGATTTATTTGCCCACATTTTATTTCCGATCATATAACAAATTCAACGTTTCCTAAACAATAATTTTGCTTAGCCGAACGGCTAAGGTGATTTAAATTTGAACATAATAAATTGAAAATACTGCAGAAATTGAACGACTCCTCTTGCGTCAAAATAATTTAAGCTTTAAGGTAGTAAATTTCATGTGATCAAATCTATGTTGGTGAAATTGTGCCACATAAACGGCTATTCTTATATATCTTTCTATAATTGCCAAAGGTTTTTTTTTCTACATCGGTGAACGCGTATTTCATCTTTGTATCTATAGTCAAAGTTTATAACTTCAATCTTTTGAAATAATCATGTAAGATATAAACAGAAAATGCTAAGTCCAACATGTACTGACCATCATGTTTTTGATGTAGCGTTGCTTATTATTTTTCAGACGAATTGTCAACAGTTCCCCAACAGTTTGGGATCATTTTTGCATGTGTTCTAAACGCGGCCATGATTTTGAATGCATGATCATTACTTAATTGCGTACAAATACCATTAAATTAATTTTATCAAAGCTATTTATAAATGTACATACCGATTGATCTCTGTTAGCAGGAGGGGTTGCTTTGCCTTTCGCTAAGCCTAACGCTGAATGATACTGAGCCCACAACCCAGCCATTTCTTCACTACCAGGTACTGAGGATAAATCTGGAGTATCATTATTACCATTTCGGTTGCCTACATAAACAAAGAATGATTCATAATGACAAAATAAAATAAAAATAAGATTTTTAAATAAGTATCTTAGAAAGTGAGCAGTAAATGAATAAGTTGTAAGAAACTAAGTGAATATGTTTTGATATGAAAACCAATCAATTAAAGAATATCCTGCTTTTACACTTATAATGAACCCAATTTAGATTAATGAAACGACAATTAGTGTATCGAAATATCGTGAATGCAAAGTCTATAAAATATTGTGTTTTTGTTACCTTGAGCCTGATTGTGGTAGTTCCAAGCCAAGAGCATCAACTTGAGTTTGTCGGTGTCTTTCATAGCCCCGGATCCTGCACAGCCAATCATATCACGAATTAGCAGGGTTGGTATGATAAACTTAAACTATAAAGCAATAAACTAAATAAAAACTGCTGCTGCAATGAACATTATGCGATGGGAAACTAATGTTTTGCGGTTGGTAGTGATGTAAATACTATAATAACCAATGTTTGATTCCAAAATAAACAAGCATTTCTTACGGTGTGAAATTTTTACATGTTCAGGATATCCGTTATCGATAATGGAGTGCATTTAATTTAATTTATTTTATCCAATTTACAAGGTGGAATTCCTAGCTCTTAGCAAGAATAAATAGCGTTTGTAGTTCTCTAATTATCCATGTGAAATAACCGTATAGGATCAAGACATGCAATTCACCATAATTGCGTTTAAATCCATCTGTCAAAATTTTGTACCCTTCTTTTAAGCGTTCGGGAAGATCTAGGTGGCTTTTTTTAAGATGGTTTGTATTTTAAAATTACTGTGAATTTAGAACAAATTTTAATTGAAACAATGCCTTTGCTTCTGTTTACTTGAAATAAGTAACTATTTTTGTTAATGCATGATTTCTAAAAATTTAATTCTAAATATTAGTTTATGCCTTCAATTTTATAGGTAATACGTTGACAGTATAACTAACAATTTTACTTTTTTCCTGTAAAATATCAGTAGTAATAATAAATTACATGAAAACTTTGAGACACTGATACAAACATTGCTACAAATTGCTAATTTAAAAATGTAAATGCTAATTATTAAATTTTGAGCTATAGTTAATTAATATTTATATTTTGATTGGATTTTTATTATAAATAATAGATGAAATTGTAAATAATGAGTTAGTAGATCTGTATGTAACAGGTTTACATTTCAAGATATTACATAATGAGGATATAGTTTTAGCACCTGTTTCAATAAACTGTTTGTCTGAGGAAAGAGGGATTTCTTGACATTTGAACTCATAGTTCAGCATGGTAATAACTATCGGTTATTTTCAATCAAGCTGTATACTACAACCTTCTCATATTATTATTAAGAGCATTAGGTAATCTTAAAATAAATATAAATACATGCAAACTAAAAAGGCTAAAGAAAGAAAATCGCATCCAGTTGAGGGGGAAATACAAAACTCTTTCTAAGAAATAAGCTGTATCGTTTAACCGAAAATCAATTTTAAATAATTTTTAATAGTAATTATTCGAAAAAAATCCCTATTAGAAATCTGACAGAGGAAGCGCAAAATCTATGTCTGTCACAAAATTCGGAACGACGAAAATAAAATCTTAGGTGACAAGGTATAATTTGGTGATGTTTGTTTAAGTCGAAGTTCTTAGCATTGAAGTGTGGACAAGAAATCTGATACTTAGCTTCAATCTTTGTGACGGAAAGTAATGTATAATAAAGATGTGAACGCAGTCGATATATCCATATTTGAACATAAAATTCCTACAAAATAGATAAGAAGCGAAATCTACCAACCCTGCTATTTTGTTGGTGTAACTATAGCGTAATTTTGAATTGCTAAATCTGAATTTATTTTAATGGTTTAGACTACAAGGTAGGTGTATCTGTTGTATGATCGATATAGATTGAAATAACAGAATGGAAGGTATATGGATAAAAATTCTATTCAGCTAGTACTAGCAACTATCAAATTAAATTTAAATAAAATATAAAGTAAATATTATTTACATTTAGAAAATTAATTTTCGCTTATGTAGTGATGCTGTAGAATACCAAATTATCTAAATTCTTTTTTGTGAATATGAAACAATTTCCATTACGAAGTTAATTCATTTTTTACGATATGTTTAGTATAGTTACGTCAATAATATGATACTTTATAGTACTATTACATGCTGAATAAATTTACATATATTTTGGTTACAGAAAACAAAAGAGGCGCTGCCAAAATTAATAATCGGTGAAAGTTTTACCTGTATATTGGTCTTCATCCATGTTTTCTGATGATTCGGGAGTAGATAAGTTTTCCTGGAATAAAAATTAGATTTTATTAATTAAATGAGATCTGCAAAAAATACATTATGTACAAATAAAGATGTAATAATTTACTAAAATAAGCAATTTATGTATGGTGCGACTATTATTTATCTAGGATGTCATGGAAAGTCAGATAACGATAAAAAAATAATTATTTGTTTTTTATTTGTAATATTACTACTTCAGAGCTACCATAACAAGTGAAAAAATGTGATTGAATGTCATAAACGTCTTTCAAATATTGACAAAATACACAAGTATTAAAGAATCCCTATAATCATTCTATAAGCAGAAAATTTGGTAGGTATGATTCTATTATTTCTAAAAACGACCGAAATAACAAATAACTTAAATAAGAACTGGTTAACTCCCGGAATTAGAAAATCATCACCAACGTTAAAGGAACTTCATAGACTTCTCCAAGCTGGTATAATTTCCCTTGAGTATTACAAGCTTTATAAATCTATTTATACTGATGTCATACAATTATCAAAGAAACTGCAAAACATTAGACAGCCCAAAATAACACTAGGGCTATGTGGAATATTATAAATAAAAATGTATCTTCTAAATCTGCAAATGCTACTCCTGACAGAATTACCGTTGAAGGCGTTGTTAAATGTAACAACTTTGATATTTGTAACACTTTCAATAAATATTTCGCTTCAATTGCGAAACCTAATAGAGCCGCTCTAACTTTTGGGATTCCATCCCTAAATAAGTTTTCTTTTAGAACCTGCCACTGAAAGAGAAAAATATTTAATATCATTATGGACATGAAAAACTCAAAATCAACTGCTTTCGATGATATATGTGTTGAAATTATTAAGCATGCAGTTTTTTTAATTGCAAGGCCTTTGTGCCACATTATTAACGAATCTTTTATTATTGGCATGTTTCCGTCATGTTTAAAAATAAATATAATCATACCAGTTCACAAAAGTGGTGACGTTACAGATATTTCTAATTATAGACCAATTGCATTACAGTCAATAATTTCCAAAATATTTGAAAAAATTATGAGTAAACGGATTATTTTCTTGCTTGATAAATATTCCTTAATTAACAACCAACAGCATGGGTTTAGGTCTGGTTTTTTCTACAACAACAGCGCTAATACAATTTTTACACGAAGTATATCATGAAGTAGATAAGGGCAACTTTGTATTGCCATCTTTAATTGATTTATCTAAAGCTTTTGACAGGATCAATTACGATATACTCGAGGAGAAGCTGGAATGCTTTGGAATACGTGGAAATTGTAAAAGTTGGTTGATGTCATACGTCTGTGATCGACAACAACAGGTATGTATATAATAATACTTAATTAGATACTATGGTATTATCGATGGAAAATTCTATCGCGCAAAAGCATAGCGTAAACTGGAAAACAAAAAAAACATTGATGAAACTCGATCTCTTCTAGATATCAAGACAAAACATTGCATTGAAGATAAAGTAGCAAAATGTTTGGCAACTGATTCAATATCACATATACTGAAATTATCTTTAAGAGAACGTTCGCAAACATCACAAATAAGTAAATGTCATTTACAAAGACTTCATAAAGAACAGTTCCGTCTTTTAAACTATCGTCTCAAACATATCTAAAATGGACACGAAGGCAAACCATTGGACTTTTGTTCGTTATGACCTAGATGGAAGCTTTTATAGAATGTTCTTTTTTTACTGAACCATTTTCATGATTCATCACAAAAAGCAATAATAAATTCTTGAATTTTTGAAAATCCATACCACGTACCACATAATAAAGTCAATGTTTTCTAAAAAAGAATGTTTGGTGCAGAATTTCTTATGTATCCCATATCATTGGTTCATATTTTATTGACGTAAATCTAAATCAAAATGTCAAAATCATTTGAAGGACTTTCGGTTACCATTTTTTGACATTTTGGGGTTAAAAATGGAATGTTACATCTTTGGCAACAATCGACGATTATTCCTTCAATTTGCGGAAATTTCGTAATGCCAAGAAGCTACCAGCGGGACTCTCTGGGACACTGTGCAATTCATTAGGGAACAAGTATACTGAGTCCGCTGATAGGTTAATGCTGTCGCCAATGCATTTTCTGCAGTGTACTGACAAAACTGTTCTGAGTGATGCATATTTAAGCTTAAGATCAGCTTTTACCCAAAACTTTTTTTTACCCTGAGCTTTCAGTCCTAGCATTAAGTCCAAGTGTTCAGCCCGAGTTTTCAGTATAAGCTTTCAGAAACTATGTAAAGCCCAGGTTGCTGCCTACTATATCCATTATCTCCAACATGGGACACAACATCAAGGGATTGTGTCAACAATCTGTAGACATTTCTTAATGCCAAGCGATCAACGAGATTTTGTTCTGGGACATGCATATTTAGGCGACGTGATGTTGGGATTAGAGTTTGAACTTAAGCGGAACTTTTAACTTAAGTTTTCGACCTACGCTCTGAGTCTGTGTCTACGACCTAATCTTTCAGCCTGAGCTTTTAGCCTAAGCTATCAGCCCGCTCTCCCAGTTGGAGCTTTCAGCCCTGTTTTTTAACCAGAGCCTTTATCCTGAACTATATAGAGGTATCAGCAACGATTCTATGGCAAATTTACTAATCGGACGTGGAAATGTGTGAAGATCGCATGAGCTATGTAAAATAATCAATTTCAAAATTCCAGCTTTAAGTTTTACATTAGAGCTTAATTTTGACGCATTCTATGCATCTAACTAATTTCTTTAAAAAGTCTATTTTTTTTTTTCACAAGGAACAATGTGGCGTTCTAAAAGTAATAATAAAAATTTCTTTTCTTTCCTCAACTTCATCTGACAAAAGTGTATACATACATGCGGTTTAAGATTTCTATAGCAAAAAAAATTTAATGAACAAAAAACAATGGTATTTCTAGGCAAACAATATCGGTGATTATAATAAGCGACAGTTTAACTACTTGGTTATTATCGGCAAATTCTACCTGGACATGTTGGAATTCACGACCTTGCATTAGTTAATTAATAACAAACCGCAAACATTGAAAAAAGCTTTAATTAACAGTAAAATGGCATTCACAACGCCAATTGTACTTATTATAAATTAAATAAAATTGTCTCTATTATGCAGTATAATCTATAAGTGTATCATGGAAGAAAAGAGTGAAGTAGAAACATCAAAGTGTGTGTTCTGGTGCAGATATTCGCAATCTTTCCAAATACCAAATCTAATTACCACATATACGTTTAATTAAAAGAAAAGACATACCAATCTATCCATATGTATATTATATGCATGTGTAACCTTGGACTAAATGGAATTTATTAGCTTGTGCACTTATATATTTTGATTTAATGCTACTTCCTACAAAAAAATAAAATCTATGCATAACCAACTCTACTTATTGCACTAATAAGGAATGAATTTATTATATTTGTAACCCTGAGAGATTGTTGATAAAAATAAAATTAAAAAAAAACCGAAAAACCATCATTATTGTATTTACAGTGCTAATAACGAATGCAGTTGGTTCATCAATAAACTTGATACAGAGGAAATGTTGGAATAAGTGGATATTAATTAAAACGCTGAATAATCTATTTTTTGTAGACATGTAGCAAGGTTGTTTCAATATAGTAGTAAACATTTATTGCATAGGCTACGGAGAAACAACTTTTCAAAAACTTCAGGAATTGTGGAGAGAATTAAGATAGATTATTTAGCTCATAGTATAAAATAATATTAATATTATTATTAAATTTCTCTGTTAGAAATAAATGTACATACTTATAAAATTAAATTCCTTGGAGTTAGGCAATTTAATTAATATCTATTCATAGACTATTTCGTTACAAGCAAATGAGATGTTATGCGTTATGAATCATTTAACTCTCAAGCTGAAAGAATATAAGATTCATTACAATTTGCTTGACACACATATAATATGCATTAAATAGGCGTTGTGTAAGTTGCGTAATCCCGAGGTGTTTAACTTTAAAAGAAGTTTCCAACAGAAATGGCATGAATGTACATATGTACAAAACACAAATTTATGTGTTGGATCCTTCTATTAGGTAAATGAGTACTGGCGTGGATTAGTCCTTCTCGTAGTAATTTTTGATGAGTACATATGCTCTTGTCTAAGTAGCTTACTTTATGGTTTTCACTAGTTGCTACAGCGTTATTCAAACAATAATTTGCATGTGTTCAAATAAGGGTAAAATTACTATCACACTGACAAAAGTCAATGCTAGGTTTTCCACTATCACCAAACAACAAAGATTCAGTTCCGTTGACCGTGAAGCCATCGTAATCCAGTAATTGAGTTTTGGAACCTTTGGTGTAACAATAACTATCACACTGACAAAAGTCAATGCTAGGTTTTCCACTAGCATTGACTTTTGTCAGTGTGATAGTTATTGTTACACCAAAGGTTCCAAAACCCAATTACTGGAAGGGTAAAATTGTAAGTCGTAATATTGCTTGCTTATACTGTGTAGCATCTATTAACGACTAATCAAACAGCAATGATTAGAACAGTTTCGGTCTTTGGAAGGAATTTTAAATCGGAAACACACCCACTTCAGTTTACAATCTAGTTAGAAGTAATTGGGTACAGTTATGTTAGAATACTCTGTTTTGTTTCTGTTTACATTTTTAATTAGAAATGTATATACTTTAACCCATACAGAAAGAAAATTTTAAAAAAGTTTTGATATTCAAAATAACTTAATTATACATTTCAGTGCTCAAGTTAATTTCAGTGAGACATAATGTAATGTAGTAATTTATTTGTATATGGTCTTTCATTGAAACAGCACTAATAAAACTTTCCTTCTTAATTTTGTGGATTATTTTTAAAGAGCGGATACTCACAGGCACCATCGACTATTATTCATCGCATCACCGTTACGAAGCTCGGCCATAGGATACACAATGTTGATCGACTAGGCGCGCTAGATACGGAATTAGTCAAGTAAAGAGCAGTCGCAAAAAATATCTCTTTATTCAGCGTCCCGTATTTGTCTCCACAATATAGTATTTAGTTAAAAATAACTTTAGAGTATTAACTAATACTATAAAATATTTAGAAACTAAAAGTTTAAGACTAGAAGAAGGTATCGAAATCCTAAATACTACCTTACATAAAGTTAAAAATATTCGCGGAGATTTTGGAGGCCGTTTGTGCAAAAAAATTGACGCAGTTTTTAACCGTAATCGGGATTGAAACATCTTAAAAAATGTCTGTTCCGAAGACAATGGAATGTATAGTAATTTTAAAATATACTTTAAATATGCACCTCTCACTAGTTGTGATGTAGAAAGAAGTTTTTCTGAGAGGAAAGATTCTTTAATACAAAGAGATATTACTTCCCTACTATTTAAAAAAATGATTGCCTTCAGTTAGTATGTATTACTTCTGTGGAAAAATAATATTATTTCAATGAAAGAAATATGGATTAACTGAAAGAAACGGCTGCTTTAAAAAATACCGCTAAAGAGATATTTATTTGTTTTAAAGAATCTTTTTTAGCATTCCATGTAAACGAATATCTACTTCAGATTTATTAAACAAAATGTAGCAAATGTTAAAATTCGTATTAAAGTATATCTGTCTGCGCTACTGTCACACAACGAGGTATGTATAACAACACTCGATATGTATAACGCGCCGACTGAATATGCCTTTTGATTATTTTGCTTGTATCCCCCATTTTTTTTTTGTTTATTGCTGAACGACACTTCGAGTTGTATAATACATTTTTACTTCTAAGCACTAATATCTATTAATGTATTGAAATTTTGCCGAACCTGTACCGGCAGAGTTTTTTTACGTGCTAAGTTAAGAACTAAAATTCTTATAAAAGTAGACAACAAACTAAATTAGTTTGATTTTTAATTGATTGTAAATTCGACATTTGCACTAATTACAAATTTACAACTTTCACCAACAAAACTAGTTTCAACAAACCCAGTATCTGCCTACAACTATTTCAAAACGACGATACGGGGTGCTCCAAGTAGCTGAAGGTATGACAGTACTCCCAATTTAATTAATTTTTTAAATATCAATTTCGATATTATTTTACGATATTATGCATTTAAGAAAATATTAATAGTACTTAAATCTTTATGTCTGTGTAGATATAAGTAAGAGCAGCAGAAATTTTAACTGCATAGTTAAATATCGCCGTTTCCCTTCGCATATCAATTATTGATTATTAATTTCAGATGAAATGGTATTCGGACAGCGAGACCCATATCAACATGACAATAGAGCCAACCAGCTAACGATATACAAAAATAATGTCGGTATATAACATACATATATGCAACAAAACCATCAAATTTACTTTCGAATATAGAAAATAATATATTAAATATTTAAAGTATGTATTTTAAGCATACATATTGTTATGGTATAACTTGAATTCTATTTTACTTCTTCACAGTATTTTTTTTTCTATTGATTCATACTAACGCATTTGTTTCCTAGTTTTATGTTCGGAGATATGCTGCTTGGGCATGTTAAACTATTGCGTGAGATAGGAAGACTGGGATCAAATTTATCATAATATAAGTCGTCACGATCCAAGAGTAAGAATAAATACAGCTGCGGAACCACAGAAGCGTTTCAAACATACCTACATGTATATGTTATTATAATACGACCTGATGTTCATTTAGCCTTCTCCTTGTTCCCCTTACTTTTTGTTTAATAAGAGTCGGGGAATGA
This sequence comes from Cetonia aurata, assembly GCA_949128085.1. Classification (NCBI taxonomy): domain Eukaryota; kingdom Metazoa; phylum Arthropoda; class Insecta; order Coleoptera; family Scarabaeidae; genus Cetonia; species Cetonia aurata. The sequence goes on along the minus strand of OX421883.1, from coordinate 50,502,811 downwards.
CTGCAATATTCCCACATGTTACGCAGGGCATTACAGGCAACGAAAAAGAAAGAGGTAATTGAAAATTATGCGCCGTGGTCTGCAGTAGAATAAATTATTACTTACGCACACGCCTAAAAATATTCATTTCCAGGAATCGTATACTTTGTGATTTGCGAAGCATTAATCGTTTTCTTGCATACTCATTATCAAGATAGTAATGTACCCATATACATATATATCCCGGTTAATAAGTCCAATTCAAGCTATCAGGATTGTCCGATGCAGTTGAATAGTTTCGATCATATAATTACAAACTAAAAATCAATTGCATTACATATGGTACATACCTATGTACATGGTTCTTTTACGATATAAATACATACATGTTATCATTATTTTCGTAGTAGGAAACTTAAAATATGAGGTGTAATTTTAGTTCGGTAAAGTGAACAACTTAAATATAATTCAGGAGTTCCATTACACGACATTATTTTAGTACAAATAAGCGGACGATACATATATGACTGCATTACATAATCAAATAGGTTTATAGCAATTTCTGTTTGTTTATACAGTGTCACATATAATAATTGAAATAGTGGCAACATCTGTTTCTCTTGTTTTCTATTAACATTATTTCCGCATTTCGATCATGAATAACATCAAAATTAGATTATCGATTTTATTTAAAACAGGCTATCATTTTCCTTTAAAGATTTATTATTATATATGAATAAACTACACATACTTTGTTTACAATGGCAAAAGATAGAAATAATGAGTTCTAGCAGAAAAATAAGACCATTTCTAATGATCAACACAAAACAATAAAGTTTAATAACAAAACTCCTAAAACTAAAATTATTTTCATCAGACCTGTTTCTGTCTATAATTAATCTTTAAGTGGTGGTGTAAGATGGCGTTTCTGAATTTTCTGAAGTAAGACGGTTTCGAATTGTGTACGAACAAAGCACAAATTCGGAAAAGACCTTTCGAAATGGGCAGAAAATGCCAAAATGAATCATTGTGATTATTTCTCACTGAATTTTTGAAATGTATTTTGATTATCTTTAAAGTCTTCAAGGCTATACAAAATCTTCGGTTTCTCATTTATCTATCAAGATATCCTTCATATTTCTTATCTGATTTTCAGTTAACGGTTTGCCCCAATAAGCAAGATTCAAATAGTTAAACAGCAAGTGAAAGAATATTCAAAGGAATATGTGCCTGTACTCCACTACTGCTTGATAGCTTTGCTATTTCTGATATGGAGGCTACCAGACGCTTACCTTCACGGGTAGATGGCGTTGCCCTTTTTTCATTTAAATATTCAAAGAACTGTTTCTTTTAAATGTAGTTAGTATATATTCGTCAAAATCACTACATCACTAAACTAAGGAAACAGACAAATTCAGATTTCGATGAAAGTGTATATATAAACTGGAGACTACCTTGGTACAAGAACAATTAAGTTTTCTTTAGTTGCTGAATCGCTCGATTTCAGGGTCAGCGCTCTCCAAACATATGCAAGATTTTTGATTTTTTTTTTAAATATATTCGAAAGTGCAACAGATATTTTCTTCTCATAGTATATTCATATTCTTGAGAATAATGGAAAAATGATAGAGAGCTGTATTACCATTCCCGCGATTTTTTTTATAAATAATTTCTTTTTACTTATCAACAACAGCATATTACATAGCCAGGCTTTTTAGAAGGAAATAATTCATGTAAGCCCGTGTACCCGATTCTCCCATATTTTTTATATTTTTTTGTTAATTTATTAAAAGTAATTTTGCTTTCTGTTTAGATTATAATTATTAAAAAATAAAAAAAAAAATAGAAATTGCTTATTTTACGTCCAGTGTAGATTTATAATTTTATGTATGCTGTTTCATAGAACAATATAAGCAAAAAAATGTTCGAATCAATATATTTTGTAAATATTTTAAAATACTATAAGTAACAAGCAATAAGTATGGTATGTATGTACTCAGTTAAGATCAAAAGTATATTCTTTGGTGCAATAGTTGGAAAGAAAATAGTGTCGTCTTTCAGTTTGTATATACAGTTTAATCGAAATTTGAATTTGCCTGTTGCTAGTGTTCCGATGTAAGGTGTTTTGCGTTTATTACATATTCTCAAGGACAATGTATAGGGTTAGCTCCGGTAAATATAAATAGGGGTAAACGTAAACGCAATTTAAGAAATAGAAATGCATGCATTATTATTGAAAATATCATGCCAAATCGAGGATGCCATTCGGGACCGCTCTCCTTGTGATCGAATTCAGGCGTTGTTTAACAATTGGACCCACTATTTTGTAACACTACATTTATCCATGATTTAGAATTGGAACAAAATTGTTTCCTGTATAAAGAAATTTTTATGCAAAGAGTATTCCATAAATTGTAGTATGGATGATTGATAAGTTAAAGTAACGGCTTTAAGAGCGAGTAAATAAAATAGCACATGAACTTAGAATTTTGCATGTTTATAGTTACCTCCATTTCTCATATTTATGGGGGAAATGTAAACAAGATTTAGGAGTAAATATAAACGACTGTTGGAAATTAATTTGAACATAAAACTAGAGTTGCTATGCGGCTCCGGATATCCGAATCCCGGATACTGAGATTTGGATATCTGGATAGATTTGGTTCCGGATATCCAAACTCAATTTATACCATGAGTATCTGCGGACGGTAAAGCTGTACGACCACTGATCATATTCCAAGGTGTGCTCATGTCGTTGTTAACACATCACGCTGAACAGAGTTCACAATGTTAATAGTTGCTCAAACAAATTTATCTCAAACTCCAGATGATGCTCAGCTATTGTGCTCATTTCGGAGAGCAGATGATACTCAGTCATCGACCCAAATCTCTAAAATTTGACACTAAACCATAGAAATAGGTAACCCCCATATTAAAGGAACAAACGTTTGGGAAAGTGTTGAAACAACTCAGAGAAGCAGGGCAAAGACAAATGTGATCATACAATAAAAAAAAAAAATGCCATGAAACCAAAGAAAGCAAAAAACAAGAACAAGAATGCTGAAAGTTAGGTAAGTATCCATGAGAGTGACGAAGATTACTAGAACGCAACACTAGACAAAAAAGAGAAAAAAAAAGAGATTACTTAAGAATTATCAAACAGAAAATTTGTTTTGATTTATTTCAAAGGAGTTAAATGAAACGCCACCGTATTTATACCTTTCTATGTGGTCGAAGGTTTTGAATCAGCAGAACAAAAAATCACTAGTCTAAAGTCCTGGAACTCTCCCAAAACATTGTTTACCCCAATACTTATTATTATTTTCGAAAAAAAGAAAAAAAAGAAATAATGTTGGCTGGGCTAGACCCTATGCGACATGCATTATCTAATCGATCTCCGTATCACCCAGATATTGTTTTAAATTTAACAAAATGCACTTATTATATCACACAGACCTCCATGCGCACGCAGATGCATTTATTTTGAATAGGAAACAGTTTCCGTTACGTATACAGAACAAATTTTATCGCAATGCTTCCCTGGCGTGTGCACCATGTAACGGTGCGCAATGAAATTAACCACAGCACAACATACATACATTACACAGTTCCCATCTATGGTAGACACTTATAGATATGCCGGCGCGGTACAAATATTTGCACTTCAAAATAATTTTGCCTGTTAACGTTAATGTCTGAGGCATGTCTGTGTCCATTGACCTCTTTCAACAACGGCCGGATCAGTTACGAAATCCGCAATCTTAACAAAACGTACGGACACACGTACACAAACATGCACTCTATCTCATACACACTTACACATAATAACGTGTGTACATTGAACAAGCAATATCGTGCCACCGTTTTAAAATACGATAGAATTTATCTGCGTATGTTTTAAAGATAAACAATTGTAACTTGATTTTTATGAACTTCACAGCATGTGCGAATAGTACTGACTAGTCCAAGTAGATAAGAAGAATTGAAGATGCGGTTGATGTTAGAGTTATAATATAACCCAACGTTAATTTACATGTACATATGTATCTTTTCTTTCAAGGGGAGTTTTCAGGTCCAATCGAAGACAGTAGTGTTTCCACTACTCTCTCCTGAAATTTTTCAAAACTATTGAAATTATTTCAAAATGTTTTTATTTGGTTTAGCATATTACTTCAATTTTTAGTGTCATACTAATTTTATCCCAAAATGTTTATTTTTTTATGTCTAACAAAACAACAGTAAAATGTTATATATTTTCATAGCAATACTTTTTTTTTTAAGGTGGAACCACAGGTGGAACTATATGGCGAAATTTTTCATTTCTAAGAATATGATGGAGATATTGGTAATAATATGTAAAAAAGCTGTAAATAAAACTTGTTCGCTGTTAGGTGGACGGTAAATTAAATTCCAGCTATACAGAGTGTTTCAAAAGCAAGTAACACCACAAGAAGACTCAAAGCGCACTCAAAAAGCACCTCTGTCAGAATATCAATTTAAATAGCCAAACGGCACTTAGTGCGAGGCTGATGGTTAAGAGACTTGCACACTTTGTTATTAGTCGTGGATTCAAATCTTGGGGATTGCTTTTACAATTAGAGTGAACTTTCTCGTGGTTTTTCTAATTCCTTGGCAAATGCTGAAAGATGGAATTGGCCGCAAGGTTTTGGAATTATTTGGATTTTTATACAGGGTGTCGCACTTAAGCGCAATTTTTGTATTATGGTCGTATTTGTAATAATATGGGAAAATGTTTTAAATAAAGATTGTTTATCCTCAAATCTGCTTTAAAGTTAAACTTCTTTGCAAGATGATCCAGGGGTAAGTAGTAAGTGGGTGCCTTTAAATCTTATTGACCATTCTGATTGGTTATAAACAAGATGTTTCTGCATAGGTACATTGATACATTTATGATAATGATATAGATAATCTCTCTGTTTATGTGCACCTATACTAAAACATAAATTGTATTCATATTAGCCACAATCCAACTACACGGAGAATAACTCTTAGAATATGTAGGCGAACCGAAGAAGTCAAACATACCAAGTATATAAAGAAAGGGTATCTATCTTTATATACTTGGTATGTTGGTACTTGGTATTTTGTTTATCTTCTATTAATCGATTATTATAAGCCAACACAGCACATTTCACAATTCCAACTTAATATGACACAATTGCAACGATACAATAAGCGCAGCGAATATTAAAGTAGTATATTCGATCTCATAATGTAGGTATATGACTGATATTCATAGTTATGCTAATTGGTTTATACCTTTTTAATCCGAGAACTAAGAGATTATGAAACATACATTGAATGTTAGTCACTGAAATGGCATAACTTAACAAATTTTTGATAGAAATATTAATTAACATGGATTTATGAGAATGCTAGAAACGGTAATGCGATAAACAAAACGTCTTTCATTCATTTCAAAAAGTTGCGCGAAGTAGCACCTGAAATCGCTGGAGCAAGTAGTAGAAGGATCCTAGATGACACAACAGTTTTCCTTTTTTTTGGCAAATTTGGGTATCCACCTAAACATGTTGCAAGTACGACGAACATGTCCAAGTACTTACAATACCAAAGAAAATTACAGCATTAATTCAATCACAGGGCATGTATTTGAAAAGGATTTATAAGACAATTTTCTGATTTGGTTCTCACCTTTAAATGAATGAAAAATGAAATGAAAATGATGTAAAACCATATTTATGAAATAATGTCACAGCGGTGCAATCTTTGATACATAATTATGTAATTGTCGTCGCCTAAATACACAAGTCTATTCGTGTATGCATGGTATAGATAAATAAATAGATAGTACAGTGTCGCCAGATATCAACATGTAAACATGAAGTGAATTTTAACAGCAATGGCAAAACAGCAATGGCATATACAATACTTCAGTGAGTGAGTTTTGAACCCTGCATCTCAGGACTGATAGCCAAGTGCGCAAGCCACTAGACTATCAGCCGGGTTATAATGATGGTAATATGATAACAGTAATAATAATAATAAAAATAATAAGTATTAGTGTCAAAATTGAAACTCACAGATGCTTTAGAGAGCCTAACCACATTAAAAATTGCGAGGAATTAGTTATAGAGTACACGCAGCGATCTAGAAAAAGACCGCGAAGCCTTTTTTAAAAAGTTTAACATTACCAATCGATTTAAAGTCGTCAGAATGCTAAACACTCTAGTTCCCATTATCAATAGGCCACGGGAAGCCAGGGGAAATGTATTGAAATGAATTCTAAGGAGATGTTGTATCTAGTATTGTATGTGTCTGAGTTTTTAGGAATTTGTTTGCAGTTTGAACATGCCACTAATTGCGCTTTCTCAAACCAAGATTCTCCATACTTACCACGTTACTCCGAATGTAACTCCTCGTCATTTATTCGTTGTTCTTGGTGTAAAAATTCTTTTGCTTTAATCACTTCTACGAATTTTATTATCACCAATAAAGCAATAATTTACCTACTTATCTTGGTAAAACATATATTTCGGCCTATACGTACTTAGTTTATGAAGCAAGAATCTAATTATCTAAGCACCCAGAAAATTAAGGAACCAATTGGAGAATTATGAAGAATTATAAATTTTGAAAAACTATGTGACCTACTTCCCGTTCAAACGAATTTATGTTATTGAGAATCGCATGGCAATAGAGTAACTTACACAGTTCTGATAATGCCGGTAGAGTCTCCTTTAAATTTAATTAATTCTCATCCACCCGCGTATTAAAACGTCAACATTAATAACCATACTCTGCATGCTTGACGTTTTGTTTATTCCTACATGAAGGTGCATAGATTTTCATTTTACTTGTCTAGGCCACTCGAAGCATGAACGCTAACAGGTGCTATTCGCTTTATGTGCTGGAGATTATGTTAATCGTTTCGTGACTTTATCAAGTGGAGGTCAGTAGACGTCAGAGGAACGGAAGGAGTATTAGTTTCACCGGAAACGGGTATTATACGACAAACAATGTGCGCACTACCACTTAGAAGCCACCTCGGTAGTATTTTCTATTGTCAGTGCGTCAATGGAGTATTTATTTGCATAGAAAAGCTACATCCTTGCTGATCATGATATCATAGAATGGTTACTTAAGCGAGGTGAATGTATTAAACGAAATCAATGTTCTGCGAATCAATCAAGTTCTGCGAAATAGAGCAATACATCTATTATAGCGAAGTAAGATGTACTAAGCATATATTTAACTTTGCCGATAAGGGTGACGTAAAGTTCTATTTCACATCGACTTATACGAAAACTAGTTGTAAGTTGAACGCAAATTCTAGCAACTACACTATTTTTTTTTATTGTTTACACTTTGCCACCATGTTGAAGTAACACAACCGCAAAAACAGAGATGTCTGTGAAAAAGTCAGCGTACCGTTCAACAGATGATATGCGTGGAATCGCTGTATCAGTTGTCATACGTATCATTTCTACTACGTTGAGCGGCGATAACGGCATCGGTCGATAATCGTCTGTAGTTGAGATATTCATAAAAAACCAAATTTAAAGTAAAAAACGCGTTTATCTGCGTTCGCAACCGTACCCGTTGCAGTTATTCGAATTACAAACGGATTTATTCGCAAGCGTTATTTTATGACAAAAATACTCCAAACTGTGGTACTGGAAATGATGCAGCTATTAACTTTTTGGTACATCGCTTACTTAATTTTCCTCTGTCTACAGAACGATATAATAAAGAAATTAAAGAAATTATTAATATCGCTGCATTTAATGGATTCTCAGAAGACGTTGTATATAATGCCATCAGAAAACACAAAAACAAAATAAGAATTAAAAATGTGAGTACTTTAGAAATTAGTGACAGGAAAAATAAGAAATATGTCAAATTACCATTTTATCCAAGTTACACGAAAGGTCTACAAAAATTTTTTTCTAAATTCAATCTGGACATAGTTACTACTTCAAATAACAGTCTTAAAAATATTTTAGGCAACCCTAAAGATCAAGTAGATAATTTGGACAAATCAGGTATTTATAAAATATCTTGTAAAGATTGTGATCATGTATATATTGGGCAAACCAAAAGATCAATTAAAACACGTTACAAGGAGCATTTGGCTCATCTTAAATTTAGAAGGTTTGACAAATCTAGTGTAGCCCTACATATGCTTGAAGAAAACCATAAGGTTGACAATATAAAATTAGTTAAAAACGTAAACAACTATGTACAATTAAATTGTTATGAGGGTATGGAAATATATAAAAACAAACATATTTTAATGAATTCAGATTTAGGCCTTAAATTCTTGTCTTTACGGTTTATTAAGTATAAGTAGTAGATTAGACGGAGTTAGGATTAGTGACTAGTTAAACATGACGGCAGTCAGCCATGACCGTGATTAATGTACCTTGACCTTTTTTAGGTATAAATTAGGGTAGTTTTAGTATAGTTATTTAGTTCAGTGTTTCTGCTGATGATGATAGCTTTGCTATTGAAACGTACGTCCAGTTTAGTGCAGTTTGTGGTGAGGGGTTAGGAGAAGTTTGCGTTATTTTATGAGGTGATTAAATTATTATATGTACAACAGTCTGCGAGAAAATAGCAGTGCCCTGAAAATTAAAAATATTTTGCACGTTAATAAAATTCGATGTGCTATGGAAATAGGGGTTGTTCCTTCGATTTTAGAATGAACTTTGTAAAGTACAGTTCCTTATGTCAATTTGTCAACAGTTTATATACATCGTTTAAAGATTTTAAGGGCATGTAGTACGATCGAAAATAAGGTTAAAAGTCATAATAAACATATCTCCACAAATTAACTGTTTACGAGATTACAGCGAGTGTTCCTAGTAGTACATGGATATAACATATCCCAGTAAACAGGTGCTTATCAGCTATTGTTTTATGACAGTTTAATTTGACGTTTTGTGCAATTTGTAGCAATTACAATGGTTGCGTATTCTAATGCTGAAATGAGTGATATGGTGTTCATGTACGGTCGTGCTAATGGGAATTCTTTACAAGCACGTCGCTTCTATGCTGAAACGTTTCCTGATCGCCAACTGCCTTCGCATGTGATTCAACGACTAAGAGAAACTGGTTCGTTTGAGAAGCGGTCTTCTGATACTGGACGGCAGAGATTGGCATGTACTCCACATGGAAAACAATATCAGAGGGTGTAGAGTACATTCGGTGATTCCAGCGATAACGGAGGAAAAGGCACTTGTGTTATTACAACATTGAATAGTCAAAACGATTAACTGTACAATACAGTATATTATATGAAAAACAAATACTGGTTAAAATACGTTTTGTTAATACGTATTGCTCTAGTTAATAGTCCCCTTAATATAAATATAATATGACACAAGTACCAAGTAGAAATGTTTACTGTTTTTATTAATCTTTTTTAATTTTACCTTTTTAGTTAGACCTAACATATTTGCGAGCGGTTATACCTCATGCAGCTATCTGCACTGGAATTCTCCGACCACAATAGTAGAAGTAGAAACTTTGTTCTCGCCAAGCCATCATATTGGCACCGAACATGAATTCCGGGTTTGTACTTTGTATTGGCAGAATATATAAGTAGTAGCATTGTCGAAACTATACACCCGGATCCGGACTACCCGGGTATCCGGTCCTAAAACCGAGTACCCGAAATCAAGCATTCCGTGTACTCGGGTACCCGTGTACCCGGTTTTGAGTCACAGCCCTAATTTTTACCTTTCTCTCTATATTTGTATTCATCGCTCAATCTGATGAATACGTTTTATACAGTATATCCCCGGATCCACTTTAAAAGAGTAAATTTTTTTTTATTTTTGTTTTCTCATAAAATTTCACTCTGCTTGTTTTCAAACTCCCAAAATACAAATAATTACTTTTTATTTAACTCGAACGGTTCTCGAGATAATATCATTTTTCTTCAAAATTTGGGCTTAAAATTTTTTATTGTAATTTTTAGAAGTAACTCCACTAGGCGGATTTCATTGAAAAATACAACTGACAGCAGTTGACAAATCTAATAAATTAGTAGAACTCTAAATTAAATTTTCGCTAATTTGAACAGTATTTATCTTATAATGTTGAATTTACAACAAAGAATTTATCTAGTTCAATGTTACGGAACCGGGAAATAGTGCTACCGAGTTGAAAATTCAACCAAAAATACCCGGAAGTTACCATTTCAAATTCCGGAGCAAAAAACTTGGTCACCAAATTCTTTAAAACAGACTCGGTTTTAAACATTAAGAAGTCAAAGAAGTTGCCCGATGAAGATGATGCTGCTTCAGTTCTCGCCGTTCATTCCGCAATAGAAGCCCCAAGGTTGTCTTTAAGAAGGATGGCAATACTAACTGGTATAATTAAATCTCATTTACAAAGAATATTTAACGAGAACAAAATTTTACCATTTAAACCACAATTTAGGCAAACTTTAGAAAATGGTGATGAAGCCAAACGTATGGATTTTGTTTTAGAAATGGGCTACAGAGTTTTGGAAGATTCAAATTTTCATAAACGAATTATGTTCTCCGATGAGTCAACCTTTACAAGCGGAGTCGTTTCGTCTCAACATTGCCGGTACTGGAGTGAGACGAATCCAAACTTCAGAATTTCTTGTCGCAGACAATACTTTAAAAAAGTTAATGTGTGGTGTGCGGTTTCGTACCATGGCATTATTGGCCCATATTTTTTTTTAACAAAATTTAAACCGTAATTCATTTTTTGGAAATGTTGCAATTTTTTTTAACTGATGAACTGGATGAATTGTCGTTAAACTATCGAATGGAAATGTTTTACCAGCACGATGGGTGTCCTGCTCAGTATGCCAGCATTTTTTGCCAGTGGCTCAATACAGAGTTCCATGATAACTGGATAGGAAGAGATGGTCCCATTTTATGGCCACCGAGAAGTCCTTATCTTACAATATTGGACTTTTATCTGTGGGGTCGTTTAAAACAAATTGTGTACAGTGAGCCACTAGACAATGATGAAGAGCAATTAAAAAATAGGATTCAAAATGCAGTCCAGTTCCTATCAATCTTAGAAATAAGACGCAGTTTCAATGAATTTAGAGCTCGCATTGAAATCTGTGCAGGAAAAGGAGGAGCGTTATTTGAATAGAAAATTAATAGTTTAGCTTTTTGAGAATTTTATTTTATTTTACCATTATTTGTTAAATTTATTAAATAAAACTTGAGCCCAATTTGTATATTAACTAGCAAGAAAATGATATTATTCCGAGAACTGTTCAAGCTAAATAAAAAGTAATTTGTGTTTTGGGGGTTTGAAAACAAGCAGAGTAACTCATCAAGAGCGAAATTTTACGAGAAACCAAAAAATACAAAATTTTCCCTCTTTTAAAGTCGATCCAGGGACATGCTGTATAGTACATATTCAATAATAAAATGTCTTTTATGTGAAAATGATAGTATTCTAGAAATTTTATTAACACTATAAACTGCATCCTGCCAGAGAGGGCACGGACTCCTGATTCCTCACAGTCGCGCAAAATGGAAAGGCTAACCCATACACAATCACAGTGATGACAATAATCCCGATTAACCTTTATATAAATAATATCCCATCTGAAGAGATATTATCTATGTTTTAATTATTTAATTAAGGAAATAAATATAAGAAAAAGGATTTGTTTTAAACTTTAAATTACAAGCACTTTAGTAGTAGTAATGATGATATCCAGAGACAATAAGTTCAATAATTATATACTTAGCACACATGGTAATATATATTAATTAATAGTAAGTATTTTACTTTATAATAACCGTTATGAAATTCATATAATGTTACTTTATTCTCTTTAATAGATGACCATGGGTTCACAAAAACTTATTATACAAATATCCTAGCTTGTAATATAAATATAATTGCTACTGTACTAGTTATAAAACATTTACAGTCCATTATATTCCAATTATAAAGATTACTGTGTAAATACAATGCTCTATCTTCCACGACAAGAATTGACGGTGCTTTCTTACCGTCTACGCTTTCAATATAGAGTGAATTGTTGATGTACACAAACACCATAATCACAGAAATTACTTCGATCTTCTGCCGCTATGTAGTTTGAAGCTGGAAAAGGTATTAAATAATAAACACTAGTGCACCAGTATTATGAGTCGCTGATTGGTTTAATGATGGAAGCAATAACAAGTAGCGATTACAGCCCGTCAATTGAATCATTATTGGTAACAACTCAAACCGCTCTTACAGTTTTCAGTCTGTAATTTATGTATAGGTGTACACATTCATTTCGAGGATATACAGTGAATATGTAAGTAATAATTTTACAATGTGATCGTAGTATATCGCGTTTTCCGGTAGTGCACTGTATAAGTTAATTTAGCCTCTTGAAAATCGAATTAATTCACTTATGTACTTACTTTGTATTTCATTCAATTAACGTCGAAAATAGAAAGCTTTACATCATTGTCATGGTTCGTTTTGCAAACATCCGGATTATAAACGATTATAAATCAATTGCATAAATTTACCTAGGTATCCTCAAAGCTGAATGCCAATGCTATAAAATTATTACTGGTATTATAGCTTTGTACCAACAACCTTAAGAGCCTTCTACATTGCAGTACTGTTGTGTGCAAATTAAGTTTAGATAGCATGTGATTAAGTATGCACATATACATCACTAAATAAAACTTTATCCATAAAATTTGAATTATCATGCACTCTTTGTAAAAATGTATTACAAAATACCGTACGATTTCGGTAATCCTGTAGACGTACACTAGGCAACAGCAACCATAATTTTTATATTTTTTTTCACGTCACGTGTTTTCATATTTTATTTATTGTCAATTTCTTTGTGGAGTGAAGCAAGAACTGTCGTGCAAAATTCCAACAAACATGGTATCAACTAAAAGCTTGTAAAAAGGCGAATCGAATGGTGTGAAAATATACACTGAGTTATGGAACACCTTGTATAGATAAACTAAAATATCGTTGTACGGCCTAAGGCGATTGAAAATTGAAGTAACGAAATAAGATTTGGTCCTGATTTAAAATTTTAATTTTTAAAAGTGGCAAGTATAATTTAGTTCTTCTCGAGATAAAACAGTAAATGGCTAAACAACTGACTATCAAAATCATTTAGTACCTCAATATAAAGTGTGTCTTTTAAGATAGTCTATCCAAATATTCAATAAAATATAGGGTGTGCCGTTTAAAAATATACAACTTTGATATGTAGCTGAAAATGGAACAGCCTCTATAGTGCAAAATATTTTTCAGACATGCAGTGAGATACGATGTACAATAATTCATAAATAGATTTTTGTAAAATCTTTTAGTTGCTGTGCAATCTTCCGTCCTCGCACCGGTGGGACACCCGGTATATGTATAGAATTAAGTTTTATTTCCTTGAATTTCTAATTTCTTAAAAGGTGTAAAGCATTATAAGAAATTCTTTAAGTAACAAGGAATCGTTACGAACATTAGTAAAAACTTTTTCTCTTCAAAATCAGAAAGGTGTGGGATTAAATGATTTGATCAAAGCAGTTCTCAATTACAGTAATCTGCTACCATTGTAAATATATACCTGGTGCACAATAATATCGAGACCCGAAGTAGTAACACTAGTAGGAACGAACGCAACAGCAGCGTCGTAGACAAAATATATGATGGCATACCACGACGGCGTTGTCGCAGTTTTAAAAGTGCGATCGAGGAAAGACTTCATGTCGACTTGCGAAGCACGTATTGCCGTTCATTTCCCGTATACTATTACAGGCTGTTTCTATTTCTAGATGGTTAGAATTGCATTTGAATTTTTTCGTCTAGCACCTTAATAGATTTTTCTTTTTTTTTGTTCGCGGTTGATTAATTTTTGTAACAGAGATATCTTGAGAACTCTGGTTAACAAAATTATGAATGGACAAATGTATTTTACAATACATATATGTATAGACTATTATGACAATTTTCTGTAATCTTTAATCTTATTACAAGTATATTTATATTATTATTATTATTAACAAATGGTTATCCCGGATAGAAGATACGTGTGAATATTGAACATACTTTTACTTCTAATTGCAGTGATTTAAAGATAAGTCCTAACTTTACAGACGCTTGGAACAGCAGCACAAAGGGTTACTGCCCCCTAATTTGTTAAATCCATAACGAATGAAATATAGGGAAAAGAAACGAAAATTCGTTTGTATAAAAGTTTTAAAAAAAGTGGCCCATCAGCACGCAAATAGCTTGATCAATAATTGCATCCATAATTTTGTGTGCTGAAACAATGTTCCTTAATTATTGTGACCAGTGGCTGCGCGTGGACTTTTATTTTGGGAGTGCACATGTGGGTAGGTACCAGGGAGTCCGGTTTTGAAAATTAACCTTCAAAACTCGCATTTTAGAGCAGTTTGTGACGTTCTTTCGCCTTATCTTGGGATAATATTCAGAAAAGGGCTTAGCGCAAAAATCCGAAATTGTTAGTTCTTCTTTTTATACAGAACAGTCACACCATAAACGAACAAAAATGACTTAAACTAAAAATTGTTTGAAAAATTGATAAGACCTTTAAATATACCAGGATTTATCGAATCATTTCCTTCGTAATGGCCACGTAATGCTAATTCGAAAGCACCACAAAATTTAATACAGTTTATAATTTTCACGTTTACATCGGCTATAAATTTAGATTGCGACTGTAAAGGGAGATTTGTGGTAGATGGATGTTGCTACATACAGTGAAACCTGTATAAAACGACCACCCTCCGTTCGGAACAAAAACGGTCGCAAATGCGGTGGTCGCATTAGCAGCATCTTCCAAATGCATATACAGTACATATTATCCAAATACAATGCACATACATATGTACAAGGATTAGATCATAAAAATAAATACATATTTATTATATTATAACACTAATAATTATACAAAACGCGACAAAACAATTCAATTCATCCGTTTTAACGCACGTAGTCTGATTCACTGCATCGAGCCTCGAGTGATATCACATAGTCCGGTGAATACCCTAATATTTTCTTTTTACATATGTACACACTAAAAAATATATGTAATTCCTACGGAAAATTCCAGTAACGTATGAGGTAAAATTGCCAAAAGTTGGGAAATTTATTAGAACACTTTAGGTATATTTTCTAATTTTTGGTAAATTTATCCTATACATTACTGGAATTTTCCGTAGGAATTGCATATTTTTTAGTGTGTATGTATGCACATATGCGGTCGTTTTAAACTAGTCTTGGTCGCATTAGAAATGGGTGGTTTTAAAAAGGTTTTGCTCTTATTACATACGTATATGATGCGGTCATTTAAAGTGGTCACGGTAGCGTTAGAAAGGGATCGTTTTAGAAAGGTGTTGGATACATTATGTATACGATACTAAAAACCATTCCAAAAAAATACGGTCGCCTGAAACGGTGGTCACTTTGTAGAGGTTTTACTGTACTTCAATATCTATAATTTTTAAGTATGAATAAATTTCACTTAAAACAATTTTTGGTAGGTCTTGTTTAAAATAAAGATACTTTACTCTAATACAAAATTTATATTTTTGAACCAACCTTGTAGGTCTTTGAATAAAATAAAAGTTATTCGTATAACAGAATATTCTGTTTCTCCTAAAAGTGATAGACACACTAAAAAAAACTAATAAGTAGGTGAAACAATTCTTTTTCATCATTTATATACATAAGCACGAAAGTTTTCTGGAATGGTTTAATTACATGTACATGAAAAGCTCTGAGCTTTCACTAAACTTAAAACCGAAATTACATTTGTTTAGTGTGCTTTCCACATGCGACTGAAGTGACCACCAGTGATCATAGGCCATATAGTCTTATAGAGTCACTTGCTATTTTTTTTAGTGAAACACGGTTTATATTATTGCTTGCTTTAACCCCAACTAATTAAGGGTCATGTTCATTACGTAGGTATGTCAAGCCTCTGATGGTATTAATTATATTATATTTCAATTACTTTTGCTCCCCTAGATCTAAGTCACTGGGTCAGTGCCAGCAATAATGCTGTAATACAGTCCGTAGATAAAAACATAATAATTTAACAAAAGTAAGTCTTAGTTAGCAATAATAATAAAAACAATTGAGCCTAAACACATCCCTATGGTATTCTTATAGTTACAAATAGACGCAAAGATGAAGATTGCTTGACATTGCTATTCGGCGATGTAAATGGTTTACTCGTAAACAACGCGTGTTCATAGGTATACTTTTTTCTCACTACCAGTGATAAATGCTAATTTGCCTAGCATTTATGGTTTTTCTATGAGCTTGTAGACAAATAAATATCTTCCTATTTGATGCGTCTTCGTCTTATTTCTCATACTTGTTATTCTATTGCTTTCATTTACAATGCGCCAAGAAAAGCCGATACAAATAAAGTTCTTCGCGTCTTTCGTTCTGTGTTATAAATACCGCGCCCGCGTATGATACAGGGCCATGGAACGGAGAAAAATACGCGAGGGAGTATGCGAGAAGCCTTCGAAGACATGACATCCAAGCAGGCACTTCCAGACCGTCATTTGCATAATTTTAAAACCTATTAAAACGGAACAAATAGAGATAATGATTCGATGTGATGCTTCCACGAGGAAAAGATGCGACTGTCGACGGCGTTGTAGTAGCCGGGAGTCAGTGATGTGTGTACATTGCCCTCACTCCTCATAACCGAGTATCAAATAGCAACAGCGGCGAAGCGGCAATTCTTCCTCCTTCTTCTTTTTCTTTTAGGTGGTGCCGCTTCCAGAATGCACTCTCCATTCTCTGGCACTAAAGCTGGTGCCAGCAGTTAAGGCCACATTTTTATTACTGCAGGCCGAGTTATGTGTCTTCTGTCTGGAACCAACTCCTAACGCCATTACCGGAGGCCGCTTGTACTTACATGCAAGCTTTGTACGCATAGGCAAGCTTTTACAGAAAACATTAACAGTACGATACATTAAACTTTAAGTTCAATCAAAAAAATGGACACTCACATATATTATGCATATTGATATCTCTGTAGAAGATACCTCCCCTCTATCAAAAAGAAGGCGGGGTTTACCAGGCGTAAAGAAATACTATATTGACGTACTAAACAACAGTCTGTCACAATAATAATGTTTAACCATATAGTTACAAGGGGAGGTGCCTGGTTCAATCATAAATATGTTGACAGTTTATGCCTATATAAAGATTTTTTTGAGAAAAACACATGTGTAAGTAAAAAATAAGGTATGAATTTGATTGGCTTTTTCAAAATTGTCAAAAACATGACAGCTTTTATAGTCAGTGATGTTTTTCGTTGTGACAGCTGAATATAAGTATATACCTACAGGTTCATTTCAATTGAAACTCTTTACCTGCTGTGATTTATATAAAAACTTGTCCATTGTTATATCAAGGAGGACCACTTTTAATAACGCACCTGACGATTAAAAATCATTTCCATTTTTTAATCAGTAAGCAAAAAGTGCATAATTTGTAACCTGTGTAATAAAATACGATTAGAATGAAATGGTTTGGATTCGACCTTATTAAATGTACAAAATGATAACTAAAGGGCGGAATATATGCAAAGTGCATATATTTGCATATTTTAACAAGTTTCACAAAAAAATGCATATGTCGGCAAAAATAAAATTTGTGTGCATATTTTTATGTTTTTCGTTTTATCAAAAGATTAAGTGCGACCCTTGCAGGTAATTGAAATAATTTAAAAGGTGGGTAGGTTTTGTCGACTCACCCGTTTTATTATTATATGGTTTATTGCCGGCATTTATTGGGTGGTTAAGAATTTCCAAGTAATCAGCTTGCCTAATGGAGAACAGATGTGGTCTATTCTTTTGTATTTATATTGTATAGTTTAGTTTGTCGATAGACTCCAGTGTGAAAAGAGTGAATATTTTATTTCAAACGCCTAAAATGCCGAAAGCCGCTTCGTGGATTAAAAATTTTCCTGAGTTGGAGTTTAGTGGGGATAAAGTGTTTTGCAAAGTTTGTGCCAAAATCATTGTTTGTGAAACGAAGTTCCAAATAGATCAACACTTGAAAACAGCTATGCATAAAGCTAAGTTGCAGAAAAATAAATCTGTGCCTGTTCAGCAGTGTGTGCAAATCGCATTTCAAAATGTCAAACCAAAGAGTGAAAAGGAGGTGTTTCATCAAGACTTATGCAAAGCTTTAGTCACAGCAAATATACCTTTGAAGAAACTGCAAAATACATAATTCAGAGATTTTCTGCAAAAATATTGTAATCAAAACATCCCTGACGAATCCACACTTAGAAAGAAGAATGTGCAAACAGTATACGAAACCGTAATGGGAGAAATTAAAGTTTCACTGGGCGATGAACATTTTTATATTATTGTTGATGAAAGCACAGACTCATGTGGCCGATACATCGCACATCTTATGATTGGAGGGCTTCAAGAAAATGGGCCAGGGAAACCATATTTAATATCTTCTAAACAGTTAGACAAAACAAATAATGTGACCGTAACTCGATTTATTCAGCAGTCTCTATCAAATTTTTTTTACCAAATCCAGTTCCACTAGAGAAGTTTTTAGTGTGTTTGTCTGACGCAGCGCCGTATATGGTTAAAGTAGGCCAAAACTTAAAAATATTTTATCCCAATATGGCACATGTCACTTGTCTTTTACACGGGATAAATAAGTTGCAGAAACTATTAGAACAGCATATCCCTTGGTGAACAAATTAATTTCAAATGTGAAGAAAGTGTTTTTGAAAGCACCTCTAAGAGTGCAGATCTATAGAGAGAAATTGCCAGGAGTTTGTTTACCTCCAGAGCCCGTAATTACTCGATGGGGAGCATGGATTAAGGCCGCGATATTCTACGCAGACCATTTTGAAGCCATTAAAGACATAGTTTTAGATTTAGAAGACAATTCGCAGTGTGTAGTGCAAAGTCAAGCATTATCCAAAAATGTAAATTTAGCTAAGGAACTTGTTTTTATTAAGGTTAATTTTAGTTTTGTCCCAGATATAATAACTTCGTTAGAAAGTAGGAATATAAGTTTAAGAGAATCAATTAATATTGTTGAAACTTTTTCCGACAAATGCAAAGAAGTTCCCGGTGATGTAGGAAATCAAGTAAGAAGGAAACTCGAAGTTATTGTGGGAAAGAATGAAGGCTTTAAGTATTTAATGGAAGTCAAAAATATTTTTGATAGTAAACCATCCAACGAAGTAATACCTTGGCCTTATGACTTACTACCCAAATTAAAATATTGCCAGATCACATCGGTAGATGTTGAAAGAACTTTTTCTTTGTACAAACATATTTTTACAGGCAGAAGGCAAACATTTTTATTGGAAAATTTTGAAAAATAGATCGTTATAAATGCATTTTATACTGTGATGGGTGGAGACTGTGGCTTGAAAACTATAACAAAAATCCCAAAAGAAAGGTGAAAAATCCCTTACCACAAAATTAGATAACAAATCTAAATACGTATTTCGGCAACTAAGTTGCCATCTTCAGTAGAAACAAGTGAAGAGCAGTGTTAAACATAGTGTTTTCGGCTAACACTCCAGTGTTATTCCACTAGTGATTTGGTGAAGAGCATATCTTCCAAGGTTTACCTTAGCCGAAAACACTATGTTTAACACTACTCTTCACTTGTTTCTACTGAAGATGGCAACTTAGTTGCCGAAATACGTATTTAGATTTATCTAATTTTGTGGTAAGGGATTTTTCACCTTTCTTTTGGGATTTTTGTTACATTTTATACTATTTCCGGTTGAAAATTTTACCTATTATGTTTTTCTTTTAATTTTACTTAAAATAAATAATTTTTGTAAGAGTCGGCGTTTCTTTATTTCCATTTTTCCATGTTATATTCAAGGCATATAATTGCATATTTCGACAAATAAATGCATATTGTTGCATATTTCAGAGAAAAACGATGCATATATATGCGCATATTTTAACTGAATTGACGTGCATATATTCCGTCCATTAATGATAACCATTAACCTCCATACAATAGTACAATCTTGCTTCAAATGTTCTCTTGACATTCGGAACATTTCTGGAGTTATTCATTGGCATTCTTTAATAATTTTTTGGCGTAACTCTTGTAAGGAAGCTGAACGCGTGGCATACACCTTAAACTTAAGTGGTGTAAAATCCTGCGTTCGTGCGGGCCATTCTATAGGGCCCCTTCGATCAATCTAACGATCGCAAAAGTGATGATCCAGAAATTGTCATACTCCGGTAGCGTAATGTGGAGCTCCATCTTGTTGAAATATTATCTCATTCTCTTACAAATCTGGACCTTATTCCAATTTTTCTGCAATCAAAGGATTGATTGTATCCTCCAGCATGTTCAAATATATTTAATCATTTAAAGTCCCGTCAATGAATACGAGTCCTATGAGATGATCGCCAAAGTTAACCAACCCATACATTCTGTATGGGTTGGTATTTCATTCTGTGGCCGTTGTGTATGTGTTTCCCACGTCAAATGGGGATTGGTGTCGCTCCAATATTAGCAGTTGTAACAATTTATTTCACCATTCAATGAAAATGATGATTCGTCCGAATTTCATTAACAAAATTCCAATCTCCTATCAAAGTCATGCTAATTCCATTCGTGTAGAAGTGTAATTTTAAAGGGATGAAATTTCAACTTCTAAGTATTCTACAAACTGATGAACGGCTTAGTCCTGATGCTGTTGTATCGACGTCGCATTTCCAAGCACTGCGTCCTTATCTAAGACTTCGACGTTAATATCTTCAATATTGACAACCTGATGAAAATGTTGGTTTTTTGTTATGCCAGAGCCCATTTCCGTAAATTTTTGGATTAATTCCAGTACGTACTTGTGTTGCCTCTCATTCTCGTAATACAAATTCCAACTTTCATACGTTCCATACGTTCTTGGATAGAATAAATCAAATTAATTTATTGTGAATTCACGATTAAACTAACACTAAAGTCCACTAAAGAAGACTCCACTAAACAATGCAAACGTAACCTAATACCGTACAAAATAAGTGGCTAAAGCTGAAAACAGAAGCAAAAAAAAAGTGGAGAAAGACGACATCAAAAATGATAAATGAATGTGACAAAAACAAGTAGGGGTTACCTTGGTTACCACAAAATAATTGTGAAATGCCAGGAGAGTATATAGAGAGCGCATTTGAAGCCATTTGGTTGCAAATTACGCACTTTTGGCTTACTGATTAAAAAATATGACTGTTTGATAAATGTTGGCGTAAAGAGAATTAAAATACCCTTTAAATGAGTGGTCAGAAGACACATCTTCGGTATTCAAATTTTAAGGGTATATTAGGAGAATAATTTATTATAAATGCCCTGTATTTATGTGAGCTGGCAAATTGTTTATGCTGTCACTCTGATAACTACATGAACCATTAAAATGTCAAATAGCATTTATGCATTGTCATTTAAAAAAGTAATGGCGTCATCACATTTATATGAATCAGCCTTTATATTCAGATAGCTTCAAGTACCAAATTTTTGTAGTGTGTTTAATTGCATCATGTGTTGCATCAATTATAATATTTTTCAGTCGCATACACGGGCTATGTTACTGAATATTAGAATTTATATTGTAGCTTTGTTTCTCTATTTTAGGAAAAAAAATGTTTTAAATGCTATTGTTACAGTGACAAACTTGAACGCAATGGTTAATTGTTTTAAATGGTATCAATACACATATATAACATTATTCCTAAAAAAGTATCGTGTTTGTTATACAATATTTTATGTGTTGTAGATTCTAGTATGAAGAATAGAATGTAACATAATGGGTAGTTTGAGATATTGATTATAAATAATTAGGCTGACGTGTATATTGGAAAAAGTTATATTCGGACGTAAGCATTCTGTATATATGATGAGATATAACTATAAAACTTTCATATAAAGTGGCAAGCACAAAAATAGGACATTGTCTATGTGTCGTGTTTCATTCCCTAACTGTTTGTCATTTTTTTGTTTTTCCTGGACAGGTGCTGGAGGAAATGTTTCAAAACTTTCCAGTGAATGAAATACAGTACTAGAGAACATGATAATGGTTTTATAGGAAGCACCTACATAGAAAACTAAAATTATCAAGATTTGATACTTTTTATTATAAAATGGTGTTTACATTGTTTGTTAGTGTTTCGTAAGACAATCGTATAGCAATATATTAGCCACAATAATCTGATTTTACCGTCACATTCAAGCAAACGGTCACTTATTTTAATTTATTTCAGATTACGGAATATATAGTAAAATTCTCAAATTGTCCAAGCTAAAACTATGTATTTACCAGGATAATATGCATTACTTAAAGAAATTCTTTTCGCATAATAAAGATATCAGTTAGATCAGACGTACAACATCTATGATTTCAATATAATACCACAGATAAGTATAGTAATACATATAGAATTAGATCGCTCATAAAACTGATGGTATTTCACTGTACTTATTCGGGATTAAATATGAAACATTGGTTCTTGACATATGAGCAATTTAGAGCTGAAATTATCTAATTATTTTTGAAATATATGACGAAACCTGAATTCTTAGTATACTGCTAGACAAAGTACTTTCGATCAGAAAGTTTCTTAAAATATAACTGCAAAATGAGACGTAACATTTTTACTATTAATTGGCACTCTTCAAATTCATTTATACATAAATTATTTTTTATTTTGACAAACTCTAGTGTAGTTGCTATTGGTGCATACTTTTCACGATTTATAATTGGGCTCACGATAGCCGTACTAGGATTGTTATAGTATTCATTACATTCTTAATTTGGAATTCAAATTTGATACTAACTGTAATAATAATCTAAAAATTATAAAATCTATTTGGGTTTAATAATACATCAATAATTTTTATGGAGGTATCATATTTTCGTTTTATAGAAGAAAAAAGAAATAAAAATAAAGAACAAGTTGCAAATTGTTTTGGTAAAAAATATTTTACCTCGTAAAACTTTAAAACTAGCGTTGGGCACGGTAGGGGAAAATAAATTAAAGTTAGCGAGGACCAGACAGGCTCGTGTTTATTCGTCTCGGGAGAAGGGGTTCGTGTTGCTTACCGGCTGTCCCAAGACTCGACTAAACACGAATCTTCATAGTCTTCGCTAACGGTAGTTATTTTCGCCTACCTTGCCCATTACTATTTAAAACCATTAACACTGCTTTATTAGAATCAATAATATTATCTGGTTTAACTATATAAAGGTCTGCATTAGTTTGTATTAGTTATATTCGTCAAGCATATAATGTAGTGTACGTACAGTTATACTCGCACCACACCGTACTTACGCGTGCAGGTGTCTGGTACCCTTATGACAATGACATTGAACTTCCATCTCAACTAGGGTAAGAACCTGGGGTTCATGTACCCTTTTGCTGCTGATAAAGCGACACGATCAAGCTGCGGCGTGGGGCTCAGAAGTAACTTTGAGCAAGTTACTCTGCAAGGGGAATTTGGTGATCGCAATTTTTAGTGCATTAACTTGCAAAAGGATGTAAAGTAGAAAAATATCGAAGTTTTACCTGAGTAAGGTAAACGTAGACAAGCGGTGGTACTCCGGCGAGGATATCGCGAGAACCGGATCGGATTCCGACAGTCCTAGCACAGAAAGACCTGTGTTCAAGGTAAGATCTGATCAGCCTGATCAGAATGAGAGCCAGAAACAATGAACTTGTGGATCAGCCCTTTGTGCTATACAGAGTCAAAGGCACGTCTAAAATCAAAGAAAACGGCTTCTTTCCTCTCCAAGTCGTTTCTTATCACCTCAGTGAATCTTAGGAGCTGTAATTCAGTAGACAGCCCGGTCCGAAAGTTGAACTGTTCGTCGCTAGGGAAGGGTAGCCGGTCGAGGATGATCGACTCGGCTATTTTCGAAATATTAGACAGTAGGTCGATCGGGCGATATCTCTCAGGGAAGCGGAGATCTGTCCCAGGCTTGGGGATGGTGACGACATCGACGTGCTTCCAGACTGACGGTAAGTGCTGTAGCAGGAGTGTTGCGTTCACGATGGAGCGCAATTTCTCCCGTGCCTCAGGAGGTAATCTCTGCAAGGCCATGTTGGAAGCTCCATTAGGCTCTAGGGACTTTTTATTGCTTCTGCTTTTGATCAAGTGCCGTTGGTTGTACCCCTATGTATAATATAATATACCTCCGGTTTGTAAAAGTATTATTCTCTATTATTCCACCCTCTAATCATAAATATATACATACTTACAATTAGTGTAACACCAGTATATCAATAATACAGTAAATATTATGTACTGAGAAAAAGAAATAGTCTCTCCAGCTGTAATACTTTTTCGGTTCCTCTGGGTAAGTTGGTTCAGTTTGTTTCTTAAATTTTGTTAATTTTTTTATGTATGTACCAAATAAGTGTCAAGCTGTCTAAGCCTCGCTTATCTAAATTGACACAGTGTGTATAAAACAGAAGAAGACCAGGTACATGTGATTTTTTTAATATTTTTAAACAAATTACAATTGGAATATGTATCAATATAAGTAAGTTATTGCGTAGCATTAGTCGAACATTAAAAAATCAGTAATTTCTGCACATACATTTCGAGGTAACATGGACGCCTATTATACCATATTCAATACAAACCGAGGATGGTTTACCCTTTCGAGAGAGTTCGCCATCATTGAAATTTAAATGTATTTAAAATGTTAACAGAGTCACCTTGAATATACGTGTGCGGCGATGGTGTTATATTTAGGTATGCGTTATGCGAATGCAGTACATTCGACATTCAAATGGCTTTATCTTCTTCACGAATCTCACGTTGCGCGTCGTCATGTGTTAATAGTTGTTTTAGCGATCATCTTGCTAATGTCGACTATCGGGCTCCGTGTGGCGTTCAATTACAATCGCTAGATAAACATACTTCACACTGGTAGAATTTCTAAAGCATAAAGTATATACATCGACTATATAGAATCCATGTATGTATGTATGTAGAAAGGCATATTATTTTAAAATATTGCTGAAAAGTCAATTTTGTTTTACGTTTTATGTATTTCACAAAACCGTATACATGCGTGGTGATTGAAAGTCCTTGATTGCCTTGCCCATTACAATAACAAATACTTGCAATATATTATGCATTGTCATGCGTTGTATACATTTTGTTACATTTTTTAAAATGCATACATGCGTATGCACTATACGCGTGTCAGGATATTTTGTTCTATGCAGCTGTATTGATCCATTTTTCGGGAATATATTATGTATTGTTTTTAGATAGGTGGGTTTGATTGCGGAAGTACAGAAATTGGGAAACATTTTACAAAAATGAAAAACATAAAAATTGTAAAAAAAGGTTTCTATAATACATACACACATACAACAGAATGCACTATTTAGATGGAAATGTTAATATTGCATATGCCATTCAACATACACAAACCTATTTGAGTTGTAAGAATATTTGTATGTAATTTTAAAACAAAAGTGTTCGATTCATCGATTAGACAAACTAACTAAATCATGTGTTCACGCACGATCATATCCGGAGAAATTTCGAAGATACCTAATGGTACCCGAAGTTATTGCGAATGTATTTACATTAGCGTGAACACTCAATTATGAAACAAAAAAAGGGAAGACGAGTAATGTATGAGTTAACGTTGTACGTTATTGTAAAAGAACATGCTCATGCAACGTGTTTTAATCAAACACAGGTTCTTTTAAAATTTGTTTGTTTTAAGCCTACATAAAAATGGTAACAGAATATTTATGTTGAATTCAACAGATTCAGGTGCTTAGTACTTTACTTTTGCTGGCTGTAATCTATTTACATGACAATAAGAGAAGAGTACTAGCTTTAACTGTACTACTTATTAAGACAATGAAACAAAAATATTCAAAATACACTATCACTTCAAAACATATTACCACAAACTGCATTATATCGATGTATTTATATTACAGTACGTGAAGTTTGTGGTAAGGTGTTTTGAAATACGTAGTAGCGTAATCTAAACTAGGGTTAATGAAACCACATTTTAAACAATAAGACAAAGTTTATTTAAAAATATTTCTGATCAAGTTTTTGAATATTTAATAACAAAACTGTACGTACGTTTCCTCTGTAGTTTATTTTACTCTGTATCTAACTGCTACATATATTATTACAAACATTTCCATGACACAAGAGCTACCTTTAAGTATAAAATCATGTATATTCTGCATTTGGCGGTATGTTATTGTGAAGAAACTTGGATTTTTATATCACCTCTTTCTTTTACCGTTCGACAATAATATACCAAAAAATTTAAAATAAATTAATCTTTGAGGAGGCGTTTCACACCCTGAAAGCACATTTTCGCGGATAAAAGAAAAACATCCCTGGCATATCCAAACATATTTTACATTCCTACTAAGCGTCATCGTATTGTGTATTCGACACTTGCTGGGCTATCCATATTATATTAGTAGTTTCACAGTTTGTTCTAATAATTTGACACTATTAAGTGTGTCTATTAAGTCAGTCAATCTTTGGTTTGTTTAGCCCCTTTCCAAAAACAAGTATTTTCTATTCAGATTGTGTATGTTGGTAAATTCGGGTTTACGCCGCATATTTTATCTGCTACAAATCGTTGCAGTTCGTATGCACCTGTGAAATTGATCAACAACCAAGCAGTTGCATTTCTTAGAATAGAGATATACGTTGTAGTGAAACAGTCCAATTTACATTGGAACATCGCAAATAGCTCATAGTTTTTTGTTGGCTGTCGCAAATTAGTTGCCTAATGTGAGGATGCTTTCAGCGGCACATCATCAGGCAGAATGTAATAGTGTCATTCAGTCCAGAACATGTTATCCTTGATGTATTATATAATACACACGTATATACTTTGTGTAAATTTTGTGGTGTATGCTAAGGAGTTATGCTATTGAAAATTTTCCAGATATGTGCATTAGTATTCTCCTAATAAATTGTCCGGCTTGATTTTGATAAAATACTTATGCAATTTAACCATGAGCAATTCCAAACACAAGAGATAAAATACTGTGAATGCTGCTTGAAAATACAAAAATTTCTTGTTTGCATCATCCACGATTTCCGCTCATGCGTGCAGGAAGTGTAGAGTTATAGTTTAATCACAGTAATAAATCAGAAAGCGAACAACCAAGCTTCTTTTTTTTTTGCTGTATTACACAATATATTTTTTTTTTATGGAAGAAGAAAGAAATTTAATTCATAATAAACTGCAATGTTTGTTTAAATTTTTTTTTTATATTTTCAATATATCTAAAAACCTACTTTAAAATTATTTTTTATTGAAAACAGCAGTTAAAAGTATTAGGTACTTCTATTGTCTTAATTTAATGAATTTTGTATCTAATACCAATAATATTTGAATACGTTGCAGATGCTGTCTGTAAAGTTATGTGTCAATACAATGTTTTGCAAATTCATTGTAAATTTGAAATATATTTATCACGGTGATTACATGCAACCAAATCAGTATTAGCTCCTATAAAATCATGAGAAAACCTAACAGGTAATGCAATATACAATCTACTATTTATTTATTTTTTTTTTGAATATGCACCGAACACTGATCATTCTTTACTGTAATGAAGGTGAGAAAGTGCGACTCTATGACCTTTGCGTAATGAAAAAATGTGAGACCATGCAATTATGTTTCTTAAGTGGATAATAGGTGTTTATCTGCAATTATGTTGCAAATCTTTAAAATATTTAATTTTAGGTTAGAAAACGCTTGCAGCTGCACGACAACTAGAATATTTGCACAGATTTCGGGTATGCTTTTTCTTGCTGCAGATATTTATAAAAATGCTTTCCGATAAAAAAGAGCCGGTTTACATTCAATGCTGCCCTATAATTTAATTACACAATGCTATATATGTATATATTACAGAAGTATTTGTTCAGAACGCACATTAACAAATATTGCAAACAGATCCATTAAAATTGTCACTCTGAGCTCAATTATTATTAGATCGCTCTCCATTTTTTACAGTTCCCTAGAATACTATTAATTTTGCCTCCCAACGCCCAAGACATGGGAAAGTTGATCACAATTTAACCGTCTGATTTCGGTATGGTAGAAGAAATCTCTGTGCCTAGTTTAAGTTTTGAAGAACTCTTGGAATTGGCAATACCGACGAATGCTGTTGCTTACTTTGACTATAATGCCATTCATCTTTATATATATATTGGTAGCGCCTTTACATGAGACATATTGCTATATAATTAATACAATGTAAGAAGACCATGCCCTAATTAAATTTATTGTCCACCATGTTGGAAGAACCATGAGTTGTTTCACCACTTGGTCATAGGTGCATTCGTATTCGAAAGACCTTTGCAAAATGTGCCGCATATAATTTATATAGTTGTCTGCCTTCTCAGTGCTTACAAGTTTTGCTAATTCAGGACATCTTGAAGTATTTTTCGAAAAACGAAGGAAGGAAGTGTTTCTTTTATTCCCTAAAGACAATGACAGATTTTGCTTTTAAAATAGGGCCGAACTACCGACATGGTCAATCGCGTGCGGGATACTTTTACTTTCACAGTTGCGTTTTGTTAGATCGTGGCTCGAATAAAGTAAGTAAACTCGCAGACCGCAATTTGCCCATCATTCTTCTTGGCGAATCAACACTATTCTCGAAGAAGACATATTATTATAATATAACTATCAAGATTATAGTCAAATTAACAGAAAATGGTGTGAACCTTTCCTGACTATAAAATTAGTCAGTGTGACTTTTGTCTATATTAGTGTCATTACATGTTTTAAATCACTGATTCTTTGAGTGATCCTTTGCACTAGCAATTGAAAACTTTGTTCTTGGGCTTAAAGTGAATACAAAAGTAAATGCGTTATTTAACTTTGAAAATGCAATTTATCTGAATAATTTGCATGCGTTAATAGTGCGGATTACCCCTAGCTCTGATTCTTCGGTAAGGTTTTATCAAAGGATTACTGCAAAAATGTGTAATTAGTTGTGAAAATGGAGTTGTTTTAGAATAATTAATTTAAATGACATATGAGATCTCTCGAGAAAGAACAAAATTAATAACGATATAGTCACCAGTAGATGTTTTTATGCACTATAATTCGTCATTCCGACGCTATCGATCATATGTATTGCGGGAAACTCGTAGTAGCGCAACTATAAATGCGGGAAGCGCGTTTTGGGTACTCCGATCGTTTGACGTTACGGCATGTTATACATTGGATGAGTGATATAGTTTAGGAAGGGTGTTGTGGGTAGAACTACCGCTAAATGGCAGGCCAGTTCATGGTATCGATCGCGTAGGATGGCATGAGGCAGGTGCACGCACATCCAGGGCTGCTCCCCTACGTTGATCCGCAGGGTTTATGCACTGGCTGCCTACTACCACTACTACTACTACTACCCGGATCCCCTTTATCAATCCGCCCGCTCGCCTAACCCCACACCCCACCTGTATTGTGCATATATGTAGTGCTGTTGCACACATGAATTCTACAGCCGTGCACCTATGCATATATCCATCGCAGTACGTGAACCACTCCACCTCTGCGTATCTTCTATATATAGATAGATTGCCATGGGTATCTATGGACGTAGTGTGTAGAATCAAATTCACAACAGAAAAAAAGGTTAAAAAAAAACTTAATTGCATAAGGTATAGTCTAAATTCTAAATTAACCTCAAGCTTAAAAAATTTCGGAAGCTCAGAAGCAACATTTCAACAAAATTACATTGTCTTTTTCATAACGATTTTATGTAATAATTATTCATGTGCAATAATTGCTAGCTTACTGAAGATAATGTAGGAAATCCTTATATAAGCTATGATACATTAAACTATTTATAACTTATGCAATTATTATTCTTTTGACCAACTCTTTCGTATACATACGTATTTTTGCGCAGAATCCAAATCTGTGGCAAAAAATGGGGGCTTTCATTTGAGATTTGAAAGTTACCCTCACCTTCACCTATCGTAGATGAAGCTGGGTTGTCAAGATTAATATAATAATAAGTAGGCCCTTTCGAGCTGAATAAATTATATTCACAAAGATTTTTGATCCGATGCCTAACTTCCGACATATAACGTTGTCTTAAGATAAAAAAAAAAACACTACAATGTGGTGTATTACACAGAGAAACAAATTATCATAATTCTGGAATGCGATACAATATCCGAACAATTGCCCGAAAAGAATATCTCAAAAGACGAAACCAATTGACCGACAGACAATTTTGCACGAACAGAGAATTGCACGGGACCCATTTGATCGAAGGAAGAATATCCCAAAATTAAAATTACTGCAAGAAAAATTGTCCAAAGAATGTATTTCGCAATAACTTAATAAAATTAACTAATTTCAAAAAGTTAAATGTTGTTTAGAATAAATAAGAAGTAGACTCAATTAGTCTTAATACTATAATCAAGATTATTTATTCACCATCTCCAGGTAGAGCATTGGAATTAGTTATTCAAACATTAATTCATTCAAAAATGTGTATACTAATTAGTTCTAAATAACAATTATCATTAATAAATACAGTAAGATAGGAAAGTGATACAGATGTTGCTTTAAAACTTCAATTATTGCATAGTAGCATTTGTTCCTACTGCAGATGCAGTGGATGCATTTGAAACCCTTTGTGGGCAAAATGTGTTACCTACAGAAACTCAATTAGTTATTGATTATTTTGAGGATAATGAGGATACTTGGATTAAGTGTCCACAAAGACGTGGACAACTTCGTCTGCTTTGATTTCCGCATGATCTGTGGAAATGTTATAATAGTGGACGAGAAAGCTGGTCAAAAACAAACAATTTCATAGAAGGATTGCATCCAAGGTTTTTTTTTTCTCCTAGATCATCTAAAAATTTACTCATTTTTATTAAAGCCATTGCTACGGTATTAAGGAAATTATTTTATTGATTTAATGTTGATCCTATACCATAAAATAACGGCATATGTCGTTTATGTTTTTATTCGCCTATAAACTATAAAAAAACAAACCTTTAATATGGATAATCTGGATTGATCATCTTTAACGCATGGACTAAAACAGGTAGCCAAAACAAATATGGAATTGGAATCCACTGGCTAAAAGGAACCGAAAGAAGCAGCCTAGGAGACGGAGAATTAAAGTTGAAGATACAATGGATGTCCGAGATCTGCAAACAATGATAGAAATTTGTGAAGATTAATAAAGAGGAAATGACGTATATCGGAAACAATTTGTTTATACTTATTGGAAACTACCTCAAGAAAACTTATATTGGCATACATCGCCAGAAGCGTAGTCACCCACCACTCAGTTCCTGAAGACGGAAAAACAAACACGAACGAATACAAAACAATTGGTCAGAACAACTAAAAGGCTTCTGGTATGAGCTAACGTTGGTCTTATTGTAAGAGTATATACCGCTACGAAACTTGTAGACAATATTTTGAAATTTAAATAATATTTGTATAAATTAAATAACTGTTTAATTCAATTGAATACCACTAAGAGTCATCTATGATACTCTGTACAAATTCAGAAATAAACCAAACCCCAATTTGGAGGTGGCCCTGGTTGTATATTTGCCCCCCTCTCACGTATGTTCATTCCCCAATCAATGACTGGGATGTTACACTAAATTTTATTTAGTAACTCATGGGCGTGGAGGGATATATATCGCCGTTATCAAAGCTGTTTACAACTCTTAATATACCATTTAATATCAATGAATTTATAACATAACTGCTTAGTTATCATTAAGTGATGTTTTCCTATACGTTATATCGAATAAAACACTGATTAACAGGTAATTCTTGATTTATTAGTGATAGTGTGATATCATCCAAAATATAACAAAGAAATAAGGTTTCTACATATACTCTCAGGTGAGTAGGATCATTTACTATATAAAAATTACTATAATAATGATTTCTGTTATCTCAATTCAGGCTAAAAGCTTAAATCTGTCGGTTTACAAACATAAATATATTGAAATTTCCTAACAAACAACCTTTCATAAGTCAAATGCGCCAACGCATGAACATAAAATATACTGACAGGAAATTAATATACGAATACCCAAAGAATCGTCACCAACCTCAAACATGCTAATTTCAATAAATAAATATGACAATTAATCAACAAATATTTAATTTTGAGGTACCTTGTACGTATTTCGAAAGTTCAAAAGAATGATAATATCGCTTACTGCTGGTACAAATAACTCTTCCAAAGTATGTTCAGTATAGCAGAAACCATTTCAGCTTACATAAAGTGTACCAAGCACCAGCGGGACACCCACAACCAAAACTTGCCTCGAATGTTACTCTTCAAAACTCCAGGATCAAATCAATCATGAGATATTACCATTCAAAGAAAGTAAATTAAACTATTCTTTAGGATTTCAAAGTACATAAATAATAAAATTTCGATAAAATGTTTCGAAAGATACTATACTTCTCAGAAGATCGAAAAAGAAGACAGCTCTTTGTTTCTTTTCAACAAACTACTTATTATTAATTTTATTTGGCTTATATAAGTGTATATATAAGCCAAATAAAATGAATTTAAATAGTAACCAATTCTTTGGGTAATTCATTTAATAGCAATACATATCCAGGAATTAAAAAGACGATGTAACAGAATACCGTCAAGGTCATAAAAGATCAAACAAACCAAAGGCGCTAGTGTGTGGAACACAGGTAATCAAAAAACTCAAAACAAATCACACCCGAAAAAGGATATTGGAAAACCATCAGAAGGCTGAGCTTGAAATAGCATTAGGAAATCAACACTAAATAGTAAAATCTTAAAGAAATACTAAGCGTAAACAAGGGGAAGTATAGAAAAAGAAGAAGACTAGTATCTATATTTACGACTGGAATTTACAACTAATACGTTTATCTTCTTTACATTATTAAAACAATAGAAGGAAAAACTTATGGAATATAGAATAAATACTTTTGTGTAGGGTGTTTCTAATCCCTTGTTTTTTTTATTGTTCGAATACATGGAATATTTGGATTTTCTTTCTTCTCAAGTTAACAAGAGAGTTGGTGCTTAGACAATAAAATGGAGAAAAGTAAATCAGATAAGGATTCTATCTCTGGTCTTAACTAAATCTTTATTCAAAGATGAGATGGGAAGAACAAGATTTCGGTATTCGCAATGCACATTTTTAGACATTTAAGAACAAATATTAAGTAGTAGAATTACATACATGGATGAATGACATACGACCTACTTTTTTACAACTATGTAAAAGGGATACATACAGAGCGTATACATTATACACATATTATGTATGCATATACGTCGTGTATCCTATCCCCAATATGCAACGCATGCCCTGCATGCAGCGCATTTGAAAGGGACGATTGTTTGTGCATGTAACCGTGGTGTTCGTTCTTCCATTGATTATCATTACTCTTTAAATAAACGTGGGATGATGTGGATAGAAAATTACGCAAACCGTGATGTACACACATCGCGCACGTATTTGTGTGCGTTGTATCTGTATGTGTATACTTTTGCGTGCGTGTACGAGTGAACGGGCGAAGGTTGGCGTCGGTATTTTTTTATTTCGTATTTTCGTTCGAGAGCGCACGATGGGTAATTGATGAAATGGGGTAATTGAGTTTCGCAGAGCTGACGGGATAACGTGTTAATGTGTCTACAATTAAAGGGCGCGCGCACCGAGCTCCTATTGCGTCTCGTCGGATGTGTTTGGTCGTATAGCACCCCACCGACACATTTTCCGAATTAGCGTTCGCTTGTGTGCATGAGTCACGTGCGCTTACGATCGCGATTGGATTAATTATTCCGAATACGTATGTGTATGTCCGTTTGTATTGTTTACGTTACTTTTATACAGAGGTAAATACAGAAACACCCACGATATGAACATAATTTGGTGGCTCAAAAGGCTGTTCGTATTTCAAGAACTACAATAAATAGGTAGACTGAGGTAAAAGAATTTTTTTAAAATACGTTAGTTTATTCATAATTGAGACAAAGTTATTCAATCTCTCAATCAAGATGCATCCTTTAATATATAAACTAAGAACTAAAATCATGGAGATCAGGAGGGATGGTTTGTTAGTCAGTTTTTATTGGATTAAAGGTCACTCGGGCATAGAACCTAATGAAAAAGTCGATGGGTTGGCAAGGTCGGCCGCTTCCAGCGGGATGGGTGTCAGATTCGGATTCATTGGAGAGATCTTTTGGTTTCCACGAGAACTGAACTTTGGAAAGAGTGGGAGGATCGATGGGAGCGGTTGAATGCTGCTCGACCTACCCAGTACGCTTTGATACACCCGTTGATAAGTCACAAGGTCTGGCATGATGGTCACACAATCTCGAGATGGGTTTATTCAACGATTGCTAGACTTAAGTTTGGTCATGGTTTATACCCGGCCCACCTACATAGATTAAAAATGAGGGAGTCGAGCGCATGTGCTTGTGGCCATGACAATGGAAATCTGGATCATCTCTTTTTTGAGTGCGTATCGTACAATGTTCAGAGAGCCAAACTTATGAAAGATCTGATAGAACTACAGATTGCAGTACCTACGAACATGATTCAAGTCTTGAGAGAAAACAATATTAAAGTATTCTGGGCCGTAATAAAATCCAGCATCCAACATTTTTATATAGCTTGTCGTTTTAGTTTTCCTATCGTTTCAATCCTACAAGATATCCGACCATTTCGGATAATAATATCAATTTATCAATAATTGTTGGAGTCTTTTATCATATACATGGTTTCGTAAGCGTCTAATTCCCTCGATGATCTTTCATTAGTTCAAGGTTTTCAATGTTGATTTTATGCCCTGTATCATTTATATGTTGTGCAACGCTGGATCTTTCAAGCCTCCCATA
Organism: Cetonia aurata; assembly: GCA_949128085.1. Classification (NCBI taxonomy): domain Eukaryota; kingdom Metazoa; phylum Arthropoda; class Insecta; order Coleoptera; family Scarabaeidae; genus Cetonia; species Cetonia aurata. Next base: position 50,467,925 of record OX421883.1, on the reverse strand, counting down.
ACGATAACGCGTTACGTGCTCCTTAAATCTGGTTCCGACTGCACGCTTTGTTTATCCAATATAAACTTTATTCCAGTCCCTGATCCCAGACCGTACCGGATTACTGAAAAAGTTTTTCAATATGTTTCGGGAGGTAAAGATGTGTTCATAAAGGGAGATAAAAGCTATGAAGAGTAAAAAGACAAAATATATAAATGAAGTCGAAAATTGATAATGACAATAAAAATGGCAAATTATGTCAATACATAAAGAACCAAAAAAGAGGGAATCTATAAGAAAGGAGGAATGGGAGAACGCAAAAAAAAGGAAACAGATGAAGAATACATAAATTTGAAGAACCAAAAGTTGTGGTGTGGGACGAAATAATAAGGAACCTAAAACACAGTATTGCAACAGGACCAGATGTAATTGGTAATGATATGATAAAAAGCCGAGGGGAAGAAATTAGGGAAAGAATGAGGGTTATATAGAGGTCGCCCAGAGATTAGGCATAGCTATACCAGTATAACATTGCTCAACATAGCATACAAAGTATTAATATCGAAATATACAAATTTATATTTAGAAAAAAAGATAATAGGAGAACTCCAAACTGGCTTTAGATACGAAAAATCAGCAGTAGACGCAATACACGTTATTACCAAAATAATAGAGAAATGACATGATAAAGACATCGAACTCCATAGGTATACTGTTAATAGATTTTAAGCAAGCATTACGCTTACGCAGGAGTATAATAATAAATAACGCAATAAGCCTACGCGTACCAGGAAAACTGATCAAGACTCATTAAAATGACGATGGATGGGAAAAAGTGATAGTGCAAACGTGCGTAGGGATGACCGATGAATTACAAATATATCGAGGAGTGAGACAAGAAGATGATCTGGCAACAACGCTTTTCAATATAGCTATGGAATAGTTTAAATCTGTGATCTGAAGGGGTGGGTCCATTAACCGAAAAACGTCACAAGTAGTGATCTATGCGGACGATCTTGCCATAATATCCAAGGACAAGAAAGAACTGGATGATAAGGTCCTAAACCTACGCAATGAAGTTAATTGAAGAGTACTGGAAATTAACGAAGCCAAAACAAAATATATGAAAATAGCTAAAATAGGGGGAATAACCAACAAAACAGAAATAGGAATTGGAAAATACACATTCAAAGAAGTGGAAAGTTTCAAATATTTAGGCACAATAATCAGCAATAAGAACATTAACCAACGGATCCAATCAGGATATAATGCCTATTACAAATACCAACTGTTGATGAAGAATAAGACTTTAAGCACACGCACAAAGTTAAACATGTATAGAACTGTTATAAAGACGCTAGCGAGGCATGCAGCTCAAACGATGTGCCTCACAAAAACAGAAGAGGAGAATTTAAGAATCTTTGAGAAGAAAATAGTACAAAAGATATTTGGAGCAAAAAATGTAGCCGCAGACCAATTTAGGAATCTAATGAACTTCGAAATAAACGAAATACTGGAAGGAGAGGATATTCTCAAGTTAATAAACTCAAAAAGAATTTAATGGTATGGTTATATATCCAGTTTCTACTAGTAAAAATTACAACCTGGAAGTCAAAATAGAACACACGAAGAGGCACACCAAAAGGGAAGATCAAGTGGTGAAGAATATTTAAATTTAGGAATATCGGAATGGTGTCAAAAAATATAAGATGTTAAAGAATGGGAAAGGCTAATTTAGAGGAGGCAAGAACACGCCAAAAATGATAACTTGAAGAAGAAAAGAATGGAGGTGGAATGGCCCCCCACTACCACCGTAACACAAAAAATGTGGACAGAATAGCCCAATTACAGAGGTTGTAATTCCGCAAGGGATGTAAAGCCTGTTATATATATATACCTATGTCTTTTTTGAAATTTTGTGGAAGGGTAAATTAATAATAAACTTATTCTGGTGGGTTTTAATTAAAGTTAAAGTAGTACATGACGTTTATATTGAATTTTCTTTAGGCGTCGGATTGTATCGAGTGAGTAACCATTGTGGATCGCAACCTTTTTAATGAATTGCAATTCTCTGTCAAATCTGTGGGAATCTATTAGTTAAGAAATTAATGCCGGCCGTTTTATATGGTCCGCAATGATTTGAGTCAGTCAGTATAAATCTATTAGTGTTGGTTTCCTTCCTATAGATGTCTATTTCTAATTTGTTATTGTTTCTAATTACTAAGCTATCTAGGAACGGAAGTTGTTTGTTTCCGTAGCGAAATAAGCGATAGTAATTTTAGTGGTATCGAAAACCGCGAGTATCTCATCTACGAACTTCAATCAAATCCTAGGCAAATATTTAGCTTCATTTTTTTCAATGTAGTTTCGAATTTACAATGGGCAATGGGTTACCCATCCCGCGTCCTTTGTGATTGTTCAAATTGACGGGAAATGAGTGTGAACACTACTTTTCCATGGATGAAGTATTATAGGTTCTTTTAAATTGTGCTATGCATGGGTATGTAATAAGGAATAAATCTAAATTACCTACAAAGCAATTCCTAGAAGAACAAATATTTGAATTCACAAAAGGTCTACTCAGAAAACGTAGAAATATTTTTAGAAGATAGTAGTAAGGTTGCTGAATCATCATTCATCTAAATAAATATATCCATTCCATCAGCTGGAAGATCATGTCAGGGATAGGTGTTGTTGCCTAAGCGACGAAACTTCATTCCAAGTTCGTATAGCAATAGCCCGGCAGAACTAGAGCTCTACTACTGCTCTAGAAGGCAAACATGAAAAGCATTTTCTACGTATATCTAGGAGAATGCGCTATACCTCCATAGCTCGCCGTCAAAATAGGCCAACCCAATTTCTAAATCTAAAGCTAAATTAAGGGTAAGTATAATAGACATATTTTGTCGTATACAGCTCAAGATAATTGAAATAATTGAACCAAACCGAAAAGGATTTAGAATGGAGAATTCTACTTTGTATTTTGTGAGAGACAGCAACAACGACTATTGTATCACTATAGTGCCTAACTAGATTTCACCGTTCCATTTTTCAGAACTTGGTAATTTGTTTGTATATAGAAGAGTGCTAACTGCTTTAATATTCTATCCTGAATAAATTGGGTCATCTAATTAATTAGCAATAAATGCCGTTGACCTGTCCGACTAGAACCGAGAAACAGACACCTGACAGACGGTTTCTACTATTTATCGCGAAAAGAGAACGAAATTTAATCGCAAGAACAAACAAACATTTTGCTTGTTAAAGCGTCCGTTTTATTTTCTACAGGAATATCATCCTGGAATAATTAAACTTTACAAAAATAATTAATTTTCCAGTGGAGTGACAGAGCGAAAATAAATTAAACGCGAATTGTCAAATACCGTTCGATGCGCCAAAACTTAACATTGAAGTGCAATTATATAGGGCACCTGTTGAGTTTTATCTGATGCGAATCACCTGCGCCTATTTACATAAACTTACGTTTCAGCGTCAATAGCTGTAAGAACGTCTTTAATATTAAGTGCTTTCGTTTTACTTCCTTTAAATGTACGTCGTAAATTTTGGCATGTTAGCGAGCAACTGGCTTCTCACTAAAAATATATGAACAAAACTTGATGTGATTTTATTTTATTTATTTTGCTGTATCATTTTTAATGTTTAGTTCGAGTTTTAGTTGCAATATACCAACTACTTAGAATAGGAATACTAAGTTGGGAAAGTAACATGTTTGGCTGATGGTTATTTTTACACTTTTTACAGTTTAGGTTTTGATCAATAAATATTTATTTGCACAGCCCAGAATGATACTTAGCACAAGGCTTTTTTAAATGAATATTCCTAATAACTATTGATTATAGGCATAAGTCACCCGCATACATAATAAATAGCAAGATACAAACAAAAGATATTGCTTACAAGCAACAAATGCCGATTTGAGAGGTAAGTACAAGTACTATACACGCAAGCTGTGCAAAATACGGCGTTTACCATGCGCGAGCCTACAGTCGAACTTCTTCTACAGTAGAATTAACTTGACTTGGCGGAAACTCCACCTTTATGCGCAGTATAGGTCACCAGCTCGAAGAGGCGGGCGAATCCTAGTGGATGGATAGCGTACAATACATACTGAATCACGAATTTTGAACAAATCGCGAAGATCGTGCACGTACCTATACTCTGCGCGAATTATGACGATTCTTCTAGTTCCTTCGGGTGTGTCTCACATTGAACACGCTCTCTTGCTTTTGTGTATCCGCCAACTCAGGTTAAAATCACTGTTAAAAGAGTTTCTATCTCAAAAATTAAAATAGAAATAATCTTAAAGGTGCAAATTTCTTCTGATCAGTAAGTATAATTAAAGGGCAAACCATAAAATAAATTTACAGTATCTAAACACCTTAAAATTGTATATAATTGCACTTAATAACTGAAAACTTCTACCATTAAATGAAATTGATGTTATGAATTGTAGTCTCTAGCCAAAACCTAATTTAAAGTGTCTACTACTAATAGATGTCAGCTTTTTTTTTATAGCACAAAAGCAGTACAGTTCTGTTGTTCTGTCAAACAGGTTTCAAATTTTAATAAAGTTTATTAGCAAAAACCGTGAATAACAGGTTTAAAGATCAAAATTAAATCCTTGTGAGGACTACTTTTGGAAGTAGAATCAGCGAAAAGATAAGACAAGACCGGTCATTTTCTATCGGTAACTTTGATATTTGTGTCGCTGAAAAGTGACCGACAGCGGTAATATATTATTTTAGCACCAGATGCTTCAACTTTTCTTTTAAATTAACACCAATCATAAAGAACGATTGTTAGATAAGGAACACTACATATGTTTCTTAATTTGTCCTCTTTGGCGAGGAATAACTTCCAAACACAAAACAATTCGATCCTAGCATCTTCTATGAACTGTAATTAAAACTTAAGTGTAACTAAATTTATATTAAATTAAATAATTGCTCTCAACGACTTTCAAGATCAAAGTCAGAACAATGACTGCAGCGGAACCCTCTATGTAAATTAACAGAGTAGTTACTAGTGTTGGGCAAGGTAGGGGATAATAACTATCGCTAGCGAATATTAGACAGACTTGTGTTTACTCGATTCTAGGGAAAGCCGGTTAGCAACACGAACCCCTTCTCCCGAGACGAATAAACACGAGTCTGTCTACTCCTCGCTGACCATGGTTATTTCTCCTAGCTTGCCCAACACTAGTAATCACCGCTGTATGTCGTGTATGCGGACCCGTTAAAAATGACGATACCCATTCTTGTATTATCTCTTCACTGGTTATTCAGAAGAGGTTTGTCGTTTATTTAATAGCACACATCGTGTTCGAATCAAGAATTTTTTTGTGGATAAAATTTACGATAAATTACGAGAGAAGCATACTAGTGATTAAACTTGGAGGGAGGGTTCTAGTTTCATAAATAAAACGGCTTCTGATTTTAGAGAGAAGCCGAATATTTTACACCCTAATCTTTTTCCATTCTTAATTACAAAAATATGTAATATGTATGTATATCCCAAGTAGACCTTTCTTTAAATTCATCCTTCTAGAAAGCCATTCTAATTAGAGAAACAAAACTACCTTCTTCTGATAAACATCGAATCAAAGTATATTTTTCTATATGTGAACATTTTCATTCTATATAAAAACAAAGCAGTTTGACATTTGAAACTAGCAGTTTTGTGGTTTCTGCAGACTAACAATCACAAAAAATTACAAAATATTATTAATAATCTCAACTATAACTTCTGTAAATTTCATTAATACATAACGATAGTAATAAACTAAAAAAGAATATTATATGAACGGTAGTATAATCATTAAAATTGAGTTAGGGCGTAAGCGGTCATCAAACGACTAATTAATAGGCCGGGCCGGCTGAACGGGCCCGAATATCTATCAAAATTACTATTACTAATATTTTATTAGTATTTGGATTTTTTACCAAAAAATAATATACTAAAAAGGATATGACCATTGTACTTATTTGTACTAAGTTTATTGTTATTGGGATCTACAATTGCCAAAAGATATAATATAACTTTTATAACCTAAAGTTACGTAATACTATAATCCCCATTGGTCTGATTAAAACCTAATAGAAGTAACATTTAAAAAAAATGTTGTCCTTTCTTTTGAAACCGCACATTCTTATTATACCATAACACGAAATAGTAACAAAATTTTCGTACGTGAAAAAAAAAAACGAAACCATTTTATCACTTGTTATGGATGTTTAAATAAAAAAAAAAACCGGTTTTTCTAACACATTAAACGAAGTTTTTGTCATCTAACGAATTACTAAGAGCTATATTAAGGTAAAGCAGGAATTCGAAAAGAAAAATAAATGTTTAAACGCTTTCAAGGCCGTTAAAATTGCACTTGGGTACTAATTTTTCTCAAAAAGCAGTAACAAAACATTTTATTTGATAATTTCTGTAATTTCCGAAAGGGCAATATATTATTGAACAATAGATAAATGTGTTTCTTGTATGCTTACTTCTGTAACCAAGAAAAGCTGTGATAGTGCTGAGTTTCTGTGCGTTTTCACATTAACTGTTATGACAATGAACGTTCCCAGAATATTTGCTTTTTTAAATTTTATTTTATATTATTTTTCAGCATGATAATAAAAGATGCAGATGCATTAATTGGAAGAGATTTTCTGAGTGGAAAATAGGAACGTTTGTCGTTAATACTAATACCAAACGGCTTTTTGGTGTACGGCATAAAAGTAATGCGTACTTATAACACGAAAATGTTCCAAACAGTCTTAAAAAAAAGTAACGTCGGCAAATGTTGGTTGAAATTACGTTAATTAAAATGCAAATGGGCGCCGGTCTATTTTTCAAAACGAAGGGGAAGGGAGAGAGCAAGCACTATTTAGTCTGGCATGTGGATAATGAATGTACCGCAAAAAAAAACGACAAAAAGCTCCTAAATGTAATCCTCCGTAAAACGTAGACGGTGCTTTTTCACCCACACCCTTTAAATTAATTAATAAAGGAGAGTGCTAATAACTGTTTGGTATCCACTGAACCACGATATGGACGAATACATCCCGAGGGCCCGTGTGTGGGTTGCGAAACACGAGGCCAACGTCGCGCACACAACAACGCGACGAGTACCCGCTGGTCCCTCCATTTCTCGGACACTCCCAGTGTATGCATAAAACCGGAGACCACATTAAGATTAAAATTCCCTGACGAATCATATTCTATTTATTAGGAATGCGCATGGAACGGTACGGGTAAGGGGAAGACGGGTGTGTTTTGTGTGTTCTGTTTCGTTTCTGCCGAGTCGGGATTAAATCGAAGCACAAAAAGATTACAACTGCGACGCTAGCCGGATTAAAACGCGATTTTTTTATTTTTATTTTTTTTTTTGTCGGTCCAGAAATGTCGCCTACTCAAAAACATGCGGAACACGTTATTAATTTCGAAATAATACGATTAAAAAATATTCGAATGCCCGCACCAGACACTTACCGACTGTGCTCTCCAACATCTGGCTTCCCGGCGCGCGATAAAATTAAAAGCGCGCGCTGCGATAGCGTGTGGATACTCATTCTCCGAACAATAACCATTTAAAGATTTAGAAGGTCGTGCGTTAAATCGCGACGTGCGGCTATTATGAGAAAAAATCGGTTTCGCAACGTGAAGCGGTTTAAAACAACATCAATTTAAGGCACGGATTAAAGCATGTATTGCGACCGAGATCGTGCAATAGAGCCGAAGCTTCGACCTTGTTATATACAAAATAGAAAAGACTTAATGCATCTTTTCGAAGAGAAGGTGGGATTGAAAACAAATTGAAATAAAAATGTGTGTGGTATTAAATTAAATGTTGAATTATGGCAAAATCATGTGTGTATAATATATTTGGATTTATGCAGGAATTACTTACCAAACTGTTCTTGATATATAGGATGTTTCCTTGCCGTTCTGACGACGCAGAAAATTTGTTTGCCTAAGTATCCAAATTTTAACATTTCCAGCATTAATATTTTGAGGAAATTTTCAATTACATTTTTGTATAGTTCTAAATCAAAACAGTGCTTTATGAATTTTGATTTGGGTACGTAGTTCAAAAGGATGCCCGCGTTTTGTATAAGGAAGGGCTTGTACATAAAGGAAATAGCTACAAAATGAGCAATTTGCTATATTTGTGTAGGTACATCGATTAACTAATATCGTCGTCTACAGCGCAGTCATTATCAAAACTACTCACCATTTGGACAGGTGCGTATTCAACTGGCTTCGGTTTTTGCAGATAGAATCGTTGAGGTACCTTTGTATAAAATACCCGGCATCTATGCAAATGAGGTAGAAGAAATGGAATTATTTAGTATCCAATGAAAACATACATAAGTTTTTTGGGATTTAAATATGTTTCAAAAATACCCTTTTCTCAACTTCGAGCCGGTTGGAAACCTTTAATATTAACGTTTAAAAATAATTAAGTAGAAGTACAAATGCTAAATTAAGTACCACTAATTATTTCGATACTTTTTCGTAATAAAAGTTGATATGCTTATAAACATTAAATTTTTTGTAATTAACTTGTTTTTAGTTATTTTAATTGGAAGCACGGAACAATAGGGTCATACTTTATAAATTCACGGATAATCTAATTACTCGTTTAACACTACTAGCAGAGTAAAGTAAAAATAACGCATTGGTAAAATTTATGTTTGTATGAAAGTAGAAACATTTTTGGTGTGGTTATATTAATTTTTTGCGTGCTCTCTTTGAAACAAACTTATTTTAGGTGGCTAATCTATCTTTGTGAAATAGTTGTAAGCAGAAATTACAATTTGTAGTTATGTAATTGCTATTACATAAACAAAAGTCCAAACAAACAATGAAGTAAAATGTTACAAGACAGGCTTTCGCAGGTAGAAGTTATCAGAAGAAAAGTTCAGTCATTGTATTGAATCGATTCTTAAGTCTTTGATGGAATTAAAATTAAATGAAATGATTATAAGATAGTTATTATATTGATTGATCATGTGCGATCATACATAGAACTAAGAGACAAACATTTGGCATAATATATTTATTTTTCATCAATTGATGTGCAGAATTAAATTAAATTAATTAAAAATTCAATAGTAATTTTTAAATTATGTATTTACAGTTTTAACTGGAACTGGAAGATTGCATGTATGGTCGAACAACAGAAATTATTCGTCACATCCAATCAAAAATTAATCATTTTAATTTTATGTACCCTACAAAAAAAAAGTTTTCCTTTTGATGATCAAAAACATTATTACATAATCAATCAAAACATGTGCTAGTGGGAACCATAAAATAAACAACTGCAACGTATTAATTATTATTATTATGAATTAGCACAACCAGATATTGATGTACATTTCGCTAGAATTGTTTTTTTTTTATTTATTTATTAGGATGTACCTTTGAGAGCTAGTATATTTATTTTTACACAATATGGTTTTTGCGTATTAGGTTTTACATTACCTATTGTTGTTTTGAAGAAAGCATAACCAGGTCAAACATTATTTTTTTTTCCTTACAAAAACCAATTTTACGCTTTACCGACCTGTAGGTAAATCCTAGCAATTAAACATGATTCACATCCTAATCTAAAAGATTAATAATATTAATAAACTATTACTATAGTTGATGTTGTTAAATGGTGAATTTATGAAGCATTATTCTGTTTCCTACTTCCTACATCTTTAAAACAAGTTTTAGTATAAATACCAATACTTGGTAAGCATAACAACTTAATTTCTATTCGTATAATTAATCAATGGTGATTAATGCAACTCAATTTGTCATCCACCTATAGATTTACGTAAGTATTCTTAAACGTAATTACTAGAAGTTCAAAATTGAAGATCCGATTGGGCACAAGCTGTGAATTAATGCTACACTGAAAAGTGCAGAGTACTGGGGCATATAAAAGTGTTCAATAAGTTGCCGGAGAGTAAAAGGTACCTTCCTAGTGATAAGCACAGTCATCCTTATTTATTGAATAATGAAATTTATACCTTCGACGAATTTCTCAATTGTGCAAAAATAATTCTCTGATGTTCGTTACATATGTAAACGCATACAATGTCTTTGTTTTTTACTTTATATGTTTGCTTATTGCTGTTTTTTTTAATGAATTTTGTTTTATATACATAAATTTAATATGACAATTGCTGTATACAATAAGATTATAATTTAATGTAATGTAATGTAAACAGATATTTTAATTTAAAGCGTGTTAAAACCGCAATATTCAACGTTTCCTTTTGATATTAAAGAATATCAATTTTTCTACATGATTTGCATAGTTCTGGAGCCTTTTACAACCTTCTACCCTAATAAACTTTTTACCTGGAAAATTCGATGTCAGCCGAACGCGGCCCTTGTTCAGATGGTGAGTAGTTTTGATAATCACAGCGCTTTAGCGAGAGGTGTACATACCACATATAAAAGAGAAGAAAGAACAGAAGATATACACAGTTATTTTCAAAACATTGAATTTTTGCTTCTAACTTGTATTTGGAAAAATACGCCGATTAAAGCTTTTTTATACAGCGTCTTTTCGACGGATAACCTACGAAAAAAAAAACAATACTAACTACTTCAACAATTAAAATATTTAAGATAAAGCAAAAGAAGTTAAATTAAAATTTTAGTTTAATGCGTTTTCTCATAAATATCTAAAATTCTTTTTTTATTTTACTTTGTCGTTATTTTCAAAATTTCTATCGAAACTAAATAAATATCTAAAATAACGAAAAAAAATTATGTTGAATTTGAAATATATTATATGTTTAATCTTAAAATAGTTACTGTTTTTGTTTCTTCTCTGCAAGTTGTTCATGGAATTTCCATACACACAGAAAAGTGTTTTCTATTGCCAAGTACACCTATTTTCTTAAATATTTTTACTAAATCTAAGATAGTATTTTCTTCAATCTAGAGAATGTACCAGATTCAAATGAATGGCCGTACTTCAATATAATAAACCATTTTCTTGAAACTTTACTAATTTCAAAACAAAATGTACTTCTAAGAAATGTTGTCTCTCTAAATATAAATAATTCTATGTTCTTATGAGAAGGAATTCACTTCCTTAGAATGTTTCTAATTTCGAACAATATTTCCTTGAAGTAAGTAATATAATTTCTTTTATTGAGAACAGCAAAAAAGTAGGAATGTGGAGGGGTTCTTACACGTTGAAACTTGGTCATAGATAAACAATATGACGTACGGGATTTTATAGCTTTTTCGACTTATTGCACTTTACGCGTGGAAGTATATCTATCTCCTTTGCTAATATTATGTATTAAAAAAAGATGAAAATACAATCAGTGGATAAAAGTGCACTAAGTCAAAAATGCTATTAGTTCACCTTGAAGCCAATAGAGGCGTTATTTTTCATACATTCGGATATGATTCGGATCAGATACGGATGAATTACTGGTAACGTTGGGTGAAATAGTTTGGTTTAGTGTTCATTTGTAGTGATTGGAATGTATCTATTTTCTTTTGTTCCTGTTGCATATAGTATAGCTCACAATCTCTATATAAGTAACAATGTATAAAAAATGTAGGAAACAATGGAAAATATGAATAAATGCAATAATATTACAGGTTTAGTCGTGTTGGTTGTAAATAATTCATTGACGTTTCGCCAGTCATGTTGCAGGCATCTTCAAAATATCTGACTAGTTAGTTAAATTTTGAAGAGGCTAGCAGCATGACTGGTGAAATGTCAATCACTTTTTACAACCTACACGACTAAATCCGAAATATTGTAATTTTATGGGTAAGTACACATAATCTTTTTGATTTAAAAAAAAGAGTTCCTCAGTTCAAGTATACCGTTCTCGTATTAAAGATAATACTGTTTTGAATTAAGAGCATTAAGAGGTCACTATTAGAAAATCGGGGACTTGTGTTAAGTTAACTTCGTATTCATTTGAAGGAACCACATGGTTTATATGAAAGTCAACTTTTCTCATATCAAGTTTATCACGTGTTTGACTTAAACCGGTAGAATTTCTTGGAACTAGAATTTTTATTCATTTGTTTCAAATAACTTACTTTCCTATGTTTAAGGACATAAAATTTCTTCATACAAGAAACTAATTTCTTGATATTTTGAGAAAATGATGTTCTTCGTTCAAGGAATTATTCATTTGCTTATATATGAGTACGAGAGGTACTTCAGTTAAGGAATTCTCACTTGGTTCTAGAAATTACTTCTCTGTGTGTATCAATTTCCTTGAAATTATAGTTTAATAATAGTTTAATAATGGGGATATTCGTTATGGGATCGAATATCCATATATATTTTTATAAGTTTGTATATAAAACTTAATATCAATATTGCAATTAATTAAAGAAGTAAAACACAATCACATTTTTTTTTATTAAAACTAACAGAAGCAGATGAAAATTAAATGTGATTACAGAAATTAGCATAAATGAAACAGCTAACGATCTGATAGCAAGCAATAACATTATGGCCTAGACTCATAATCTGATCCAGTCGTCCTTGGAATGTACCACCGCGAACCCATAAAGTTTACGCACTGACATAGACAAGCTGGCGTGACTCACGTTTCGTAATACTAAATTGGCGGCAATTATTTGACTAACTAAAATTTCCAACAATATTAATTTTCTCAAAGGATGAAACATTTTTTTTTATGTAAAGAACTGAGTTAGTATTGTTTAAATAGTACATTTTTTTTTTATTTTGAATTTTGCTAATCTCCTTGGGATTATGATATTAATACATTTACATAACCTACATGCTTATCTCGATAACGAAGTGCATTGTTTTTCGCACTGAGAAAAATATTGTGCAACTAGCTAGTTAGTTAATATATATGCAATTTGCATCGGTTTGAGGTAATCTGCGAGGCAATTCTGCATAAGTGTATATTTTCGTATTATAAGTTTGTTTAATCTGCTGTTGATTTTATTTGAAAGCCTTCTTCTTTTTGTCTTGCCTTTTGTGTTGGGTAAAACATTTGCATGTACCAATTATAGTCGGACTTATTTGGATATTCTAAAATTGACATCAATAATTTCGAAATCATGAATTTAAAAAGGAAATCTTGTATTCTTATAGGATTTCAATAAAAGATATTAACTATATTGTGACGATACGATGAGGATGGTCAGCAGTTAAAATTAAAAATATATTCCACAATCTGCTTCACCAAAGCTTATTTTTGGATTAATAAGAAGTATTGGTGAAGTGCGCGAGTTTTTTCTTAAATTTGATTATATACATTATCAAGTGATATTTCTGAATGATGCCTTGCAATGTAATCTTCATATTAAGTAACTAATAAACCAAATATAAATCCATCTATTAACCAACAATGTTACGTCTGCCTAACAGTTTGACCTTTGGCTCGTTGGCTAGTTTTGAATGGAACGGTGTAAAATAGTTGACTAAAAACTTATTCGAATAAACCCATAGTAAGTCTTTAGACGTGAGTTTTCAGTTTGAAGTACAGTGTAACCTCGATTATCCGGGTTCCATTTATCCATGCGCATATGTTATTTTAATTATTCGTGTCTCAATTATCCATGCCTAGTCACTGTTTATGTTTGCAGCAGTACATTCGTATTTTATCCATATTAACTAATTAGGTATATATCATGGCCCGATAAAAAGAAAGAAGGAAGTTTCAACTATGGCAGGTCAAATTTCCCTTTTGCAAAACACCAACAAGGTGCACAGATATTGTGTTTGGGCTTAGAGTATGGTATCGATACAGTTTTTTCGTGATATAGTAAAAATAGAAAGAAAATGCGAGCCATTATTTCTAAATCAGACAGTTTAAAAGCATCAGATATAAGATAATCAATGAAAGAGTCAACATTTAAAACAATCGATGATACATTAATTAAGTGGTTTCTTCAAAAACAGAAGGAAGTATTCCTATATCTGGACCAATGTGTGTTGCACTAGTACTGCACAAAAAGTTAGATATTTGTGGATCTTTTAATACTTTAAGCGGTGTTATACCGTTTTAAACAACGCCTTGGAATTTTTAAGTCAAAAGTTCACTTCCGTAGCAAAGCCGAAAAGCTTTGCAGGTTATAAAATGAAAACGACCATGTGACGGAATTATGTTGTGCTAAGGTATCAGGTGTTCCTGAGCTTAGATTAGCTGTTATTGGCAAAGTTTTAAAGAATTTAAAAACATATCCAGTACCTTATTACAGTAAAAAATTACCAAGGTGGATCATGAAATATTCAAGGAATGTTTTTCAAAAAAATTATTCCTTAGGATTTCTTGTCATCTAAAAATTTGCCACATAAAGCATTGCTTCTAATATTAAATGCTCCTTTACGAAAATCATGATTTAGAAGGTGACATAGAATTAGATTTTTTGGATGAAATGGATGTACAGCGAGGTCGTAAATTGTGCCCCCTTCTCATAACTTTTGGAAGAAATGAGATAGAGTAATAAAACAAAAACGAGATGATATTAGAGATAATTTGTGATGTTTTGATTATAGGAATTCGCTGCTGGCTCGAAATATAAGATAGACGCCGATCTTTCATTTAAATGGGAAGTAAGTTCATATAAAAGCTCATTTGTAAGATATTTTCATTACTTTTACGATAATGCAAACAGTTTTATAATTTTCTAAATTTTGACTGACTTACTCAAGATTAATAATAGGGTTACCTACGTCACTCTTTCAAAAACATTGGTATTCATTTTTGTTCAGTTCAATGCAAGAGTTAGTGGTTAGAACATATGATGACAGTTTTTGCAATATGACACATTCATACTTACTCAACATGACTTATTTTGCAATTTTATAGTGCGTTTTCCAACACGAGGGTTATGAGAAAAGTAACATACCTCAAACATTAACCTTGGGTAAAAATTTAGATAATGATAGAACTGATTGTCATAAATGTTGTGTCAAAACAACAAGTTGTCTCTAATTCACCTTGTCTTTGTTCTACTGCTCATTCCTTTCAAAAGGGGGCATGAGGGTGGGGGCACACTTTACAATCTCATCGTATATCAGGGTACAGCACAATAATAAAAACTAAGGCAAGTCAAAAAAAGCGTATGTAACACGTACTTTAACGATTTCTACCAATTTTAAAAGCATTTGGCTCTACTGTGTGCCGTTTAAAAGACATGCATGGCATTAGCCCATTTAAACCCTATGTTGTCTTTTTGACACAATGTATCGAGAAAAAAGCTGTCTGTTATCAAAGGAAAACAAAAAGAAATGGTATCAAAACGAGGACAATCCTCTCGAAACTACGGCGAGACATACCAATTATCCGTGTTTTTTTATCCCCCACAATGCACGGATAATCAAGGTTCTACTGTAATTTGGATTTTTTATTCTATATATGAATCGGTATAACTTATTTTGATTGTAGATGGTTGGGGTTACTGTGAAGTTAGATGAAATTACAAAAGAATAAATATTTATAATGTTGGGTAACTCCATGGTACCCAAGAGCATATTTTTATCGGAGAGGTATTTTATGGGTAAATGTTGGATAAACCGTACTTTCAATAAGGTTATTTATAAACAAAATTATTATTGTTAATCCAAAGTTCGTCCATAAATAATTTTTTTTGAGTACCACATCCGAAAAGACAACCTTACTACACTCATTCGAGGATAGAGAGCACCATTATGAATTGCAGGGAATTAAATTGTCAATGCGTCACTTCCGTTACTTTACCTTAGACTTCTGTGAAGATTCTGACGATTTTCTGGGTTCGGTTGTCAAAATAGCTGTAAGCCAATCTGCCATTCAAATTTGAATGATCAGTATTCTGAACACTACAAATGCAAGTAAATTGATTTTAGAAAGTGGTAGTTGGAAAAATATTGTACGAACCACGGCTGAAAAGTGTCTTTATCGATTGGTTGCTCGCCTCGGCTCGCAATCTCCAAACTCGTTCGCTAAACATCACCTTCCTGCGTTGATACGTAAGTAACTATATTTGGAAATAGGATTATTTATGAATAGTTTTCCAAACGTTTATTTGTACATAATTTTGTTTATGAATAAGATAATTTTGTTATTTGAATAATGCCCAAAGTTGGTACGTAATACTTAGTGGTGAGCAAATAATTCTTTTTTTTGCATCCAATTAAATTAGGGAAAAAAAAAACAAAATATTGAAATGGATCGGTTCTAAACCGCCCACTAATTTAGAGAGTCCTATATATTTATTATACGCGTCTGTTTTTTTTTTTTTTAGTATCATTTTAGATTATTGTACCAATTTTCGGACTGTACTTCTTTTGATTACTACAAGAGATAACCAGTATCATTAAACCCATTCGTATACATTGGCTAACGCCATAAATTTCTGTGATCATTAATAATTGATTATTCTTTTCTATTGGACACATTGCGCTTTAGTGTACAAACATATGCAGATGACCTAGAAACACCTATCAGAATGTTAATCGTACGACAAAAACGACCCTTCTTATTCAAAGGCAGTTGACAACGAACAACGAAAATAGGTTCCGTATGCGGGCAACTATACGTAAAACTAATTGGGCTTAATTATTATTAATTGCCGTACGGTGCCCCTATACAATTGTATGTATTTAATAGCCTTTCATTTGTTATCATTTAATCTTTTACGAGTGGGGTTATCTGCCGATGTAATTTGCAGCAGAAAACAAAATGTGTCTCAAAAACGAAGGTATTTACTTTTATTATTTCACGTTGAATACTTCTATTCACACTGAACGATTGATAGATTAGATATAAGGTTGTAAGATAAATTCGTGGATTCATTGTTTTAAAGTAAGCACTGATTAATCATTCTGAAATAAAGGTTTAATCTAGCAATAATAAAATTTTATCGTTTGATGTGGTCGTATTTGCAGTAATAAATTATTATCTATAAAGTGTAAATTCATCGGAAATGCAGATATATCACAACAATTCATTATTTTGATTAGATGGTACGGATGTATCTTAAATATTATTCGTTTCAAGATATAGTGCGGTGTTTACACAGTTGTTGCAGCTTAATATCCGCACTATATCTTGAAACAGACAATGCATTTATATATACATATATATTTCTAATATTTGACAACTGGGCTGAAATACGGCAGCATTCCGCAGGAAAAGAAATAATATTCACACAAATGCTTCAGTGAAGATAATGCTTTTAATTTTTCTGCAGAAAACTAAATTTGGGAATCAAATATTTTTCTGATTTAAGCAGATTTTCAATATTCACTGAAAATCCCGTGAATTTAAAGAATTTATTTATTTTCACACCTACCATAATATCTTTTTCTTATAATGCTGAACAAAACACCTTTATAGCTGAGTTTGTGGCGGTTGTAGCACTAACCACTTCGAAATACCTCTTCACGAAGCTAGATTGTAGTGGATGTATAAAGGTTTCAATAAATAAGCTCCCACCAAACTGAATGAATGGAGATTCAGTGGTCAGTTATGTTTTACTGCTGACGATAATAGCCAACTATCGAACTGCATGTATGGAAAAATGTGATACCCTGCTAAGGCGTCTGAGACAACGTACTTTATATTTAAGTCCATTTATTTAAAGTGATGCAACAGCTTTTCTGTTGTAAGAGAATATGTTAGTTGTGCTAATAGTGTAAGGCTGTCATATTTATAGATAATGACGCTCAGAAGCTCCATACATTTGGCAAATTCAATTTTGAAGTTTAGCCATTGACACAAAAGCTTTGCAAACATTAAGCACGTCAAAATTTAATATTTATAGAATTTAAATCTACGCGTACTATATACACAAATTTTCACAACGTCAAGTGGCCAAATTTAAGATAGAGAGACCTGCAAATGATGCCTCATTTTGAAAATTAACATTGATATTATGTTTAATTCTGGTTATAAATTCAAAACAAAATTGCCAAATTAATAAATTGAAATTTTAAAAAAAATATAGTTACATTTTCGCTACTTTATAATAATATATCTTAACAATCAGACTTATGAACAAGAATAAGCACAACGGGGTAATCTGATATTTATCATCTACGGCCAATTGTTCCTTCTACTGCTAGTAGGTGGCGGGAGCTACCCGAACAGGGTTGTAATCCAGGAACTGCAGTTAGTTGTTCGTGGCTCTACAGTACCGTACTTATGTATGTCATCAAGAAACACTATAAGGTACGATGTCGTTCTTGTCTCTACTTGTATGTTCTGGCTTTTATAAGCGGTCGTGCATTAAATTTGTTTGCACGCCTCTGAAAACTATTTGACTATCAGTAGTTCCTTAAAGAACAAATGTTATAGGGTATTTGTCTTCAGTAAAGACTTACATATATACGAAGACAATGAATTACTCGCAATTGACTTAACTTCGATAGAAAACCCTTTCTTGTTGATTTATAGACAGTTACTAAATATGGGTCATTTGGGGACAAATGCTCAATGAAGTAGTTTGTTCAGAATTATATCAGGCAGGTTAAAGTTTAGCTATTTGACTTTGGGGCACATGTAGAAACAAATTTTGCGTGTAGACTCCAATCTCGAGCAATTTTTTAAGTCCTCAAAACACTACTTTCAATAACGCTGATATGTCCATGTTTGTAGTAGTGGCATATGCAAAGGTTTTTTTTTTACATATTGTGGGTGTTGCTTTGAGAAAGTAAAAATCTACCTCTATGGAAGAGGAAAACGAATAATCAAAATAATGGTAGCAAACTTTATAATTAGTGGTCTTATAGTTATATTAAGTCGTGACTTAATAGTACATATTAGGATGGATCCAATGCCGTATCTGGACAAAAATTTGGAGGGGGGGGGGAGGAGGGGATTGAACCCCCACAGCCCTCCCCAGATGCGGCCCTGGATGGATTAACGATCCTTGATGGACTATTTAAGACAAATTCAATTGTTAAAATACTGTAGGATAATTTGTTTGATACGTCATCTTAGCTCCACTACAAAAAAGTTTGCGTGGAAAATATAGGTGCTTAGTTTGTTTAAAAGCACTTTTCTTTATTTTAATTCCCACTTGAAGTAAAAACTACTTAGAATTTATTGCACAAATGCACGTTTTTTTAAACAGACTCATCATCGTCTGAAATTATTATTATTTTCGAAGGTTAAGATCATAATCAGTACAATGAAGTTTAGGAGTGAGGTGTTTTGAAGGGTTTAACGTTATCAGTACAATAACTTCGTGTTTTCTGTTGTTGCTATTGTATGACTGATAAATAATTTTATATTATCAAATATTAATAACGTACTAAAAATTTAAAGAATTATTAGAAATTTAAAATGTTTGCTCTTAACTAAAGAGACGGCTTTATTTACAAAGACTAACGGTTCGTATTACTTCAGATACTTCTATCAGACTTTTAAAAAACTTTGTTCAATTTAATTCCAAATTATAATACACATATATTTACCGCACCGTTCATAGTAAAAATTTGCGTAGTTTAGTAGTTTTAATATGATACCGCAATACAAAAAAAAATCGTTTAACTGACATTTTTGCACAGTAGGTTAGCCCCTTCTTTGCGCATGACATAAGTTGAAAAATCAAATTATTTAGATATAATAAATTAAAATAATGTCGTTTTCGTTATTGATACATAATATTGTTATATGTGTTTTTATTCATTTATATTTTTTTATTATCCATAGTAGATATGTACCTGTTTGTATTGTGGATTTGTGAGTACAGTTACCTTATTGTTTGCAAATTATTTGAAGAGAAGCAACAATAGATAATTAATTAACGAACAGCAGTTAACAATCGTGATATACTGGAGAACTTGATTTTGAGAATAGTTGATTAAAATCGTGTCCTTGAGCGTTGTTTTAACGACTACTCGTGTCTAAAGTAAAAAGAATATGTAACTTTATGTTCATAAAAGCAACTACTGACATTGATTCATAACACGGCGTGACGAGTTTTTCGCATGCGAAAGTTATGTAATCACCAACACTGCCACAATAATAAAAACAATGGCAAAAAAATATTACAAACGAAGAAAACTCACCTTGTGATGTTGAATTATCGCTGACGCTTTTCTTTTAGCGGACATTCTATTTCTCTTTTAAGGTAAATAGGAAGATATTTCTTTTGCGGCAACAACAGAAAGCAGCAGGTAGAACCGGAACGAAGTGTTAATTCACAGAAAAAGTTCGGTATCCTTGATACAAGAAGACAAGGCTATTACGATTTAACAGTTAATTGGAATAAAATAACAACGCCCGCGATAATACTGTGTATTGTGTGCATGTGAATATCACAAGAGAGAAAACACGTGGCAAGCACACAACTATATAACTTACGCGTCCCTGACCAACTAACTGTTTCTAATATTAAGATAGGTCGGGATCGGATGACGTCATTAGACGGTCCTCACGAATTTAAAATACGATAAGACGGCGTTCGAGATACGGCGGCGATCTCCTTGGATTTTCATGGCTTTCTTTGTAAGTAAGTACGTATCACACCTGCGTGTATGCGATTTCGAGTTTATTGGCAGGCGGGAATCGTTAATCTAGATTTGATAACGAACGAATGCGCGTATTATAAACAAAAACATAGTCGGCGGTGTTTTACGATGTATTCAAAAAAAAATGTGAAACAAGTCACGGTCAAGTTACATGTGTGTATGTCCTTTTGTTTCGTCTACGAGTAATCGCGGGAAGTTTTTCACTGTTTCTTTTTTATTATTATCAAACTCCCTGTGTTTTAGTGGCGCTATCCTACTTTTCAGCGGTTATTGACGCTATAATAACGCGGCAATGGGATGCTGTTAATAACTTATTGAATACACGTCGCACTTCTTCGCTCACTGACACACAAGTCTACTCTAAACCGGTCGGTCGACGACTGAACGATATTTCCCCGCCTGAAGATTCCCTCCATCATCCCTTTGCGTCCCGCCTCGACGCCGCCTATCCCCACTACGCGGGCGACGGTCCCCCCTGAATCCCCTCGAACACGACAAACTATGATTGTCAAAGAAAGAGTCGTGAGGCGACCTCAACCCGAAAGATAACCCGGAGTCCGCTCTTCGTTTTATCGACGGGTGCGTTCCGCTGTCCCTCTTTCTTTCTCTCCGTCTCTCTCTCTCTCTCCCGCGCGCCTATCTCTCTGCGGCTCGGCCGCACTGTTTTTGTGTGTGTACCACTCTTTCCTACGTTCTCTCCTTTCGCGGTGGCCGTCGCCGGCCTCTCGTGTAGCCGTCGTCAACAAAGAAAAACTCTCGAAAAAGTGGACAAAAAACGGGGAACGTATAAACGGAGGAAGAGGGAGAGAGAGAAGGAGAAGGAGAGAGGAGGACAGATGGGAAGGAGAGCGCGAGTGGGAGAGATAAAGTAAATAAATCGCGCGTCCCACGTATACAATACGAAGAGTGATCGTCGCGATCGCGAATAAAATATTTCGCGGACCAGATTTCGTTGATGCTCCCGCTATCGCCGTCTCTCCCTGCCCGTGTGAAATTAATAGCCGGTGTCGTTATTAACCGGGTAATTGAGTGTCGGAATGTATTCATTATTTTAATTGTTTGATCCGTTGAACGTAAAGAGGGTGAAAATTTAAGGACGCGATTAGCGGCGCTTTAAAACCAAGCAACAGATGCATTAGTTAACGGACGTATAATCTGTCCACGATTTCAACAACGTTACTGCCATTATTATAATTATTGTATATACAGGGTCCTGCAATAGTGCGTCAGGCTTCCATAGCTCTTTTACGAATTAAGTTAGGAATTTCATTCATTCGCCGGCTCATACTATACTATATTATGGGGTGTATCCCAGGAAAATATTTAGAAAATACTAAAGATCAAAATATAATTGCAGCATAGATTGTTAGAAATATATTGGGTAAATTATATTGTTGTATGTTGTAATTGCATATCCATCTAATGTCTACATAACAAAGGCATAATACATGAAATATTTATGTAAAATTGACATTACTGAAAATTGTATATCTAAATAAAAACTTTTTAGGTAAAATACAGACACATGTGTATGTACAGTTAGGGAATTATGTATGTGGACAGTTCACTAACAGGTAGGCAACACGAAGTACAGCGAGTGCAGGGGAATATGACCTCTCTCAAAACAATCGCCATATGATTAGTACCGAAAGCGCAGACATTTTGTATTCGTAGAAATTGTAGGCGACAGTAACATTATTTTAAGTTATATTAACAGAAAAGGTTGGAGTTATGGCGCTCATTTACAATAATAAACGTAATAACGTTTAAACAATCCATAAGGTAGAAAATGATGAAAGAATACGTATATATTCTATACTATTAGAGTCTGTTAAGTATATTAGTCTATTTATTACACTACCTAAAAGTCTGTGGTCTGACAACTAGTAATCCCTGCAATCCTCTAATAAGTAGATAAAATAAGAGGGAATTAACATTTTAAATTTATACGTAAAATTATTCTATAGTAAACAATTAAACGCTTGCATTGCGTTGGTATTTCAGTTGGTAATATAATAGCCTTGACGTTACGCGGTTAAGTCTGACAATATTTACTGTAAATGACAACATACCTATGTAAGTCTATTGTCAAAGAGTTTGTCGCTGTATAAGCACCAGACTTTAAACATATGGCTTGCTTCACACAAAATGAAATTGTAATTAGTAGTTTTAAAGTTAAGAAGTATTTCGGATTAGACAATGCCGTATTTATTTCCTTTCATTATTAACACGGATTACATACTTCTGTTTCATTTCCATCCTTTTAATGTGTTTTGTGATCGTTTCTTTTTTTAAAATTTTAATTTATTTGGTTTGTTTTTAAATATACGTATAGGTATATACATAATACATATTTTAACATTTATTTTCCCTAGTTCAATCCTTCCTTGTGAAGTATGGGTATCCAAACCTAAGGGGAAAAATGCATTCATTCGAAAACGGTTTATTAGAGGAACAACCGCCATTTTACGTTCTATAAATAAATAATCAAAATAGAATGAATTCGTAGGATATTTAATTCACCGAATGTTAAAAGAAATTAAAACATTTTGATATATATATAGATTTAAAACAGTGTCAATTGAAAGTGACATACCAAGGTATTATGTCCAATATGTAAAACTATTTGTTAAAAATAATCATTTATTGTGAAATAAATCAATATAACAATAAATTTTTATCAAACACAAGAAACAAAACAAATTTCTAAATAAGGATTTTAAAATTTCAGTAACAAAATTAAGATTTAATTCTCCAAAGATAAATATTTTAAAAAGAAATAAAAATTATTCATATAAATCAAAAAACTGGAACTACAGAAAGTAAATAAGTAATAAATTATTTGAAAAATAATGAGTATTCTAGTAATATACAAAAACAAATAAAAACATGATTCTGACACGTAACAAACTAAAACCGATAAGATTCCGTATAGTAGTGTGGTGTGGTTCTAACCACTTTTAACTAGTATTAGGGGAAATTTATTTTGATGTCGGTACTAATGCAAGTGCGTAATGGCATACCGGATACCTATTAAGGGAATTCGTAAAATGTTGATCTCGACCTTCGAAGTTTATAGTATCTCCGGTAAAACAAAAATACGTTTGTGTGTGTTTATTAACAATATGTTTGAACTACAAATAAAACAACTAAATGTACTATTTTCACTATTTACTGTTTTAGAAATATTTTCTTCTTTGTAGTCTCATAACTTACTTACTGAGCAGTAATTCCAGGTAAAATTTATTGAAAGCAATCTTAATAATATGTTTATATACTTAGCTTCTGTAGTATCAGAGAAGCGGAGAAGTACCGACTCTACTGCGTTAGATTCATGAAATTAATTATTTGGCCCGTTAATTTTCGGAATTAAAGTATACCTGTGTATTTTACAACTATTCGTTTTCTTTAAGATTTAACATTATGGCTTTATGTATAGCACAGTAGAGGATGTATTTATTTCAGTTAAGTTGAATTTTTATGTTACTTTACAATGGAATGAGAATACCGTAACAGATAATGATTAAAAATTATGCAGGAAATTAAATTACAGTGTCTACTGACTGTAATAAACCGATGTTATCTTGCTAATAAAAATAATTCGGAGGATCACATAAAATTGGGCCAGCGTGAAAGGGAAAGGGTAGCACTCTCCTCCGTAAGTGTGGTTTGTGTTGCCTACGTGTTAGTGAACTGTCCACATACATAATTCCCTAACTGTACATTAGACCGTCGATAATCCGAACCTAGGTAATCCTAACGTCCGTTAATCTGAACGTCTGAAAGACAAATTTCGTAGGAACAAACAAAAATGTAAATTCACAACCTCGCAATTGAGTATTGAGCATTGAGATAAGATAGCACCTGCATGGGTCGGTCTATTGTTGAGCGGATGTTATCTTTAAAGTTCATCCAGCAAATCCAAGATTCTCATTGTGGCGGGCCAGTGGCGGAAGATATGCTCAACTGTCTCTTCGTTCTCTAAATACAGCCGGCATTCAGTCTCTTCAGATAGTCCGATTCTGTGTAGGTGCTTGAGTTTGCAATGACCTATCAACACAAAAACAATTACTTTGACATTTTTACGGTCAAGTTCTAGTAGTTCCTTGGTTCTGACATGATTAAACGAAATACACTTTTTCGCACGTACAATACCAGGACAATTGTTCCAATGTTGGAGCACTTTCCGATGTGCCCATACATTGATGTGCTGTTTAGTTACCGTAGGTGCTATGTCAATGGCAGGTTCTAGTTCCTGGAAATGCTCCGCATCACCCTTTTTTGCAAGAGTGTCTGATTCCTCATTGCCATGAATGAGTGCATTTATGCGCCTCAAGTGCTTTCAGCACCTGTCGCTGAAAATTTCTATTGATTTGTGTCTGAAGTTTTTATCCCAAATCTTTCTAGCACATATCTCAATGGCACAGATTTCAGCCTGAAAATTATTGTGTGTTGTCCAAGGTTGTCGTATTTTCTAACTCTTGGACCATAAACCAGCAGGTGTCTGCCTGCATCAGTGTTTTTTTCGTTACATCTCCATTCCTCTCTGTTTGGAAAGGAGGTAGTGAAGTATGTATCGATCATTGGTCGAGTATACATCATGTCCGATGACATTTCCAGCATGCAGTCGGAAGTGACCGATTCCAGCAGCTTGTTAGGGATACAGACATGAGTATGTAGCGATTGATTCTAGTTCTATAGGCGGACTCTAGTTAATCTGGCCTTCCTTTCCACAACAATGTGCAAGGGTAGTCGGTTCAGAAGAATTTCCAATGCAAATGATGGAAAGAAGACATTGCTCCCGTGTTTGCCATACTTGCAATCCTTTGTGTGGATGCTAGTTTTGTTGTGGCTCTGGTTTGCACCACTTTTTGCCACCATTTTATCGCTCCATAGGTTATGGTTGGGCGTACTACCATCACATAAAGCCAATGGATTAGCTTTGGGGATATCCCCCAAGATATCCTACATATTCTTCGACAAATCTATAAGGATAACCTTATATATATATATATAACCAATATAAGAAAAAATAAAAATAAAATACCATGGCATAGATTAAAGAACGTTTAAAAATATTCGGTAATCAGTATTATGAAAATTACGGTAATACGGTATTTTTGTTTAGCACAATCAAGTGACGTATGTATTTACGTACACTAATAAATGATCTGACACTAAGTGCACTAATGCATTACAACTTACTGTAGATCAGTTGGCAGTACAAGTAACGCATATGCATTTGCGTTTGTCGTATGTTCTGTACTGTGAACTGAGCTTGAACGATCTATAAAAGAAAATTATATCTACTAACATTCATGTGTATGCGGTTAGGCAAAAATCTAACACAAAATTTATTATTGCTAAAAGTAAAACTTCTGTTATAAGAATCTCTCAGGAATAAACAAGTGTACCCTTTTATGCTTCCTTTACATAAAAACAGCGATAAATACGCATAAGATTCAATATCGCTTGCAACGTGTTTCCCGATACTATCTCGTAGCTTGCCAGTCGTCTCGTTTCAACTTTGTACAATAGTACATACGAACATACAGAAATTACAACTGTACATATGCGTGTACTCTTTGTGAAATTTATTGCATGCACACCGCTCATTAACGTTATTAGGTTACACCGCGGATCTCCCTTGCTTCAAGGCTGTTTCCTTTTTTCATGGGGTGCCAATATCGATTTCTATTTTGTGTTGCGTCTCGACACCTCAGCACCTCATTAAAATGAGAGCATGTGAGAACTCGATGTACACGTTAGGGAGATTGATATTTGTCTGACTTGTGTTTATTATCTAGTAATTCCTAAATTTTGGGGCACTGGGTGAAAAGAACTTTTAAGGATATCGCTTTTTTTTTCAAAGCAATATTCTGTATACTAAAAAAGAATAATTATGTCAAATGATAATTATTTCTGTTTAAAAAATGTTTCACTCCTTTGAAAATTAATATGTTTCTTATGTAGAGTACATAGCTTAGAATGAAACTTTTCTATGTATCAGTGGATATTGGTAACTTCAGTACAATAGCAGATTAATTTGTTGAAAAATGTTGCATGACGCAAGTCTCACAAATCAGGGTAGGACTTTAAGAAAGGTTTCGTAAGATGAGATCCCAAAGCATTTATCCTGATAAAAAATTCGCTACATTAATGAGTTGCTTTCTCGAAATATGTAATACTTGTAACGACGTTTCTTTCGTTTCTGCTTTGGTGCTGATGGTATTTACGGCTTACCCTTTAATTCGATTACTTGCTTGCTTTTAAAATGCTTATTACTTATGCGTTGCTCATCGTAAGTAGAAAGAGGAGGTCCGTCCCAAGTTTGTTCGGCGGCGTTGATCGTCGGTTGTCAAACGGCGAATTACAACCTCGTGGCGATTTAAATAGTGTTGCGTCTCAATCACGGCGTTACAATAAACTTTTAACCCCAAAGTGGTAGCAATTAGTGTAAGTGCGAGCGAAGGTTTAAGGTTCCAATCTGATTACACAACGAAACAGTGAAAGTGTATCATAAATCAAACGTTTATTTCTATACAACAGGTGTAAAAGACATGGAATATATATATAAAAAAAAGATAAGTAAACAAGTGTATCTACAATTGCAAGCATACATAAATATGATCGCGCCGGTACCGCTTTTGAAATCTTAACCCGGAATCTAATAGCTGTATTTGGTTAATAACATAAAGCGACAATCTATATACGGGGGTCGATCTAAATGTACCCGGACGGTTTTCACGGGCTATGATGGTTAGGTATCGGTGACGGCGCAATAACGGGAATGACTTTGTAAATAACACCCTGAGAGCGTCAGAAGCTGTGTGAACGCAACGGCCAGAGCGGAGAAAATCGGTAAAATGCCTACATCAGTAAGGCTTGCCAGCGCTACAAGCAGACCGGGAATAAGAAGCTCGAGGTGTATCAGAGGCTTTGCCGACAGAACAATCAGAGCGGACGGGGAAAATGCCTGTGTTAAACCAATGAGTTTTGCCACCGCTGCTATCACACAGGGAATAAGAAGCTCGACGTGTACCAGAAGTTTTGCCGACACACCAGCCAGAGCGAACTGGGAGGGACTCGCGAACTCGTGAACTCTCTCTCCACTTGTGCTAAGCGCGCGGTTTAAATACACTTGCGGTTCCCGCCAGGCGGTCGCGCTGGTGGGAATTGAGCGTGCGTGTATCGGGCATAGTCTGCGGGGATGACACTCACGTCGGTCGTAAACAATAAAACTCGATGAAATAAAATAACATGGGAAAATTAATCAAAAGAACAGTGTATTTTGCATTAATCATTAATTAATTCAAAATACACCTAAATCTTGACGCTGAAATAAATGTTCCCATGGAACGGCACGTTACAAACCGACCAAATGTTCATACAGATTTATGATAAAAAATGAGTTAAATGCATAAGCGCAACCGGAAACAGAAACTGGCGCACTAAGATTTTTTTTCACGTTTTTCCAACGTTGAACAAAATCCGTTTGTTACTTATGTTTTTGTATCTCGTTGTTACTTATTATAATCACCGGCTTATTTATCTTTAACTATATTTAAGAAACAACTGTTGTTAAGTAAGAGGCTTTTAAACAATTAAGAAAAAACTAAACAATGTGACAAAAGCTACTCTTTTTTACAAATACTTGGAAGGATCAGTAATACACGAAGAATGATATTACTACCTTTGAACGAAAGCTAGGAAGGCTAGATTCAATGAAATGGAAAGATAGTTATTAGTTTTAGTTAGTACACGCAATTACAACGATATCATTCATTAATAAAGACTTATGGCCTAATGAAAATTGTTTTTCATTTATTGTAGACAAGCTTTCCAATATCTTTATGGTTTTCCTTTTTGAGGTGGCTACACGTCTATATATGTTGATATACCCTCCGTCATCTCTAACGAGTATTTTCAATTATATTACAGATATGATTCTGCATTGAAATGTATTGGAAAGAGGGATACGACAAAAGCGACCCACCAAAATTTCGTCGAATAATCACATCAATTCCGAGTTCATTCATATATGCAGGCGTATAGGGGGGTCGCCTAACTGTGTATACAAGTAGAGCACATCTCAATTTTCGATTTCGTCGTAAATGTGGGTGAGGAACACGGGCTGGAAGGGTGTATGTATCTCCCGCAGTAAGTACATACATACGAACCGAGTACGTATATAATGTGTTGACTGTTGTGGGAGAGGCCGACGAACGTGGAGCGGCGCACACAGCAAAGACCAAACAAAAAAAGGAGGAGTGAGGGAGGGAGAGACAACACAAACTTCGAAAAACCACCCCCGCAGCGAGAAGTACCGTGACTCAACTCGCCCGCTTATAACCCAACCGTCGCAGCAATGTTCGCCACGCTGCCTGTGGGAGCAGGGTCTGAATAAGGCCAAATTGCCACTATTAAATTTTATAATGCATTATCAACGGTAGCCATCTATTCTTTGGGGGGAACGTCCGTGCAGTGAGCGTTCACGCGCTCTTCGCACCAGAATGTGTTTTTACGTCGCGCCCCCTGCGTCCTACGCAAACTGGGACCCGACTAGGGACGGAAGACGGAGGAATTGACCCTTTACTTTATATAGATGGGCGCGTGTATGTACTGTATGGTCGTCGCGCGATATACTTCGCTTATTAAATGTACTGAAATAGTATTAACGTGACGAAATGCGACGGAGCCTAGGGAGCGTGGAGTGCTTATGTAAAGCGGGTGTGGAGAGTACGGTATAACCGCTATGGGGATGGGTAGGTTCGTTTCTAAAGCTACAGCTGTGTAATAATGAAGTATTAACATAGAAATAATAATAATTCGGACAAATATTACAGCTGCTAACTACAATTTCATTTTATATGATCCTGAGTGGGGCATCAAAACTAGTCGGTACCGATTAAGTATCTAAATTATTAAACAGTTCACTAAAAGAAAAACTGAAAAAGTATTTATTATTTGCACTAAAGAATTCTATTTAATTTAATTGAACCATCACATGTAATTTTAAATACAAAACGTTGAACTGAATATTATGAATTAATCAATAAAATAATAACACAATAAAAAGGTAGAGAGCCAGCAAAGGATTTACTGATCCGGAAGATGTACAGCTACAAACCCCTTAGATCAAAAGTACTAACGATAAGTTACTCCGTACCCGGGGCTCTCATATTGAAATTTTAAATTTAATTTGCGACATTTCGAGGTTAACCGGAAGATAAACGGTTAGAATTTGGTCATCATGTTAAGCTATGCTCACGGGTTATACGGGTGGAATAACTGACGGTAAGTCCGATGCAATTTCAGAACTGACAGCTGCAAATTTGATAACATCTTACATCATATTGAACCGAGAGATAAATGGTACCTACGAGATTTCCCCAAAATGCTCTCTAGACCATTCTGATTAATAATATAGGATGACTGACGCGCTAGCTAGGTGCACAGTCAAAATTAACGACTTCAGTTCAAAAAAATTTAACCGGTCGATATGTTTCACTTACCGAATAACATTAAAAATATTAAGTTACAATTCGGGAACTACACTTTCGGATATTTAACAGATAACTGATTTGTTTGATATCTTCCGAACAGATCCAGAGCTTTAACCGCATTCCATATATGCACATGCTGTAAGCATTCTTCGAGAAAGGCAAAATTCAACCATTTAAGATTCTACATAGTAATCCCTTGTTTATTACGGTGTTCATCCATTTGTGACGGAAACGACACTGAATGGCATCCATCGAGTACTTCACTTGCAGGATGTATGTTGTTCGCGGCTGCAATATATTATGCACGAGAGTTATGTTACTCTGCAAAGCTCCATCAATATTCAATTGGAAATGTGCTGAATTACACCTTGTCAGGAACTATCGGAAACAGAGCATTGTAATTTTCTCCGATAGCAAAGCAACCATAATGGCACTGAGCTCTAATACTATCAGTTCGAAATTAGTCTGGGAATGTCTTGGTAGACTAAATAACCTAGGCAAAGGAAACAAAGTTGCACTGTGCTGGGTATCAGGACATACTGAAATCAGTGGCAACGAAGATGCTAATCTATTAGCAAGCAGGGCCGCCGCAACTTCGTTAACCAGAGCCGTTCTGCGACATAGGGATGAGCACCTACAAGAAAGAACTCAAAGACAGGGCTTCCATCTGGGAGAATCCCTCTGGTCTGAGACATTCCAAGATATTCCTTGGAAATTACAATAAGAAAAGAGCAAAGACCGGGCTAAAACTAAGCTGAAACAGACTACGTATTCTTACAGGTTTTCTTACAGGGCATTGTCACCTTGGGGAACACATAACAAGGATAGGTCTGAAACAGAATAGCGACTGCAGATTTTGCGGGACGGAAGATGAAAGTCCGGCACACCTGACATCCAACTGCGCTGCTATCACAGAAACTCGTGCCAACCATCTTGGCAAAGATGTCATAGACGAGGGAGAAATACCTTCTCTGAAACCATCACAGTTATTGCAATTTATTAAAGCTCTCAGACTGGATGGGGAGCTGTAAGTGCGGGCAAACCCTAGCACCTTATATCTGATGAAAGTGGGCACAATAGATCAACAGGTCGCGGTGCAAGGTTACCCTAATTAGATCTAATATAATCTAATCCATGAATATCCAACCATGTAATCCTGAACTGCTTCAGCAAATAAAAGAACTGAATTCCTAAGAGGGTTTTGGAGCAATGCAAAAAAGCGGGTTAGTCCATCGAGCGAGGCAAATGGACACTTATTGAGATTGGACGATGCAAGTAGACACGAATTCATTTGGTTTGAGGGTGAGATTGGCCCGAGACTGCTACGAATGTGATCTTCGAACATAGGGATGAAGAGAAACCAAATGAGGATCACGGTGTGTATGAACATCAATTATAGATCTGGGGAGTTCGCTATGAAAGCTTCTCATACCTCAAGTTGACACATTTGAAGTAAAAGTAATGATATTTGTTCAAAATTCTATTGTGTCGGTACTATTTTATTTATCTTTTATGAAGTCATAACGATCGAATTTATTTTCTCGGCTCTCTATCTATCAGTCTGAAGAAAAAAGTAACCCAGCAACCTTTTAATAATGTCAAAGAGCGAAGATATTTTACACTGTGACACATTAAAGGATCTAGGCGTTTCCTTCCGTGTTATACTTTTAATGCGGAACAATTGTTTTGTAAATTGATGGAATTCTATTTTTACCTGAAGACCGTCTTTTCTGTCAGTGTTAGTAGTTGCAATATCGTAAATACAGTATCGAGGCGGATGACTTATCAGCAAGTTTAGCAAAATTATACTTTTGACTACATATGTATATCTCTATCATTAAAACTGAGATGGCAGTATCGCTTGCATATGTATATGAACATCTAGCGTATATGTGGGATATTACATGGCACTTTTTCTATAAGGACATAGTAAGCACCTACGCACTTGTTTTGCTATCGCACATGTGAATCAAAGATTCTCGCAACGTTCCCGATTTATCGTATATACGATCATTGGAGGAGCGTAAAATGTTGACGTTCCCTTCGTCTTTTTATTTTATTTTACATTCGCATTGTATACGTATACGTTCAGCGTAGGTGCCACACGTATGTAGTATTCATACTTATTACTGCGCTTGTGCGTGCGTATTTCTGTTTCTTCGCCTCTTCGCTCCGTACACCAAGTCCGCCGCAGTCGGGTCTGTTTGCTGCGGCACCGCATGTACCCATTAGTATTTGTGACCCACGCAGTTGTAAAGGGAACCCCACCCGCGCCCATCCTTGCCGCGCCCGATTCCAGTCCTAAATACACGTTCCACGATAATCAGAGGCGTACCTTCCATTTGAAATATCGCCGTAAACAGACGGACCCCTAAGTGTTTACGCGGAAGTTCGCGAAAATAGTTTACGGATAACAAGTTCATATTCCAAATATTTGTTGACCTAAGCTTCCGTTACGATATCAAATTATTTCAATACAAATATTACCTATGCATACAGACATACTCCTATAGCCAATCCTTCCCATTAGTTAAACCATAATGGTTCTATTTTGCTGAGTAACCTCTTTCTCTTGTCTTAACCAGATGCAATTTACTCTCTCTTGAATCTCTTCTCTATAGAAATTGCTCCAATAGTATCTATAGTACCTAGAGTTTACTAATTGTTTGTTACGGCAAATTTGCATCTTTTGAATTTTGCAGTGCAATGATAACATAGATACGAAGAATAGTGAATGCAAACTTTGTAATTAGGGGTACTATAATTATATTAACCCGTACCTATAACTTTTCTAAATAGTATCATACGGATGGATACTGGATATGTGGATATTCCTGTATATAGTTACCATTTGTTATGATTGTAATACGCGGTAAAAGGTATCTATTTTTTAAGTATCTCAATGATTACTTTCAATCATGTTACCTAAACCACTTTAGCGACAATAATTCCCATATCGTGCATTCCAGTTCAGTTAAGTTTAAAGAGCTTATGAGGGACACATATACGTACATGTATATAACTCATATTGTCAACTTGAACCTGAAAGTTCATTTACAGATTCATAAAATCTCACCGAGTCATCCCAAGCACAAGAGTTGATAGACTATAATATATACTAAAATCTTTTAAATGTCTTTTTCTAGACTTATAATTAAACAACTCAGATTACATATATAACAAAATAATTGTTATACATACAATTAACAGTAGCGTAATTAAATTGTCAAAAACATTAGAAATATTTGTCTTTTCTGGCAGGTAAAACTATACCTACTAGATTAAAATCGTTAAAATATAACTAGTGGCAACTAGATTATCTCAATATAAAATAAAAATATGAAACATAAAAATTGTCCAAATTTTCCAAAATATTTTTATAATAATAATAATAATAATAATTCATGCCTTTACATCCCCCAACAGCTTTCGCCAATTACAGGATTACAGGGGGCATCGGCCGGCCATGAGTTATTATTACGCCTGCGCCCGTGGAGCGACTTAAGGTGTTTGTCTCTCAGCATTTGCCAAGGAGTGAGGAAAACCACGAAAACCTCACTCTGAGAGCAGGCATTGGGATTCGAACCCCGGACCCCGTGAATGATAGCCAAGCGCGCAAGTCACTGGACCATCAGCCACACACAATATAAATATTTGTAGATGAGGTATACTTCCTCCTCTTTCTTCTGGTTTTTCTTTTTTACCGTTTATTGTTTTAATTAATAATCTAGACTAGATTCAATATTCTTTGGGTATATGGTGTATTTTCTATAAGAATATGTTCTTACGTTTATATTTGACGTTTTGGTTGTTTACTATAAAGCTTTTTCAAAAACATAATTTAGTATTTTGCCTACAAAACACGAAATTTTTTTTTTAAGTAATACTTAATTAACAATTATGTAATTTTTAACTATATTACCTATTTTTCCTGCGATACACATTTCTTTTAAAGTAGGTACATATTTATGAAGCTTATTTGTAAAAGTGTTTTTAATTTACAATTAACAATTTAAATATTTATGAACATTATAAATACGTACATATACACATTTTAAACGCTCACAAACAACTAACATATATTTTATCTTTTTCCATTTCTTTTGTTTGCTCCAAAATGTTTTCCGCTGGTTCAATGGCTATGCATATTTAAACACTTTTTGGCAAACTTAACACTATAATATTTTAATGTAGATAATAGCATATTTAAACTTTATAATTAATAAATTACTTGATTTTCTAAATTGTTAAGGTGTAAGCGTTGATTTGGTTTTTTTCCACTATTTTTTGTTTGATTAATAATTAAGTTGGTATATAAATTACTTAAATTGGATCAATATATCACATTTATCGTTAATGGCATTATTGTGACTCTTTCTCTACCACATTTCTTTAAAAAATATTTTTGGTAGTAATTTTTAGTATTGTTTCGTCAAAATTGAATGCATGTTTTTTTTTTTTTGCCAACGCAGTAGCATTATATGATGCATTTGTTCTTGTACTATATTAGTGCATAGTTTTTTTTTATATATACTGTTTAGGTTTCCCAATACAGACTCCCTTATAATTTTTGCATTTTATTTTGCAAATTGTATTAGTTCATTTGTCAGCCTCCATATTTCTCTGGTTTTTGTAAAAAAAAAACATTATTTCAATTGTTTGGTCTATGTGCTGTTTATTTTATATTGTTTAAGTAATTTTTATAAGTTTTCTGATAATTGTTCTGTATAAGGTATGGTAATGTATTTGTTAGTTTCTTTGTCCTGGTTATTGTCATTTTTTTTCATTTATTGCTAATTGTCTAATTAATTTAATGAATTCTATTTATGAATTGTAATGGAACTATATTTTGTTTTAAATTGTTATTTGTTTGTGAGTGTTGCAAATGTGTATATACCCGGTGTCCAGCCTAAGATGCAACGGTCCCTTGCCGATTTGTTATTGTCTTTTTGAAAAAATGTTTCAAATAAATGTTGCCTGGAATTATATTCTACACATGCTAAAATTAGTTTCAGACATGGCGGACTTCCGGTTGTCCCGGTAACTACTAACTTTATTATTTTAAATGGAACAGCCTGTATATT
Organism: Cetonia aurata; assembly: GCA_949128085.1. NCBI lineage: Eukaryota > Metazoa > Arthropoda > Insecta > Coleoptera > Scarabaeidae > Cetonia > Cetonia aurata. The sequence goes on along the minus strand of OX421883.1, from coordinate 50,432,856 downwards.
ATTGCACTTTTGGATTCCTTGTTAAATTTAAATAACAATACGCTAGAGATACATTGGGGCTAAGTTGTACCGTTTCCGAATTACATGACGTTTTTCGAAAAAAATGACATTTGCAGTGTCTTCGGTGTTTGGAAATACCTCAGGAAATACGAAACGGAAAACGGAAAACGGTTTTCGGTTTTTTGCTTAACCATGAAACAGCACACGTCTTTTATTTTAAAATTGTTGCGTTTAAATTACAGCGTTATTAAATAGGGATCTATAATTTTCGAACTCTAAAATCATGGATAACTTGATTTATTTAAATTGAACACGTCTTATAAACACCGCCAAAACCTACGTGTCACGAAATGTTCCTCACACAATTGTTGAATATCGTCAATACAATCAACGTGATCAGGGCCGTATCTGGGGAGGGGTTTTGGGAGTTCAAACACCCTCCGAAATGAAGTGCAAATATACATAATAATTAGCGTTCACCATTTTTCTGCGCACCAGGAATTGGCCTCACATAAATTAATTGCATCAGATCAGAAATTTTTGTCCAGATACGGCTCTGAACGTGATCATACTATCGTATCGCATGAGTCCAAAGCAAGAAAAAGGTGCAGAATCTGCCATAAACACACTATTTACATCTGCGAAAAGTGCAAAGTGCATTTACATGTATCTTGCTTTAAGGAATTTCACAAAAAAATGATGTGATGTTATGATTTTTTGTTAGCGGTACTTCCCAGTCGTGCATTTATGCACCAGTCAGCAATATTAAAAAAATACTGTATTTAATTTTTTGTTTACGCTTAGTCGGCATATTTGGCAATTGAGTCCAATTTCTCACTTGTTTGGGCCCTTTTTAATGTCAAATTGAGTTTATTTTATTTTTTATGTCATACTTTGTATCATGGTTCCTACCAGTGGTGCACATATGCACCAGCTTTTTTTTTGTAATCTTGTTTTTTTTTTGTTTGCAAATTATTCAAATACTCTTCTACAAACCGTATTAATAGTTATTTAAAATTAATTCTACTTTTTTTTTTTGTTTAGCATTCCTTGGGTTGATATTATTAATTAATTTTTTTCTTGCCTTAAGAAGTTTCTATCTTGCGGATATTCAAAACGTGGGTTTATTTGATCCAAGACAAATTTATTTAAGGTAAGTATGCATTTTTCTGTGTGTATATGTAGTTTTTAAAGCTTGTTTTTTACTTTCTCGTGTTTTATGTTTGCACTTATTTTATTTAATTGGTTAATTGGTAACCTATAGGCATTGATTGCAAGAGAAGTATATTATCATTATTTTGGAAAGTGTTAAAGATTTTGAAATGCATCTCTACTTTAATACCACTGGAGAACAAAATGTCCAAAGTATTGCAAGTATTCGCAATTTCCTTTGCATCAACAATAACCAATTATAATAAATAAACCACTCTTAATAATTAATTGCCATATTGCGGTATCACTAGCAACTGTTATGGATTTGTTTCGTTGTCAATGGAACTGTGATACATAGCAGTCGGCTTTACACTGTGCTGCCGCCGCAGATGGTAAGTTCTGACAATGTGGTATCATGGATCCCCTCCCTTTTCACCCAATTTTAGAGTTCTCTTCAGCCCGCAAGCGGAACCGACGCCACAAAGGCACTAAATTTACGTGCATGTTCGAATTCAATTTCGAGTACGTTCGTAATATGCATCTCGCCGCCTGTTGGATTTGCGGCCGCACTTGTTACCGGAATGAGTGGCGGGCAGATATCGACATCGGCACAGGGCAGCGATGGCGACGTTGCTACGCACAACTCTTCCGCATCGATAGCCACCATGAACCCAAAAAAACTCCCTAATTTCACGGTAACGCGCGAACACCGCTGGGAGACCTATACTAGCGTTGAAAAATCGGATCTGATCGGTCTGTCTAATTAATATTCATGAAAACTTTATGTAAAATTAGTACGCCTTCGAAAAACAATTTGTTTACACCACGTTAACTTCTATGGGTGATCCATTATGCCGCGCGGAATATTAAAATAAAACCGACGTTATGGCATTATCAGCTTATAAGTTGAACCTCGAAAAACACCAGCATGACAGGTGGTCAATATCAACCAATATTATAATTTTTCTGATAAAAAACACACAAAAATTGTTTCAAATTACTGGAAACATTCTACGAAAATGTAGGTTACACAATGTAGCACTTCCTATTTGCACATTTATATGAAATTTACACTCTCCGATACCCAAATTGACCGGTCCAATGCGTAGCTAAACGCTGCATGCCACTCAGATGCGTGGAACTTTGCGCTCACACTTTTAAACCGGACATTTTGGATATCGGTGTGTGTACATATTGATTTTAAATTCTGGATTTGTGTGAGCATAAAGATGTATTAACTTAGAAACCTCGAAAACTGCTATAATGTTTAATGACTTCCTAAATATCTCACAAGCCATTGAAGGACAGACATGGTTTACGTTAGTCTTCGATACTCGAACAAGTTGTGCAAAACTGAAGACACAGCCGAAGAACGTTAAACAGTTTTGGGAGGAAGATTTAATTGGACATTTTTTGTAATGAGAGGGTGGATACCTTTGCTAAAGATGCTACAGTTGACCAGACAAGAATTATAGCAACTTGGTTTTGCATTTTTGTCCACCATACCAGAAATGCATAAGTTATCATGAATCTGAACATCGTGATATATATTCAACACTCCATATTTGGTCTCGATCTTGTTGTTCTTCTATGGGCTCTTCACTCTTCTACCCAACACAAGTGTTGTCTCCACCCTGATTTTAATTCTCGTAATCTTCCAAGTCAGTTTGGAATCAAGAATGACACAAAAGTGTTTCATGTCCTCAGAAAGCTTTATTTCTTCACTTCGAATAGGTAATTCCAGATCAGATTTAGTCGCATTCCTCGTCTTGGTGTAGCATCTCCTTTCTCTTTTCAGAGTATGTATTGAATTTTGAGGTTCTTTGGATAATATCCTAGTAGGTCTGGCACAGGCAAGCATAGGTTTTGCTCTTTGTTGTTTTCCTTTTTTTGGTTGTAAAATCAGTAGGAACCTTTGTATCTTCATCCTAGACTTATGTTTTCTAAATTATATTGAACATCTTCCAGGATTACTTTAATATTACTATATTAGATTCGATTAAGATTGGGGTGGCGATCTTACTTTGCTTTCCTGAAGGACCTATCATCTTAGAAAGGGGCCCCGTTACGTAGCTGTCTGCTATGAAATTCTCCGACTTTAATAGTAAAAAACTTGCCCTTTCCAAACCATGGCATTAGCATAGAATATGAATTGGGGTTTCCTCTTCAGTCTAACCTAACAGTCTTCCTACCTCTACTCAGTGGATTCTTTGTAAATTCAAGCCTTTATTCCTTTAAGCAATATTTTGCTTGTCTTTGCCCTAGTAACTCTTGCCGTCGGTCTTTAGATTTATTATGTATTTGTTTCTTGAAGGTCTTGCTATTTGCAATTTAGTGACGCTAACAAAGAAAGACCCAACTCCCATCAATAACCTTGAGAATTCTCTACCGGCCAGTACATTTGCCGCCTTGAGAGCATGTTTTTAGGGCTGAGATCCCAATTTCTTTTACAAAAACCGTCTGCGTTTGTCCAATGCAATAGTGGCCTTGTAGCTTGCTTTCTGGATATGTGGATTCCAGGTCGAATCGAACCATGCCCCAAAGTATTTCGCTTTTTTTACACAAAGGTATTCTTTCTCCCCATGAGACTATAACGAGCCGTTCTGTGGGAAAATTCATTATAGTGTCAATTTTGAGTTTATTCTGAATTAAACATCAATTCTTTTTCTTTTGATTGATTTTCCCATAGGCGGTGTCGATACTACTGCATGTTACTGTTCTTTAATTAAGTTTCTATTTATTTATTCTTATTTACGATGTGAGTATCGTCTTCGCAGACGGTATATCCATTCACGCACGCTAAACTCCCACCATCACGACCACTGGGAGACCGCTGTAGTGTATATAAACCCCGCGTTTACCTCAGGCATTCAAGTTTAGTTCCAGTTCCTCCCAAAACGGTCTGCTCGTTGGCGCCAGTACAGCTTCAGGCGTAACACAGGCATATCCAGTTATTCCCGGTCCGGCCGTTGGTGCTGGCGTAACACAGGCATTTTACTAGCCTTCTCCGTTCTGGCAGTGGCGTCGGCACAGCTTTTCTGGTGCACGCAGAGATTTATTCATAGTTATTCTCGTTCCGCAAAGTTTGGCGCCGGCACAATTTTTTGACCCAGCACGTGAAAACCATCCGCGTACTTTTGATCCGACCCCGTTATAGACATTTTCATTTCATGTTAACCGTTAAAATTCTGCGTCCAAATTTAATACCGTTCCGAAGCCCCGCGAATATTTCTTTCGTTACGATTGTATATATTATTATATGTGTTTATAACTCTATATACAAATGTTTTCTCACTCACCTGTTTTTGTCGTTGTACCTACATACTTGATGTCATTCACACTTGTTTAATGGTAATAAAATCTTGATTTAAAGCACGCTTTCACTGTTTAAACTGTTGCGCACCCCGATAGTAACCCTGAGTACCTCGCTCTCACAGTAACAGCTACCACCTTGGGGTTGAAACGTTATTGTAACGACGTCAAAAAATGCAATACCACTCAAACCAACACGAAATCGTGATATTCCGTTTGACAACTGGCCCGCGCAGTGCCGCCGTACGACCACAAGGCAAATATCCGCACGCGGAGATTTAGACATACAGGACTTATCCTAAAGGTAATAAATAACAAGCTTTACAAAAATCACTAAGTAAATGAAAGCAAGTAAGTAGGGTAGCAAGAAGTAAGAGCAAGTAGACTCAGCACAACAGTACACCCACACATTATACGAACGTCGTTACTAGACTAGTGATTGGAAGGCGTCTAGCGCTCTTGATACTGTGAACATGACAACTTCTGGTTTCGCTCTTGCTGCAGTTGTCGACCGTGTTCGCTCTACCATAAGCTTTAGAAACAGTCTTCTGACGACTTCGATTAGATCGTCAGCATATCTCAAGCAGTAGAATCCTTACCTGATTAATTTCCGTAGTAGGTTGTCTACTAGACTAATAGACTACTCACAGTAAAGGGGATAGAAGTACGCCCTGTTGCCTCGTCTCTGCTTCAACGGTGAGTTCGCCAATTTTGATTCCTAGGCGGTTCCTCCGTCGCGTTTTTGTAAATTGAAAAATATTCTTAATCTTGATATCCTAACATTGATTTGGAAACATTTTATCACAAAAATGCTTGGTGTTTATGTTTACAGATAATGGTGTGTTGATTTTTAGTAAATCGAGTCATGAATGATTAATTGTTTACAACGCTCCACCGTTGGCATTCTTATGTGCGGTGCTATTAATATTAAAGAACAATGTATATGAATAAAATACTAAGCAAGGCATTTCGCTATTTATGAGAACTAAGTGTATAAACTATTAAGCTTGTGAGCGCACGCTATCGCCGCTGCCAGTAAATATGTGTGGCAGAAAAACGTAGATCGAGACAGAGAGGGGCACTAGAGAAATGCCTTGTCTTGCTTATTAATGATTGTGGTTTACAAGCTTCCTAATGCACTTTTTACTAGATGTGGGGAATGCGCGAATTAATAAATAGGAATGCATGAAAATAGCAGACTTATCAATTTAGCTTATAATTAAAACTGTGGTTTAGTGCACATGGCAAAGACTAAAAAACCTTCCTATAACAGTTTAAAATTGGGATTGTGTCAAAGCAAATTGTTGCTATATATGCAGATATGTACCTACGTATTTTATAGGTTATTCACTTGTACTATCCTTGTGCAAGTGCGATTGCTTTCTAACTCACTTCAAAGAAAGCAATAGCCTTTACTTTGTTTGCAAGTAATAAAAACCTAATGAAATTATTTGTTGCGCCTTTTTGAGTAGAGGTGTGAAGTAACGGTTAAGCTGATGTATGTATGTACATACGTACATATATAAAAAGGACTGCTTGTAAAGCTATCCTTACCTCAATATTAATAATTTATTTGAACATTTTGTTTAACACTATTTCGACACTTCTTACATAATAATTGCCAAACCATCTGTGTAGAGTGGTGTAAAATATGCCGTATAAAACTTCACTGCTTTTCATAATGACAATTGATGTACAGTTTAGGTAACGTGTTAATGTAAGTGGGGGGGGGGGGGTTGCAACGGATCTGGTCCCCACCCGAAACTTTTGTCATCTACAAAATTATGCCAGTCAGTGCGGCCCCAGTAAATCAGACTAATAGGGAAACTATTTTAAATCTATCGAAGCTTCCAATATGTTCCCACTAATTGCGAAAGCCGGGCGCAGGGAGGCCTCTGGGGGTACGACGGAGGGTCGAAGCCGCATTCTGTCCTGTAGGGGTGGTCCCTAAACAACCCTTTGTCCTCAAGAAACCCCTGTTTCCTCCTTCGAACCCCTTCGGCAGACGATCGGGGCTCGGGGCTGTCGCTCACTATTACATCGCATGGTCAGTGGCGTAGTAATTATCAAACCCACCCTCACTGAAACAGCACGCGATTGACTCAAAGAATGGTACCGCAAGGAGGGTGATGGAACTGCGTACCACTTGGTTAAACCGTTTCTTATATTTTTTTTTAGTTAGAAAAAAAGAACGCTTTTTATGCAACACACTATTATTTGTTATTCTGTATTGCTGTCATCGATTTTTTATCGCAAATATACACAAATTAAGTTATTCATATAGTATATTTGTGTAAATCTTTTACATTCTTGGGTATTTAATCTTTTGTCAAGTTTTGATGATTTATGTTTAAACCTTTACTAAAGTTTCTCATGCACTAGGTTACATATTTGGTTTTCGGGTTTAATTACATCTGGTCGATTTAATTTGAAAGTATCGCCTAGGTTATAAAAGTTTTTCGTGCGATTATTGTATGAATACCGTGGTGTCAGATTGACGCCCAATAATTTATTTATATCTAGTATAAACCAACATTATGTTGCCTTGTAATATTCGGTTAAAGTTTATACATGTAATTTAACTAAACCTAAAATTTTCTAGGGATAGCTATCGAAGAACAACTTGTTAATGCTATAGAATATATAGGGTATATTATATATATTTTCAAAGCTATGGTTGGTCCGATAACGCTGATGTTGGTTTTAAATTCAGTATCGTATAAAATATAATTATAATTAATTGTATGTAGAAAGATGAAGATAAGTAGTCCTGTGTCAGTACAGACAGACACGCTAATACATTCACCAACTTGTAATCTCATTTTTTAAAATGTTGTTAATTCATTTTGTCTATTTGTTTATGTATCTCCTTAGCTCATAACTAATTTGACAATATTTTTACTACTTATTTTTGACATGACGGTTTTAAACCTGAAGATGGCAATTAGATTTATGACGAAACATGATGTTTAAAATATATTAATATATAATAAATAATATATCAATGTTAAAGACTATTCTCATCTCTTCATCTAACTAACTAATTCCATTCAATGGATAATATCAAAATGCAATAATTATAATTACTTCATATACTCGTTCAATAACCTCACTTATAAAAACGCAAAGTGTTTATCTCCATGAGTTCACATTCCTTAATGCATCTTTTTCATTTTAAATTTTTCTAAAAATCCATGCATTTGTAGATTTTCCATATTTAAAATGTATATATATATGTAAAATCAAAAAATAAATGTCGAAACTTCATTCAAAAGTTTAATAAATACAACGAAATTTTATTAATTCTTGTAATGCTGAGAAACACTATTGAATGCGCGATTAACTAGTGGGTGCTTACCACTAAACTAACACAACCGGTGATAACGACTATAATACGGTGCTAATTATGGTAATAAATGTTAATATAGAACTTACTGATGAAAACGAAATTCGGAACAAGTTCGTGTAAATAATCTGAGAAGGACTAATTGGCGTCAAGTAACTTTATTCTCATCCAACGTAACGCAGAAGTCGGATCGTAGGTACTTGTTGCTTTTGAACTAGAAGCGCAATAAATTTCCAGTATGTTAATGAGAATAAAACTTGGGAAAACTTTGGGATGCTCGATTTTCTCTTCCAACTGCAGATGAGACGTAACTTTAGTTGCGTATCTGCGACTTTTAAAAATATATACCGCGTGTCCAACCTAAGATGCAACGGTTCCTAGCCAATTTATTATTGGTTTTTTGAAAAAAATTTTCAAATTATTGTTGCCTCAAATCATATTCTACATATGCTAAAATTAGTTTCAGTAATGCCGGACTTCCGGTTGTACCGGAAGTAGATACAACTTTATTATTTGAAATGAAATACCGTGTATATTATTCCACTTTTGGATTCCTTGTTAAATTTAAATAACAATACGTTAGGAATACATTGGGGCTAAGTTGTACAGTTTCCGAATTACATGACGTTTTTCGAAAAAAAAAAAAATGACATTTGTAGTGTCATCGGTGTTTGAAAATACCTCAGGAAATACGAAAGCTAGAAAGATGCGGTTTTCGGTTTTCGCTTAACTATGAAACAGTACACGTCTTTATTTTAAAATTGTTGCGTTTAAATTACAGCGTTTAAAGGGAATATACCTTTAGCGATCACTACTACTAATCCAGAATATTAAAAAATCTCTATGTGAGACATATTTACTTTCACGCTTTACATATTGTTCTGAGGTTTAACATGCCTGTTTGGACGTCGCTACTAAGAACCGCATCCAAAAACTACAAAATGCGTGTCCGCGATATACAGGTGTCTTCTCGTTGAGTTGCATAACTTCATAGGGTTATTCCTTGTATCAAAATTATCAAAACACTTCCAGTCAGCATAGGCCCAATTTTCAACCGTTTTCGAGATATGGGTGGTCAAAAGCGTTGAAAATCGCTAGTTACGGTAACTAATTTAGATGAATCATGGACGCATTTGGCTCGACTGGTAACTTAGATCCAATGCACTTGACGTAGGCTTTTGGACAGTTGTCATGTAAGCAGTTTTGTTGTATTTTTTGACAGTTTTGGATTTCGCTCGCAGACCATTTAAAAATGCCTCTTTTTACGAAGGAAGAGTACGCCGACATGATATTTTTGTATGGCTATTGTGGAGGAAACGCTTCAGCAGCGGCAAGAGAGTACGCAGAATGCTACCCGAACCTAAGGCATCCTTGTCGGACAACCATGAACTCTTTCATATCGCTCCGGCAAACATGATCTTTCGCGAAAAAGACTAATGAGCGAGAGCCTGCGCGAACAAACCACACTGAAGCTGTTCTTCATAAAGTTTCTGAGAATCGGATAACCAGCATAAGAAGAATGGTTGCCACCACAGGACAGAGAAGAGCGTCGTTTCACAGGACTTTACATGAAAATGGGCTACATCCATACCACGTACAACAAGTACAAAATCTCTTACCTGCCGACTATGCAAAGCGGAAAGAATTTTGCTCGTGGATCCTAGAGAACCAGAATCTCCTCCCAATTGCTTTGTTCGCTGATGAGTCCACCTTCACTCGTGATGGGATTAACTACTCACATAATGAGCACATCTGGAGCGACGAAAATCCCCATGCTTTGTCAGAAAGTAGATTTCAGTACCGATTTCCGGTTAATGTGTGTTGAGAAATTATAGGAAATGTTATCCTAGGACCGAAAATCTTTGATGGAACATTGACTAGCCATATCTACAGGAGATTCCTAGAAGAAGAGCTTCCCATTCTTCTTGAAGATATCCCCTTGAACGTCCGTAATAGGATGTGGTTTGTCCAAGAGTGGTAACCGACATTTTGAACACTGCGTTTCCAAACCGCTGGATAGGGTGGAATGGAGCTGTCGCATGTCCCCGCGCTCGCCGGACCTGACGCCCCTCGACTTTTTCCTCTGGGGCAATGTTAAGACCATCCTTTATGGACAAGAAAAGCCGGCTACCAAAGAAGAACTGGTACATAAAATCCAACGAGCATTTCAGGAAGTTCGTGGAAATATGGAATATGTCAACTGGATAGGAGGACTGAGTCAAAGAGCAGAGTTGTGTTTGGTAGTCCAGGGTAGCCATTTTAAGCTGCTTTAAGTGTTTACAGCATTGCCTGTTTATTAAAATCATTAAAACAATTTTTGCTCATTATTGTGGAAGTAAGACAGTAATTTAAGTTAATCGTTCCTTAGCAACCATTTCATGCCGAAATTCGAGCCAAATGCGTCTATGATTCGTCTAAATTAGTTACCGTAACTAGTGACTTTCAGCGCTTTTGACCACCCATATCTCGAAAACGGTTGAGAATTGGACCTATGCTGACTAGAAGTGTTTTGTTAATTTTGATAAAAGGAATAACCCTATGAAGTTATGCAACCCAAAGAGGGGACATCCTGTATATACGGTTTGAAAAAACATCAGCATGTATCGCATACATTTGACAGTGAATTCTACAAGTTTATGAGGGAAACTGTCCCAATTATTTTTGCAGTTTCAGCCAAACAGAAAATTGTTAACCTTCAAAAAAGTATAAAGTTTTTCGGTAACTATTTTAGGTAGTTATTACATTGTTTCTAGTTTCTTTTTGTAGACTTTCTGATGGAACAACGAAATTTGTTAAACTTCCGTTAATTTTAACAAAATTTTTATTATTACAGGTAACCATTCGTTCAAGGAGCCTTCATCTCGGAGATTTAAATATTTCACTAGTAAACGGATGGAATGTGGAGGTAAATTTGCACTCTGTAGGAAAGAAAAAACGTGAAGATCTGACAGCTTGATTTTGAAAGTACATGTGATTTTTCTGCATTCGAGGGTGCATATTTAGTAGTTATAAAATCTATATCTACCTACTAGAATTAAGATTTTCCAAATGAATACCTGTTACTAAAATATCAATAAAGATTATTTAAAGTTTTAGCGGTTGAAGTACGTGTGGGTACTACAAGATTAAGAAAAAAACCTGCCGAGTTTTGTAAAGGAACTATACATCAAATGAAGGGGAGTGTCTGCACATGTGAGAAGATGATTCACAACCGCGATGTTGGCGACAAACAAATTAATTTTTTATTTTGGTAAGTTACACTTTTCATGGTATACCGACACATTTCTCATGCGCAATTGGTATTTTTAATAAAAATCCTTGTTTTCTCTATCTTGGAAAACAGAGCACCTTTTTGACTACAGGCACACGTATATTTTGTATATACACGTAGATACATACGATTTCTAAGTAGGCTTCATTGGAATTACATCTGCAGCCCCAACCAACTAGCTCGGCATTGGATTATTGTCGCAAATGAAACGTTGTTTCATTCTTCGCACAAACCGAAATCCTCGCCGCTCCGTCCCTGGTCCTTGCGGGGTGTAGGGTTCCCACTGCACGCCCTTGGCGTCGGTAACAAAGATACGTGGGTGGTAGAAATCCGGTAGGGGTAGGGGCGACACGCAAACAGAACACCCCCGCAAATGACATGTGAGACACTGGGGGGAATGGCAATGAAAGGTTGCTTGGGCGAAAACCGGCGGCGGCACAAAAAATATAAGGCTTCCGCAGTCGCAAAACGTCAAAAGACCTCCTTTTATTTTTTCCCCTATAAGTGATGGGAATTATACGTAATCTAGTGCGGTCGATGCGCAAGGCGACTAGTCGTTGTATAGTTGCCGACTAAGCTATTTCTTCTATAATATAAAGGTTTACGAACAAGCGGAATCTTCGGTGGATCAATTGTCTGGGTCAAGAGTGTAATCGATTTTTTTTTTGCTTCTTCGAAATAACTAGAAATTCACACCCTGGTTATATTTTTACTTGCCTATTTGATGTAGTTACAATTGGGAAGTGCCAATTCAATGTTTCAAGTTCATAATAGGGAGTTTAAGCATAAAATACTCAAAGTAAACGTAAATTGGTGAAAAAAAATTAATTCTACGTATTTATGCTTATAATACATTAAGGTTGAAGAGTTGAAACAAAACAACTAGGCGCCTGTCACGTAGACTAGTGGAAAACGAAATTCGGACAGCTAAGTACGAGAATCGCATCCCACAGACATGTCTTGCTTTAGACGAACATTTGCAAAGTCGGAGCTCTTTTTCTTGCTGTTATTCACATATTGTCGTTGGATGAGCGCACGTCACACCGAGCGTTATAATTGTCATGCAAATTAAGGCAATAAAAATTAAGAAAGGCCTGCATTTCGATCATTGTTATTTCTCTTTACCTGAATTTAAACGTATTATAATAGAAACATAATTTCGTGCAGGGTTGCTAAGATCCGGCACAGCCATGATAAAATAACACATTTTAAGAAATAGTCATTTATATTAGTTGATATATAGAGTTGGGAAAGGTGTCATTTCCGGGGCGAAAACTCAGAGTTGAAGCGCTGTAAATGACCTACCGCACTACATTTGCATAAGATCTTTTGACTGAGATAATATTTTGAATTATTTGAAAAATTCTTATAAATTTTATTTAGAAAAGACATGTTAAATGGTTGCTCAACTCAGACTTGCCTATGTATAAGTGAATGCTTTTAATAATGGTTTTAAGATACTAACAATTAAAATAGTAATAAAAATACCGACAAATGTGTTGTTTCTTAACTAAATTAAAAGAAATAATTTATATTTCACATTGGAAGTAACTGTAAAATGAGAAAAGATGCAGTGCGCCTTAGAGTGCGGTAAAATTTATGCCGCCCTAGGGCGATAATAATTTTTTATATCACTAGGCCAGAAAGTACTAGTTTTTCGAGTTTTAGGACGGTTTATGCCTCACAAGTGTCGAATACTCGCAAAAGAGTTTCTGGCCGTCTATTACCCGCCGACAAATCTTAATTTTGTTGAAAATAATAAAAGCAAATTGATGTTAGAGAGTTAACAGTACAGATTGGCACCATATTATAATTTCAGCGTTAAGATATCCTAGTATTTTGAGTCAGCTGTACATACTTTTTGAAAGAAAAAATACTTCAAAGTCTACTTCATTTAAGATTTCTTTTTCTATGGATTCTAAAGCGACACTAAAACAATAATATGTGCTATGATGCTAGAAATTAGTAAACCCATTGTACATCAAAAAATTGGTTTGGAAAATTTATTTTTATATTCAAAGTATGTTTGTATTAGTGTCAATTATATTGCATTTATGAATTTTATTATTGTATATTTGTATATTTGTATACAAACAACAATCTTACAGCCGTAAAAAATACGAAATAACATAGAATCATACATTTGATTTTAAAAATATATTACTTTTAACAGAGAACAATATTTAAGAACACGCAATATACATGAAACAAATAAATTTATAAACACAAATATTCAGACACACAATTTCTCATTACACTTTATAACCTCATTCTATAATAATTGACTTTTTAGTAAAATGCCTCAATTTTTACGCTCAGTTCTACATATCTTGATGTAGCTGATTGTAAAAGTTATAATAAAGTTATATATTTATAAATAATAGTACATATGCATTTTACCTGAAATTGCGATTTCCCGTTTAGTTCTAGAAGTAACAGTATAAATAGTTTGGCATCTGATATAAAGACACTAAAAGAATATATTAAACATCAACTGAAAAACACGTGTGAACGAAAAGCAAGGATAAATTCTGAGAAAGACGTTTTTAATTATTGATTTTTTCTGTAAATTTTCGAAAAAACGTCAATTTTTCTTTTCAATTCTACGATTTTCAATGTAAATGTACAAGCTTGTTCATGTAAGACTAACGAAGTTACTATTCTTTTTTATGACCGCTCACATGTGTTACTTGACAAGTGAATATGCATATTTTCAACAACAGATATCAAAATATTTTTGTAAAGATTAATATAAAAATGTTAAATATAAAGATATAATAAGTGCAAACATAAAAAAGTTGCAGCGAGAAAGGAATACAAACAACCTAGAACAATTATGTAAAACTTTTAAATTTGCAATAATTGAAGCAGCAGGACAGGTATGTGGTGTTTGCAAAACTACTAACACTAGAAAACAAACCGCATGGTGGAATAATGACATAAAGGAACAAATAAAGAAGAAACAAAATACATGGAAACGATATTTAGCAAACAGAACAACAGAAAATTACGGCACATATAAATAACAAAGAAAAGCTTCAAAAATTATGATATCAGAGTCAAAGAAGAACAGCTGGCATGACTTCGGAATTAAATTAGAAAAAGATAACAAAGGGAATCAGAAATTATTCTACAAGGTACTTAAATCAATAAGACAAGGAAAGAAAAATCAAGAAATGCATATAAAAAGCGAAAAAGGAAAAATCTTAACCGAAGACGAAAAAGTAATGGGGCGATGGAAACAGTATTTCCAAAAGTTACTATAGGGATCAGAAATAACTAGTCAGGAAGACCAAGACAATGTCTCGCTTACAGAGGAGTACAGACAGATGATAACAAAAGAGGAAATAGTAGAGGCAATGAAATGGATGAAAATGGGGAAAACACCAGAACACGATAGAGTCACAGCAGAAATGTTAAAGAAGATGGGAGAGGATGGGCTAGAATTATTTACCGAAATATGTAATTTAGCTTGGAAAAGTGAGACGATACCAAAAGATTGGGAGATAGCCCTGCTGTTACCAATACACAAATCAGGAGACAGTAAGCTATGCAACAACTATAGAGGTATAACACTATTGTGCACTTCTATGAAGCTATATGAAAAAGTGCTGGATAACATACTAAGACCTATAATAGAAAAAAACACTGAATCAGGCGCAAAGTGGATTTTTAAAAGGGAGAAGTGCACACGAACAAATATTTATAGTTAAAAAAATAATTGAAAAAGCCATCCTACAGAACAAAGAAGCAATGTTCGCATTTCTAGATCTCGAAAAAGCTTTTGATAGCGTACCACGTGAGAGAATTTGGGAAAGTTTGATGAGAAGGGGGATAGATCGGAAGTTGATAAATGCCATCAAAAGTTTATATAAACGTAATATGAATTATATAATCAGAAATAACTTGAGATCAGATCCATTTCTTACTAAAGAGGGATTGAGACAAGGAGGAGGGTTAAGCCCATTGCTGTTTAATGTTTTCATGGACGATATAATCAACATCTGCACTCAGAAAACTAGGAAACTCTGTATAGGACACACGAACATGCAAAGGGTGTTGATATCGGAAGCGGCTTATGCGGACGACATAGTGGTTATGGTGGATAGCCAACACAGTGTGCAGAAAAACCTGAACATCTGCAAAAAAACGCTAGAGGAGCACGCAATGAAAATTAACGTAGAAAAAACAGTAGTAATGTCCGTGAAGAATCAGAAAATAAATACATATATAGACAACAAGAACGTGCAACAGATTAACACATTTAAATATCTGGGAGTAGAGATAGAAAATACTGGCAAACAAGATAAAGAAATAAACAGCAGAATAAAAAGGCCTTAAAAACTTACCACGCATTGAGCCGAAGTTTCATAAGCAGAAAAGAAGTATCGAGAAAAACAAAATTAAACGTTTATAAGGTGATCTATAGACCGGTGCTAACCTTTGGATGTGAATCGTGGACATTAACAGACAGGCAAAAAACCATGCTGCAAGCAGCTGAAATGAAATATCTGAGACGAGTTCGAGGCGTTACGAAATGGGATAGAATGAGAAACGCACAAATACGACAGGACCTGGAAATAAAATCGTTAATGGAATATATAGAACAGAGACAGCTAAGCTGGTGGGGACACCTCCAAAGGATGGAAGACTCGCGTCCGGTAAAGAAAGTGTGGGAAGCAAGAATAATGAAAAGTAGGAGAAGAGGAAGGCATAGGAAGACGTGGGAAACAGTGATAAGTGGGGTGCTGGAAAGGAGAAGCGCAACGTGGGGCGAAGAAGCAAGAAGAATGGCGAGAAATAAGAAAGAGTGGACACATTTTGTATATAGTGAGTATAGTTCGGGCCACACACCATTGTATGGTAAAGTCGCGTTTTTTATTATACACTCCGCCAAAAAAGTATCGCATAATTTAGTTTTGAATCATAAAAGTATCGCATAATCTTTGTTTGTAGCATAAAGTTGTAAATATACTTTAATGCGCTCTAAGATATAATTTCTATGATTGTTTAAATAAAATACAGGCCAAATAAAAACAAGAACTCATACTTGAGATTTTTATTAAAACAAGAAATTATAATTTTGGAAAGAAAAATGTCATAACAGTAGCTTTTAATACTGAGTATTGCCACCTCTGGCTCTTATGACCGCTCGCATACGGTTTGGCAGAGATTCGATTAACCTCCGTATATAAGCCTGATCCAAATTCTCCCACTCGTCACGGAGAGCATTTGCTAGTCCATGCAGGTCCGCTGGGGCAACATTTTGGGTTCGTATCCGTCTGTGAAGGAGGTCCCACACGTGCTCGATAGGGTTCATGTCCGGACTTACCGCAGGCCAATCTAAAACTGGAATACCAACATCGTTAAGGTATTCCTGGACGATTATTGCAACATGCGGTCGTGCATTAACATAAATTCGTTTCCTATAATTGGCGCATATGGTACTACATGTTCTTCTAAAATGTCCGTTATATACCTGTGGGCAGTCAGTGTACCTCTGTCTACTGGTACTAACTCTGTACGACCTGTTAAACAGATGCCTCCCCAAACCATAATAGAGCCACCAGCGAAATTAGGTCTAGGTCTGATATTACACTGCGAATAGCGCTCACCGTCTCGTCTGTACACTGAGATACGCCTATCTGAGGTGTAAAGACCAAATCTTGACTCATCTGTGAAGAGTATATTGGCCCAGTCATTAATGTTCCAATTTACATGTTCTCTGGCAAACCTTAAGCGAGCCACTCGGTGGTTCCTAGTGAGACGAGGGGCTGTTACAGCTACTCTAGCTCTTAATTCACTCTGTCGTAACCTATTCCGAATAGTTTGAGTACTCACACGAGTATTTCTGACTCTAGCCAAGTCGTTCTGCAATTGTCTCGCAGTTGTAGTAGTAAATAGCGGTCATCTTGGCGAGTAGAACATCTTGGACGACCTGGTACAGGTCTTCTACTGTAAATGCCTGTTTCCCCATATCTGGCTACGGCTCTAGAAACACTTGACTGATTGATGTTCATCAAATTAGCAACGTATGCTTGAGATCGTCCATCTTCGATTAAAGCAACTATAGCAGCCACTTGTTGTGAAGTTAAATTGCTCATTTTAGTTTTAAAAGCGTTGGTACAGAACTCTGACTTCGCACTTTAAAATTTGTCCGTATAGGAAGACTTTCAATAAACAACTGAACAAACCTTACACATATGCATTTTTCTAAATGTGTTCTTTTAGAAAAAAAAAAGTAAAAACGCTAAGTTCCATTATGTTGTTAGTGTTTTTATAGTTCACATACACGAGGCAAACTTTTTGTGAACGTATAAAAATATCTTGGTTCATAAATGCCCTTTTTTAGTTTATGCGATACTTTTTTGGCGGAGTGTATATATATAATATAAAAATGTTTCTAATAAAGTTGATATTTTAGTCACAAAGGATGAACACTTTAAAATAATGAAGTAAATAAGCGTTTATAAACTATAAACCCATACTTAATTGAAATATTTTCAGAAAATGTAGTAATTTACTATGTGGAAGTACTATAAAAATATTTCACTAACATAGAGAATAAGGTGCCAACAAAAACATACTTAATTTGTTGGAATCAAAATTAAGTTTCTGCATTCTTTTTCTTTTTAAAATACTTTGGAAATAAACTCAAGCAAATTGCTGAAAGTCATTTCAAGCTTTATAAATATGTAATCCAGAGCATATTGCACGTTTTGAATATCACAACGAAGATTTACTTTAGCAAAGAATTTTAGTTTTAGTGTGCAAAACCTTAACATTGTGAATCAGATCACTTTAACTCTAGAACACCATCTCCAAAGTTTCTGTCACTCCTGTATATAATGACTAATAATTAGGTAATATTTATATTTATCGAACAAATTTGTAGTTTGAAAATTATCAGTTTCACTTTAACTACTTTAAAGAATGCTGATTGTAAGGTATTGTTTATTTTTAGCTATTAAATTCATATCCTATCAGTTCTATGTACTTGCTTGGTGTAGGTATATTTTTTATACCTATGTATATTCAGATTAATTAATAGATTATTGAAACTAAAGAAATATACGAAAATTGCTGCTTTATTAGTATAAACCATTTTCAATTCAATTCATTTCATTTCAATTACATGGAATAATATACTTACAATAAGTATAGCGAAACAATAAATGTCAAAATCTAAGCAACTAATGGTAAGGGAGAGGCATCGCATATGTGATGACTCATCTCATTTTTCAACAAATTGGTTCTTACAGATATAAAAATCGATTTATTAAATGATGAGATGGATCACCCCATATGCGGAACCACTCTGCTAAATAGCTAATAAACGACTCACAGAGGGTGCAATTTATCGTACATTTGCTGTACTACAAAAAATACGACTCAATCCTACTGCAGTACACAGTATTACAAACAACAACAACAAACGCATGGGGTGTAGGTCATATTAGACGCACATGCGGAACGAAAAAAGAAGAAAATAGGTTAAACTGTTAAAACTAGTAAATAGTATATGTAAGTACTGCGTGTTTTTACTTCAAACAAAATAAAAGAAGTTCGCCGGGAGCTTTTCAGTTCTTTTGGCGTTACATAATCACATATACCGAAGTTTATTAACGAATAAAGCATTCCTAATTTACTCTAATCTAATCTGCAAGGATATTTTGACACAATACCCAATATTTCCAAATATTTTCTTATTAAAACTTTAGACAAAATTGCTCGTGGAAGACTAATATAAAATGTAAAACCTAATGACAAGTGACATGTAATTGGTATGATTAATTAGGTTTAGTATAATAGGAAAACAAATTGAAGTCATTTTGTTAAAATTGACTGATGTTGGCATAATTGCTTTCAAGCCAGCCACAGTCATTGCATCTATGGCTTATTTCTGGTTTATTAAAATACTATTGTGGAAATAACGACAATTTTATTACTGAAAAATAATTGTCTAGTGAATTATTAGATAATGTGTTATAAGTAGTGTTCGTTAAGAACCTTTATTTCGTTATTAAACATTGTTTGTTTAATGTACAACCACCGGGAAGAACATAAGGTTTTTACTAATGATTCCCATGTGTGTTTTGATCATTTACAGTATTATCATCAAGCGTTATGAAGTTGTATCTCTCTGTTGTTAACTGTAACTTGCGCGCCTTTTGTGCTTCGAGAGCGGCTGTAAATGCCATATGTGTTCTTTTATTTCGTCTCATTCATTAAATTTCATTGTTTAACATAAATGTCCATTCAATATCTCCCGCAGTAACACACGCCGGACTCTCTAATGATTTACACATGTTTGTATTCAAAAACAGCTCGTACCGAATCATAATTCATCTACGCCCGTAAAGGAAAACACACACGCAGAAGGTCATAGAATACCTCGAAATTACATAATAGGAATTTTATTCCTGTTTCAATGGTTGAATGTAATTTGTTCGTATGCACCAATGTGTGTAAGTATACTTTCATACATGGACACAGCATATACCTATTTGCTTTCGTAATTGTGTAAGGAACCGTTGTGATGTACTCGAATAAGTAATGTCTAGCGGCACGAAATGATTTATACGAATACGCATTCATACAACATCCATACAAATATGTTCCTTTCTTTTATTAAAGTACTTTGGAAATGTGCGTAAATAAATAGTGAAAAGTTATTTACAATACGTTGTTCGTCTATATTCACTCAAATAAATGAGAATGAATCTAACGCCAGGCTTCTTATAAAAATGCTGTAACACTAACATTTGTGTAAATAAAAAAATTAAATAACTGTTGTAGGTTTTAATGTAAATGCTTACAGAGAAAAAAAAATAGACAATACAAAATTTTTTCTGATATTACAATCAATATAATAAGCCTAGATGTAAAATATTTTATTGCTGTTGCTGACAATGGATAACGATAATATCATTTTTCTGTGTGTAGTGTTGTGATGCTAGGTACGATCTAACTACTCATAGACGGTTTTATTTTCGTTTTAAAGTTAACAACAATCGAGGATTATGTTGATTTAGCTAAGATTTTAAACATTGTACAACAAAGATTTTTAATTGCGAAAGTTGCATACAATAAAAAGATTTAAGTTGTCGAAGTAAACAGAACACGCAAATACTTTCAAGCTAGGCAATTCAATATAGAAATTGTGTGTCGTCTCTTTGTTTCAGTCCAGTAATTGGGTTTTGGAACCTTTGGTGTAACAATAACTATCACACTGACAAAAGTCAATGCTAGGAGATAATCATCTCCTGATGATGCTAACTTGGTTAGCGAAACGCGCGTCGAGAGATTGTGCATTGTTGTTTGGTGATAGTGGAAAACCTAGCATTGACTTTTGTCAGTGTGATAGTCTTTGTTTCAGCTTTTCTCTTTTTATTGTAATTGTTGTTTCTAAATATTTTGGCGGTTTATATGATCTTTGGGAAGGCTGGCATTTCTCTAGAAGACCTAAAGGAGATGTCATTTAATAAAAAATTAACCGAACTTGTTTGACGAACTCTAAGATAAAATCCCCTTCATAATAAGTCCTAAGGTTACAATGAATAGGACAATACACCGAACGATCCGGGTGGTATCTCATCTCATTAATTCAATTTAACGGCAACCAGCAGATCAACCTACATGAACATTGGAAGGATACCATAGGTAAGATATATTGTAAAATCTCTATAAGGATTTCAGTTGGACAGTGATCTAGAGAATAGTGTACAAAACAATTCAGTGTAATTGTAAGTCTGATGAAGAGATATGGTCTGATGAAGAGTGTACAATAGGGACTCAAACTGTAACTACTGATGGAGAATATCAGCAACAGTCAAGAAACTGGCAAGCAGGATTCAAGTATGGAAAACGCGAGGTTTTTGTCAGGGTTGCACCGATAAAGCAGCATCTACACAATATGTCGAGTGTTTTATCGAAAGAAAGGTCTTATGGGCTTACTAAAAAGGGAAGCATCTTTTGCGCCAAATAACAAGTACGTACAATATTTCTTCTCAAAAAACAAGATAGTGAATAAACTTCTGATAGCTGCTTTCGTGGTATCTTGATGTGCTAATTAAAGAATAATCAACCCGTAAGAAGGGAGTTTATTCTGTTTCTAAATATTCTTGACATGAACGGACAATGGTGCAGAAGCCGGTATTTATGGAAGCAAGCCTAACATAGCTGTCTCGGTTAGCTTTAGTGCAAATACAACAACTTTCCAAGCTGAAGTTGCTCCTCCCCCATCTACTACTACTGGCGAACGGATTAATATGCAGCGTCAGGAGAATGCGTTTATAGACGGTGTACCCGAATTACTGAGTTGCACTTGTTTATAAACATTACAGTAACTCTGGTATGAGGCATCTTAGATTTGTAACAAAGGCAGTCATATAACAAAAATCATATTGAGACGATATCTCCGACACTTTTATTAATTTAACTTTACCTTAAACTAATTATTTCTAACATATGTATCATTCTATCAGAGAGGTAGAGCGTTGGAAGGACGCAGGCGAGTCGGTCCCTATTTTCTCTCAGTTAGTCAACACTCAAGGCAATCGACTCCGCCAGTATTGACTCAACACTCAACACTCCTTTGGGGCTGCGCAAACGCCCTAAATGAGGTGGAACTCAAAGAAAACCTGAGAACCTAGTCATAAGGGCGTAAAGGGGAACGAGGCAGGAGATAAATTTCCCAGACGAGGATCTTAAAGGTCCTTCATTGGAGCCTCTTCTTTTGGTGTCACCAAATCTTTAATAAAGAAGTCCAATAACCAATACAAAGTAAGTCCAAAGAATTGTGACTTAAGATACCAAGGCGAAGACAGGCGAGGAAAACTAAAGAATCGAATTTAAAAGAATACATGGTAAAAGCAAGAAGACTGTAAAACGATAGTAGGACTACTAACCGGTCATTGTAGACTAAATAAGCATGTGTATACAAAAGATCTGGCAGGGAATGCTAATTGCAGATTCTGCCAAAACGAAGAGGAAAACTCATTCTACATGCTGTTCCACTGCGATGGCGTGGCAAGGACCAGGTTTTCACCATTTGGCCCAGAAAACCAAGAGGAGACACGTAGGAACTACGTAAGGAAGCTGATCTCGAAAATGATAACTCTAATCAATCCAGTAATTGGGTTTGGGAACCTTTGGTGTAACAATAACTATCACACTGACAAAAGTCAATGCTAGGTTTACCACTATCACCAAACAACAATGCACAATCTCTCGACGCGCGTTTCGCTAACCAAGTTAGCATCATCAGGAGATGATTAACAGTGTGCATTGTTGTTTGGTGATAGTGGAAAACCTAGCATTGACTTTTGTCAGTGTGATAGTAACTCTAATCAAGACAACATTTCTAAGATAGATGGGAATCACAATAGACCTAAAAAAAAAAAAACTAGACCAACTCCGTCGCCTCAATTCTAATCTATCTAATCTAGTATGTGTATGTGAAATTTTTGGTGTAAATTTGAATGCACTTTACAATAACGATTCGTATCCGTTATCTCCACAAATGTTAATAAATGTATTCAGGAAGAAAAAGTACCCCATGGGTGTTGTTAAAGATTTATAATCCACAAAATTATTAACAGAAATATAATGATAATTACTTTTATTCTTACTAACTACTAAATAGCCTCCGGGAGCGTTTTAATTTTAAGCAATTTGTTACTTCCGGGTAGGGGAAATGGATCACAATAAGTGCTGTTTAGCTAATACACATTAGGAAATTAAACATATTGTGTCCTGTTAGGCGCCGACGAAACCATCTCAGTTTAACGGCTAATCATTAATCCTCTCGAAAATAGTGCCACTGTACCAATGATAAAAACCATAAAATTCCTTAAATAATAAAACATTTGCAATAGAAACTATGCGAAAAGGAGTCACAGATAATGCAACACGTATTATGCATGCATATGCGAGGCGTTCGATCACAGAGGACATTACCTATTTGGGTAAGATAGAATATATTTGATCCTGCAGAGTGAAGTGTTATACCGCATCGAGAGAAATAAAATGTGAAACGAATTAAACACGTAAAAAGATGTTAAATTGTTGTAGTTAATTCAATAAAAGTACGGACTGAAGCTCGTAAACTATTTATAGTTGTTTTAACTATCAAGAAATGTTAAATTGATCACAAAAATCAATTGTAATAATTATGTTACGTTACCTACGTAGGTATGCCCAAGACCATAGATTTTTAGCTATTAATCGAATAAATATCTTACAGCATCTATGATCATCAACTCTTTCATGACGACACGGTGAGCCTAATCGCTGCGAATCAACCCCAAGAAGGCAATTGACACGCAATGGTAGTAATGTCGATGATGTTCTGTTATTTTAACATGAAATACGAATTTAATCTAACTCTAGAATGGTAACAAAATATTTTTATTCAGGCAATAAGACATGCTGATGTGATTGTATTGAACTGATTGTATTTAATCTCGTAAAATTGTTAAGCTGGCCAAAACCAATTGTTTTCTGGTTACAATATGTTATATACACTCCACCAAAAAAGTATCGCATAAACTAAAAAAGGGCATTTATGAACCAAGATATTTTTATACGTTCACAAAAAGTTTGCCTCGTGTATGTGAACTATAAAAACACTAACAAAATAATGGAACTTAGCGTTTTTACTTTTTTTTTTCCTAAAAGAACACATTTAGAAAAATGCATATGTGTAAGGTTTGTTCAGTTGTTTATTGAAAGTCTTCCTATACGGACAAATTTTAAAGTGCGAAGTCAGAGTTCTGTACCAACGCTTTTAAAACTAAAATGAGCAATTTAACTTCAGAACAAGTGGCTGCTATAGTTGCTTTAATCGAAGATGGACGATCTCAAGCATACGTTGCTAATTTGATGAACATCAATCAGTCAAGTGTTTCTAGAGCCGTAGCCAGATATAGGGAAAAAGGCATTTACAGTAGAAGACCTGTACCAGGTCGTCCAAGATGTTCTACTCGCCAAGATGACCGCTATTTACTACTACAAGCATTACGTCGAAGACATGTAACTGCGAGACAATTGCAGAACGACTTGGCTAGAGTCAGAAATACTCGTGTGAGTACTCAAACTATTCGGAATAGGTTACGACAGAGTGGATTAAGAGCTAGAGTAGCTGTAACAGCTCCTCGTCTCACTAGGAACCACCGAGTGGCTCGCTTAAGGTTTGCCAGAGAACATGTAAATTGGAACATTAATGACTGAGCCAATATACTCTTCACAGATGAGTCAAGATTTGGTCTTTACACCTCAGATAGGCGTATCTCAGTGTACATACGAGACGGTGAGCGCTATTCGCAGTGTAATATCAGGCCTAGACCTAATTTCGCTGGTGGCTCTATTATGGTTTGGGGAGGCATCTGTTTAACAGGTCGTACAGAGTTAGTACCAGTAGACAGAGGTACACTGACTGCCCACAGGTATATAAGGGAAATTTTAGAAGAACATGTAATACCATATGCGCCAATTATAGGAAACGAATTCATGTTAATGCACGATAATGCACGACCGCATGTTGCAATAATCGTCCAGGAATACCTTAACGATGTTGGTATTCCAGTTTTAGATTGGCCTGCGGTAAGTCCGGACATGAACCCTATCGAGCACGTGTGGGACCTCCTTCACAGACTGATACGAACCCAAAATGTTGCCCCAGCGGACCTGCATGGACTAGCAAATGCTCTCCGTGACGAGTGGGAGAATTTGGATCAGGCTTATATACGGAGGTTAATCGAATCTCTGCCAAACCGTATGCGAGCGGTCATAAGAGCCAGAGGTGGCAATACTCAGTATTAAAAGCTACTGTTATGACATTTTTCTTTCCAAAATTATAATTTCTTGTTTTAATGAAAATCTCAAGTATGAGTTCTTGTTTTTATTTGGCCTGTATTTTATTTAAACAATCATAGAAATTATATCTTAGAGCGCATTAAAGTATATTTACAACTTTATGCTACAAACAAAGATTATGCGATACTTTTATGATTCAAAACTAAATTATGCGATACTTTTTTGGCGGAGTGTATTACTCCTGTGGTAGTAGTTGCATCACAAGCATATACAAGTGATTATTTTGTAAAACTGCAATAATGTAGTTTATGTCATATCTGCCACTATAGTGATTATCGCTTATGATATCGCATAACACGATTATGTCAAATTTTATTACACCTTTTCTCTATGCAGTATCGACAGGTTTCTTTTATCTAAACTAATGTAAATAAGTTTTATTCTTATTTTTCAGATGCCACTAAAACCATTAACTTGAACGTAATAAATAAAGCATCGTTATGTAACACGTACCCGCTTCAATTTAGAGAGCCAGCACATATACTCAAACCATTTCGATCCTCAGAGCCTGGAGAAATGGGAGCGGTCGCCCGCTTGTCGGTTGTCATCGTCGTCCAAGAGAACAAGCGAAGTTAAATCCCAGGGGTATCCTACGGCGGAGGAAGGTAACGAGCTGCAGAAGATAACAAGTCGAGGGAGGACTGGGCGTAGGAAGAAACTCTGATGAACTACGAGACACGTCGTGCACCACGTGGGTTATTCCACAATGGGTATTTATCAACGGTACAGAGCAGCAATGTATACTTCACTTACACTTACTGCATTCCTTGAGAAGTAAGTAAGTACTCGCTACGATGTCACCGTTGCATAATACAAAATAAAATGTTTCAATATTATAAAGTATACATATTTTTGTCATTTTTTTCTTACAATTCCTCATACGTAGGACACAGAAACGATTATTTCTACGCTTCATATCTGAATGTTCTGCAAACTCTCTTTATAATAATAATAGCGGTTTATTAAAATCAGTTGTTCTGCCTCCCGATTAAAGTATCATAATACAAATTCAAAATGAGTGGAATTTCCGGTACAAGTGTGCAAGTCAGTAAGTAGTAAGTTAAGTATGATAGAAGTATCAGCTTTGTATTGGCATTAAAGTATTTAGAAATATCTCGGTCGATCTTATTTTGAGTGTGTTGTATGTAAAATTAAATTACCCAGCTTAAAAGTGTTAGTAGCAGCGATTTATAGGAGTAAAAATGGTAACTACCAGAGTTCCTTAGGAAAATTAAATAAAACTTTTTACAAAAATTTAATGTATATAAGATTATGTTTTGTAGTGATTATAATATAAATTTTTTAGAGTTAGAGCAATTGCCATGACTTATTCTATTCTTACAATTTCATTATTACTTTAAAGGAGCCTACTAGAAAAAACAATTGCCTGGATAATATGTGCGTTAGTTCAAATTTTATTGAATACACGTCGAGTGTATAGGTGCTTCAGTTTTCTATTAATACTAATAATTATTTCGTCTTCTTTTGAGGTTGGGTACAAAAACACTTTACATATTTCTTTTTTTTGATTTTATTTACTAATTGCTATGTTACGTTTCGTTACGGTTTTCAGCGGTTTAGCCGCGATCGTGATATTTCATCTGGCATGGCTACCAGGCACGCCGATTTCCTAGTAATACCCTCTCACAGTCTTTCCAGATATAAACGAGGAGCTTTTCATAGAATTATTTCGACGTATAATGCTCTTCCAAATGACATTAAAGAAATTGCTAATAAAAAGAAAACAAAAATACAGCTACGCATAGGTTGATGAACCCCAGAAAATCAGACTATAAGATAGCCTGGACTGAATATGCCCGAACTACAATGTTTTATAGAAGCCGTAGTAATACCGACTAAGTTCCACACACACACACACGGACTCTACCTGATCTTCCCAATTGAGTTTAGTGTCCAGTACTACACCTAACTATTTTACTGCGTTTGTTTGTTCAGCTTGGTTTTTTCAATATTTAGCTGCAACTTATTCATATTACGTCAGCTTGACATTTTTTGGGTTAATAGATTTAAGGATTCTGAAATTTCATCTTTTGAACCAGCTTTTAATATGACGGTGGAGTCATCCACATATTGATACAAAGTCCCGATATCTAGATATGAAACTAACTCGTTGACATAGATTACAAGTATTAGCGGTCCCAAGATGGAGCCCTATGGTATCCCTTGCACTATGTCGGCGTTGTACGCAAGTTCTTATATTGGATACCATCGTAGGAAGACCAACGCATTGTGTTCTATTTGCGAGGTACGATTTTAACAATTTTAGAGGAGTTCCGCGAACACCATATCTATACAATTTCTCAAAAAGTATTTCATGCCTTATAGTTTTAAACGCCTTGCTGAAGTCAAAATAAGATAGATAGATAGATAGATAGATTATTTATTCAGTGTTACAATACAGTGCGTTGAACATGTCAATATAAATAAAAATATATAAAAGTAATATAAGACATAACACAATAATGGTAGAAGCGAAATAGGGTGATAATTACTGAGCTGGTTTTCTCTACCTTTTTTATGTACCGGCAAAATTTTGGCGTGCTTTAATCTATCGGGAAAAGTCCCTTCTGTCAACATAGAATTAGCTATATCCTCCACCTACGACTATATATGTACCTGATTTTTTTAGTATATTCCTAGTGATGTTATCGATACCAGAGGAGGACTTTGGCGCAATTTCAGCTATAATGTTGTTAATTAAATTCATTAATTCCACTTAATTCATTTACAACTTGTTGATTTGATATTTGTACATAAATATCATCGTAAAAATAAAAATAGTAATATTCCTTTATTGTCCAGCAGACATACATCCAATTACAGGACAACAATATAAATGATAAAAAGTAAGAAAAATGTAACAAATTCTAATTAAATGCATTGAGTTAGTTATACCAATAATTCTAGCTAACCTATGTATTTTGTAAATAGCAAAAAAGATACCTATAAAAATAAAGAAACTAAAAAAAGGAAACTTTTAAAGTTATCAAAAAATATCCGCAAGCAGCATATTCGCATTTAGGCACACGGGCTAAGACATTCGTACGGGCTTGTTGGGATGTAAAACGTGTTCGTCGATCTACTCGCAATCCGGGGTATAGTAAAAGATATTTTAGACAGTAGATTGCTGTTGATTTTGTTATTAATTGATTTATACAAAAAAGCAGCTTAGTGTTGCTCACGTATCTTTGCCAAGGGTACAATACAAAGCTCATTTATCAGACGATCCAGATTTGCCCTTCTCTCAGGATAGTTTCCAGTTAATCTAAAGGCTATATATTTCAAAAATATGCGTTGTATACGTTCCATGATTTAAAAATACGTCACACACATAGGATGCCACACTAATACACTCGCATATTCTAGTTTAGAAACAACAGAGGTGTAGTATAACATTTTCACTAGAGGGATATCCGTAAACTCCTTACAAGTACGTATAACAAAACCCAATGCTGACGCGGCAGATGTGCAAGTTGCAGTTATATGCGGAATAAAAGTTAATTCCGAATCAAATAAAATTCCTAAATCGGAGTTGACTCTAACGGACACTAACGGAACATCGTTTACTTTATAGACGTATATATATACGTACATACGTAATAATACACACAAAACATTTTAAAATTGTAAACGGCATCACACTCTTTGAACAAACAAACATTCATGTAATGAAACGTAATGTAGCAATCAGTCAATAAAATCAAAAAGAAAAAATATACAAAATATTTTTTACGACCTACAGACCCAAAGTAGAAAAAAAGGAGCCGAAGAATTATCAAAACACAAAATGTCAACAAAGAAAGACACACATATACATAACACCCTAAAAAATCCAAAGGTGTTCTATCGTTCGTTAAAAAAGAATCAAAATATTATATATCTTTAAAGAAATGCTTGGTAGTCAAAACTGAAATAATGTCACAACTTCAACAAATGTTATTGACAGCATTAAGCATACAGGATCGCCTTTGCAAAAATATATTTCCTTCACTTATTGTTACCTCCCCACTTTCTCTAGTCGTAAGCATTATACCACAATTTTGATAACATTCTCTACACAGCTTCTCCTGCACAGAAAGCGAATATTATGAAGGAATTTAATTAAGTAAGCAACCTCAACATGTTGAGATGTTACTCGAGAGTAGTAACAGCAGTCTGCAAATATAACAGGATTAACCCTCGTTTGTTGCTTCAGCCATTCGGAAACGTATCTAGAACTATTCTAGTCATAAACTAGAAGAAATTAAATAAGCCATTGTAAGTAACTAAATTTCTAATGAGACAAATAAGAGTCATTGCCGTATGCGATATTAACTGAATGAAAAGGCAATTTTTTTTGCATAAAAAAAGCCGTCAAATATTTTTTAAAAAACGAGATATTTTTTAAAAGGTATAAAATATTAATGATGTAGTAATAGCTTTATAAATAAATACTATTAGTATAATAACCTTTAATAAGCCATTTAATTTTTGATAGGTTTGTAAAAAGTGTTGGTTCTCGATTTTAGTGATGTTTTCAGCACTATATTTTTTAATTGCTTGCAATTAATTTGTTATGTCAATATATAAAAAAAAACTATTCAAATATATGGCGTCATTTCCTTTAATATTTTATTTCAACATTTATAAATAGAAAAAACATAGAAGTGTTTTCCGATGATGTGATTTTTTATTGCGTCCCCTAGTTACTAAATAAGACGTAGGGAAAATTGATTTGGTTTTTGTAATTTAATAATTAGACTATAAATTGGTATCGATGATTTGGAAATTAGTACAGTGCTATAAAGTAATTTGCTTACACCACATACTAATTGTTCTAGTATTTATTTAATGTTTTAAAGTCTTTGCTACCGTATTTGTGATCTTACTACTAGTTGATCTTCATAGAAAGATGGTGGATCAATGTCGAACATTAATGCAGTTTTTTTTTTATTTTTGAAAACGTCAACCATATATGATATATTGAAATAAAATGACAAAATGATATCTTTCTCCTAAGCAAATGCAATTTTGAGTCTACAACGCCACATTAGTTATAACAAATAGAGCCATCGGATCTGGGTCAACCTCTATTTCACTTTCCATCTTATTAACAACGGAATCCACACCCATACTGGACTCAAACTCGTCAAATGTTGGCTAGTTATAAGTTGTTCTAGAGCGCTTACGTTGTCTGTAATTACGCTGGCAATGCAAGTTTTTATATCAGTCTCTTTAGAATTCTTGTTGCTCCTTTTTCTCAATTTTTGCGACAGTATAAGTTGCAAGACATAGATACACTCCTGTATATTCGTCAAGATACCCGGCGTTAGATTGTCGATTTCTTGGTCTGGCGGTCTATTTTTGGATAAATTCACATGTCAACGACTGTCGGGTCAGCTAGTTGATTTATAAATTGTTCAGTACGAAGGATGATCGAGCATTTCCACTACCCATCACTTCCACGTTTACCATTTCGACAGTATGCTTCCAAAATAAATTTACTTCGGTCAAGCAAAAATGACATTTTGACAAAAAGATCGTCTGTAAAAAATAACAAATTATAAATTGTTCTTTAACTAAATGTGATCATGGGTTGCAATTAGATGACTCAGGTAGTCTCTTATTTTGAAGATTCTTTATGATCTCAGTAGTTAACGATTCAGTTTACAATATATTAAAACAATAGCCATTCTTACAAAATTTATAACCTATTTTTCCTATTTGGGAAGAAGCAATATAATGATGAATTGTACAGTAGTACCCCGTTATCCGCTGACTCCGTATCCGCGGTTTTAGTCATCCGCGATTTACCTATGATGAGCAGAAAACGCGTTATATCAATTAATACAGAAACAAATAAAGACATTCGACCCTTATTAAAAGTTATAGGAACATTTGTCGATATATCGTCGTATATATGAGTCATCCCCTGAATTCGACGCTCTCTTATGATAAGTATAGTAGGAAATTTATGGAAATTTTCGGCTTTTTTTAAAAACAAACTATTTTTTTTATAACGTTTCGACCTTATCTGGTCTTTTTCAAAATTTTTATTATTATTTCTTCATGTTTCTGATTACATTAGTATTTATTTGTTATGTTTTTTTATATATAAAACATATTGTCAAAGTTTAAACAATTATTTTTTAGGTATATGACCTACACAGTTATTGGGACGAACAACACATTTAAATATAAAATTCAATATTGACCAAACTTAAAGCAAAAACCCCATTTGAAAAAAATTCCCACTTGATTTATTCCATCCCTTGCAATAACTGTGAAGGAGTGTACATAGGACAAACAAAACAATACATAAAAAGTAGGATCCAAAACCATAAGTCATCCACAAGCACAACAGCTTTAAAACAACATGAAACTGAAAATAATCACAAATTTAACTTTGATAAAACAAAAATTTTGAATAAAGAAAAAAATTATCACACACGTAACATATTAGAAATGATCTACATAAAAAAAGAAAAAAACAGTGTTAACTTCAGAACAGACACAGAACATTTAGCAAAAATATATTCTCAATTATTTTAAATTACCTAACAAATCTGTGTTCAGCTGTATATCACCATTTATACAATGTGTTTCAAAAAGATCTTCATCTCAGTAGGTGCTGAGTAACTAATACTTCCAAATTATTATAAGCCACTTACCTTTTATTTATATAAAAACTATTTATCTAGTGTCGTTTTGACATTTGTCATTGTGTGACAGCAATATAATTTTTTCCTGACAAATAAGTTTTTTTCTTAAACAATACAATAATGTACACATTGCAAGAAAATATTTTTATTATTGAAGCATATTTTCGAAGTGCACAATTTCTTAATGGAGAATGGCAATATTCTTACGGAGAATGTAAGCGACAGTTTTACTTGCAGTTTCCTAATAGGGTTGTGGATAATATCGCTTTACATCATCACATTCGTCTAGTTGTGGAGAAATTTTGGGCTAGGGGATCTGTATTGAAAGGCAAAAGTTCTGGTAGACCACGGACACAGCAAAATATTGTTGAAAACGTAGAAAACCTTGTTGAAGAAAACCCACAGACCTCAGTTCGTCGTTTATCAGCTCAAACAAACGTCTTCTAGTACCGTTCATAGAATTTTAAAGCGTCGTTTGCATATGCATGCATATAAAGTATCGGTTGTTCAACAGATCTTACCTAGAGATCACGTTACTAGAGTTAATTATTGCAACTTCTTTCAAGAAAATTTAAATAACGACGAAATTCTTGATCTCAGTTTTTTTACTGACAAAGCATGGTTTCATTTAAGCGGGTATGTAAATAAACAAAATTACAGAACATGGTCTGTAAACAATCCAAACCATCGCATCGAAGTTCCTTTACATCCTGTTAAAGTTGGAGTATGGTTAGCTGTATCTCGTCGTAGAATAGTCGGACCAATATCTTTTCACAATACCATTAATGGCCAACGATACCGAGAGCAGTTATTAACACCATTTTTAAATCAATTGCAACAGGACGAACTCAATGGGGGCTACTGCACATACAACTCGCGAAAATTTAGAGTTTTTAGAACATTACTTCCCTCATCGAATTATAAGCAGAGGTGCTTGGCCAGCAAGATCACCAGACCTTACTCCGTTAGATTTTTCTATTTTCGGAATGCTAAAAAATGAAGTATATAAAACCAGAATTAATAACTTAAATGACCTGATGAATACAATTGCAATTAAATGTAATGAAATCACACCAAATGTATTGCAGAATATTGTTAACAACATGAAACGTCGTATTGCATTATGCATTCAACAGAATGGTGACCACTTTGAACATTTGTTATAAATTTAATTAATTAAAATTTTTACAAAGTTATTTACCTTAGTTGTTTGATTATCTTATTAAATAAATTAATAATCTAATTGTACTAGTTTTCCGTTCATTACCATATCGCTCGATGATAAATTTTGACAGTGACACTTGGATAACCTTTATCCCATTGAATCTATATCCGCATTTCGAGAAAGCGGCAAACCATAATTTATAGGCTACATTCATAGGCAACTAGATGAAGTTCTTTTTGATACACATTGTATTAAATATTGTCGATCCATAAGTAAACAATTTTTTCGGATCATTTTTATATTTCGTATGCACCTCCCAATATAGCGTATAGTAGGAAATTTATGGAAATTTTCGGCTTTTTTTTAAAACAAACTATTTTTTTTATAACGTTTCGACCTTATCTGGTCTTTTTCAAAATTTTTATTATTATTTCTTCATGTTTCTGATTACATTAGTATTTATTTGTTATGTTTTTTTATATATAAAACATATTGTCAAAGTTTAAACAATTATTTTTTAGGTACATGACCTACACAGTTATTGGGACGAACAACACATTTAAATATAAAATTCAATATTCTTATGATAAGTTAAACAAGTTGGAACATGCTTAAGGTGCCACTCGCATTTACTTGTACATATAAACGCTCCTGTTAACTATGAGTTTAGTACTATTCGAATTGTCGGACAAAACAGTGCTAGCAATAGTTTTTAAATAAAGCAAGTAAATTTGAAAATCATTTTAAAATGGCTTCTAAAGCAAAAAAGAAAACGTGAAATGCTCACTATTAGTGAAAAAATAAAAATCATTAATATGATTGAAATAGAAAAAAAATCTATTGCAACTGTTGCTAAAATATACAATAAAAACGAATCTTCGATACGGGAAGTGTTAAAAAGCAAAGATACGATTCGAGCTAGTTTTTCTGGTGCACCTCAAACTGCAAAAGTTGCAACCACAATACGTAATAAAGTGTTACTTAAGGTAGAAAATGCCTTAAATTTATGGGTGGAAGATATGACAAGAAAACATATTCCTATCGATGGCAAAGTGCTACAACAAAAGACGTTGGTTTTATATGAAGATATGCAGACCCAAGATTATACTGAAGAGGAAGGAAAATCATTCACAGCAAGTAGGGGGTGGCTGCATAGATTTAAAACTCGGTTTAATCTAAAAAATATAAAAATGACAGGGGAATCTGCGTCGGCTGATCATGTAGCTGCTGCCCTGTTTCCAGACAAATTTAAACAAATTATTGCAGAAAAGAATTATCATACTAAGCAAGTTTTTAACTGCAATGAGACTGGTCTTATGTGGAAAAAAATGCCTCAACGGACTTACATTCATAAGACTGCAAAGGGTGCACCAGACTTTAAAGCAATTAAGGATAGACTTACCTTGATATTTTGTACAAATGCAGCTGGTCATATGATGAAACCTGGACTTGTTTACCGATCACAGAATCCACGTGCTCTTAAATACAAAGATAAAGCTTGCCTGCCTGTGTTTTGCCAATCAAATCGAAAGGCGTAGGTTACGGCTGTTCTATTTACACAATGGTTTGATCAATGCTTCATTGCGGAAGTGGAAAGATATTTGGAAAAGGAAGAATTACCATTTAAAGTGCTGCTGATCCTAGACAATGCTCCTGGGTATCCTGTGTCACTAGGCACAGAAAATAAAAATGTTAAAGGGGCTTTTTACCACCTAACACGACCTCATTGCTTCAGCCCCTTGATCAAGGTGTCATTAGATGCTTTAAAGCCATATACATTCCACCGGTTTTCGAAATGCTGTATACAATGGCTAACGAATGCTCTGATATCGGGCTCATGGAATGCTGGAAGTCATTTACAATTGCTGACGCAATTCTATTTATCAAAGGAGCGATGGAGGAATTAAAGTCAGAAACGATAATAGCATGTTGGAAAAATCTGTGGAATGACATCGTTCTTGGTTCTGAAGACACACATAATATTAATTCATATCTAACAACGATATTTAACATAGCGGAGAAAATAGATGAAGAAGGATTTAACGATATAACCAAAGAGGAACTCAGTGATTACATAAACGAAGAGGATCAAATATTCACCAACGAGGAATTGGTAGACCTTGTGAAATCTTCTCCAGAAGCGAGTGACGATGAGGATGAGGGTCAACAAGAACCGCCAGCATGGACGCTTGAAAAATTTTCAGCGATATTTCGAACTGCTCAAAAATTAAAAGAACAGATAGTAGAATATGATCCAATAATGGAGCACAATATAAAAATTACTCGCCCTATAACAGACGCCTTGAAACCTTTGGAGGATTTGTTTATTGAAATGAAAAGACAAAAACGACAACTACCAATAACAATGTTCTTTGAAAAAGTCGACAAAACTATCGATAATGCACAGCCATCAACATCGTTTGCTTCGGATCGAAGTAAATAATCGACTGGTAACTTGGACTTGGAGGAAGATGAATGAATATGTAGCTCACGACGATAAAGTTTTTCTTGTTGTATATTTTCTTGTTGTGTACTATATGTACATATGTATGAACTTATATATTTATTAAACTTAAATTCTATTTGTGCCACAGCACAAGAATATTTATTTATTTATTGTTTATTTATTTTAAATAAATATTATATAACTTATTTTTTCTTGTTTCAATGTTTTAACTTTGCTTCATATTCCATATTGTATTCGGAAATAAAGCGTTCGCTACTATCCGCGGAGGAGTACAGAACCAAACCCCCGCGGATATGGGGGTACTACTGTAGTTGTAAACTCTTTTTACTCTTCATAAGACGTTGTAGTTTAGCAATATCCATCAATAAGCTCCCTGGTATGACCTTTGCACTTTAAATGTAACACAGAGCAATACATCATAATAATGACAGACGTGTTCACTACTCCGATAAGTAGGATAGTCGCGTGATAAGCTCGTTACAGTTTGGGTCGGTTTTATATAAAGATATTTCACGCATACTTAACAACCAACCGTATAACTGTACTGGAACTGGACGTGGGTCGTTGTTTGTGTATTAGTAACGTAACTATACATACATACATCCGCATACAACACATACACCTTTATAGATATGTGTAGAGCCGAAGTGAGATGGGAAAGTACATTTCTAGCGGCGACCAAGCCATCCACCCACCCCGGTGGGCACGTCGTCCCTCCCGGGGATACATTAGCCTCGTTTCCGGTCACACGAAATTGGACTCCCGCATTATATATGAGGACGCACAGCACGTGTATTAGGCAAATTGTACCTCTATTCTTGAAGAATAGGAAGGAGGCTCTGGCCCGAGGGTCGTCTATCGTGATTATGTAAATTACACATGGTCTTACCGGTAACTTACAACATTGCGATTAAAATGGGATTACCGGATACGTGAAATATGGATATCCAAGTATTTAAACAGAAATCCGTCAGCATTCCCAAGCAGACGGTAAATTATTCTTTCCTTAGTTACATACTAAAATTGTATTGCACATTGTCTATTGTAACGTTTAGATTTATGATACTTCTCTAATTGAATGTAGTTGCTGTAGGGACCTCGGTTATCACTTCTCGCTCACGTGTTGTAGCTATATGTTCTTGCTTTTTAAAACTATTTCGTTTTATACTTATTTAGGTATTTATTTTTTTTTTTAAATCAAATTTAATCTGCAAATTTTAATTCAATGTAAAAACCTTTTGGACATTTGAATCTTCAGTTTGCTTAACATTTTCTTGCTGTAACATTAAGTCAGTCAGCATCGATAACAAACCTAATTCTTATTTCATTACAACTGCTTCAGCTGCTTTTTAAAGAAAAAAAATACCACGTGGTACATATCGTACAAAGACAAATAAAATCTTCATGGTAAAAAGGGAACCCTGACATAAACAATAACTCATAGAATTTTCTGGCTAATTTGAGTAACCAATACTGGCGCATTTACCTGGAAACACGGCATACAAAGTGTTCTGAATGAAAACATCAGTTATACCAGCTTAAAGCGTTGGCATATTTCTGGTGATTTTATGATATAAGTGTCGATATTTCAAAAACCACCAGGAACAGGTATACCAAACTTTAATACCGATTGATGCAGAATCTTGCGCTGCATTCATTTCTGCACTACATTCCAATTGAAAAAAAGTTTTTTAGTTTAAAGGTATCAATCCAGGCGGGCTGCTCATGATCTATTGTTGGAATCACCATACCAGCAAAAGCAATGAAAGGGGAATAGCACTAGACACGGACTCCAGTTTCTGCTTACCAGGCGTTATCACCGTCAATCCGAGTGCAAACCCAGTTTCATGGCTATCGCATTCTCAAGCTCTCTACTATGGAAATAAGGGTTTAGATTGTCTCCATCTACGGGTCACAAGTAAACTCTCAATCCAGGAGAGGGCCACAACGTAAGCCGGCAATGCAATCACAGATCTAAGCTCGAATAATTCATCTCTATCTACTTGCACTAAGCAAACATATGCTCTAGTTAAGAAAATTCATCGAAACAAAGGTTTTCTTTAAGTAAAACTTTCAATTTTCTTAGCGGTAAAAGATTTACTTACAAAACTATTTCATTTTCTCTTTAAGAGGATTGTGTTAAAACAATATTTTGGTTTGAACTCAGAAACATTTTTCTGTGTGTACTGGATTGGCTCTAAAGCTGGAAATCTTTTTTTTTTAAATAGATTATAGTCTGCCATGACTACTATGAAAATTTCAAAATCAAATTCCAACTGGAGCTTCGAGAAACTCTAATGAGTCAGTTTGTTGAAATATACCTTCCATATTACCACGTATTAAGAATACAATAAATGGTATCCCAGCGCTAGGAATACATTATCAAATATCTTATATACATTAATATGTTATTTATTGTTATATATTAGAAGAGTTATACGGCTTTTTATAATTATGATATCACGTATTATAAAATTTGCTGTTATTATTTTGATTATCTTGTTTGTACACTTTTTCCGTAGCTCGTCTAAGCATAGCCTTTATAATGAAACGTGAGTAAAACCAGATGGCTAATTGAACTCTAATTTTCATGCCAACTACAATTTGACTGCAATTGCATCTTTATATAGCCATTCTTCTTTTGCAACTAAATTAATATTATAGAAATTAAAGATAGTGCCCAAACTAAATTGACTGCCTTTTTGACTCGTGAGTAATAATCCATTATGCATTCACTCCACCAAACCA
This sequence comes from Cetonia aurata, assembly GCA_949128085.1. Taxonomy (NCBI): domain Eukaryota; kingdom Metazoa; phylum Arthropoda; class Insecta; order Coleoptera; family Scarabaeidae; genus Cetonia; species Cetonia aurata. The sequence goes on along the minus strand of OX421883.1, from coordinate 50,394,855 downwards.
CAGCAACATCTCAGAATTTCACCCTACGGTGATGTAATGTGTAACAAAATTACTGAATCTAATTTTTAGAAATATTATATTAAATGAAATCTTTTGAACTACATATATTGATAGGTTTCAACTCCATAGAAGGAATAAGCACTTCCTATAAAAGACTTTGTGTTGAAATGACCACGCCCCTAAATATATAATTTTTATATCGAAACTGGATGATTTGGGGTTGGAGGATATGTGGTCCCAACAAGACGGTGTCAGGGCCCACACAGCGCGCGACACCATAGAGATTTTGAGGAACACTTTTCCAGGCCGCTTAATTTCTCGATTAGGGGATTTTGATTGGCCAGCGAGATCGCTCGATCTGACGACCCCAAACTACCTTTTGTGGAGTTAGTCAAAGGAACTAGTCTACACAAACAAGCCGCAGACCCTTCAGGCTCTCAAGACCAGCCTCTAGAGAAAGTGGATAAGCCTTGCTCGCGGTCTACTTAAATCGCACCTTGGGTAGCAGCTCGCCCTTTAATCGCGCAGAATTGATAGTCTCACTTTAGTCTTACTATAGCCTCACTCGACGAATAAATAAATACATAAATCGGGAAAAATAACTCGTAGAGCTAGCATGGTCAGCGGATGGGTTGGCAGGTTTTTTGAACAAAAATGTATAACTACTGAATACATTTATTTAATACACGCCATGTAAAAATAGATGAAAAGCATCAGTTCAGGAAATTCTAACTATATACCAATGAGATTAAGCAAATTGCATTAACAAACTTCTACAATAATGGAGTTAAATAGCAAAGTCAATTTTTGCATTTAATTTACTGCAGCTTTTTGAAGCAATACTAAGAAACTGCATTAAAACATGACAAAAAGCTTTATAACAAATAATCATGGAATATATAACTCGAAATATTCGCACTTTACTTTGACCTAGTCAGTTCACAAGTCATGAGCAGGGTTGGGATGTCTTTCCCGCGGGCCAGAGTGGCCGCGAAAAAATATTCCAACACCCGCAATGCGTATCATTGAAATTCCATTGTATAAGCAAAAAAAACTTGCAGTACATGTAATAATCGTCAGAAGAAGAATCACAGGAGCAACAGGTTTTCATGGAATTTTAAATGAGGAAAGTTATAAAAGAATAGGAATCTTAAACTCTTTCATAGAAATATTGCATGATGAGCGATTACAGTTGGATTATTTGCATCAAGATATAACCTATATTCATACAATTTTAAAGAAGTAATTGAATGGTCGCATCAGTTTTTATTTTTAAATTTGCATGATGATAAGTGTACATAGAATATAATCAACAAGATCTTGTAATGGCTACTGTACTCTCATATTTTGCTAGATGACATAAATTGGTAAATTGTTTCAATATATTTAACAAATTCATTGTAGTGTAAAAAATTTCTGTATAAGTATATGTGTGGTGTAAATTGTGGTAGTTTTTCTGGACGAGAGAATGTTTATCTTTACCACTTTCCAGCGATAATAAATATTAAGCACAAACTTAAATTAAATGAACAAATTGCTTAAAAAACATAAAATTGGAGTACTTATATTATCAGGTCAATTTTGAAGAATAGCCATGAGATTATAGTGTTCACTCGAGAGATGGGCATACACACGTTTTTGACATCTTAAAAAGCAAATTAATACAGAGAAATGACAGGTTGCTTTTTTGACACACATCAAATCAATATATAGCGTACCCATTTTCACAGCAACCATTGGCGGAATATGTTTTGGGTGGGACAATAATGTTCATAAAAACATCGTAGCATTCCTTTCAAATTGACAATTACTTGACAGATGTGAAATATATAAGTAAAATTGCATATTTTATATTATAGAACTGTACGCGTGCAGGAAATTAAAATAAGATGACCGCTTGTAGAGTAGGAATGCTAGGCATTCGGCCGCTGAGGACCGCAGCTGCTGGTATAAAACCTTTCGTTCAGCGAAGGAACAGAACCGGGTACAGCGAATACATGGAGTCGAGGATAGGAAATAGAGAAATGGTAGGGTTCGGTTACAATGGGCAACCCTTCTATGCTGATCTTGCTGCCTTTCCCTTTCCCGCTATACGATATAAGGAACAAACGCCCGAAATAATGGTATGTGTGTACAAAGGATGATAGCGGACCTACCACATATACATACGTACACACATTGTAGGCTATTGTGCGTATGAAATAATAGCAATGCTAAGACTTTGTTTGCTATTAATACTTTTGTTGGTAGATATACATATATTTCAATAAAAAATCGCAATTCAAGATCATTTTCATCATAACATTTACGGAAACGTTCTCAGTTCTATGCTGCTATATTTTGTATATTGATAACTTTATTTTGTATATTTATCAGCTTGAATTAATTATAGGCTTTAAGGGAGAAAGAAAAAGGGGATTGGAGACTTTTAAGCATGGAAGAAAAGAAGACACTTTACAGAGCTTCATATTGCCAGACGTTTTCCGAATTTAAGTATGTATCAAGCGAATGGATGTACATCGTGGGTGTAGTTCTCATAAATATATCGGTTGCAATGTTGTTTTATGTTTGGTTCCTTGTATACGGTAAAATATCCAACATGCACATTATAAATTTATAGTAACTAGTCTATCTAACTATTTTAGTATATGAACCGTATCCAGAATCATTCAGTTTTGAAAACAAACAGGCTCAACTCAAGAGAATGATCGACTTGCAGGTAAATCCTATAAATGGACTTAGTTCGAATTACGATTACGAAAAGATGGATTGGAAAAAGAAGGGATGGTTTACGCCGAGGAATCCATATGAGGAAGAAACTGAAGAAGAATGTGAATAAGACAAATTGCTTGTATTCATGTGTCCTGTTACTATTTTATAATATCTATTGTTGTTATGAATGTAATTAGTTTGTAATAAACGCAGAAGTTTAAAAAGTTATGACACAATTTAGAAAAAAAAAAGAAAACATGAAACTATTGCTTAAAATCTAGGTATATATCTATTTTATATATAAATATAGCGTTAGTTTTCACGAAGTGTAGTTGCGACTTGAAATACCATACGAGTTAGTGCATACAAATGTACAGGCTGTCCCGCCGAAGACTGGGTCTTTCATTACAGCTCTACTTGTCATTTTAAAAAGAAACTTTTTCTACAAAGTTTTTGTAGAATTCAATGCTGCACAACCTAACAATATGTCTGACTGTATAGAGTGTTCCAGAAGTAAGCAAACACATACTTACTCCGTTATTTTAAATGGAACAGCCTATATATTATTTTATTTTTCAATTCTACGGCGAAAAGTAACATGACTTAACATAAACTACTACATGTCTATTGCTATTTAAAAAAAAGCAAGTTACCTTGGGTTAAAGTTAAGCAAATGTTCAGGACTATAGTGGACTCCTGTATATAATTACGTCGATTTTAGTTTCACTGTTGTATCAAAACAAGTGTGTATGTGCAGCGTTTAAATTATGAATATTTAAAGCAAATGCAAATACAAACTACGCCGCCTTAACCGGAGGCTTGCAGAGGGGCCATTTTTTTACAAAAGGGTAAATAACAACGTTGTTATTGAAGATAGACATTTAGTAGTTTATATAAAGTCATATTATTTTTCGGCGTAGAATTGAAAAATGAAATAATATATAGGGTGTTCCATTTAAAATAACGAAGTAGGTATGAGTTTGCTTACTTCTGAAACACTCTATACAGTTAGACATATTTTTAGATTGTGCAGCATTGAATTCTATATAAACTTTGTAGAAAAAGTTTCTTTCTAAAATGACAAATAGAGCTGTAATCAAAGACCCAGTCTTCGGTGGAACACCTGTACATACATATATACGCATATGGGCGTTCGATTTTGAAACCCTTCATGCTAATGTAAAGCCAAGTGTAAAATCTTCTCAAAACATACCAGCACGGTATATAAGAAAAAGGGTGTTGAATGACTCATCAATGCCCAGCCCAAACTGCTCAATCTAGCAACATTAATTATGGAGGTACATTGGTTTTATAATATAAGCATCAACTAAGGAGGGATTTTTACAAATTGTGTCTCTAATGAAAATGAAGTTTATGACAGCACCACCTATATCTCAAAACCTACAAGTTGTAACAAAGTGCTACAATGGTGCTACACATGTGAAAAATTGGTGTGCCGCAAAATACGTGTTTCACCATTTTTCTAGAATCAAGTTAATTTCTTAGATTTACAGTATAAGAAACATTAATATCACGGTATGTCAAATGAGGATGTCAGTGTTTCATATGAGACGTCATCGACACTGATAACTTTTATAATGTAAATTGACTCTTATTAATCTTATTATTATAATATATTGACAACTGACTATTTTCTTTTTGTCTCTATTGTTTGCTGGTAGGAATTCTTAATTTAAAGCAAATTTACATCAGAATTCTTTTGGCGAATTAACAAAAATGGTTATCCCTCCCCCCTCAAATATTGAGTCATTACACGAATTTGTTGACGGGAAGTTAGAATAAGTTCGTGTTTGGACTATTTCTATCGTCTGTGAGGTTGTTTGAATTCGATGTTTCGGCAGTGTTTCTTCTACGATCATTAGGGTAGGAGAGTGTATACATCCATACATCTTTTTAATTTTGCAAATGGAATTATACAATCCTTCTCATAGCCACAGATTATTTGATAAATATTAGTGGAAAGCTAATTTGTATCGACCAAAGCGAAATCATGATTTCGCTCACCTTTATGTCCATAACATATCTTAGCATAGGAAATCTAATAAAAATATCTATTTGAGAATGGCTCTGAGGACATGCTCATTTTGACGCCAAAAGCAGTCAAAGACCTTAAAATGGAATATAAAACTATATGCACAATGGTTTTACCAAGTAGTGCGTTGGTATTGACTGGCACTGTCTAAATCCATTTGATCTTCGTGAGTAAAACTCTAAAGTGGGAGATATTGTGAAATTATTGCAGCTCAACTACACAAATTTTGTAATGGACTCATTTAGCGGGTGACAGTTTATAGAACTCAGAGTGAGGTTAAGGCAATAATCAATAATTGCAAGAAAGAATTGATGTTCATCGATAGCTATTATGTACCTAACCATTGAAGATGCATGTATTGTATAGCGAGGGCTCAACTACAGTAAATCTGTTTTACGTATAGACAGTTTAACAAAAACTATGCATTCCAAAGTGTGCACGTTTAATTCTCTGAAAGTTCCGTCATCTGAAATGGCCACCACAATTTAGGTATATGAACGCAAACGCATACAAATAGCGCTTTTTTTTTCAACAAATACTTATTCCGTGGATAAGTAGGCATCTCTAACAGACACACAAGATATGCGATCACTGCGCGACCATTCGATCTTCGGTTGAAAATGGAAATACACGAATTTCCCAAACAATTGTTCCGAATTAATTTAAATCGTTGTGGCGCGGTGCGATCAAATATCTTGCGTGTCTATTACTACGCTACAATCCTTGCATATCTCAGTATCTCTAACAGAGATTGTTTCATAAATTACCATAGCCACTTATACCAGTATAAAGTTTTAGAAAGTCATACGTTTCTTAAGATCATTTTACCAAAAAACCAAAAACTACAACTAGTCTTTTAATAATGCAAAAATCAATACATCGGATGAATTTAGCTGCTGAGATTCGAGAAAAGGATTTCATTGAAATATCTGAACTGAGTAGAAGCGAAAATCTCATCCATTCGAAGATTATTTCAAATATAAGTCTCTAGAATTTCTATTTCTCAATTTAAATGTTTGAAAAATGAACAGATTTTTGACTAATTAATCGATTTTGTTTTTGTGAAAGCTTCAGCTGGTGAATGCAGAATCAAACTGATATATATTTTGATTATTGATTGCTGTCAACATAAATAGTTATCTTTCCTGAGCTTTCTTTGTATTTTCGTACATTGTTTGCCATATTACTACGTATCGATCCGTACAGCTCCTTATTCCGCAAATAAGTTAAGGATTTACCTTAGTTATTTCGATGTTTTTCAAATATTAGGCGAGTTCAGTCTTGAAAATTTACGTGACTTTCGAGAAGAAATTACATTACCCTGGCCGGATAATATTCGTAACGGATAAGTAAAAATATTGTGTGGTATATAGCAGAAGGTAATGTCCTCATCCGTGTCCGTTCGTTATATAGTCTGGACCCCCTAGGAAACCTTATATTACCCAAGTGCTCGGCGTCCACGAGTCGCAAACACACCCGCCGCGCACCGACCCCATCCCTATAGCAGATCCGCTTCGACCCTCAAGGATAGGAAACGGTCATCCGCTCGTCCCAACCGACCGTGGGTGGTAGGTGGACATCCAAGATAAGGGTTCAACATGAGCCTTTGGGGTTCGTTTCCGACCCTTATTGCGGTCGCCTGCTTTTCCTACATCTAGACCTTGAGTTGAGAGTTCGTTTTTAGTTCACTACTTTTAGGGTTACATCGACGTCGTTTTATGTATCTCGCCATCTCTCTTCCTCTGCGACCCTCTCTTTCTATCACACTGACTTATATATGCCGACCCTTATATTGTAGTAAATTTAAAATAACTTTTACGATATTAAATCGATAAAAAATACGCCAGCCCACAAAATAATAAAACCGAAGTTGTATCTTGTAACTATAATTAAATACTGCTTTATTAAAAACTACGGAATTTATGCAACTATTTATGCTCATCTCTCTTTAACTGATTCAGACAATATTTGCTGCTACACGACTACACGTCAGAATAGAATTAGCAAAGCAATACTTTGTTCCAGGTATTTATTTCAAGCAAGTGACTATTCATTTAGCTTACAATTAGAGGGGTTCTTTTTGCAATAGAATGAAACTTTGCCAGCGAAAACCTTTCACTTCAAGTAAACATTTGATAACAATAAACAAAATCTGAAGATTTCATACAAATAATTACAATTAATTTTAATTTTCATTAAGTGTACTACTTTCGATTAAATCATTTATATTCAAAACTGAATAAATATATGTCTGACGTGAGAATGTAAGTTGAAAACAACAAACGATTGATTGAGCGAAAAAAAAACCATCAACCGAAACTATTTTATTGAAATCTATATTCTATATGAATGGCTAGTTGTGGCAAAATGATGTGAAGAAAATACTTGTTATACACTGCTTGATTTTCATCCTGAAACCGCGTCCTGGAACCTCTTCTTGCCGACGCACAGTGGTTTAGAACGCGAAAAAAGCGATCGAAATTGTTTACTTTTTAGTTTTAACAAATTTTACATTAAACGTTGAGTAAGCTTATGTTTTTGGGTATGCTGAATCTGACATTATGCATAAAAAAACCGTATTTCTAAAACCTACCCTAAAATACAACCCTTAAATGTGAAAAATTGATAGCACTTAATACAAGCACGAAGAATATTTTTTATACAAATTATACAGTTTAGTTTGCAAATTCGAAGTATTTGTTTGTCAAAACCACCCCTTAATGCTTTGAATTTGACATGTTTAGTAGTTTGTACTTGGTTAATAAAACGTCTTTTTTGCTTTTAGAATATCGTGGTAACTTGGATATAATTTGCAACCACGTTTTAAAGCTGCTGCTCTAATAAGCATATATTGCTGCTTCGTAAAACCACGGGAGATAATAAATAATAACGCCTCTTCAGGTGTCATGGCATTTTATTCTTGTTCGGGAATTTATAAACAGCTACATATAATTCTTTTTGAAACACTCTGTATACATCATTATTATAATTGTTATATTAATAAGTAGTGTTTATTATATTAGTTTTTATAATTTAATCTTTTAAGGTGAAATATATGCAATTAATTACACATCTTCATATGTAGATATTTTTTTCTTAATAAAGTAATAATATTTTCATAGTTTTTAATTGTTCATATTAAACTTCAACTATTTAGCAGTACTCATACCAATTTTTATGAAAATCGGTGCAAAGATGACAAAGTTAATTTCGATTTGGAACTACTGTGCGTCGTGACAATGCCATTGAGAATATACAAATACCATACGCTGATGCCTTAACTGTTATCAAGAAAGAGCTCCAAGAGAATTGACAATCACATTATACCCTGTGCTTTCAACACAAGCCTAGCAATTATTACATGCTGTTCCTCACCATCAAAGATCACCGCTGGTACGACAAAGTGACTGCAAAGAAATATCTATTATCCCAGATAGAATTACTTTTAATCATGGAAGATTTCCGGTCCACCTACATAAAATCAAAATATGTGATAGTGATGTGTGTCAAGTCTGCGCGAAAGGGAGCGCGGAGATTTAAACTATCTGATATTGGGTTGCTCCAAATTTGGAAAAGAGATCTCCGACTTTATACTAATTTTAATTGATATGAAGATAGAACTGCCACTGTGCATGAAATATTTAATAGCACTTGAAAAGCCGATTCTAAACGTTCATATATATAAACATATGTGTCGTATTGGTTTAGGTATTTAGCGTTGTTCCTTTGTAATATTCCTTTGTTTCTTTTTTCCGATGGCCTGCCTATGTTTGTCTTGTGAGTCACCCGATCGGCCCCGGGTGTGAAGCATGTCCTTGTCGATCCTGTCGTTCATTCGGGTAGTTTAGTTAGGATATTAAGAATAAATGTATGTGGCTGATGTTTTTCATATCACGGCTAATAATAACTAATAATAATAAGGATTTATAAAAAGAAATTGGTCCTTTATATATTTTTTTGTAAACTATGTAATATATGATGGTAAAAGTATATCTAGATGATAAATAAATATTGAAACAGTGCATTTTCTATGTTTCTAATTAAATATAGATCTGTCAATTCTAAGTATACCAATAAATTAGAATTCAAGAGCTTTTATAAATCAGTTGAATTAGGAAACCTAATTAAGCAACACTTTTTTCAGCAGTTACTACATAAAGCACGTTATGGTAATTAAAGGATGAATATTTAAACAAAAAATATACGTACCTACACCTCGGTTGTTATAAATCGTTTTTATATCGCCGTGTTATAAAAATGACCACAAACAGTGCGAAACCTAAAATCGGGGTAATAATTCTTGCTTTAGGAATTATACCTATACCAAGATTTATCAAACGATCACCATGTTTATAACCACCCGTTCCAATTGTGACCGACCGCTCGAACCAACGATAAAATATGTGTCAGACCTCGGTTCCGCGATTTCGTATCGGCGTTGAGGTTATAAAAGAATACACAGATATTGCATCGCCCTCGCCCGTGTGCATTTAAGTGGTTAAAGCGGGACAACTTTGATGGGTTCGCTTTTACAACGTACTTAGCGTTCTTAATGGATGACTATAACAATTCTTCATATAGTTTGGACGTTTGAGGTTTGTATGCAGACTGTTGAACAATGGTGATTTGATATAGAATTAACTGGTTTTGAGAAATATTTCACGGTTGGAAAGTATCATAAATATTTTCCCACACAAACGAAAGAAAAATCTCTGTAAAAGTGATAACAAAAATGCCAATCACCAAAGTTACTATCTTTGTTAACAGTTGATTAGCACTTAGTAGGTACAAAAGATATTTGACAAAAATAAATACATGATCGGTTAAGGTTAGGTTAAGCTGAACAGAGCAAATAAATTACTAAGGAACAAGTGTTAAATTCATTTTCAGTATGTAAAAGTTGGAGAAATTAGACGAACATGAATGATCGTGGACACTCTAGAAAAGAAACGTTTAATCTCGGCATAAGTAGACGCAGGGTGACACCCAAAATATTGAGAAACCGTCGATGCCACAGGCCTAAAATTCATTGCCTGGAATAAATAATGGCTCCCGGAGGATGACACAAACGCTGTATATTGTAGAAACATCAGTTATTCGCAGATATATTAATCGAACAAGCTCTTTGTTTTTACAAGGACTGACCTTTGATTTCACCTAAGTCACCTAAGCGCAAGCAAACAGCAAATATGTGTACCTTCAGCTCCACTTTTAAAATGGTTCAGGCAATATTTTCAAAACTAGTATATACAATTTTCTTGTTTGCGAAAATGATAAATATTGTCATAATAGGAGAAAAGTGAACTAGAAAGCCAGGTCCGTTTACCCAGCCAACTAATTAGTCGTTTGATGTCAGATTACCAACTCGGCAGAAAGCAGTAAGCTCGCGTTTCACCTGGAACGCACCCTATTGAAAAGGTTGGTACGCCTAGCCCGCGATCCACCATGGCCCGCGCTCACTATAGAAGCTAAATACCCCTCAGGTAGCAGCCCGCCCTTTAATCGCGTAGAATAGATATGGGAATCTAAGATGAAGTTGTAATCTATTAATTTATTATCTGTAAATTTTCTTTCATTTTTTAATGTTTTCAAGTTTATGATTTTCAAATTTTTTAATTTTCAATTTTTTCAAGCGTGTCTTTCTTCGGAAAATGTGCGGTTTAACTTTGGAAAACTCGCTGGAAATATATTTAACGTTTTCATTTTTTTTTTTTTCCTTCTTTTTTAATTTCAAGTTTCTTTTTCAAATGCCTCTCACATTCTAAAAGACTCGACATTCCGCGTCTCGTTGACTAAGGTATGTAATTTCTTAATTGTTCATTGTTTTTTGGTTTTTTCTTTAAACGCGGTGTAACCCTGAAAAACTCCTCGCGGTTAATTTTTTATAATTTCAATTTTCTTTTTCAAATGTCTCTCACTTTTAAAAAGACTCGACGCTCCGAATTAAAACCAATATAATAAATTTAGCAATACAACAACCGTTTATGTAAATTCAAACCTATTCATTTGTTCTTCGATTCCTCTATATAATGTTCCTTCTTAATTCACATCTTCCTCTTCTTTGGTATGATTGCTTAGAACTCCAAGATTATTTTGATAACTTATATTTTCATTCTATTTTCAAAAAAAAAAAAAACCACGAAATGACAGACCGATGATGCAGGTTCCTGTCACTTTGACAGACGTATTCATTGTAAGTCCTATCGTAAAATAATAATTCACCCTCACGTAGACATTTATAAGTAGATACTTATTTTCTCCGATACTATTGGTGTTGAAACATGAAAAGCATATCAAATTTATAAATAAATACATATAAAGTTTAAATAAGTAATTAATTAACCAATTAAAAAACAAAACACAAAAACACAAACACAGGAGTATGCTGAGGGATTCCCACTAGGTCATAAGACAATGCAATTCAACATTAATTAATGCTATTTAAAAAAAAATCTAGTCTAGTGAATAATAACAGCCTGTGCTCGAAAATTTCTTTAACTGCGGTTTGAAGCAAATCATGGAAGTTTCTTTTAAAGTATGCGGTAGAGTTATACATTTCCATGCCACTAATTATGTGTAATATATTAAATTTACTTGACTTTGCACTTTGGTCACAACGAACGAAATGTGGGTTTCTCGTATTATATGTATGGAATTGTGAGATTCTCTAGATGATAAGTTTTTTATTATGCGGATCGCTCTTTTTGTAATAATAGGATTTGTTTAGTATTACATCGGCACCCAAAAAAAAAACAAACCATAATTTCAATGTGCACCGAAGTATGCATGACATAATATTTTTAAAGTTGTAATTTAAAATAAATTGTGATTACCATCACATATTTTTTTCATATTGATTAATACATAAATTGCATAATTTAATTTTGAAATAACACTATTTATATGCGGTTTTCAGCCTAGAAAAGAATCGATAGTTAAACTTAACAGCTTTAAACTGCCCACAGCTTAAAATTTTGTGGATAAAAACATGGAGATCGATGTTTTTTATCGACAAAATTGCTTTGCACTCAACAAATAATATTTTAGTTTTGTCAATAATCCCTGTAAGACCTTATACGAATTGTTATAAGAGTTCTTTCACAGTTGAACCGGTAGTGATGACGTCAGCATAAAGTGCTACTTGACCTGTAATGTGGGTGGGCAAATCATTTATGAACAATATGAATAAAAGAGGGCCCAGGATCGAACCCTGTGGGATTCCGATTGAAATGTTGGATAGCATAAAGCCATGACATTTTAGATAATTTTAGTTCCAGTACTCTACGTCGACATTACGGTGACGACATGCATATTTCTCATTTTAGGTTAGCTACAGCTTTTTTAAACATAAAGCTGAGTCTATAGAAAAAACATCGGCAATGTTATACACTTTCCCAAGATAATAATATGTAATAGTATATTAAAACACAAGTGTCACAATGACGTTTGTTGTCAAGTCATTGTGACACGTGTTATTTATAGTATTTTTCTAATTTGCACATTAATCGCCCATATTACACTCTGGTAACGCTCTCACTAATGTGTCAGTAGCTCTATTAATGCATTATTGCGTTAATAACTCATTACTACACTGCGTCGTTCAATGTTTTAGCTTTATTGTAACATCAAATTAGAAAAATGATATTGATGATATTTTGACAAAGTTTTGTGATAATGAATGATTTAAGAATAGATATATAATTTTGTAGAATTACAGCAAAGTTTGAAATATGTATTTCCGTGATAAACATAGTAACTCCACCTAATCAGTTTCGGGGAAATGAAGGAAGATTTATAATGCCACATGTGACCATGTGATCCGGAACGGCGGACCAGCTTCGAACATAAAGAATCTACCTACAACGAATCCTTCTCCGGGAGGTGTACAATCGGATGCTTTTCAACAAATCGGATACATCTCCGCCGCTCGTGATCGAAACCCATTTCTTTCTATGTCGTGATGGTTTTAACGAGACTCGCGGGTCTTTGTTCGGAGAGCTTTCCATCTCGCCGTCCCCATGTAAAAGCATATTTCGTCGAACAGTTATTACGTCGGCTGCTCTACGAGCAACTTCGTCGCCGCTACTGTCGCCGTTTCTGTTGCCGCCTGCCACTGCTTTCCGCTGTAATTTATAATGATGTTGAGTCACCTTCCAACCTTTACCTTGTTCGTGTTATCGCGAGCGCGGGTGGAGGAGCGGGGGCACACCGCTACCGACGGGTGTGAGTGCGGGTAACGTGGAACTACCCTCCGGGGCTCAGACCTGCCAGATATCCGAAACGGGACTGCCATTGCAATTTACTTGATGAAGGGTGGACTGGGGGATCGTACCGGCGCTCTCACTTCCGCCCTCTCCCTCTATCCGCTTCCAAGCCTCCTTCTCTTCGCACCACTATGCTCGGAAGGGTGTGTGCTTCTGTATACGTCACGCGCATTTGTATGCGTGTATCTGCACTTTGTGTGCGGCACTACGCCCTGGATACCGCACCGATAGATAGACTCCGGAAGTTCTTTGTTCCGAAATAGTTTGTTATATACTGCAGCGACAGCGGCGGGAGCAATAGCGACGAAGACGTCTTATTGTGAGCCGCTCTAGGTGTGCGTTATTGATAGTGTATCGCGGCGGTGTGCCTCAATCAATGAACAATGCGGATAGAACGCTGCACACACTCCTAATAAACGAAATATCAAATGCGATGACAAGACGCGGAAATGCGTTTATCAATCAATCTACAAACCGTACGCATAGTTGATCAGATCGGCAATTGAAAAGAAAAACTGGTGAATTAATAACAATATTTTTTTAATCAGATTGTTTGCAAACCAGATAAAAAGAGAACTAGAACTGTTTCAGATGATTATTCTTTTAATCAGGAAGCTAGGAGAGGGCGGGGAATTATTCTTTTTAAATGATTAAATATTTAAACATCGGGAAAAGAAGCAGCATTCAAAATGTTTTAAATTACGTTTAATTAATTGTTTTTAATCATTTAAAGATAATCACCCCCACCCCTTGACTCCGATATTAAAAAAAAGTCATTTAAAGCACTTTAAATACTTCTTTCTCCCGCGGTTTTCTAAAAAATAAATTTAAGCAATTGACTACTCCTTCGGTCCCCGCCCCCTTCCGCTTCTTGGTATTAAAAAAAAATTCTTTTATCAGTTAGAACGCTTTTAGTGCGCTCCCTTCGCCAAGTATTGTGAAAAACAAACATATTTTGCCACTTTAATAATTTAAAAAAGATAAATAAATAAATACAAAATTGATTATTTTTAGCTCGATCGCTTTAGACAACCGTTCAGTCTCTAGATATTTGGTAGTATTGGCTAAGATTTTACAAAAGTACTCCAATGGGTCCTCACTACCAACTGACAAAACCGGGAACATAGCTGGAATTAACATCTGGCGACCTCTCCTTGTTAGACAACAAAATGCTTACTTGCATACCGCGAAGAAATATTACTCCAGGTCTGTGAACTCACTTTTTTTAATGATGCTTTACTTCTTTTTTTCAACCAGTTCCATTTTAGCATAACTTAAAAATCTCTAAAAATGCTAAAAAAAAAAATAACGCTGCCAGTTACGACTTTAGTTTTTTTTTTGCATTTTCAAGCTATTAAATTATTTAACCAATTCTACAAATTTACATACTACTGGTCATACTATTAGACACACTTGAATGTTTTCAGTTATTTTGACTGTTGACTTTATAACAATCGATTTATTAACAAGTATTTTGTTATAATGCAATATAATTTGCAATCTTAGTCGCTAAACAAATATAATAAAACTGATTTAAACAGTAAAATATATATATTTTAAAGAAAAACTTCATTTGTATAAATTTTAGAAGAAAATCAATATTTGGTGTGGGGCCACCCTTAGCGGCGATTAACGCTTCAATTCGCCGTGGCATGGTACTGATGCAGTTCTGAACGGTCTCGTGCATACGTGGGTGACAATGTCTCTGTAATATTTTTTATACTTGTAATGTGCTCATCATTAGGTAAGTATGAAATAAAATCTTGCTGAAAATACAATTCATACTGATGTAAGATCTTGAAATAATTTATTATATATTATACTTATTATTTGCACTTTTTGTCATCTTACGTTGCAACCTGTAAATTTACAGAGCGGTGCATGGAGAAAGAAAGTAAGGAGCATTAAATGATTCATTCCGATATCTGCAATAACTATCATCGTCCGTGTAGACTACAATCCTATCCCTTCCATAGGGAACACATTTTATTTGTTTTTAATGCTTTTTAATAGTTACAGGTTTTGAGGACACTACAGGTACAACTAAATAAGTCTTAGAGAACTTAATTTACTGTACTTGTTTACAATTAAAATTAAAGTAATTCTTATAAATCGCGGTTTGTAAGAATTCTTATGCTGATGCATAACAATGTTACCTTGTAGTAAGTTAACTTGAAGTGCAGAGGTGTTTTCAATTCATATGTAAAAATAGAATTGGCGTGTAAAATACATATTACCGAAAAAAAAATTTTTTTTTAATGTCCCAACTAGCATCAAAGTGCCGGGAACTGAGATCGGAACTTCGACTCGGTAATCGTTACGTAACTGCTACTAAATGTTTGACTTACCGGTAAGAGTTGCTCCAATTTAGGCCTTAATAGTTGTAGTCACGTAACTATTACTAGCAGTAACTCCTCTATAGTCACATAACTTCCCAGTAGCTCTTAAACTATTTGGAACCTCGCGGCTACTAAATAAGATTACTCTTTAGGGTAGTTGGAACTCTAAAGTAGAAAGCGATAGTGGCCCTAACCATGTCGTATTATTGCGACTTTAAAGATAGCACTCCTTGAGAGTTACACTCAAAGTTCTTGGTACGTTATCGGAACATGTATTAATTACTGCAAAGTTATGGAACTGTTTAGTAACATTTATGGTAATTTATGCGTTTTTGCGACTTGCAGGCGTTACTTACAGGTAATTCTTACTTTTCGTATAAATTCAGGATGACCAATATACTACAAACTAACTTTTACTTCATCCACTTTAACAACAAACAAAGACGCTCTCCAATAATAAGTAGCTTTCAAATTCATGGCGTTTAAAAACAGATACACGTGACCAGGTGGACAATTACGAAATTGTACAATATTTATCAAAAAAATATCTTTTTGGAAATAAAAGCATATTTTATAGACGCGTTTTTATTTTTCTAAGTAACATCATCGTATTTGTCAGAACACTTGCAATGGGTTTGATTTTAACACGCAGTAAATCCCTTAAAATGAACTAGATGTGTTTAATATCTCTAATATTCTAAATTACCGCTTCAGTAACTAGCTTCTAGTTCTAGCTTTAGTATTCATTCCAACTTAGACAACAGAATCAGCTGATAATACGTTTAAGCTTTGATTAAGGTGTGTGACTGAGAGTGTCAAATACTTAAGTTACATTAAAGCTGCCGTCACTACCCTGCTACGTCGCCGTCACGTAGCTGCAGAACCAGTTCCAGGAACGTCGTTGGAACGTAGCTACTATCGAATAATTATTCCCTCATTTGGCCCCAGGCACGTAGTAGTAGTTGTTGTTATTGGCCTTGGCGTTAGCCATTAGCCACGTACAAATTTTATATATATACCAATATATATCAATAAAAAATAAAAAATAAAAATAATAATAAAAAAAAAATCAAAAACCTGGCAACCCGTATGAACACAAGGGAAAAACATTAGACACGCTTCACACCCGGGGCCGATCGGGCGACTTAGAACAAACAGGTAGGCCAACGGAACAAAGGGTGAACCCACATAGGATAGTAATACAAAGGAAAGACTTAAACTAAATATTAAAACCTATATTTTTCATATGACAATAAATTTTTGAATTGATCTCTTTTCTGTCCAACGATATCAGATGATTAATGTTAATTGGGAACTGAATACCCATATTTAATAGGTCTAACTGGAATAAATTGATTTTATCTAAGTGTTTGCTACAACCCAAGATAATATGATTGACATCACCGCACTCGATTTCACAGAAATTACAGTTATTGTTTTCTTTTAGCTTGATTTTATACAAATGCGCAGGAAATCTTCCATGATTAAATGAAAGTCTTAAAATTTGCGACAGCATATTCTTTGTAACTCTAGTTTTATCGTACCAACGAGCAGTTCTAAAATTTGGAAAGAGCATAAAATAATTGGTTGGCTTATCTTTGTAAAGATTGAAATACTGAATCTGCCATTCATTACGAATATCTTTTTTGTAAGTAGTAGTAGTAAGAAGTCGCTATCTGGAAGTAGAATGTCCTCTGAGATCTTCTCACCACATGCCGCTTTTGCCAAACTATCTACTTTTTCATTATAATAAATATTGGAGTGTCCTTTAATCCAAACGTATCTTATTGATTTGCCATATTGTTTTATGCTAAAATCTATTAGTAGCATTTCTCCAATCATTTGGGATGACGAAAAACTAAAATTTTGAAGGCTCATCAAAACACTTTTGGAGTCGGTGAAGATCGTAAAAGAGTCTTCCTCCATTTGGCAAATTAATTCCATAGCTTTTCTTATCGCTGTTGCTTCAGCTGTATAAACAGTCGCATCTTTTGGCAGTGAGAACTTTTTATAAAGTTGTTTATTAGGTACGATAAAGGCACATCCGACACCAATAGAATTTTTTGCTCCGTCAGTAAATATGTGAATATCTGTAGAAAATTTTTGGGCGATGTCATTAAATTCCAAATTATTGAAATGAATATCCTCTGAGAAGTTGGGAAAAACTATATTCGGTTTATTAGTTAGGCATTTGAAAGGTAACGTGTATATAAAAAAAATTTGCGACTTCAAGATTTTAGGATCGTATGAGGCTGTATGCGTAAAAGAACTAGTAAGAGGTGGGGATGTCTTTTTAACCCAATATGAACACGTAAGATTATGAATGTTTAATTTATTACATTTAGGTATAATACTCATATTCTTTGCTCTATTTTTTAATAGGAATTTCGTGCTTAGAAGCTTTCGTCTGAGGGCAAGAGGAAATTCATTCATTTCTACATACATTGCATCTATCGGCGTGGAAGTCATCCCCCCAGGCACGTAATAGGACCGTCGCCATCACGTTCCAGCGACTGGTGGTAAAAACTTTAAAGTTCCTGTGGTGGTCGTCGCTACGTCCCAATTACTAAAAATACTAGTTGGGATATTACTACATATAGTTTGTAGAAGTTGTCAAGATTACGATATGAAAACTAAAATTTTTATATGTTGCGGGTGGTTTAATTGTGACAGAAAGGCAACACTTTTTGCCTTTCTGTCATGAGATACTTTGGAGAATTTTCCAAAACAAGTTCTTCGTTCTTGTGTGTTTCTTCTGCCTTGAAAATTTGTCTGGTGATTTATAATATCTTTAACTTATTTACTAATAACCATTATAATATACCATAACGTAGTTTCTCTTTCTAACTCGTAATATCTTTTAATTTTTTTTTTTTAAGTGGGAGCACTTTCCTGAAATTGTTTTATGGCAGGAAAAAACACATGAAGTTAAATTACTCTTAAAAAAAGTTTTCAATTCATTAGCTAGCTACTGGAGATTCCGCGCAAATTATAAACAGCAATTTGCGCGCATTTTTACACCGTTTTAAGAAATTTTCTGAACGATTAACAGAGAAGAACCGTAGGTAGAAAATAGTAGTTAGGCGATGAAAATTAAATTTAAATTCAATTGCCAAATTACTACACCAGAGCATGTAATTTTCCCGGCGTTGCCAAAACAATGTTATATTCCATACGTGTGTCTGTAGGTTAAAATGCTAATGACATGAATAAAATGCCCTGAAAGTGTAAATCAAAAACGTGACAGTTATTCCTTACAATAAATATGGAAATAAAAGGTAAAAGCTACTAATTCAAACGATAATTATTTTTAGGAGGGAAACGGGTCGACGCTCTAAAATGGAACGAATATGGTGTTTCAAACAAAACGGCGAGGGTTAATCAGCTTCTCGGGAGAATTTAAACCGTTAATTGTAGAACATTAAAAGCACGATAATTAAGACAGGAACATTTTCCCCAGGTACAACCTACGGGGGCCTTTTTTTGTCCGCGTTCACGGTGAGCGGACGGGATGCTTTGGAGTGGATAGTGTAAAGGGTGCGTGCACATTCATTAAAGTTAAATACGGACGCGAGATTTCTCCACGTACATAACGTAATTCAGGGCATTACATGTATACATTTACGGAACGTAAAATAACCGACCCGAACTACGTTCCCTCTCACAAAACATTTATGTACGAACAGACCGAACCGACACCCTCGACATCTATACGGGCACGGAAGGGCGCAATTCGAATCGACACTGTGCGCGCGTAGATTCGCAACTCATTTTGCATTCCTCATTTACCTTTCACCCGAACCCTTTTAAAAAATACATTCGGGTACTATCGGACGGCAATACTATTTTATTTTTACGGGCCGGCTACTAAATTTAGGGTCCTACCCCTTATGTTGGAAAATATTTTACACTTATCCGCTGGTGACCCATGATTTTTTCAATGGCCTGCAAGTTCTTTTTTTACGGACGTAAGGGATACGGAAAAATACTGCGGTATATTATGTAGGATGCTTTACATTTATGTAGGTACTTGTACATACAAATTTACATGTCTCATCATCGACATCACTACATTATCTTCTACTGCATTTATTTGTTTGTCTCCAGCATATATAATTGAGAATATCAAAATCAAAACAATCTTTGTGTTTACATGTTAAATTGCAGCAAGGCTACATGTAGATTAGAAAGAAGTGAATAAGTGAAACATATTTCTAGGCTAGGTTCGATTAGATTAGATTAGGTTAGGATTGGGGTGGCTCTCTGACCTATTTTACCGCGACCTTTTCAGATCTACATATTGTGATCCTCTTTGTTCTAGAAGGCGCTCTGTGATTTTGCCTTCTTAATTAGGCCTATCATCTTTGAGAGCGGCTCCTTTAGATATGTAGCTATTCGCTGTGAGGTTCTATACGCCCAGCACCAGCAATCTTGTCCTTTCCAGGCCCACCCAGCGGCACAGACATGAAGTGGGGTTTCTTCTTCTTGTTAATAAAATCTGCAGATAGCGTCCTCTATAAGGCCTATGTGGCATACTGCTACTAAACACGAACTACGAAGCAATTGTGGATAAATCTTTTAAATTTTCAATTAAACTTTTATTAAATAAACAACTGTTTTAATTTTAGTAAACACCACCCAGAGTCATCTATTATGTTCTCAATACTTCTCAGATGAGCCAGATCTCAAATGTTAGATGGCAATGAACAGTAAATCTGCCCGCTCCGATCGGTGTCAGGTGCACAACAAACGAATAGGAAGATATACTATATTATACTCAGTTACACCAGGGATGTGGGAGGATATAGTTCCTCTGTTGCAAATACTGATTAAAGTATAAAAGTAGTATATAACATTGAAATATCTTTCATGTGGCCGTATAGTTATTAATTAGTGATGTTCTTGTATACGTTGAATAAAATAACCAGTAAATACTAGTGAAATTTATTTAATTAAGATATACTTAAATAAAATTACAAAGAAATGAACCTTCTAAAGATTTTCTCAGGGTAAGTAGCCTCTTTTACTAAGTGGTTACACGATAATAAGATTTCTATAATCTTAATTCAGAGTAATAACTTATATATCTCGTTTTTAAAATGACAATAAAATTCAAAACTCCCGCCGAATTCCCATCATGGAACCATACACAGTTAAATCAAACGCGAACTTAAATATGCTCGTAAGTATAAACCACGGAATCAAGTTCAACCTCACATAACAAAATTCACTAGATTTACAATTTATAATTCCAAACAGTTATAATCTCAAAATCTCTTATACGTTATATGCCGATTATAAGTCAAAAGATAATAAAATCGCTTACTTCAGGTACGAAAACTGCTCTAGTATAATCCAGATAATAATTCCATGTTCAAAAATAAACATTTTAGCTCCCAAATAGTGTTCCAAAGGTCTCACAGCCAAACTGCCTGAAATGTTGTTCTTCAAAACCCCAGCATTAGATGAAAGGCCGCCCCAAATCTCGAAATAACTGGATACACATCTTCTTGGCACAAAACAGATAATACTCTCATCCTAGTAAGTGAATTTAATAACTTTTATGAACTTTATAGCGACATATAAAATAATTTCTAGATAATGATTACGAAAAGCAACAACTCTCAGGCAAAACCGAAAAAGAAGTTCTCTTACATTTGTTTTCAACAAACTCAATATTTCCAGGATGAAGGTACCCCGGCAACTACTAAAAAGAAATCGTTTCCAACGATACGACAGAATTAAAATTCCCTCGTCGAACATTCCTAGAACGACAAACACATGCCATAAAAGCCATGGTTACAAGCATTAATTGAAATTGATACGAAATAAGTAAGTTTTTAGTTCGAATTATTACATACATTGACAATAAATAAATAAGTAGATAAAAATACACTTATATGTATATACAATAATTTGATTATCATCGACTCTGTAGGTTTTGGTTTAGCTTATTTCACAAAGAATAACATAGCAATATATATATATGCCTATTTAGTCTACAATGACCAATCAACAGACCTAGTATCAGTTTGACAGTCTTCCTGTCTTTACTCAGTAAGTCTTTAGTAAATTCAGGCCTCTATTACCTTAATAACTCTTTCGCCTGTCTATGAACTGGTCTTTGCCACCATTCCATGAACTTGTTCGGTATCCATTCGTTGATGGACTTTTTAATTGGCGATTTGCTAATCCTGAAGGAGGGGCTAGCTCCAACGAATGACCTTGACAAGCCTCGTCTGGCCAGATCGTCCGCCGCCTCATTTTCCTTCATGCCCGTGTGGCTGAGAACCCAGGCAAATGTCAGTTTGCTTCCCTTGCTGAACACTTGCTCAATTTATCGCTTTAAGTGTTGCCTGCCTGTCGGAGAAAATATCGACGTTCTGATGTGCGCTTGCTTTACTTATATCATTTCTTGCCTGTAGAAGTCACCGCGTGTGGATCTTAGAGCCGCGCACTGTTGAATGCATGGTGTGTATACAAGTTAGTGGTTAGTACCCATGCGCTACCTTAGTATTATCGGCACTGAACCAACGATCACGTGGAGTGGCAACGGATTCATTAATATATGTATATCTGTTGTCAGCTTGTGCAGTGTTTTCCTGAACCCCTTTTCCTGCCCCAAGACACAATATTTTTGGCGACGAGTAAACCAGTGAATAAAAAAAAAATAATGGCACTCATTGGGGTTATAGAAAATTTAAAATTAAAATGCTGACGTGAAAACATATATTGACTGGATAAACTGGAAGATGGAAAAGAAAAAGTGTCGTTGTTTCTAAAGTTAATGGCGGTGAGGCGTACAGAAATTAAATGATAATTTAAATTTTCTTTAAATATTTATGTGACTTCATTTATGTGCAGTATGCTATGAATGAAAGAAACCTTTCTATCAGTGTGAGTACAAAATCATGAAGTTAAACGGACGTGGACAAAACCAAAGGTTTTTATAATAGAATGTATTTCCTGCATTTTTAAACTTTTTAAAATCATGTTTTTTTTTCCCGATAAATATTCGCTTTTCTTGAAATTTGATGAATGTTTTCCTATATGGATGAAATTGCTACTATTTAACGCCATTCGAACAACATTTCTTGGAAAAAGGAAATACCAAAAGAAATAAAAAGTGAAAGTACCTGTACCAGCCTTAAAACATGGAAGCGAGTCTTGGACATTAACAGAAAGAAACAAAAGGCAAACGGCGACAGAAATGCGTCTTTTTAGAAAAATCGAAAGCAAAACAAGAAGAGACAGAATTAGAAACGAAGTGTACAGAGAAAGATTAAAAGTAAAACCAATAGAAAAAGTGATCCAAGAAAGACAATTATCATGGTTGGGACACATCCACATAATGCCGGAAAGTAGACAAACAAGAAGAATATACGAATCAAGAGCAATAGGAAAGAATAAAAGAGAAAGACCGAGAAAAACATGGAAGGAAGAAGTAAAAATTGTAGCAAATGAAAGAAACATCGCATGGGAACAGATTCAAAGATTATCACAAGATAGAAAAGCATGGAAGAATATGATTAAGCAGTGAAACGAAATGAAAGCATAAAGAAGCATGGTAAAGCAATAAATGAAAAGTTACGGTCTTACACTAAAAAGTAGAAAGACCTAGGAATAAATAAAATAAAACATAAGAGTTTTATCCGTACAGTACACATCCACATTAATTCTTGGTGCCGTTCAATACATGCATGGATACAAACATGCGTATGTGCACTTCCGAACAGTTTATATGGTCAAAGCGAACTTCATCCCGGGCACAATAACCGCACGTTAGAGAACTTTGCCGTAAATCAAACAGTATCAGAGAGTAGTTTGTCGTACAATGGTGTTCGGTACCTCTACTATACCAGAGTCGGAGATAAAAAGCGATCTAATGAAATTGTCGCATCAGCTAATTGATGCTCGCTTGTTGTGCGATTACATTTGTTTTGTTTCCTTTTCGCTTTGTTTGTGCTCTGACGCGCCGTTCTCTCGCTAACCTGTTGATCGCAGATAAACGACACTTTGTAACCTATTTACACACACGATGCGAGCGGGTTTGGCAAAACGGGGAGCAATTCAAAAATAAAAAAAAAAAGAAAAAAAAAAAAACGACAAATCGAAAAGTAAAATATGAGTAAAGGGTATCAACGCAGTTTTTATACACGTACACATGTGTGTGCACTGCGGGACATTTCGTTCGTATTTAATCCTCGTGCATGTCCACTTTGTTTTTGCCTTTTTACCGATGGAATGGTTTCGTTGCTGGTAATTGGAACTTTTATTTGTGGATTGAGTATTTTTTAACGGTTCGCGCTGTCGCTTTTGATTAAACCGACTCTACCTTTGAACCCGATGTAGGTATTATCCACCTCTGCAATGCATCACAATTGTTAATAAAATTGAACAAACCAGGTCTGTTCGAAACTCTCATGGCTATTGGTTAATTTTCAGATATCTCAATATCTTTCCGATATTTTCAATGTAAACAATAACAGAAATCTGTTTTTATAGAATTACTTTCGTTAGACATAACTACTAACTGGTTGTTAGCGTATTACTAATTTGCAGACAGGTATATTAGCGAGAGATCATATGGGAGGCCGCCTGATTTTAAGATAGCTTATTTCACAAAGTAAATATAAAAAAAATTCTTTTTATAGAACATAAGTATAAAATAACATCCTTTTGTGCAATAAGTGCTAAGTAATTAAATAATATAATAATATATCAAACTCTTGTACACTTCTTGTAAAATTCTAGTAAGGTATAGGGTAACATTACTAAAACTTGGGAAACTGCGCTTCATTCAACAAGAAAATGTTAGTTTAAAGATATTAATAATATACTATAAAAAAATTTCTACAATCTAGTAAATTTCATAGGTTGTTCACGTATTTTTTAAACATTGGTCACACCGCCATGACCTGGAATATGGCAGAATTAGTTGGAGCTAGGGGTCGCAAACCGGGATCCCGGCCCCCGAAAATACCGGGACACCGGACTAAAATGAATGCTGCAAAATACTGGATTTGATTAATTGGACAAAAAATATATAAATTCTTTTACTGTTTTACTTAGTTTCTATGTCTTATTTAAAGTAAATAAGAGCATTGTTGTTCGCGCGAAAAAGGAGCATGATTTTATTACTAGCTTACTACATGGGTACAGTCACCGAAAGAATTGAGTGGACACTTAGCGATTTCTAATTAAACTATACATTTTACTCATACTTATTTAATGATATACAAAATCATATGATATTCTAGCAGACCAAATGGTTAAACATAAATAATATCCAAAAACAAAGAGTTGATAATTAACAGTTAGTTATTAACAAATAAATAGTGTAAGCTAAAATAGTGATGGACAAATCGCATTTGACATATCATTTTTACGATCACATTATTTAAATTTGATGAAATATGAAGCAAATATAAACATTATTTTGTTGTGTTCCTCTGTACTCGTTAAATAGATTAAAAAATGTTTTAATACAAAACAATGTTTAGAAGAATTATTTTTGTTCAAATATAATTAAGGTATTAAGGTAAATACATACATTACAGTAAAAAGTTGTGTTTTAATCTGAACGTTCTTATTTAATTGATTAACTTGTCGCTTTAATCTTAAAAAAAAAGGAATCATAATTTTCTTTTCTGTATACTTATAGTGAATATCGAAAATACTGGTATTCATAAAACTTCAATACCGTAAATACCGGTGTAGTCTCAAAAGAGTCCAGTATTGCGACCCCTAGTTGCAACTGACTTTTACTTCGGCATCACCACATTGCCAGCGATAAACTCCAACAGCAAAAGGATACACAATAAGTCCATGAGGTGATGGCAAAAATTACCAAGCTCAAGAAAGACTAAACAGCTCTCAGAAGAACAAAGACCTGGTGAGTAAAAGCAGGAAGATTATTAAAATGGCTGTAGTACTATTGACCGATCACTGTATACTATACAGGTGCCGTACGACAAATGTCAGCGATCTCTATATGGAAAAGTAAGTAAGTAAGTCAGTAATTTTATTGATTTGTAGAACCAAGATTGATTATAAAATCAGTCAAAATGAAACAAAAAGAAAAAACTATTAATCTAACGTTGATAAATGAACCCAAACCACCACCAATTAGAAAAGAAAGAAAAACTAGAACGAAACAGTAATCTTAAAGCTAAAAACAAAAACGAAAAATTCAACATAATAAATATCCTTGCCCGCTATAAAAAGCTTTCTCGATTAGAAATCGTTTAACATTATTTTCAAAGCTTACAGTGGAAGTTTTTGTTACCTAACTATTCACAAGAAAAATCTGTATCACCCTGTAGAAGTAGGGATATGTTAAAATAGGCCGCTAGTTGTAGCTCTCCAGAATGATAGGTCTGGTTAATAATGCAAAATTAGGGAGCGCTATGTAGGAAAAAGGGAACCATAATAGATCTTAACGGATCGCGGTGAAAAAGGTGCTTATGGTTACACCAAACATAGTCCTCATGGTCCGGAGAAAAGTCCATCGGGCATTTGGGTGTATTTTTACTCCTGAAAGGGTGCAATGATCAATTAACTGACTCATTAACTTGGCTGGAGGAAATGGTATATTCCCCGTCTTTTTACAGAAATATTCTCTACAGCCGCTCTCCAATCCAATTCCGCCCATTTCTATATCCCACAAATGTGGAGGGGCGTAAACGTTTTTTTTTTTGTGCCGAAGGCTGGTAGGCCTTCGGAGGAGCCAAAATTCTACCAACCCATCAGTTTATCACCTTTTCTTCTGAAGACAATGGAGAAGATCATAGACGTATCAGAAATGTGCATCTCATACGTATGCCAAAATTCTACCAACCCATCAGTTTATCACCTTTTCTTCTGAAGACAATGGAGAAGATCATGGACGTATCAGAAATGCGCATCTCATACTCTACTAGCATCATTATGCTTACCAAAGAGGTAAATCCACTGAAGTAGCCCTACATGATCTAGTTAAGAAGGGGAAGGGGCCATCAGCAGCAAGAGGTGGCCCTGTGTATTGATGTATAGAGAAAGCCTTTGACTATATACCTCTGAAGTCAAACTTCTGCGCAACTCGTAATTAAAAGATGGTTAACCCTAGGGCTGAATACTAACAAAAACCTATTCAGACTTAACTAACCATAACTAAAGCTGCTTACTCTGAGATACGAGTTCAAAGAGATGGATAAAGCCGAGACTGACATGTGTCGGCTTTGCGATTGCGTAATCGAGACTGTGGATCACATACTCTGCTATTGCAAAGGTCTGGCACCACAAAGATTGCTACATTGCGAACAGGAGAAAATATCTCCCGAAGTTATAAAAACGGCAGTTGATTGGAAAATCTAGATCAGGGTTTTTCACAATAGATCGCCTCGGTCGCGATGAGCAGACGCTTCAAACGCCTCAACTCTATTACTATACAATAATACCCTAATCAAAATCTGATATAATCGGAATTCCTTTCTGCTGATGGGCTGGATTGCAGCCTACTACATGTAAGATCCCGAAATATGAAGCATCCTTGTGCACACATCTATACCTGTAAGAGGTTAATCAATAAACTAAATTGATTTCATTAATATGTTTTATTAAGAGAGAAGAACTTATATATAACTATAATTTCATGGATATGTTGTGAACGTAGTGCTTCAGGAAATAACAATTATGCCAATAAATGACTTAAATGAACCATTCGATAAAATAATTGCCTATTTTTGAAGTTTGCTTTTCCCATGCGTATAGTGTGTCATTTTCATTGACTATTTTTGGTTATGTTTTCAGCTTTTTCTCCATTTTGTCCTACTTTCTCCCTGTATTTGCGTTATTTTATGTATTTTTGGGACTGCATTCTGTATTTCCTAACCTACAAACGCATTGAAGTCCCCCCCACATCTTTCCTACCCAATTTACTTAATTTACTTATCTATAATTTCGATTTACACTGTAACAATTTTTTACTGATTGTTTAATTTTCTTACTGTGATAAATTGTTTCTTTTTTGCAAAAACAAGAATATGAAACTATTATTTATTGAAGACATACATGAAAATGATACTAAAATGCATACGTTTCTTTCTTTACATAAAAAAATCTAGTAACAAAGTAATTGCATCGGGATATGTACCTACATATATATACGTGCAATTAGGTATAGTCGCAAAAGAGAAGCGCTTCGATAAAACAAGCGGCAGTATGAAGCCATTACCATGATGGCCATCGAATAGTACAAGTCGTGAAGGTAGTGGTGGTAGTAGCACCCATGTATATAGCATGTGCGCATCGCGTCGTATAGCCGGTTCACTGATTACACGACATCCTCGGTATCGCTTCTCATCTGAGATTCCAGCGAAAAGATATAAGAATAGTAAACATGCAAGACGCTCTCGCCTCCGGTACGTCGTAAGGTAGAGTCGCCCGGTTAAGGCAGTTTTTGTCCTCTTTATAGTCGAACCCCGGCGTCTCTTGGAAGCCATTCCGCAGCAGGAAAGAATACAAGACAGCGCTTTAAAAGTTGACCTCGTTGCAGTGTGAAATATAGGTCCATACTGCACTTGGGAATGACGCTACCATTAAGCGCCTCTCTCTTGCGTACGTTCAGCCGATGGGGAGCATAGTAAAGGACGCCAATAGCACTGTAGGATAATATTGAGAGTAATTCAGGTTTATTGGCAATAATCGCGCTAGATATGGCTTCTGCAGACATGCTCGGCTGGCATAGCAGTTTTAGTGGTGCAGTATGACTGCTCGGGTTTTATATAAAGGTGTATTATTATTTTGGTAAAGTGCAAAAGCCGAACTAAAACTTTTATGCCTCTATGCGAGCGACGTGGGTTTTGAATGAAAATGGTCACCCCCTCTTCACTCTTGGGGCGATATTGCGGATTTGACGAAAATTAACTGTTTATTGTCTAGCGTTGCATCGGTGTTGCCATCTATATTGTATTCCAGAAAGGAGAAACGTTATTGAAAGTTTTTATGCTTAATTATTAATTGAAATTTATAAAATAGAAAAGTAATAAGAAAAATACTGGACCTTATAATCAATAATCTACATTTATTGAGTCAGTTTTTATTGACAGAACGAAATAGTTCATTCCTATCAATTAAAAATGAAAAAAGTTTACACCGTCCAAATAAGCAATTAATGTAATTTTTATTAAAAAGTCTCTAGGTGTTTCATATACTGCTATTTTAATACACTGAAGAAATGAGAACATTTCTTTGCCACTATTTAAAAGAATCGCTGCTTTCAGATAATACATATTTCTTTAATTGAAATAATATTACTTTCTGTGTAAGTAATACGTATTAACTGAAAAAATTGCCTTTTTTCAAATAGCAGCAAACGTATTGCTGTGGTCTGGCACCCGGGTTTTTGTAAATTCAGTTTTTTCTTGTCCATTCCGATAAGCGTTTGTCAATGTTGTGAGAAATTTCAAATTGTTTTATTTTCAAATAAGAGAGTTAATGTTTTGGATTGTTTAATTTATTTATTTTATTCTTCAGTTGTTTATATTAATTTCATTTAGTTGTACATTTTGCGTTCACTGGTATTGTATATATATTGTTTTGTTTTTGCGAGTTCGTCTGTTTGCGGACAGATCTTGGTGCGTTCCTTCGCACGCAGCCGTAGAATTTTATACATATACGATTGTTTAACCGTGTCAGGTCAGTTCCTTGATCGATACGAATGTAAGTAGATATATAAAGTTGTATTTCATTGCTGACATTTTGTGATTATTGATTTCAAGTTTTGAATTCACGTTTCTGATTTTATTTCGTTTATCACGGAACTCATTTAATAATAATTGATATTGTATTTTTGTGTACACAATTTAGATATAAGGTCTGTTATTATTTTTACATGCAGGAAGATATTTTAAGTTTAAAGAGTTAATTTTTTTGTTCGTTGTTATTTTTTCTGATTTGTAATTATTTATTAATCACCTCGGGTTGGGTGAATAAAAGCATTGTGCTTGCTTTTATTTTTCATGAATATAAATTACTTGATTTTTCCACGTTTAATTTAGTTGTTTTAATATTGAGACTACGTGGATTGAATTGAAAAAAAAATTATTATCTTCCTGAACTTTTTGTTTTCTGTTGCTTTGTAAAAGGATTTTGAATTGTCCTTTTGTAATTTAAAGTCAAATGCAGTTTTGATTTAGACCAGGACCTTTTTGTCCAAGGTTTTTTTTTTCTGCAAAGTTTGTAATTAATTTTGTTTCTTTTTTTTCAAAAATAATAAAATTATTGAATTTTTATGTCATTCAAAATGCTGTTCTTTTATTTTTAATTAAACCTTTTAAAATTTTTTTTGAGTATAAAAGAAAGTCAGATTTCTTTCACCCACATTTTACTTTTCATGATAGTAACCCTGAGTTTAATTGTTCTTTTGCGCATTGTAAAAAATTTGATTATTTGAGCTAGCTAATTTAAATTTTCGTTTTTAAATTTCATTTTACATTTTTGTTGGTACATTCAGTACACAGCAGTATGTTTGTTTTAAACAAAGTTTTTCTCGGTGTAACTATAAAGTTGCATTTCAACTTCTGATGTAAGCTGTCCAATAATATTAATGACACGGAAAGGCCCTGAAAATTATATTATTCCTATTCTTGAAACGTAATGTAAGTTTTTCATATACATACTTTACTTGATCTTAATATCGTAAGTTTTATAAACTAAAATTTCCTATAACTAATCCAAAGTGTCAGTATCACAGTGTTTTGTTCCTAACCATAGTAATAAAAACAATTTTCTTTCAAAAATATTCGTTTCAAATGTAATCATAATTAATAATTATTTTTTTTAATGAAACTAGGTTTTCAATTCTAGGAATATGGAATGAAACAAGACCAAATCATTTCAGGCGAACTTTGTAGTAATAGCTACATATCAGATGGTTTTACGAAGTGACTCTACATATAATTTAAGTATTCCAATTTTCACACAGAATATTCTATTGCATGAATGTATAATTATAGTGTTTTCACTGTTTTAGTGAATGAATGGTGTTTCTGGTTATGCAAACGGATGCTCTAGATTGGCGGTTTCTAATCTGAGGTAAGCGCCGAACCAATTAAGAAGATAATTCTAGTAAGGGTGGAAAGGTGCGCAAATCGCGTAAGAATTACTGACCAGACTAATCAACAACACTATAAAAATCGGACAATACCCCACTACGTTAAAAAAGTCTATAATTATATAAAACTGGAAATAAGCTACTACCCGAAAATTATAGACCTATAAGTTTACTATCGACTTTGAATAAAATACTGGAAAAAAGTATACAAGAACAATTAAGTGAATATCTGGCGAAGAATAACATAATACACAAACGACAATAAGCTTTTCAGAAAAATTCAGTGACAACGTCAGCTGCAATTGACCTATTAAATAGGATAAAAACCAAAGTACCAGAAAATAATACTGTCGTTATGATCCTAATTGATATGAAAAAGGCGTTTGACAGCATTTCAAACCCAAAATTAATAGAAAAATTAGATAACTTAGGCATAAAAAATACAGAGAAACAACTAATACAAACATATATGTCAAACAGAATCCAGACCACAAACACTAATAACTCTGAAAGCGACCAACTAACAGCAGAATATGGAATCCCACAGGGTGGAAACCTACCACCCATTCTGTATATAATGCATACGCGGACGATATGTGCTTAGTGTACTCAAATCATAACGATCATAAACTACAACAATACATAGACGAGGACAGTACAAAAATAGAGGAATGGTGTTTTAACAACCTCATAACAATAAACGAAAGTAAAACAAAATATATAGTTTTTACAAAAAGACGACTAATCTCTACTTAGATAGTCTATATCAGAATAAGAAACCAAATCATTCATGAAACCACTTAAGTAAAATACCTAGGATTAACGATACAAAAAAAAACCTAAAATGGGATGGACACGTCAAAGACCTTACGAAGAACAACACTAGAACCATAGCAGGCATAACCAGAATAAGAAGGCTAATGCCTGATCACATGAAAAAATCACTGTATGATGCTCTTTGCACATCCCACATGAGCTACATGATCAATGCATGGAGTGACACTACGAAACGTAATATTGACAAACTGCAAAGACAGCCCAATAAGGTTTTGAAGATATTACATAGATTAGAGAAAAAAACTTAATTTTTAGTTTATTTTTTTTTATGTAATTCAAATCCATTATATTTAGTCTCATTGTTCTCAAAAAGTCAGTTAAACATTCCAATTCCATAAAAAGTTACAGATTTTTTTAGTTAGGGAATCAAAAATTTAGATGCTCGATCTCCAGAGGACACAAGCCAAACTCTCAATCCACAAGACGAGAACAGCATAACCCGGTAATGTAGTCACAGATCCAGTTCGAACAATTTATGGATTGTTAGTCCCGCTGGATAGCTCATGTAAAACGAGAACGCGCAACCGCGTCTCTAGTGATTCGAGCAGCTATCTGTCATGACTTAATAAAAACATCAAAGAGAAAATGCCTAAATACAATTAGAACAAAAAATGCCACGAAAAATTGTCGCTGAAAATCCCGAACTTATAAATGCCGAGTATTAGAGGCAAAATGATTAAACACGCGCATTTTTTGTTTCAAATAATCATTGCGCAGAGCAAATATTGTTATTAGTATAATGAATGTTTTCCTTCAACGTATGAATATACATAGTTTATTATAGAAATGTTCTGCATTTCAATGATTTTTGTTCATTACGGTCCTGTTCGGTTATATATTAAATTTAGTGAAAGCGTTAGCAATCATGGCGTATACTTTTCATTAAGGTATACAGATGTATTAGTCAACTTCCCTATGATTGATGATAATTTTGTGTTTTAGCATTATATCTGTGGCAGTTAATTTAAGTGTTTAGGTATTCGTTTTTATGATTTTAGAACAGTTTTTATAGACACTTTTCCTAGATCTATTAAATTTTTACGCATGTTCACGTTTCTGAGACGTCAGTTTTTTACGCACTGAAAAAAGTATTGCAACTGTATTGAAAGCTTACAGAAATGCGACGAATTGTTAAGATTCTTTATTAAAATCCTATTTATAACGCATTTAAATTAAGAGTTATTATTTTGTACTCGCATTACTTTGATTATTCGCAAAAAATATAGGTGTCCAATACATCTGAGCATATCTGTATTATCTGTCTGTTCTTATAATAAATTGCAAGCAATTAAAACAACGGATAGGACATCATTTAATATTTTTTGACTACCACATCCGAAAGTACAACCTTACTACATTCATTTGCGGATAGAAAGCCACACGTTACCGAATTGAACCATGAATTGCTGTGAATTGAACAATCAAGAGATTCTGAAGTTTCTTTGGGCTCAGTTTTTAAAATAGCTGTCAAACAATGTGTCATTCAAATAAGAGTGATATGTACAAATGCAAGCAAATTAATGTTAGTACG
Source organism: Cetonia aurata (assembly GCA_949128085.1). NCBI lineage: Eukaryota > Metazoa > Arthropoda > Insecta > Coleoptera > Scarabaeidae > Cetonia > Cetonia aurata. The sequence continues at coordinate 50,362,025 of OX421883.1, read as the reverse complement.
AGGTAATCATGTGGTTGGCAGTCGAAAAAATATTGTAGGCAGCACGGTTAGAAAGTTTCCTTATCGAATTCGTTTGGTTGCTCGCCTCGGCTAGCAATTTCGATCGCCCTCGGTAAAACATCACTTTCGAGCCTTAATACGTAAATAACTATTATTATGTTCATATGGTGAATAATTTTACGAAAATTGTACGTAAAAAATAGAAAGGCATATTCATTTCCTGTTCATATTATCAACAAAATTATTGAACGTAGGAGAGGATAGTTACTATAATAAATATCATCCTTGGACTGACATAAAATGATTAGTTATAATAATAGTAACAACGTATTTATTTCACCAACAAATGTTGTTATTACTTAATCAGACATTATAAATAGTTATACCTAAACAAGTTCATGCGCGGAAATTCGTTAAGTGGCGCTTTCTATCCTGGAATGAGTGTAGTAAGGTTCTACTTTCGGATGTGGTAGTCAAAGAATAATATTTTATCGTAAATAAATATGAAATATTTCATTCTGTCAATAAAAATCACTCAATAAATGTAAATTATTGATCTAACGACCAGTGTTTTTCTCAGTGCAGACACATGTAAGATCATTAAATAAATACTGCATTATTTCTCTGTATTTGCGCTGTATATTTTTGTGATAGAGTTATAAAAATGTTTAAATCCAATTCAATATCCCTTCTACGTTCGTTACGACGCAGAAAAATATGCTGTAAGTATGTAATTTTCGCAAGAGGGTTGGCGATGACAGATTCCTCGAAAGGGTGTATGCGTGTCCCGTGCGGTACGGTGGTGTGGGGGCGTAGTAGTCCCCATACGGGACACAATAAGGGCGGGGGATGCGGTATCCAGGGTGGACACTATCGATCAAACTGGCCGGGGTCGTTTCGGCGGAATGTGTGTTGGTGTGATGGTGTGCGTGCGTAGGGGATTATAGAGGGGTATGGGGCAGAACATAGCTCAACCACCTTTCGCCCAGGACACACGCAGCAGCAGCGGCTGTCAAACGGAACGTACCCGCGCGCAATACACCGCATACACACGCACACAATCATAAAATTTATGCGCCCATCGACTTCGCGACTTGTCGATATTCGTTATGGAGAAAATTTGACTCGGTCCTGATTGATTTACGGTTATGATTTGTGCGTTCCGTGTTGTCGTGTGCATCGGCGGCGCGTCGCGGGCTGTTGCAAACGCGTAATAAACACGAAACTATTGTCAACGGACTTAATTATGATGCTGGTCTAAAATATCGTTCCTCTCGTCCGGTTAGCATACGATATGTTCACGAATTCACAACGTGACGTATACACATCACGACGCCAGATATCATCATGAAATTAGTCCTTACAATCCCTCAGTCCAGCATGCTAGCATATTCTAATATAATACATATGAACGAGAATGTCTTTATCCGTCATCCATCTATTGTCCTATAAACCGAAACGCAATACAAATTTACTATTTTGTCTTATTGCTACGTATTTTCTTTAATACAAAGTAGCACAGCGTATTTATAGCATACTGGAATACTAAATTGGTACTAATTTTCGAAAACGCTCATCTGTCTATTAATAATAAAGAAAAAAAGACTAAATTGAGTTAATGTTCCCTCCTGTTACATAATTCTTTCAGCGTCACGTTGTAACTAATATTTTTTTCGAAGGAATAATCACGTAACACTGCCATACTCCCTTTGTAATTTTGCCGAATGTTTTTTGATTATATTTCATTAGTTTTACCATATTTGCTCAAATTGACGTTTTAGTATGATTAAATTTCAAAAACAAAAGACTTCACTGCAAAAAATTACAGTAATTTTACTATAGTAAATCGGAAATATTACATGAAATAACGTTGTGAATTTACTACGATAAATCATGTAAACCTTGTTTTACCTGATTTTTCCAGGATATTTGAGATGGAAAGAGAAGTTTCGGTAAAATTTATAGTTATTTCATGTACTTTTAAGATGTAATAAAAATGAAAAGAAAAATACTGTAAAAAACATGTAATATTTTGCGATTGCTACTAAAATTTACTTAATAATGTAAAAGTGACAAATTTTTCAGGTAATTATTGCACATTAAATGTAATTTTACCAACATTTATTAATTTTACAGAAAAAAAAAACGAAATATAAAAATATCCTCAAAAGAAATCTTATTAAAGAGACAAACATTATTTTTGTTGTCGTTTAGGCGGGGAGTTCTGTAAATTGTGCACTGCTCAAACGATTCTTAATTTATTTCACCAATAAAACATACATAAGGGCAATATTCATAAAACATAACCGCCATAACTACTCCTACAACATGTACGTATGAAGGTATACGTTGTACATAAGCAAAAGCGCGAATTCCCCGGGCGAGAAATTTAAAAATTCAAATTTGACTACTACATTTTTATGCTATTTTTAGTCTTCAAAAGGGTAGGTACTAAAGTACTGTAATGTAATATCATCTCTACATATTATATGTATATACCTATTCATCCAACAAAAGTCTGCGCATACATATTCGTTTATGTATAAAAAACTATATAGGTAAGATTTCGCATTATAGCGATCCTGTAGTGGAAGCGAGATACACAGAGGTATCACAGGTGCATTAGAACGGTAAAGAAGTATACGGAATATTCGACTGGATTACATTAGCATATTGCTATGATGCACCCATCTCAATCCTAATGTGACAAATAATTTGATCATTTAAAAAAATCGAAATTGTTCCGTTTGGCCGTAATCTCAGTCACGTTATGTCATAAGTAAAGCAAGTATGTATAGAAGCTGCAACTTTTAACGTCCACGCTTCCAACAATAAGTAAAGTTCCAGTCACAACAAAGAAACAAAACATATTAAAGAAATAAATGTAATAGAAGACTGTAGCTGTGTTATAGATGACAAATCCAGTTATTTCCATCCCTTTTGTTGGCCTCGGGCAATATCTATTGTGACGTAATTTTCAGCCAAGTTACAGCACAATAGCTTAGATTTTACGAGCTTGGTCATTTTTCTTTTTTCCTTTCGTCATATCGAATAACCGATTATCCATTTCGCCAATGACATTTTCACAGAGGGGTTAGTTGACATACGTCTGTCTTTAGCGAAGATTTTAATTAAGTTTACTGTGTTGTAACAGGAGAAGTAATTAGTGTGTCGGTAAGTGAAAAGTTAATTTTCGGAACCGAATACCCCCGGGCGCAGTCTGGGTGGCGATCGTAAGACTCTGAAGCGGTAGGTAGTAGAAGCAGCGGCGTTGGTGGCTAACGCGCTCCCCGTCAGGATCGCCTGTCAATCGGATATCCGGCCCCAGGTTTTACGCGGTTTCCCTTGAGAATTCGCTCGGCTGATTCAGCTGCCTCCTTGTTCTTCCGCCTCTTCGTTGCCGTTTTCTCCGCTCATGCCTCACCGACGTTACCGTACTGCCGCCAGGAATAAAAATAAAGTTTATTTTGTTACATTTTGTTTTTCTACCATCTCTGGCACAACTAAAATCATATTTTATTTAGGCGGAAGCGGATTTCACTCATCCATACTCTACTATAAACAAAAAAAAAAGAAGAAGATAATGGAAAGCCATTTAAGCGAACAAATGTAAATAGAAAGTGCAGTACAAGTTTTATGAATACATTTTTGTATTTGAGATGGAAAACGAGGAAGGACAGAAATTACTAGTTATGATATTCTCTTCATATGAAATTTGAAGGGTTAGTTAAAATTATGAAGACTGCAATTTATTATCGCTAATATTCATTTTAGGAAATTATCGCCAACATAAAAGTTTGTTGTGAAGCTTTTATCTTACATTTGAGAATATTTTAACTTTTTTTTCTTCAACTGTGTTCAAGTTATGTCTATCCTTTTTTAAATGGGGCTTCATAAGGCTATACATTGATTTTTCTAAAATTTATTTTAATAAAATTTTTAGAAGAAGACGGTTTTTTAAATAGCTATAATAAATGTTATATAGTTGCATTGCAAATAGATAAAAGCGATGCGATAAACACACGTACGTCAAATATTTTACCAATATTTCAATTGTACAATTTGTTGTTGCTAATATTAGCAATGGCGTGTTTAAGTGAACGTAAAATAATTAAAATGCTTATAATGTTGGAGATAGAAGCAGACGTTTACAAGACTTTTATAATTTATTTATTTTAATATTTATTTAGTACCCATGCATCAAATATTTAACCTTTTCAAACGTTTCAATAAACCACTACTCGTTTGTTGAAGATTCGCTAAAAAGTGGTAAACACAGATCAGCGAAAAACGATAAAGAAAAACTGGATGTTTTATTGGTTGCGGCTGAAGATCCTCATCTAACACCGTGTATGCATTTCCCCCAAAATAATTTTTTGCATATGTTTTACGCGTAGATTTCCACGGTTGTTATTCATGCTATACATTGCTTGGTTTCCGGATTGAAACCGCCTCCTGGAACTTCTTCCGGCAGACTTTCTGTGCAGTCCTATACGAGTGTGGACAAACGTCAGACAGAGTTCCAGGGCGGGCTCTCAACTCGGAAACCAAGCAGCGTACAACACTGTATGTGGTGTTTATAGGATTGTATTATCGTTACTCTTTTATCGATGGTAATTTAACTATAGGTCAATATTTGAAATTAATGGAAAATGAACACACGCAAATGCTTGTATTCCCAATAACAGTTTCTGGTTACAGCAAGATGATAGGTGTAAACGCTCGTCAATATCTGGATAGCGTTTCTCTCAAGAGATGAATTGAAGAACGGGGAAACAGAGCAGCTAACTCGTTCACCAATTCTTTTTCCTCTTTGCGTACACGTAAAAACACAATGTTTGTAAAGATAAGTTCAGTGACGCGAAAGATTTCGAAATTAAACTGACTAGCTACTAATCACTGCAAAATTAGTTCTCGTAAAGTTTCGTAAAATTAGATGTAATAGAAATGGGTCTGTAATTAGTAAGAAGGTCACAATCACCTTCTTTATGCGCTGGTGCTATTTTTGCAGTTTTCCAGCGTTCCGGAAAGACACTAGACGAGATTGAAAGATTAATAATAATTTTCAGAGGAAATGCAAACGCAAATGTACAGCCAGTTTGTTAGTAAAAAAAAATAATGCTATTAATTCATCATTATTAACTAAAGGAAAAGAATGAGGTAAAGAGTTGTGTACAACATCAGTCAATGAAGTGTCATCTAATGAAGCAAAAGAAGAAGAAAAAGTATCTGCAAAACCATTGACTATATGTGATAACATAGAGGAAGAAGACATGATACAATGTATTAAACGTCACACTTGGGTCCATACAAAATGTGCTGGAGTGAATCGAAGGGTCAAGAGGTACTTTTATGTTAATTGTACTTGATGGTTCATTTTAAGCAACCGGCAGTCCATTTTAGAAAACCAGCTTCCTTGATCGAATGGCATGATTTTTCTAAACTAATGTATCGTGGTATTACTTTGTATTTTCTTAGAAATTAATTACACTATTTGAAGGTCAAAACAGCATCTTTCTTTTCCATTGAATCGTTTTTATTAAAACTACTTTTACAGGCTCATATATATAAAAAAAAAAAATGTTTAGGTCAATCCGCAATTATCAGAACAAAAATTATTTTAGTAAAAAACATACAGTATTAATTTACTACTATTCATAAAAGAAATCAATACACTCTCATATATGAACAAAAAAAAAAAACCTAGAAAACAAAATTCAAACAAATTTTAGGCATCAGCATTCATAATTCATAAAATATTCGTTGTGAATTGTCCTACTTCACTCGATATAGAAGCAAATACACGTATATATAATTCAAATTTCCATTAATAACGTGTTTCTGTCTCTGTATTCTTTTTTTATACAACAGCGTTTGATCTTGATATCAAAGTAATATAAATTTATCAGAATACCGCGTTTAGTATCATTACGAACATAAAATATTCAATTTCCCATTATAATTAAAGCATGGTTCCACTAGTAGCTGGACTGAACACATTGTGATTTATCGCTTGTTCTAATTAAACGGATCTGTACATTTCAATTCTTGAATAAGGATAATTTAGTGATTGGTCTTATTTGTTTCAATTTTCAAGGTGAATATACATATTACCTATTCATATAGCATTATAATGCAAAGAAATGTTTGAGAATTGCAAGTAGCAATTCATATATCGCGTGTGAGGTTCAAGTATGTTCACACGGTGACACACGGTTCCCAATCAATTGAGTACTACACAGACACAGATAGAGCAATGGAGGAAACGACAATAGCTTATTAAGAAACAAATCGGTTGCCCTCTCATCTTTCTTGCACACGGGATATAACGAGTTGGAACCTTCAAAAAACGGAGGGATCCGAATATATTTGAAGTAGGTAGTAAGTTTCTATTTTGTATTTACTGCCTACGTAGAGCAAGTATCGCTAGTAATTTAGCAACGTCATCAGTAGTGCGGAAGACGCTATTAATCCTGAAGTGATAATATTTCCAGGAAACTTTACTACAGTTTACCAACATGCTACTCAACGTTAGCATAGACAAAATTGTAAATATCTGAAAAGTAGTGAGATTTAGAAGTGAAGGGCGTTCCTAGAACCCTTCTTCTTCTTTAAATACTGAATGTGTAGATTATTGTAAGAAAAGCAATCGTTTTGTCTGAAACAAATAAGTTGCCATTAACTTTCAATAAAACACAATATTGCAAGATGATGAAAACATTTTTATGACGATCCTTAGATAAACTTTTGTAATTAATTTAGCTGCGTTTATTTCGTTGCAGACAATCGCAAGAAATGATAGTGCACTACACTTAAAAAGTAATGGCAACAAACTTTTATAGCGTATGATATTATAACTACTGTAAGTCCTATAGAATTTTTAATAAATAGTAATATAACGTGTGTAAAAATTATCGCAAAAACTGCACGCAGGGACATACTTCGTTTAGTTTTAAATAAAAAATCTTAATGTTAAAATGTCGTACATGCTTCACATACGAAGCATGATACGATATTGCAGGAACCATTTGAAAGAAATATACTATTGTAATTGTAGATACCGTAATCATTTCTGTATTTCGATCTTCGAAAATAGTTTACTCGTTATTAGTATGGGTAAATCTCTATGGGTAATCTGGTTCTATAGAAGGATTCATTATATTTTTGTTGATCTTAAGGACGTACTCTTCATTGCTCGTACTTTGTTATGGTGGTTCTAGAATTCAGTTTATTCCTTATTAACCCGTCTGACTGCCGAGTTACGCAATAACGGCATTCATACCCTATGCAATTCCAAACTTGGTGCAGTGATGGCCTCTGGTATCGTGGCTATGTATCCAGCTTCTTTAAATTTCCGTTTGAGTTGTCTATCTTCTTTCGATAGGATGGAAGTACTGTCCCACTCTATTCTATGATCTGTTGCTCAAGCATGCATGCTGTGCCAATTTTGATTTCTCTGTTTCTCCTTTCTTGCAGATCTCTTTGTGTTCTTCTACTCTTATTTTAAGCGGTCTGCTTGGTTCACCATGTATGAACGCCCACGTTCACATGGAATGCTGTACACACAGTTTTTCGTTCGTTAGTTTATGTTGTCGGTTTCATTCTAGTTATGTATGATCTTGTTGTATTGGAAGTTCTTATCGCCGTTCTGATGTCGTATTGGTTGCCTATCCGTCTGAGTTTTTCTGGTAGGCCTTTTATGTATGGAATGTCTTCTCTGATAGCATTTGTTCTCAGATTTCTTGCTTTAGACAACATATCTTCGGGTATCCATTCATTCTGAGTGTGTCGGTGATAATTTGAATTTCTTTATATGATTTCTGCTCTGTCATACAGGTACTTTGCAACTCCAATTTTTATGTGTTGCCCTGTATAAATTGATTTTCTATACACACTAGTGTTTATGTTTCTATCTCTCATTTTCTGGACCAGGACATCTAAGAATAGGATGGCATGCTCCTTTTCCAATTCCATGGTGAACTTGATTGAAGGTTCTATGTTGTTAATGTGTGTAAGGTATTCCTCTAGACCATTTACACAATGCGGCCATATGACAAAGGTGTCGTCAACGTATCTGAGACACAACCCTGGCTTGAGATGATGTGCTTTTATTGCTGTTTGCTCAAACTCTTCCATATATATGTTGCTCAGAATTGACGACAGAGGGGAGCTCATCGCTATCCCATACCCTTGTTTGTAGAATTTGTTCCCTATCTGGAAATACGTTGTTTCGATGCATATTGTAATTAGTTCCATAATGGTGTTGATAGTCAAAGTTGTTCTCGTTGGTAAGGTATCGTCTTTGGAGATTTTTTTTTTATTATTATTCATAATGAGGAAATTTACCGGAGGGCAAATACGTATAATTCCCTGGCCAACCATGCAATCAACAAGCAATAGTCCTTATCAGAGCTACTTTGATGACGGCAGTAGCACCACTGCCGAAATGTCGGATTTCCAAAATCAGACAATGGAAGCGGTCCAAACTGCATCAATTCATAAAATAATACATAAAAAATGTTTAATGACAGTGTATTTTCTAACAGGATGCTCAGCCAAACGTTAACGGAAAACCTCGTCCTTTGGTGACCATATTCTCGAAATGCATGCGTATTTTCCTCCAGCCAATGATGAAAATTATAAGTATTAAATAGACCATCTCTGGTGGTAAACGTATTCTTATCGCTCCAAAAATTAAGTACATCTTAAAAGTTGCCATCTTTTTGAGTCCTATTTAAGGTTGTGTTGCAGAAGTTTAATCAAAAAATTTTGGCGTTTTCATAGAACGGCTGAACTTTACCAATATGATAGGGATGAAAAAGGTTTAATAGGATAATCAAAACAATACAAAGAGCAAATAGTCACGATGAAAGCAGAGTTTACAGAAAATTAAACACAATAGTCGAATTAAAGGATTTTGATTGGAATCACTTTGAAATACAAAATCATTGTTCTACCACGTTATCAAATGTGTTTTTAGTGAAAGCGCACTAAAGAAGAAATCTTAAAAACAAACTTTTAAATCAAAAAGAAAACGTTTAGAAAATAAAACTAGTGAAAAATCTTTGTTTAAACTAAATTGCTAAATTTATATCTCTAATAACAGATAGCAAAGAATAAGGTTTATTGTTAGTTATGTTCAACAAAAGTCTGAAGTTCAAGAACCCCGTGAAAACAAACGAAACATGTTACGACATACGAAGAATCTAACTTCAAAAGAAATCAGATTTTCACACATCAGAGTCAATGTCGATTGTGTCCTGCCAGGTACGGACAGCGCTGTTTCGTGCTTATTAGCAACTCATCAGCGTACCATAGGCAAGACACAATCGACACCTCTCCCGTGCTGCGGTATATGCACCGTAAGCAAGTCAAAGAGAATGACATGACTACAACGACATCTATACAACAAGTGTATAGATGCCCAGCGTCCTCCGCAGGTCTAAGCACAGCATACAGAACACTGCAAGAGTAGGCTTACACAGTAAGCCAATGACCACTAGGGTGCAGCACTTACACGAAAAGCGTGTAACCTAAAATATACGAAGAATCTAACTTCAAAAGAAATCAGATTTTCACACATCAGAGTCAATGTCGATTGTGTCCTGCCAGGTACGGACAGCGCTGTTTCGTGCTTATTAGCAACTCATCAGCGTACCATAGGCAAGACACAATCGACACCTCTCCCGTGCTGCGGTATATGCACCGTATGCGGTATATGCACCGTATGCACCGTATGCGGTGCATATACCGCAGCACGGGAGAGGTGTCGATTGTGTCTTGCCTATGGTACGCTGATGAGTTGCTAATAAGCACGAAACAGCGCTGTCCGTACCTGGCAGGACACAATCGACATTGACTCTGATGTGTGAAAATCTGATTTCTTTTGAAGTTAGATTCTTCGTATATTTTAGGTTACACGCTTTTCGTGTAAGTGCTGCACCCTAGTGGTCATTGGCTTACTGTGTAAGCCTACTCTTGCAGTGTTCTGTATGCTGTGCTTAGACCTGCGGAGGACGCTGGGCATCTATACACTTGTTGTATAGATGTCGTTGTAGTCATGTCATTCTCTTTGATGTTACGACATTTTAAGATTGAGACTTTTTTATTCAGATCCGAACGAAGAATGTCGCTGCGTGTAGCTTTTGCGGGAATTTATACACACGTGTATATGGATAAGTACCTGCAGGATAGTAGGTAGCTTATTGCAGTCACTGCATTTTTATTATGTGGTAATATATTTATCTATTGTTCTTTGTGTACGTGTGATGGGAGTCTGTACTTATGACAACTCCAATCAATTTTAGCAAATGACACTACCAAACTAAAATCTACCACATCTAAAAGTAAATGATTCAATTGCAGAGCTCTAAAGGTAAACTGATTCAAACAGATAGCTGGCTTGAAAGACAAATATTCTAGTGGAAAACTTCAAACCCTATCAAAAGTGGGGTATGCTTTTTACTTTGAAATTTTAAGGTTCAGCATATATATCTTAATGGAAATGTGTGGAAAACCCGAGAAAATAGTTGCTCAATGGTCGATTCAATACATTATTCCTGAGGAATGTTCGGAATAGAAATTTTGCCGGAGCCGTGCTTTAGAGATAGTCATTTAGGAAGCGTTACACTTGATTTTGTTTTTCTTTAGTACTTAAATCAACGCTTTTATTACACGTACATTCGTGGAATATAAAATAAGACGAAGAGAGGAAGAGATGGAAGCCATTCGTAACGCAGTGGAGTTTTTCGAGAGTCCGCTCCATGGCTCGGGTAGTATCAAGTAGAACGAACCGCTCTGGCACAAAAAGTATCTGGCAAGGGTCACATGGCCGCTACATTAGTCGGGCTGAAATAGCTGCGGACGTTGTTTCTTTGCCGTCGCCTAGGGCAGTCGCGCCGGTCTGGCTTCCAACACTGACGCACACACATATAGAGATATACAGGAGCGCACACCGACGAATACAACACATGGGCACGGCCAACAGCGGCAGTAGCAGCGGCAGCAGCACCCGCTCGGAATCATAATGTCGGACGCAAAAACACGATGAAAGGTTCACTATTACTTTTTCATTTTTAATGCCTTCCCTCCGCCGTCTACATAGTCGCCTATCCGTACATCGCATCGGTCCGATGCCACTGCCGGTTTTGCCTCCACTACTGCTGCAATTATTACTCCGAAGACCACTGCCTTTATACTTGATTGATTCTGATTTTATTTGACGCGACGTAGACCGCGACATCGCACTATAAAAATCACATTCGGATCGCGTTTTCCCGGATTTCTAATTAAACATACTGTCTCGTCGTCAGATGTCAAGCGGCGGCTAAGGTAAAAAAAAAACGATCAACGACCACATATCGAGTTGTATCTGTAGTCTGGTGACTCGACTTCGAAAATGCACGCGAGAAAGGACCGCAAGCGTTAATTACATTTAACCAACGGCTATATTATCACCTCCGTCTTCATTAATTTATTAAGCACACCGTATGTTTATCCTCAGGAGGAGGATAAGCAATCTAGCGCTAGATCAAATCTAGCGGTAGTTTAAAGATCACACTTGTACTAATTCTGCTATACAGACTGTCCTTAGTAAGAGTGGGAACCGACGATATCACTATACGAGTACATACCTATACTTTTAGGTATCCTTATGATATTACGGAGCTAATTTAACAAAAAAAAATAACAGGACATAGACTTTTAAGTTAAAAATGAGTTCACATTTTCTTTCAATCGTAGCTAAACACTTATAAATAATAACATAATCAACGAAATGATATGTACTTCATATTCGATTTGTCCAATATAAGCCATAACAAAAATCCCAAAAGAAAGGTGAAAAAATCCCTTACCACAAAATCAATCAAATTTGTGGTAAGGGATTTTTTCACCTTTCTTTTGGGATTTTTGTTATAGTTTTCAAGCCACAGTCTCCACCCATCACACAATATAAGCCACTGAACAAGATTTATGTGAAATGGTGAAAGTTAGACCATAAATTCTCAAGATATTGCTATTGATAAAAGGAAAACAATCAGAAAAAAAATGTGTTTTCAAGGCAGAAGAATACCGCATACATATCACCTTTACTCATAAAATAAAAGTTTTAAAAGCATTATAATTTCAATAGGGAGTAATATATTTTTCATAAACTGTTAAAATTGACTGAGAAGCTATTATGTTTCAGTTTTAACGTTAACCGTAATGCAGGATGATGAGCGTTTTATGTGCATACTAAATGCCAGTGAGGCATCAGACAAATTTAAAGAAAACAACACATTTTTAGCATCAATATTTTGAAACAATTAAAATTTGCAACGTAGAACAGAATGGAGGTCGTCATCGGTGTTTCGTTTGCCAACAGTAGCTACATAGCAATTAATTTTACGGTAGTGGAACGCGTGTTTATATTTGCTATAGTCGGCGAAATAGCCGGACGCGATAAATAATTTAATACCCAAAACAAAAGGGCGTTTTCAAACCCACCTTTTATGCAAACTATAGGTACTGTTTTAGCATATAATTTTCGATCAATGTCATAATAAAAATAAACCTTTATAGACAAGAGATGTTTAGTCAAATACTATTATTATCAATGGATGGTATGAATAAAATGGAGAATTAATTCTTTATTCGAGTAAGTATTTGGAATGTTTGTAATTTTTATCTTTATCAATGTACAGTTTATGGAAGGCACCTACGCACACTCTCCTCCCTCAGTGCGAAACTGTACAGCCTACATATTTTACATATAAAATTTTGCAATTAAGTTCATGCAACCATTATGTATTCTACTGTAACCAGTACAACCATTTGGTTATTAAATAGCGTATTATTGTCTTTTATGTTATACTAATTTTTTAGTCTAAATGTTATAGCATTGGCGCATGTTTGTAAAGGAGAAGTCAGTTACCATGCTAGAAGTCACAAATCAATTACAACAAGCAAATAAAATAAAAAATTTTAAAGGTGATCATGGAATGATAAAAACACATAAAATCCCCAGAAACCCCCATTCACTATTTCCCACACTGAAACAAAAATATTTTTGAACAACGTTTCATAGACTTGTCTTTTATATCGTTTCTAAGGCGATAACTATATTTATATGGTCATTCCACGAAATTCAAGTGCGAATAGAAAACCGTTTCTTCAGAAGAGTCATTCATGAACGTTTTCTCAGAAACAACTGAATGAATGGATTATACTTCCATAAACTAAGCGATAACAAAATCTATTTATGCGTACAAAATCTTTTGGAAAATATGTTCACTATTTCGATTTGTCATAAAATTTTGATCAAGACCAAATTTAAAAAAGAAATTGCTTAACTATTTAGAAGAAAATACAACAATCGTTAAAAACATTCATTGGTTTTCGAAAAGAATACCTATGTCTATCATTGGAATAAAGTCGTATTCATAAGTAAATATTTTGCCGTTTACGCGGAATACATTTTTTGACACCTAATATGTGCACCAAATTGCTCACTTTTGTGAACAATTTCACAACAAAATGGTACTAATTTTAATCACTTCCAAGCTAGCAAGAAACAAAGAGATCTACGTGCAAAATGTGGTTGCAAGAGTTTCAACGCCTTTAAAATATTAGATTTAGCTAGTTAAAACTAAACGAGCAAAGAATTATTTAAAATACCACCCTAAATTATGTAAGTTAGATACATATACAAAATTGAACAAAAAACACGTATTACGTATTAAACTTTTTATTGTACCGAAACAAGAGTTTTTAAAAGAAAATTTTATTTTTGCAAAATTTACAGGGTTTTATTAAGAAATTCGTCTTTGCGTTCTTTCGTAATGTTAGAATATAACACAAAACAGAAGCAATACGCAAAGTTCGGGTAATATATCTTCATGATTTTTGTTGAAGACACTTAAGTTAGGCGCGAACATAGTTGCAATCGTATCGAACGTTGTGACACAGTTTACACAGAGAAAAATACTGGTCGTAATATCAATAATAACACTGATTGACAAAAATGAACTTTTAATTTGTCACATGAACTTTTTTGGTCTTTTTTACTTTATTGGCCAGTCTTTCTTGTGGTAGTGATTGTTTCGATCTTTACTGTCCCATTCACATAAAACGCAACAATACTTTGTAAAACCTAGCTGCAATCCGATAAGTAAAGCAATGATTTTTAAGTCCCCACATAGTTTAAATGAAAATTTATTAAACTGGACTTTTTCTAGAACCAATTTCATGTTTTCGTAAGTTTCTTTCATACCGAAAGCATGTGCTACTGGAACAGAGGAAAATCTATTTCCATTATGCAAGAGTACAGCTTGCAAATTGGTTTTTGACGAGTCTATAAACAAACGCCAATCTTGTGGTTCAAATTCAATATCTAGGAAGTTCATAACCGAAGTTCATTGCAATAAATTAAATTTTCTTCTTGAAAAAAGAACTTTTTTAGTTCTTCGTCACGGCTACGAAAACGGCACACCTTAGTATCTGGATGAAGCAAATTCCATTCTTTCAATCTAGATCCTAATAGTTCAGACTGGTTTTTTGACAATTTTAAGTCGCGAACCAGATCGTTAAGAGTTGAGTTACCAAATGAGGCTCCTTACTATAAGGTACATAGGTTGGATCATGAATTTCATCTGCAATAATTGCATTACATGAAGGTAACTCGATGTCATCATTTGCTGCGTCATTTGCTGGATTTGGCACTGCAGGTATAGGTAAATCAGATACGTGGTCTACAGGCTCTGGCCAAATCATGGGTTTTCCAAAAGCCATATATCGCTTTCCTTTTGCCCAACCTGTAAGATTCTTTACACATGTCGTACAGCATATATGAGGTGCCCAATTCTTATCTTAATGAGCCACAGAGAAGCCAAAATAATCACGATAACACTGCTTTACCAGTTCAGTTAAATTTCGTCGCTGATTTTTGAAAGTTAGTTCACCATATACGTAGCAAAAAGAATTATGATGATTGATGCACGTCCTTTGCTTTTGTATTCTAAACTCAAAATATTACACTTTTTTAAACGAAAACTTGATGCAATTAAACCGTACGTATTAACGGAAAATAAGGTAAAATCATAAGTGGGTGTCACAACAAATCTGTGCGTGACAGAAACAAATTAGTTTGTGTTTTGCAATGAGGGTATATAGTAAAGTAATAATTAGCATACAGAATCCGTGTGGTAAAAACCTTGTTGATCAGTGTTACAGTAGGTACAGTAGGTTACAAGTTCAATAAATAATTTTGTTTATAACATGAATACACATTGTTGTGTTTGAACGCAAATAAGTATTAAATGATATCCTGTCCGCTGTTTTAATGGATTACAATTTAATGCAAGAACAAACAGATAACATTTCTTGACGAAAATTATAGGTTATGATAGCCAACTCATTCACTAAATATATAAAGCAATGAATAAAATTCATTGAAATGCAGTTATTTATATTTCTATAATAATTTATATTCATAGGATGAATAAAAACGTTTATTATAACACTGATGTTTTTTACAACAATATCATATTTCATTGAACCAATCTAGTCATCATTTCATCTTCAATAATTTTGGTTACAAAAAATAGTTTGAATTCATGTTTTTTACTCGAATGGAAGGATATATGCGTATATATAAAAATTGATGTTCGTGTCCAAACTGTATTCCAAAGATATTACAAGCTAGAGTACATGTTTCGTTCATTTAAATTCAACATCCACTAATAAAACATATAAGTATCATTATTATTGCTGTATCACTCTACGCTATGTATATTTGAAATTTTTTATCGTGTTTTACGCTTTTGACGTTTATGAGCCCAAGGATGGCCGCCAGAGGCTAAAACATGTAGCTTGTAATATCTTTGAAATACAGTTTGGACACGAACATCAACTGATTTCATTTTTATATAAATGAATAGTTTGTTAACCAATAAATTCCTTCGTCATTTAATAAAATCTCGTTCAATGATTTGATAAACTAGGTCTTACAACCAATTTGAATGCACTAGTTCGTGTGAACGATGAATGTTCTCATTGTTTCAAGACTTGTTTTTCATTCAATATAGATATATTATTTTTGTATCGCGACGCGTATTTGATAGCACATTGGACTGCGTCATAAACTTTTGTTTTGCATTGTAAATTTTGCATTTTGGTTTGTAACGCAAATTTTGTGTACAAAATCGCCCAATATATGTTTTTGTTTATAAGAATGAAGGAGATCAACTAAAGAGAAGCCCTCCCAGTTAACAGCGTTCAAAAGGCAGCGACAATATAAAATTTTAAAATGCATGTCGATGCAGAGAATGATTCTCTAGATACCTAATTATTGCTATTCAGGTAATCGTTCGTATGGTATTTGTGTGATTTTGAACTTTTCTTGATGTAATTTTTGATTGTTGAGAGGTTTTGTGTTCTGAAATAATATACTGTAAATACTGAAATCTTTGGAAAAGATACAGCGCAATAATGCATACTTTATCAGCGAAATGGTTTAGGTACTTAGATGACTAAAAGGAGGGCAAATGTTTAATAAACATAAAAGTTTAGTTACAGAAAGAATCAAAAGAGGAAAATTGGAACAGAAGAACAGGTAATTAAGTTTTTCAGTGTGGCGATACTGAAAAACCGACAAATAAGTTGCTGTAATGTTTCTACACACCATCTATAAATAAAAACAGGCAAAAGTACAGAATTGAAACAACACGGTGTAGTAAGGGCTATAATTTTCATAGAATGCAGTACAATTCGCCTCGTGTCTCCGATCCACACGACGTATACCGGATGGAACGTTATTTTCATAAGAGAATATTGGGGGGTAGAGAGGGGACACGTAGATACTACGCCGCCAGCACGCTCACTCGTCTCCAGCGCGCGTGTGGGTGTACGTACGTGTGCGAGAGAGCTTTACCCGTATGCTCTTATTTAACCCACCCTGTCCTAAACACATGCCCCATCCCCCTTTTCCAATATCGCCACGGCTGACATTTGAAGCGGACGAGCAGCTCCGCCGCTGCACCCTTATCTGTGGGGGTGTACGCCAATATAGCACGCACCCGACACCCCACTAATCAATCTACCCTGCTGAGTTCTTCCAACGCACAGAACTACTACTACGCCGTCACCCCACCCACGTTGCGCCTGGCGCTCCTCGTGCCTTTCCCACCCGAACGCCCGCCCCCGGTCTCCGCTCCCATTCCGTTCGACCGCTCTTCACTGGACAAGGGTGCAAAGTACGAAATTTTCCGAGAAAGTTTTTTTTCCTTCTCCGGTTCGGCTCCCTCCCTTACTGCGAATATAAGAAAATACATCGGAGTTCCTTAATTACTTTGCTAGATGCTTGTATATGGTTTTGAAAAAAAAAAAATGAAAAAACAGAAGAAGGCAGGATCGTTTTAATAACGTCTTTTTCATCATGTCCGGTGTGAGTATGAACAATTTTTCACCCTGATATATATTACAGAACCCATAAAGCCATGCTGGCTGATACAGCTAAAGAAATTAAAAAGAAAATATAAGATTCTCTGCGTATAAATACAGATATGCTCAGATGGAAAAGTAAGGATGAAAGTAAAGTGAGTTCAAAATAAAACTCATAATTTAAATGCGTTATAAATAGTACCTATTTTAATAAAGAATCTTAATAATTTGTCGCATATCTGTAAGATTTTAATGCAGTTGCAATACTTTTTTTCAGTGCGGAAAAAACTGACGCATCAGAAACGTGAACATGCATAAACATTTAAAAGATCTAGGAAAGTATCTATAAAAACTGTTGTAAAATCATAACGCACCGTTCTTTTAGTGCGAGGAAGAAGTGAATGATAGCTTGCACAAACATCGATTTTTATCATTTAAAAAACACAGGTGAAAAATACTTCCACGGCAAAAACGGTGGTGTTCGTACGACAAAAATCGATGTGCGTGCAACGAGGCGAAGGGTAAAACTACGAATTCTATGTTTAACTAATTCGGCGCCCCAACTAAGACTGACGCAGCGGGGTAGAGCACATCAATAACTGACAAATGAAGCCTTAAATGTTAAAAACCACGAACTGGCGTAAACAGAAATAATTTGACCAATGTAGAAACATACTTAACATTCTACTTTTTATGAATATATGTCGAAAGCTACATATGGAATAATTTGCTAAGGCGGTGCAGTATGGGTGCACTGAGAGAAGAAGATATGTTAAATTCACAAAAAATAGGTATCTAAAACAAATTTTTAATTAAATACAGTCAAACAAAAATACTTGTTAAAGTAACAAAATTTTAATGTAGGAGTACTGGAGGTTGATTTAACAATATTTTTTTGTATTGTTTTAACAATCAAGACAATTTTATTTTGAATAATCGAATTTGTTAAGGCAGTGAGTGCTTTGGTTTGAATAAACTGTTATCTTATATTAAATACAGCAGAAGAACTGACTAGAAAAGAGCAAAAAAGTCACTGCTGTGACAGCACCATTGACAATTGACTTCACGGTCCAGTTTATACGATACCTAGCAGGTGTATACATAAGTTAAATATTATATTATATAGTAATACATAACCGCGCTTGCCGAACATAATTTACGTTGAATAAGAATTACAACGGTTATAAAACAAACAGTAGCGCCATCTTTACAATAATTTCTGTAGTATAACATATTTATGTAGGTATATAGGTATAAAATCTTGTTTAAATGCAGAAAATCAATAAATCATTTTTGTTTATAAATAAAATCTCTTTTTTTGCTGCTTTTTTCGTGTTTCTTCAGTTTACATAAAATCATTGAATTATACATAATATTCTATTTGAAACATTGTCAACGTTCCATATGAATTGAAGCGGAGCTGCATGACCAATTATTTGTTATAAACAAAAACAAGAGGTGTCACTAAAAAAAGTTCTTACGCTAAAGTTAAGCAAACGTTTATGGACAGCCGTATACAATTACATCAATGAAAATGTTATTTGCATTAGAATATGGAGCAATTACGGTATTTAAAATATGGATACCGAAAACAAACGCAAACGTCAACGCTACCTTAGACTAAATAACAACGATATTGTTAACGATAGACATGTAGTAGTTTATATAAAGTTATGTATTTACTGCTAATTTTTTTTGTATGTGATTTAAAAGTTACATATATGGCGTTCCATTTAAAATAATAGAGTTAGTATGCGTTTCCCTACTTTTGGGGCATTCTGTATAGTTAAAAAAAATTTTAAGTTGTGCACCATAAAATTTTATAAATTTTTTACACGAAAGATTTTTTACAAAATAAAAATAGATCTGTTATGAAAAATTCAATGTTCGCTTGTACACCTGCATAATAAAAGCAGACGAAAATATTCATTCGATAAAATTTTCATTAACTTCTTACGTTTTGATAGAGCAACATGCATACAGCAATATCCAAATATATACCCTTTTATAGAATATTAGGCGACCGTTCTATGATTTTAGCATCTGACGATGTTTAAATTAGGTACCTACATAATAATTATTCAGTGTTTACGCTGATCTATATCTCGTCAAATCAATTCTATTTTAGAAATCATTTAAGTTATCCAATGGCTGGCAAACGATCAAAATTATATTCCTCCAACAAAGGAAGCGACATCCATCCTTAACTTCAACATTCTAAAGGACCTTATCCTTGCTGTTCCAAACACTCATGATTCATCCTTTCCAGGCCCAACCCAACCTTTTCTTCCCACACCCTTCGGACGACCCGGCTCTGCTCTTCTGGCAGATGAGTATCCTTTATATCCTGCCGCGTCCTTTCCTGACATCCTCGCCACCCTTACCCCCGAAAACTTTCATACACATTCGCTATACTGTATGTTACACTTCAGGAAATTTAATACTACCAGAAAGCGGAAAACCCCACAATCGATCGTGTCCGTATTTACTAAAATGAGAGAAAATTTCTGTTGTTACAATGTTCAATTTTTGTTCTAGGTACGAAGTATTTCAGTTTACTATATGTTTTGATAAAATTTTAAACATATTTTGAGCATTGTTTCGATTTAATAAGAAGATAATCATTATTGTATTAAAATATTTTGTCCTAATACAATATGACACAGAATAAAGTATACCAAAATTAAATTAGTCCCAGTCAAGTATTTAAATGTTACTTTTATGACAAAGTCACAATAGTACTTAGTGCTGTGTAAAACGAATATGAAATTCAATAATCATGCCTTTTAGTGAAATAGAAAACGCCTTTACTGTGGAATATTATTTCAAGTCATTCGAAATAAGGCGGAATGGTGCTGACAAAAGAGAAAAATTTGAACTTTTATTTCAAACACTTGGTTCAGCGATGAATCACATGTATTATTATCAGGATTTATCAACAAGCAAACTACCTGATACCTAGGTTTTGAAAAGATGCAGAAATTTGTCGAAATGTCTCATTACCCCCAAAAAGTAACCGACAACAGCACCCACAGGTGCTGTTTTCTGGCATGGAATAATTGACCCATACTTTGTGGAAGATGAATATAATAGCCGTGTAAGACTTAACCAGCACAGATACAGGGAAACAACTGTGACTCCTTTTTACGTGGACCTAAGCCGGTTTTTCCGTGCGGAAATCTACGTATTGCATCTCAGTGGTTTCAGTAAGACGGTGCTACTGCGCATACTGACTGCTAGGGATACTTTGCTCCTTCTGCAACAATATTTTCCTGGACGCCTCATTTCCAAGGGAACTGATTAATCTTCTTTGTGGGGATTCCTCAAACAGAAGTCTACCAGGATCCAGTGCCCCAGAATATTGAGGAATGGAAAAACAAAATTCGGCAAGTGTTGTCGGAATGTTCAGAAACTTCCGGGAGATACGAATATTGGGTTCAAGCACAAGGAGAACATCTTAAACATACCAGTAATTAAAATTTCTTTATCATACCAAATTATGTAACACTAAAAATATATTTTGAAGTTTCCGCATACTTTATTCTGTGTCATACTGTAATATAACCACCAGGAACACTCGTAGAGATCTAATTTGCATTGTAATGGCTTGTAACTACAAGATCAAGTTTGCAAGCTTGTTCAATTCATTAATTGTATTCAACACCATCAGAAACTTAAGGTATATAGTTCGCTTGAAGATACTATACAGTATTTAACATTAATTACAAGAAATATGTCTCTAAATTGCGGAAATTAACCATTGCTTATTAAATTCGATAAGTTTTTGGCAATTTTAGACGTTAGTTGTTAGTTTTTGTACAAAACTTTGTAAAATATCCTTTATTAACGTTTGATTATAAATGTTCATGCAAGATATTACTTGCTTTGTTAAATTATAGAATACTAACTAACTGTTATTGAAAGGAAATTTATCACATTAAATATCCACACACTGTATTGGTATCTCTTCGGGAGGTATTTATCAGGTGAATGTATTCGCGTATCTGTAGTTAATATTCCATCTAGTCCGGCGGACGTATCAGATAGGGGAGGACGAACAATGAACGGTCCGAGGTTAAGACCTAGCGCGATAGGGAATTACCGTGTTTGAAGTAAGTTGTTTGTTTGGGCTGTCGAGGGTTACTCACTATAACGTCGGTTTACGGTTCGCCCTTAAAAGGTACGACCCTTTCGATTTATGGAAAATTAGAAGATTATTGCCACTAGCGGACCGGACACTGCAAAAACATTATGGTATTTTAGGACAGGTTGTTAATAGCGAAGCAAATAAGTAACCTACATGAACTTACACTCATTACAAATTCAAAATTTTTTACACCATTGTTTTCTTAATTATGAAGTTTCGCTGTATTCATAACGAATAGAAAAGAACTAAGCAAATGGAATTAATTATTAGTAATAATCCTTAACAAGTATTTGCATTTTTTAAAATGGAAATTTTGTGTATGTGTTTAATTTTGCAGGCAGATATCGTTTTATTCAGGTATTAGCCGATGTCTCCGATTTCGCTCGCATGGATTTTCATTTTTGGTAAAATTGCCTTTAAAAATGTATGAATTTCCTGTCCGATCATTATGGATAGGATAATTAAATATGAAAGAAATAATGTTTGAGCAAAATAGGTATGTATTAATAATTGAAATGAATAATAGCAAAGAATGAATTATATAATATTACATGCAGCCTAAAATAATCACCGAAATATTAAAAAGAGATTAAAGAAGCAGCTCTCGATATTCAGTAGTATCTCCGTGATGCTCTAGCAGACTTGAAACGAGTTACGATTTTATATACAGCACGAGTTCTCGTCCTATGATCGCCCGATGTCATACGAATTCCGTATCTAAACGTAATCCAATATACCTATTACAGTAACAGGCGCAATAAATACATATATTAGCGTTGAAGGCATCACTTCGCCCTCGCATTTTCGAAGATTTCCGATTACGCTAGAGGTGACCATAGGCCGCCCGCTCTTACGGTATATGGATAAATAACAAAAAATATGTTTTTTGTAAACATCATGTTTTTTTGTCTAAGTAAACATTATTTTATTAGGTGTTGAAGAGAGGAAATAATATATAAGTAAATTAATTTCGCTGGTAATTTTCTAAAATAACACCTGAATTTCTGAGAAATTGCATACTAAATTACCTATGAAACACCTTCATTGGCAGAAAAAATCTTTTAAAGCCATTTTTTTAAACATATCTCCTCGTTTCAAGCAATATTGTTTACACAAGTTAGTTTAAATGAATAATGTATAAAGTGAAACTTATACGTATAAATGACTCTCGTTCACACCTGAAACAATCGAAAGTTCTGAAAAGTGATGGGTTTAGGAAGATTTAGCAAATTATGGATACGTATTCTCAAGCAAAATTTTGTGATGTATAATAAGAGAGAGAATGTTCGCGCCGTAAGCGTTGAATAACCGCTTATAATGTTAAATAGTTGAACTAAAGTTTTACACGAAAACCACAGTTTGTTTCCTGGCTTTTTTTTCATTCCAAATTTAGAATTAAATTCGCATTGCTTTCTTAGCTGCAAAGCTTTTAAATCCCTGATTTTACTAGTATTGCGATAACTCTGCAACTGCAGAGTGTTATTTGCCTAAACTGACTTATAAAACTGATAATGTACAGTGACCGTATTCTGATTAAATCCTATTTATCGAAAAAGAACTTTGGCAAGTTTGTCGAGGTGAAATTCTCTGCTAAGAGTAATTTTTGGTATCTGTACTTACAACAATTTCTTCCTCAAGTTATAATTAATCGAGCATCGTAAAATAATGTTAATGTGTTTCTAATCCAGTGATGGGTGGAGACTGTGGCTTGAAAACTAAGATACAAAATCTAAATACGTATTTCGGCAACTAAGTTGCCATCTTCAGTAGAAAACAAGAGTAGTGTTAAACGTAGTGTTTTCGGCTAAGGTAAACCTTGGAAGATAAGCTTTTTAATTTTTGTTGTAAGGGATTTTTTCATTTTTTCTTTTTTGTTATAATGTGTTTCTAGAGAAGCAACAACTTTCTACGCAAATTTTTCTGTAAAATCATAAATAAAAAGCGTTTCATCTTTGTATCATACTTAAGTCTGCCGAGTATTTGCAAAACGATTATCTCCATATAATTTCAACAGAATTAGCGTCATGTAAGACATGTGTTAAATGATACTTATTGAAGTTGATTTTCTGTGTAAGAGTATAAAATAAAGATGTGTATCTAGATTTATTTATGTTGTGGGACTTTTCATAAATGTAAAGTTACTTCACCATTATACATACATACTTCTTTAGAATTTTTATTACTTCCTTCAAGCACCATTTAGGACCATTCAGCTGCATCATTTAGGAAATGTTTGAATTTTTACCGTTCCCATTTCTTTCAAATTTTGAGGTTCATTACAGTTTTGTTTTTCCTAAGATTGGTTGATATTTATTAGAAATATTTATACTAGTAATAACCTCATTTCCAGTAGTCGATGTAGGGTGATATAATCAAGTTCGTATAAACGCGTCTATCTTTCGCAATGTTGTCTTTTTCGCTGGTGGAATCGGCTGTTTACAAGGTTATGTGAAATACACTATCGTCTGTAGGTTAGATTAAAGACATTATTTCGGATTTCATTTTATATTAAACTGTACCAACATAATAATTTAGGATAAATGAAGCAGCATAAATGCGAAAATGACAAAAATATGTTCATTACATCATTCAAGTTCTAAGTTAATATTTAATTTCGTAGTTTTGAACGGGGTGTATAACAATACAAGAAAAATTTATTAAACATCGAGGTAACAGCTATTAACATACCTGGAAAGCAATGAATATCATAGTAGACGTAATAGCCGCAGATGTCAGTTAGAAATCCACGCGAGATTGCGAGCAAGGAATTTAAAATAACTTATACCAACTATTTTTTTTATTTCTCTTTTTCTTGGTTTTTAGGTCCCAAATAATAAAAGTATGAATGACTAACGACGTTTCGCTTTATTAAAAGCTTTTTCAAGTTATAAATAAATGTATAAAGTTTGATAAATAAAATGTTTTTGTTTAATAAATGACAATTTGTTTGTTTTTTATGATTTTGAAAATATTATAATGTTTTAATTAAAGATGTTTTGATTATTTATTTTTGGATTTTGTAATTAAATAGTTCTTTAAAATATTGTATTTAGTTATAAAAGTAAATTATATAATTTTGTGAAATATTGTATATCGGTTTTATCATTGACTGCATTTTTATGTTTATAAATTTGAATTATTTCTAGTATGTTACGTGTTTTTAAATTTTGTTCTTTGTTTAAAATTGTTACGTTGTTGAAATCAAAGGTATGATTTTCAGTTATTTCATGTTTTTTTAAGGCTGTAAGATTTTTATTATATTATATTTTAAACAAAGAACAAAATTTAAAAACACCTAACATACTAGAAATAATTCAAATTTATAAACATAAAAATGCAGTCAATGATAAAACCGATATACAATATTTCACAAAATTATATAATTTACTTTTATAACTAAATACAATATTTTAAAGAACTATTTAATTACAAAATCCAAAAATAAATAATCAAAACATCTTTAATTAAAACATAATAATATTTTCAAAATCATAAAAAACAAACAAATTGTCATTTATTAAACAAAAACATTTTATTTATCAAACTTTATACATTTATTTATAACTTGAAATAGCTTTTAATAAAGCGAAACGTCGTTAGTCATTCATACTTTTATTATTTGGGACCTAAAAACCAAGAAAAAGAGAAATAAAAAATATATACATTGTCAAGATCCAAAGATTTAAAAAATACCAACTATTTTTGTATTCCTAACGTACATACGTGTTAATTAACCGTTTAAAAATAATTACATGATAATATATATAAATCAACTTGGGCGTTATCTTACACTTCAGGAACCATTAAGGTTGGGGATGGAAGCAAGAATGAAATTAAAATAAATAAAAAGCCGCAAAAATGTTGATCAACATAGAAGCTACTACATTTTGGTGGTAATTTGTGGTTTGACGTGACCGTTCGCCCACATATTTTTCGAAATATCCATTACGCAAGTAAATGTCGATACAGTGGTATTGTATAACCACATTTTGACAGTATAAAAGCAAATACGTGAGCAATTTCTATTCAACATAATACAGCATTGGAACCAAACCATTTTCAAAGAAACTGTGACTTTCCTCGACAGCACAGTTGGCAGAGTAACCACGTATTTATGTATAAGGCCGGTTTTACATAAAAAGCTTTTTTGACATAGATGCATTACAAAATTTTTATAGAAAAAGCCTATCTTTCACAAATTCGAGTCTACTTTAATAATATAAAAATAATTACTTCATACTTAGCATGTACATCAATTCAGAGATTGAAGACTTTAAAAGTTGTTTATGGTGTTAAGGTGCAGCGAACGAAAAACAATAACTAACTGACGTAGAAATTATTTCAATGTTTGTTGCTAAAATTAATTTCGTCTGCATATTTGAAAAACATCTTGTTGCAATACATAATGTGCAAGTGCGTGTGTATGTATGAATATGTTGTACTATATACCTGCAAACATAAAAAAACGCAAGACAAATTACTTTTGTCTTTATTGGTGGATATGCTTTCGAGTTCAAATTGGATCCCTTCCTGATAATACAAATTGTAACGCGTAAAATAAAAATCCCTGTAGTATAAATTTAAACCAATAAAGCTCTTTCTGTCTAAGTCCTTGCAAGGTCGTCTGGACAAAAAATTCGGGCATCTGATGGCAATTCCTAGTACGCAGAAAAATAGTTAAAACTAATTATTTCGCCTATTTGCTAGAGATATCGCACTTTATTTTGGAAGAAGGTTCAAACCCCTCCTTTGAACCCCCAGAACCTCTCCTCAGGTACGGCCCTGTTTCCTTGTATGTGTTGAGGAATCGTTAGTAATTTACAATTAATTCCGTGTTATCATAGTAATATTTAAACAGTTTTTTTTTTTGTTCAATATTAAATTTAATATTGATAGCTTTATCTTCTGTACCTATTCTGAAAGCACAAGTAACTGTAAAGTTTCATCGTAGCGACATCTGTGATCAATCTTCTCGTTAACTTCTTCTTCTCTTTTGGTTTTAGAAAAACTTATGAGAGACTGCTTCCCGTTATGTATTATAATATAAACCGTGTTTTTTTCACAATCAAGAGTTATTAGCAGCAGCTGATTCGCTTATAATGTATATGGAAATCGCTGCTGGCAGTCTGAATTATTCCTCTTACCAGTACAAATATCACGTTTATTGCGTTTTTTCAAATTTAAATGACATACAATACTATTTATTTTATGACATTTTGAACTAGCTTCAATTATGTAAGTAGTAGGAAGCACGAGGTTTATTCAACACCATGATTTTTTAAAAACTTTGAAATTAATAAAATTAGTTTATGGAAATGATACTTATGCTGTAAATACCGGAAGTCTAAATTTTCTATAAAAAGTTACACTTATCACATATTTTCAACAAGAACCGTACTGGCCTATAGAATCTAGTATATTAGTAGTACCTTACAAAAGAAATATAAAAATTACATTACTTCATTAATTACATTATACAAATTATTACAAGTTGCCCTTTTTAAAGTTTAGTTGGACATATTACATGTTATCACCCAAGGGCTGCAAAATTACTTGGACTATTCATTAACTACTTTTAAAAGTTGCGTGCTTTTAGCACCACTAATATTGTAGTAACTGTTTAAATCTTCACCTTGCTATGTGTAGCTTTCGACAGTAACTTACCAAATCCTGTTTGCCGAAATTTTAGTGAGATTTCAGGTGTTGATCATGCCGCGTATTGCACTTGTATTATAGTGCAATGCTTGTGAAAAACTCACACAAACGGAAGCAGTGAAGAATGATTCATGATACGATCACAATATATCATTAAGTAGAATCGCCAATAATTTAATATAGAAAAATAAAGGTATAGTATTTTATTGCCGACCGGTTCTTAGTCGTAAAATTGTAATTGTTACAGCCATTTGCTGATGGTCGTTGAATAAATCACGGCACGGAACAGGTTCTGCTGTCGCGCAATAATTGGAAGATGTACTACCTCATTCATCACTGTACACCGGGCGCCGGTTTTGTAATTGAAAATTAGTATATTTATGAAATTTTCAATTATTAAACGGCATTCCGTAAACGCGATAGTATACTAATTGCGGACTGCGATGCGTACCTACTATAAAATCGTATTGTTCTGATGTTTAATTGCTTTGCCGGGAGTTGATGCCTCTCTTTATTCTATTATAAGAACTTTTATAATATAATCGCGTTTGTATTTCTATCAAATTGGTAGTGATAATAGTCGCAGTTAAATAAAAAAAATATCAAAATATTTATAGTTTTATTATTATTATTATTACTTGGCACAGCATTTGGCGTTTGTGCCAAATTATCTGTATCTCCATAGTATTTCATGCTAAACGCTTTGTCACAAAGCGTTATACGATGAAATGTTCTAACAGTGTATCAATATTTTTTTTAGCATTCTATAGTACTTATCTTTTAGTATATCTGTAGTAATAAGGAAAATGTCGCATAAAAGATTACATTATATTTGTACGCTGGAAAGAAGAGAAAGACTGTTTAAGTCACAGTCAAACAATCTGCGACAATAATGCCTGGTATATCCTACGTAAGAGAAGTCCTGCAGACATATGTTATCTTATAGGTATCTATTGAATATGCAACAAACAACTTTTTACACAAAACAGAGTTTCTGTATGAAGGTATAAATATCTAGTAACTTTTAATAGGCATTATCGATGTTTGTTTTGGTATAGGTTCATGATTGACGGTGACTCACTACTTCTCATGTTTCTAATATACTACGATATTGTCATCTATACTGTAGTATGTATTGAGCGTACAACTGCACAGTAAATAATTAAGAAAGAAAGTAAATAATGATGTAAATAAAGTAAATGTAGCAGCATTTCAAGGTTGTCAAGGGTCAAAGCAAGTTGACCATCATGACAATCCAAAAAAAAGGTAGATATCTGCCGTGACGTCACTATTGATTGTTCGAGAAACTCATCTTTGTTAGGTTGTCAGATACTGAGCAGAGAGTTGCTGCTTTAACGTTTCAAAAACCGGGCATAACTCTTATTGGAATTTAGGCACCTAACGAACGAATTCTTTTTTTACCATTTAAATTCATATTCTTGTGACTTCGTGTATTAGTTACTTAAGGCTTATACTGCTTTGTTATATGTGTCGCTTTGCCAAATTAATGAAAGGACTTTTCTATTTTTAGTTTTCCCTAAATAAAAACTCACGAATATCGGCGTCTATAAAAGAACGATGCGAAAAGAATTTAAAAATAATTTCTTGCAAAGAGCATTTAACCTTCATTAAAACTATGTACTGACTTCGAAGTTTACAATTTATTTTAATTATCAAAATTAGATTTATCACATATTTTAATAACCTTGCATTGGTTTATTTTAAAATAATTGTCTAAATAGTTTGCTCTTACATACAGATGGTTTTCAGAATTGCTATAAATCCAATAGTAAGCATGCATGGAAATTCAACAGCTCATAACTATATATTACATCCATCTATTCATAGTTCGTCACGTCCCTATTATGTGCGATTGATTGTTTCTACAATATCTTTTTTTTTGGATAAACGCGAAGATTAATAATACACTCCCTCCAAGTGACGTGTTGATAAGTAGAACTATCTCTTGCAAGTACACGTTAAATTTTCATGCGTGCATGCTGCTGGCTTTGCAGCGATTCTGAAAACCGTGTGTATATATCACGTTTTTATACAGCGTGTCGCCGAATACGTATCACGCGAAAAAAAGCTTCACCATTGAAGTTTTCAAAGAAAAAAGAAAAGTTCTTCATAATAGATTCTGTATGCTTTAAAACCAACAACGATATATGGAACTATATGATCGGGATAACAAGAACCGCAGCCGACAAATAAGGTCAAAATACTAATTGAAACTATGTCAAATTTTAATAAATGACAACAAAAAGTATTAAAATGTGGATATTTAATTGGGCATCTAGGTCGATTAATTAGAATGAAATAAAGGTACTCCTTTCTTTCTTTCTTTCTTTTACTGGTTTATTTTTTTCTGCTATACGTTTCGCTTTTTACTTTGTTTAAAATACATCTTTTATTTTTTTTTTCTACAAATTATCAGGATTCTATTGAATATTGTATTTAATATAACAATGAAATAGACTCATCTGTTAGTCTTCTTTTTAATTTTTTCTCTTTTTAATTTCTTTCGGACTGGAATATGTTAATGAGCACTATATGTTAATTTTTAATATAAAGCTATTTTAATTTGAACAATAATAATGAAAACTAATACAACATTTTAAAATATACTGCAAAGGTGCTATCTAAAGGAGGCTATGCCTATAAAATTTGTGTTTAATTTTTTGTTATTGTATTTGTAATCGCGTTATCTTTGTGACCAAAGTGAAGTGTATACGACACATTGGTTAGAGAGAGAAAGATGACTGTTCGGTTTTACAAAATAAATACACATATTCAGTTAATAGCGACAATGACAACATAAAGTGTAGGCAACAGCTACTAGCAAGTATGTGATTATAAATTATATTCAAATCTTTAATTTCTCCGCTATGGTTGATTGAGTACTTTTTTCTTTTTATATGAAACATTTCTTTAAGAAGTCGTTTGCTGTAATTTGTCTCAGTCTCAAGGATTTTCACGTTGTTGAGATGAAATGTTTAGGACACACATTGTAATGATGTTGCACTTGCGTTTTTTGCTTTAATGCTGTAATTATCAGTACAAATTACTTTTTTTTTTAATGTCGTTGGGTCTGACCTATGCACTACGTGTCATTACAATTATTGCAGTTTATTTTATAGATTACATGTGTTTCATTTAAATGGTCTATTTTTTGTTTGGTTTGTGTGAACAATTGTTTGTTGTTTTATTGTGGTTTGTGCGCAATAATTAAGTTGAACGGTTTAAGTTCAAATTAAAATAGGATTATATTAAAAATTAACGAATAGTGCTTATTGACATATTCCATTTCGGAAAAAGTTAAAAAGAAAAAAAAAGGAAAAATGTGACTAAACGGTAAGCCTACTTCATTGTTATATTACAAACAATATTCTATTGAATCATGAAAATTTGCAGAAACAAAACCAAATGATGCGTTTTAAACAAAGTAAAGAAAAAATGAAAATGTTACAAAAACCTATTAATTAAACGTAGCAGAAAAAATAAACCAGTAAAAGAAAGAAAAAAAGGAGTATATATATATACCTTTATTTCATTCTAATTAATCGACCTAGACACCCAGTTAAATATTCACATTTTAACGCATTTATAGGCCAAAAAAGAAAAATAACAAAACTAAAAAGTATTAATGAATTAATACATATAATCTATTTATTAATAATTATTTATTCCTGTTATAGGTACCTAATTCAATCTATCAAAACACGTAATTTTATATTTTTTCGCAATTACTTATCACTTGACTGGTTATACTGCGGATGATGGCCTGTATTATAGAATTTTTTCACTACTTTGATTATTGGACAAGACGTCCATATGTATATATAATTTACTTCAAATAACTAAAATAAAAAGTTCATTATTGTAATGCCGAAGGATCAAAGTGACCAGATTATTTGTGCTGTATCTCTCAATGCAGCTAAATGCAAATAATTGCGTCAACCACTCTCCCCAGAAATTTGGAAATTATTAAAACATCCATCGTGTTAATATAGAACCCACGAATTGATTTTTATTTTGAAGGTGTGGTATTTTTGCGAGTTTTAGAACTAAAAACATTTATTAAAAATATAATAAACAGTTTTTCTTCTTGTGAAACCAATCCAGAAACACACTGTATATACAGGCAAGGCAGCAGATCTCACTCATTATTGCAGATAGATTTAAATTTGACAAAACTGTTATATTTTGTGTTTTTGATGAACCCCAAAGCAAGATGGACCTGTGGTAAGTGAAGTGAAAACACATTATCACAAATATTTTTGTAAAAATGTTATACATACATTGTTATTATCAGAAAAACACAGTGCAGTCTGGTAGTGCCAAATTATTCCCCGAATAAAGAAATAAACAGCTTGATGGTGTCCAGAACGAATAGAAGCGTTATATAAAGATTTCAAGTACACCATTAGATCGACAATGGCTTTGTAAATCTTTTTATTTTTTTTTTTTTAATTTTTATCTATAAGGCTAAATGAAGCTAGCAGAAGTAAAAGAAATATCTTTTTTGTTTTTTTAGATATATTTAAGGTTATAAGTCTGCTAGTTGTAAATGAATTTAACTTTTGTTATTAATTTGGCTTCAATTAATGTTTCTTTTTGCCGCTTTTCTCTTTCCATGTTTACAATTATTCTAATAAATTATAATTTTACTAGATCTAGAGTATCTATATACATTTATTTGAAAGAAATGAACATTTACTTACCTTTTATATACATTTTTCAATACACTAACAATGAGAGAAATAAACGTTTGGCATTTATTACTAAAATTAATGCAAAAAAAATCTTAAGAATGTATACAGGAGTAATCTGTGGTAACGAAACGCATACATGTTTACCCTCGTTCCAACTTCCAGGCAAGTATAATATTGCGTTCTATGAAGTGAAGTATCAGTGTCAATTTGTTCTCGATCAGTATCCATTTAGAACGGTTTCCAAGGAGCGGTTAGTAGCAGAGAATTCAGTTGTGTAAAATGATCATTTCGTTACCTGAGATTACTTCTGTATATAGGTTTGAAGTAACTACTTGCATGTGGATTTGACGATTAGATTGTGTTGCTCTTCATATTTATGTGTATAAAGAATCTAAACGTTTTTCTTGATATTAGCCAAGATATAATAAAATCAACAGATTCTATGGATATAATTCATTTTCTTACTTCAGGGCTATAGTGAATGCAATTTTGCAATCGCAAACTATCGTTTACTTCAGCACCTTTTTAATTTTCAGGTTGCTATATATCCTGAAAATGTTAGTTCATGGTTAATTGGCTGTAGTTTTTACAATTTGAAAGTTGAAATCAAATGTGAAAATGTAGTTCCCAATACTAGCAAATGCATTAACTAAAAATGAATATAATCGGGCTGAATTTTTCATTTTGTACTTTTGAAACATAAAATCACAAAAGAAACAACATGATGTATAAATAATGTAGTTTACTTGATTAATTTTACCATTTTTTCTCTCATTGTATTTCTGAAAATAAGACAAATTCTCACTCTAGAATTTCATAATTATCGCATCACATCAACAATTATGCAAATAAAATGTGTGAGAAGTTAGTGCAGTTAGTAAAGAAATAAGCTAGGTTAGTATCCCTTTTCATGAATTTATTCAATAAAATAGAGTAATGTGCGTTACAAAGTAAAAAAATATAATAGGTAACAAACAAGCGTTAAATTAAAAATAAAAAAAAAAGTTAATAAAAGTAGTGTGAAATTAGATCATGCAAAAAAAGCTCAATGAGTCGACTCACGCTTTTGTTCTCGAACCGGAAGGCGTCGTCTTCCGTACAGCCCATGCTACGCATGTATTTCAAATACGTCGTCGTGATCGGCAGCGAGTAATCAATTTCTTTCGGCATGAAATATTTCCTCTTTTCCACTTCCTCCCGTTCTAGGGTCTCGACGGGTGACCAGAGCTTAGGAGCGACAGTGGGTGGATTTTGCGGCGAGGGATTATCTGATAAATGATTGAGATGTCGCTTTTTCGGCGGTGTCTTGGGAGGATCCCTGGACGTGAGATTGCAGACGTCTAGGGGGTTGCTTGATCGTTTGGGTTCTGGAGGGCTGTTCGTTCTTAATGAATCCTCGATTTTGCCCTGACTTTGAGAAATGTCCCCGTTTCTTTGCGAGAGATCTAACGTTTGACATTGCTGGCTGTGCTGGAGCTGGTGGTTGGGGTGGTGGGATAGGGGCAGTGCGACGCAGTTGGCGGTTACCGTTATTCCATTGGAGGTGGCCGTCGGTGGGGCGGCGGTGGATGTCTTGGGATCTCCGTGTTGTTTCGGGGCCTGACTGAGATCCAGGTAAGTTATTTCGGCTTGGGATATCTGGGGGGTCGTCTGCGATACTGCGGTAGAGGAGTTCAAGGTTTGGGGTGTCGGCAGCGTTGCTAACGGTAGAACCGGCGCCGTAGTCGGCACCAAAGGAAGCGTGGGGCTCGGACTAGGGGTTGGCAGGACTGAAACGGGCGAAGGGGAACGAGGATGTTTCTGACACTCCGTGCAGCCCAGAAGGAAACGAGTGACGGCTTCCCGAGGCAGGAACGCGTACGTCTCCGTTATCTGGAACGAAAACAACAATTGGTAACATGCGACTGGCATTTCAATATACGTTTTTACGTGCGCAAGTGTGTGTCTTCGTCTGCTTTTGTGTGCGGCAGGGGAATTATGTAAATCGCCAGCCGTTTCTGTTTCGCACTGCTTCATGCACCGCGAGAGAGACAAATTATAACCGTTTTTATCGCCGCTACAATTTTTATCGAATATTAATATTGACAGCAATAGACACAATTTCATTGTAATATACCACAATGTTTTACTTCTTTTTTTTTCAAAGAAAGAATATAAATTGCATGTAGAGTTTTTCTTTTAATTTCATATATGCATTCACGTTTCAAGTAAGGAAACAATACAAGGATGCCTTCGCTTGCTTGAGTTTATTTCCAAAAATAACCATTTTATTCGACTTGAAAGTTTTCTTTATTGCCACCATATTTTCTATATTAGACAAAAGGTTCAAATAATTTAATATATAATTTAAAAGTATTTTTGCTTATACAGGTGTCCTAGAAATAGGTAAATTATACTACGTCGTTATTTTTAAGCGGACATATTATTATATTAGCTACCATATCGCCACTTTTGATAGCAATATTATAATTTATTCTTGTGTAGTTCAGATATAAACTTATAGCTAAGGCAATTATTACAGATTCTTTTTTATATTTATTTTCTTAAAAAAAAAATGTTTACAAGTTTGCAAAATATTGATGCTGTCACTTTGATATCACGAGGAGGAATCAACATGCTAAATGGTCTGTCAAAAAAAAAAAAATTGAGCACCTTTAACGTGTATCGAGAATTGCATGAGCATGCGTCTAGACAACTCGAATACGGATACTTCTGACTGATCTGATTTTTGATCGCACATTCGTGAATAAAATCACATTTGTTTAGAAAATATAAGATAGAAACATATAAAATCCTGGAGCAATGTGTAGGTATATAATTGCTTCGCGTTGCTACTCCTGATTTCAGAAGCCACCGACAGGTGTCGCTGCAATACAGCCGAGATTTCACTTTTTCAGGCCGGCCCAGTTTACATCTGTACTGAGGCCGTCCTTGATTCTAGTAGGGATTAAAAGGTTATAATCAGCCGAGTTTACACTACTTAAATAAATATACAAACAAATTAACACGTCAAAGAATAAAATACCTAATGATTAAATTTTTTTGTTTTACTAGATAAAATATATGCAATCCCAAAAATTACTATAATAAATATTAATAATTATAGTTGTATTTTCGTAGCTTTTTTTTATTATAAATAAATAAATAAAGAAGTAAGATAAAAGTGTGGAGATTTATAACCCATATATCTAACATAGTTTTTCCTGTTCTTGAAATAAAAATCAAAAAGATCAACAAGTTTTTATTCGCAATTTGTTGATCGTTTTGATTCTTATCTGAAGAACAGGAAAAACTATGTTAGATATATGGGCTATAAATCTTCACATTTTTATCCTACTTCTG
The DNA here is from genome assembly GCA_949128085.1 of Cetonia aurata. Taxonomy (NCBI): domain Eukaryota; kingdom Metazoa; phylum Arthropoda; class Insecta; order Coleoptera; family Scarabaeidae; genus Cetonia; species Cetonia aurata. Next base: position 50,326,745 of record OX421883.1, on the reverse strand, counting down.
GTGTTCCTCAAGGAACTAATCTTGGCCCTCTTTTATTTCTCATTTTTATTAATGATATTTGTAATGTTGTGTCCTGTCCTAAACTTCTCTTCGCCGATGACCTTAAATTATTTGTAACCGTTGATAGTGTTGATAACTGCGTTTACCTCCAAAGTCAGATTAATGCTGTTTGTGATTGATGCATTACTAATAAATTATCGATGAATGTCAGCAAGTGTAAAGTTATGACTTATTCTCGTAAATATAAACCCATCATATATGATTATCATTACGACAATGTTACACTGCTATAGATGTATTACTACAGGATTCTTCATAAATTAGAATCATATATTCATCAATTTATTTTCATGTGTAAGACCATATATTATCAGGACAATCTCAAGGCCAAGTAAATAAATATTTGGATGAAACTCATTTCTCTGGTAACTATAGTAACTAAGCAAAAGTCAGTAACGTCAAAATATTCCTATATTATCAAAGCAAGCATATAGCACAAAAACGAATGCTTTTTAGCTCCGACTGAGTAGTAAAAAAGAAAAAATGATACAATGCTAATAAAGGAATAATATACTATTAAGCCATTACGTGCTAAAAGTCACACCTTGTAGTTATAGAAGTTTCATTATCCTTTACAATGAAAGTTCCCGTTGTGTGAGTGAGATTATCAAGTAAGCGGCGAGAACAATTACATTGCATCGAGCCACTTGGCAAGCGCTTGTTTGAACAACTTTAACAGTAAACACAACAAGAAAGTGATAGACCCACCAAATAACCGCATTTCCATATCGCGAGCTTGCAAACGTTAAAATATTGACAATCAACAGGTGTTGCATCCGCCGAATATAAAGCAGCAGGAGCGATAGCGGTTGCTCGGTCGACCGAATGTATCGGATTAATATTATAACGAATATCTGCTCAAGCAAGATGTACGCCATCGGTAGGTAGTCCTTTCCATCAACCGATTCGATATATCGATTGGCGCACGTATCAGATGGTTACGCGATTTATTGCCCTTGTAATTGAAATGTTGCCGGCGTGTATTTGGTTATATCTGGCATTCTACAAGAATGTAGTGCGCCAGATACTATTATATTTTAATGTAATTTTTTATTACTACATGAAATATGAAGTATAAAGTTGAAAGAAAAATGTAGTAACACACATACACTAATTTGACGAGTAATAGAATTGCAAGAACTAGTTTACACAAAACACTAACAGGGTAATCTCTACATAACTCATAAATTTCTAGCTTTTCCACTGACAACTTTCGAGATAGCTTACAGAAGCAAAAAGGAATGTGCATTTAAACTATTAAAAATAAAAGAATAGATGGATAGTTAGAGGAATCGAATGAGATTACTTGAAATAGTTCAATAACATTTAGATTCTTCAAAGAGAACCCTGAACATTGTTATTTATTTAATGTTTCGTTCTTTCTTAAAGAAATATGAATTATTAAATAATACTAACCGCTATATCCTAACATGCTATCCCTGAAAACATGTAGATATCATATGTACGCAGATGATACGCAGGTCTACTATTCTTTTTTCCCTTATGAGTTGGATACTGCTGTATCATTAATTAATGAAGATTTACAACTGTTGCTAGAAACATCCACAAATCATTTTTTAGTTTTGAATTCCCAGAAATCGTCTGTAATAGTATTTGGGTGTCGCAACAATGATTTGAAAAAAGCTATCCAAGTTAAGATTAATAACGATGTGTTGCATGTTGTTAATGAAGTTAAAAATCTTGGACTGTATTTGGATTCACTACTACGCTTTAGAACCCACATTTCTAAATGTGCCCAGCGCTCGTACTCTGCCTTAAGACTTTTGTATCCTCATAAATCGGTTATTGATAAGAAAACTAAACTATTATTATGTGATGGCTTAGTATTATCGCAGTTCAATTATTGCATTCCTTTGATATTTCCTTATCTTGATGTTGCTACTAAGCAACGTATACAAAAAATTCAAAACTCTTGTTTACGATTTATCTATGGTCTGCCTAAGTGGAGTCATATATCTTATAAATTGCGCGAAACTGGTTGGTTAAATATGGAAGGACGATTTAGGTTGGCAACTGCCGTCTTCTATCATAAAATCTTGATTACTTACACACCGCCATATCTCTATAATAAAATCAGGTATCGAACGGATGTCCATAACATTAATATAAGGTTTCTGCACTTAATCGCAATTCTTCGTCATAGGACAAGTTTGTTCAAGCGAAGTTTTTCTTATAACATCTGCCATGTTTATAATTCTATTGATGGACATATTACCAAAATGTCAATTCCGTATTTTAAATTTCACTTTAAGAGGGATGTGCTTGGGTGGAATGTGTAGCGTAGTGTTGCGACCACGTTATTACATTTGAAAAAGGAGCAAGCTTTAGGTCATTATGTTTTTCTGTTTCTTTTTTGTGGGTTTTTACTTCTGCTGTAATGTATTGATTTGCAATTTGTTAGGGGGAGCAATGGAAGATCAGCTTTTAAACTTGAATTGCCCCTCAGGATTTCAATATGTTTTTTTTTATTTATTATTTTCTATTCATTCCGTTTTTGTATACATATTGAAATAAAGATATATTATTATTATTATTATTATTATTTACAAAGAAACAATGTTTTTTGCATTGCTTTAATGGAATAAAACATCTGACAATATGTAATTCAAACTAACTTGCTTTTTACGCTCTACGTTAGACCATATTGCCTTAAATATTTATTTGCTATGTGTGAGACCAAAGTATAACATGTTAAAAAGATTCAACTTGACTGAAACATGATGAACAAACGCGCTAAACTGAAAAAAATAAACAGAAAAACACAAATACAAAATTAGCATTACTACATTAAGTAATAGCATATCAAACAACAAGTTTAGAAAAGCAAAATTATACTAAACGAATATGGTTTTTGAGGACGAGCAAGTGCAGCGGGAGAGTAACTTAAAAGCTATATAAGTTTAGTAAAACTGCTTTTCTTACGAGCTTTGTTTATAGTATTTCTTGTGCCTCCGTCCAGAAACACTGATTTTGCATTACTTTAAATCGGCCGGAAACATACCATACTCCGACCTAGGTCGTCAAAAAGACCAACAACACTATATTAAAATTACTGACATGAGGCAGTGATACAAATAACTATTTGCGCATTTCGTCAGTAAGTAAATAATCGTAGAAATAGTATATTAAACAACAAGTTTACAAAAGCAAAGTTTTATTAAAGAAATATAGTTTTTGAGTTCGAGCGACTATTTTAAAAGCTATATGAGTTTAGTAAATGAGTTGTTTATACTATTTTTTCGCATTTTGTTAGTAAGTAAATAATCGTAGATAAAGTATTTTAAAGTTTGAAATTTAAAATAGTCATAATAGATATAGATAGTGTAGGATTTCCCTAACATAGTAACATCTATATGTGGTAAAGTGCCACTTTAATAAATGATTTTTAATGTAGTAAAGTAGCAGATTATCATTCAAAATGCAAAAAGAGCAGCATAAAACAGTTTGCTAGATTCAAAACTTTCTGAAGGTATCTTTATTATATAACAAGGGCTTTGAGATAAAAACAAAACATGCATTAACAGGCAATTTACTTTTAGCTCATGGTCTGAATTATTTGTTACCTAGGATAATACCTACTAACATTTAGTAAATATTCATAATGGGGGAAAAAGAATTACCTGGCTCCACTATTAAAAATCTATATTGCCAGTTTTTTTTTTAAATAATGTCATTACCAAAACAATAAATGAAAGTCAGAAGGTGAATTACACATATGTATTAAAAAAACAAACAAGATTGGTTGAGGTCGCTTTTTTTAATATTCCATATACAGATATAGTTCGAATAACTATCCGGTGACCAAAGCAAACCAATAATAAAATTACGCAGGATGACAAAATTAAATAATTGTACTTACCGTTCTATATGTCCTTTTCTGGCCGGCATGCTTTCCTGGTCGCCCTTCCAATTCCACATGCACATTGTAGATAATATCAAAGAAGTTTTCAACCACTGCCACCTTTCTGTAGACAGGTTCACCATTACAATTCTGCAAGAAAGAATAAACAAGAATTAACGTATTGTAATTATCATTTAGATTCATGGTGATAACAACAAAATAAACATACTTAAACTATTTTATAAGTTATTACTATATAAGTTCTATTCACTTCTATATGAGAAACCTGTTAATTTTTGCTTGCAAACCACATAGTACGTACACAGTGTAATAAAATTTTGTACAATAGTAGGAATTCTTACTACAATTTCCGTCAAACAGTGAAGTGTAAATACTACAATATGGATTTTTCTCTGTGTTCTATTATAAACAATATAAAGGTTTCAAGTTTGTGTATTGAAACACATATAAGTTTAATATATGAATGAATGCATCATTAATTCGTTAATTTCGATAGTATATATTGCACTGGTTAGTAAATTATTAGATAGTTAAATTCGTTCCTTCAGTCAAATGTAGTACAAATCTAACAAAACGCGCCTGTAAAGCGTTTCCAAGACAACTGTGGGGAAAAACACTCGCATCCAATGTTCATTCTTCTATAATATCTCGCAGCGAACAACAGCTTTGTTATTTCATTATTTTTAATTGATAGTTCGCAGTCGTACACAAAAGCCAAAACGAATAAAAATCGGATCTGTCCCTCGATTTTTTTTTCTATTCCTTAAAATGTACACCTGTATAATAGAGCTTTTACCTAAAGCTTTATCAAGGCAAAACCATAGTAACCCCCACGCTAGAGGCAGCTATTTTTCCTTTGTACGCTGTACCTCGGGAAAGGTCGAATCCGATCCCCAACTCCCGTTGCACCATCGAGATCTCCCAACCGCCCACTCCCCCTGCTCTCGTTCGCTCCCACTGCCGCCGACCCTTTCCACCCTTTCCACCACCCGGCCCTCTCGGGTTTTATACCCCTGGTTACCCTCAGCTGAATACTCCGACAGCCGGAGTTCTGCCGAATCATCCTCAAACCCTGCAGACCTCCGGAATATACCGCCCCCAACGACTGCTACCGCACCACCACCCACACTGATGCTACTGCTTCGCTCCTCGTGTCCTTAGTTCGGATCCGTATTTTTAGAAGCCGGCATTTCGTGCTGTGGAAGCTTTTTTGTATTATACTTTTACATAACGTGTATTAGTTATATAACTAAGCAATAATGTGCGTGACAACTTAGACAAGTAATATATTTAATGCAGACTCAATTAAAAACTAGTCTTTTAATAGTATTTTAACTTTACATTACATAAAATTCAGTATTTTTGACGCTTCATCATTCTATACTACAAAAATACGTTGAAACTATAATATGATTCGTTCATGAAAGATGGTTATTTGACAGAATAATTTTAATTCGCAAGCAATTAATGAATTCTTTTGGGGTTATTGCTAATTTTCACGACTGGAATCGGAGAAATATTGTCCAAAATTTCAGCTCTGGCTAAAGACACAGACAACCTCAGATTTTGCTTTAAGAATATTTGTAGCCAATCATTGCCAGCTATTTTCTTGTCCATATTAAATCATCCGTTTAATCCCATGGCTTTCGCCAAATTGAATGCAAGAATGCCAAACTATTTTTCTAGTAGGTGCAAAACCGGACAACTGTAATTTTTTAATGTGTTCACATAGTTTTTTTCTGCATCTTCTCCTAAAAAGGAATGCCCACGCATGCCTCCTTTAACAAATTTTTTCTTTGCTAGCCTGAGCTCATAAAGTTCGTTCAGGGATATTATTTTCTTGAGCTGCTGGTTTGAATATAATTTATAGTTACAGGTTCTACTACTTCCTCGTGTGTCCATTGTCCCCTATTGGTTTTCCTTGCGCCATAGAAGGTGAACATTATGTCTAAAAAAATAAGGTATGTGATAATATTATCTCCATCAGCTCACCCAAATTAGTATGCTCCATCTCTCTCAAACATGGAAAGCCAAGTATTTTCCTATTTGAAAATTGATTTTAAATTGACATTCACAAAATTTATAATGAGGCCAAGCTTAATATGCAATGCGTAGGAAAAAAAAACATGAAGGAAGTTGTTTTTTGTTGTCGTATGTTTTCCACAATCAAAATTATGTTGTCATATTCAGGAAATGCGGGATTTGGATTTATTCACTCAATCATCAATATCTTTTTTATTTTTCGGTCGAATTTTTCCTCTGGTTGGTTATATTTTTTGCGTAAAACTATCGGCTGTACGTACATGTAGAGAAACCGAACGTTTTTCTCAATAAAAATAGCTCTCAATGTATTAACAGTATACAGTACAGACAAGTTTCAATCGCTTCTAAACTACAAACACAATTTCGACATCCAAGTCTAAAAACTATTCGAATAATCCTGAAACGTAAACACACCATATGTCGCACACCGTTGAAGATGACGCCGACTGCATCCCAAACGAACTGAGGAGATTTTTAGCAAAATTTTCTTTTGTTTATGAAATTGCTATTTAAAAAAAAAATCTAAAAATGTATATTTTCAAAATTTTTTTATCTGATGTCACAACTGTTTTGGCCAATAAGCCACTAGTGATTTTTGCATTTCTCATCTGCACAGTCTGTGCGCTTGTCTGCGCTGTCAGTTAACATGTTCAGCTCTTTTGGCTTGATCCATACATTTAAATTCGTTTTCCTGTAGAATTCATCATGTGAAAGTATAGTTATCGACTATTTTGGAATAGAAATAGGTTTTCCTTAAAATTGTTCGAAAATATTTGGTCACAATGTCATTAAAACATTACAAATCTTGATCAGTCGCCATTCCAAATTTAGGATCTACCGTAATTGGTGTGTTAAAATCAGATAAACATTTCGGTAAAACCTATAGGCAATACTAGTCTCATAGCACTTACCTTGGCATTATTGCCAACTATTTAATATTTGGGTGAGGTATAATAAAAGCACTATTGGATAAGAAGCTAACCATCCATAAGCTTGTTCCCTTAAAAATACATGAAAACAAACACTTAATGTGTAGTGCAACTTCTTACAGTGTGAAATCATTAAATAAATGCTTTTCTGCTATCACTGTAATTTTAATATGAGGCAATTTTAATATAAAAATTGCACTGTTGCATATTTGTCGTCCTGCCGGTTTCCTAAGATCTGTATTTGAGACCTTTCAAGTTGTAAAAACTAGAACACCTCGTTAGCTCAACTGGTAGAGCGTCCATCCGGCAAGCGGAAGGTGTCTGGTTCAAATCCTACACGAGGTAAAATTTTTCATATAAAAATTGCCGCATATTAAAATTACAGTGATGGCAGAAAAAGCATTTATTTAATGACAACATTATACGAAATATGCACTGATCATAGTTTGAATGTTCAATTTAGAATTTAAATTTGCACCATCTTCATGAGGCAAGTGCCTCTTAACCAGAAAAATTCACTTCATATGCACCTAATATACTGTGCTATATATTGTGAAGCTTTAATTTCAGAAATTAACCCGAAAATCGTATTTATAGTGTCGAGAACATTGTCTGAGAGAACACCAAACCTCAGACGATACTCTCAAACGGATTTAATCAGATATCCTCGGCTGCTATTCAATAAATTGTTATTTTAATGATTTCATTTTGTTCAGAAACACATTTGCTACATGTTTCAAGAGGTATCAAGTTAATGGAGTCAAAGAATGGGAAGTTTTACGTGCCAGGAAAGAGCTCGTCAGACTTAAAATGTAATAATCTTCGGAACTCATTTCTCAGAGTCTACTAGATATAATCACACGTTTTGTTTTTTAATTTCTGTTTTGTTTCAAGCATATTACATTGTTGCTAGGTATTTTTTTAAAAATTTCTAATTGCTAATCGAAATTTCTTCCTCTGCTTTCTCAATTAAGTACAATTTTCCAATTTCGGGTAATTTTCCTTTTAAAACCACTAACTGCTATTTTTTTGCGTAAATTTTTTTTTCCTGTTGTGTGAAGCCTTAAACCTTAGGCTTTTTAAACTAGCAAACGATTTTTATCATCATTAGTTAATAAAGTCGTATTTTTAGATGTGCCAGGTTCACTTGTTTGCAAAATCAGTTAGCATTAATCAAATAGGTTATAATTATAGATAACCAAACACTGTGCAAAGTGCCAGAACTGTGACAGCATAATAGTCTGTAGTATTACTACCTATTATATTCATTATTTCATTATTAAGTGATTTTTTTGAAACGTTAAAACACGTCAACCCCATTTTTATAAAAAGCACATGAAATGATAAAATGTTCTTTTTTCTTTCGTGTTTTATAGCGTCTAGAACATTATTTGTTTTTTTCAAGTTCACTCATAAGTGTAATCTATATTATATAGCCGGTTGCCTGTTTTTCGCTGTTATCTGGTATAGAATGACGCAGCGTTCGAATATTTTTATTTATTGTAAGTGAAATGAATCGAATTGGTTTGAAGGAGGTTTTCAGCCATCTTGTAAATTGTAATTAAGGGCGATATGTCAATAATATTTTCTCTGAGTGCTCGAATCATTGGGAGAAGTCCTCTGTTTTATATTTAGCATTGATGAAGACGAGGAGTTTTCCTCCATTGTGTATGTCCACGATTCTTGCACATCTGGATATGGATAACTGTTAAACCTATAGTAAATTTTCTTAATGGCATTAATAGTAAACTTTAATATGATGTCCTTATTGTGTGTCTATGGTCCGTTGGTGCTATGTTAGTGACTGTTGAAATAGTGATTCATCATCACCCATCCATATCGACCTCTAACATAACCCCTTATCGGATGCTGCAATCATTAGGTATATTTGTTTACTGTTCGGAACATACTCGGTTTAAGAAAAATGGAAGTTTGTATTGTATATATAAACTTGTATCAACAAGAACCCAACATAATAAGTTGCAGTTGGTCTGAAAGAGGAGTAAGTTCCTGCAACTATGGTCAGCTGTTTCTCATGTGTGTATACGGCGACAACAAAATGCGAAGAACACAAATAAAATTGTAAACTCTACAATTGTTCGTTGGGCTACAATTTTATGGGGTTCTCGTGATGTAAATAGTGCGCGCAGTGCAAAAGAACACACCCAATTTTTTTTTTGGTAAATACGTGTGGTTTGTTTTTTGTGTGTTTTTAAACTGTAAAATCGATATTGTGTATCTTATGTATGTCACTGTATAGCAGAGGTCATTTTTATAAGTCTACATATTGAAATGGAGACATGAAGAGTCAGTTTCTTCGCTATCGGGTTAATGAGCTGATATCTGATAACATTCACTCTTAACAATGTGGTATTTCATGGCTAGCTTATTTTTTAATCTTTAGTATATGTATTGTTTGTTGTAATATCAAAAACTTTTGTCAGCATGTACATAGTTGAAATCAACAAAAGAAATGTTTCTAGGTGTGTAAATATCGGGAACTAAATTAAAAAGAAGAATTGATTGATTATGGTTGGAAAAATGTTAGATATATGAATATTTTGAGTACGCCATTAAATACAAGGCCAAAAGTGTCCTTGAAATGTGCAATAAGAGAACAAAACGTGCTTTTTTTTTTTTAATTTTGAACGTTAGTTATCGCAGCTTCATGTTCTCTTGAAATTCACAACAGAATATTTGACATCTTTGCCAAGTTTAAACCTAGCTTGTTTTAGTTTATACAGGTGCGCACCCATGATTAGCAACTAGTCATGGATGTGAGGCCGACTCTGAATTGCCTACTTGATATACATATACCTGTAAATCTTGCAAGATTGTGAAATTCAAGCTGTTATGCTGCTCGAGTAATATCATCTGTTCATTAGAGATCCGCCAAAATTTTACGTAATGTTTGTATTAAGGATAATTAATTTTCTTGGAAAATTGATTCGTTCGCTTGAAGGAGAGAGAAAAAAAATATCCGATGTCGACCAGGCGGCAGAATTTCCTAATTAGATCCATTCCGTTTCGGCGGGGACGCGCCCGTGAGTCCGAAATAGGTGGAAGGTAAGTAAATTAAATTCAGCACTTTCTTTTGATGACTCAAGCCCCGTCTCCGCCGCCGAGACGGTGGGTACCAGAACGTTATACGCGCGCCCGCCTCCGACTTCTCTCCGTTCTCGCCGGCGAGCGCAGCGCCGCCGTGCCGCATATAGCCAGACCGAGCCGGAATTAGCGAAGCCCAGTAGGTACGGGGATTCTAATAAGCTAGAGTCTGCAGCGAGAGCGGTAGTAGAAGCAGCAGTCGGATGAAATAAGAAACCGGAGGTGTGTCACGCCGGCATCTCGCTCCCCTAGCGCGCCGTAACCCCCCAGGGGTGACGTCGCGAAGTAGAAGATGGAAGTAGCGTCGCAATAACGCCCGGAGAACTTCGCTACGAGCGATATCGTTGGGGTATCTTTCTCGTTACCACGGGGTCTGTAGGTCTAGCCGTACTGCTGCTGCCAACCCCACTACCACCATCGCTACCACTACTATTACGTACCTCTTTGACGCAGTGCATTCACATGAGAAATTAATATGTATTAGTGCTAAAACCTCCACTGCATATTAAAGTTCTATTGTACTTTGCACTATGTTTAAAGAGCGCCTTTCGTCTATCTGCATATACAATGACTTCCAACTTCATATATTTATAATTAATGACCCACTACAAAATTCGTTCATTTATAATGTTTTAAAACGTGTAAATACTTTGGATATGAATATTAATTGATGAGTTACTTACCCAAAATAAAAATATGTAAAAATAAACTAATACACCTGGAGTTCTCCGATTTAATGCAGTTTTCTATATTATCTTGTGGCAATTATATGCCACTAGTACTAGTACCTACTGTTTGCAAATCTATAAGGGCATTCTTGAAGCGATTACAACTAATTTTCAGCAAAAGATATTTAAACAAGATCAATTTGTTTTGTTTAATTGCCGCTGACGTCATGCGAAAATGAAAGATGGTGAATCAATGAATCGTTTTCGAAGCGCTGGTTTTCCTGTCGTGTATTGTTATTTTCGCACTTTATTATAAGTATAAAATCAAAGCACCGAAGACTAATAATCTGACTAATCTGATAATGTCTTCAAAAACAATAACACACTCTGCATATAAGTCGCTCGGATTTATTATAAGAACAGTCAGAGGCTTTTACAATATATAGCTCATCAAGTCTCTTAGCTGGAATATGCTTCTACTGTTTGGTACACCATATACAATACACAAATAAACCAAATTGAGCGTGTACAAAGGAAATTCTTAAAATATTTAAGTTTTAAGCTAGGTGGTAGATATCTTACACACACAATATATATAGTTATTAGTCAGACACATACTTTCATCTCTCTCTGCAAGACGACAACGAAGCATAGTGCCTCACTGGTCGTCAACCTTATCAATAACCGCATAGAGCCATAGACGCTCCAGACCTTCTCGCTGAGCTTCAGTTTTCGGCGCCTAGACTTGCATCAAGAACAATCAGCACATACAGGCTTAGTAAAAAGTCCCGGACCGGTCGAATAACTTTGTTATTTGAAAATTATGATTTCTGAAATTTGGTATGGGGGTATAGTTAGTTTTATGCAATACAGTTAATATTTTTTTCACTTCCGGTTTAATCGGCAATACGTCCAACTTTTTTTTTTTAATGAAACGCCCAGATTTTTTTAACACTTTTGAATGCAAAATAAAAAACTACGTTCAGGAAGTATTAAGATGTTTATTTTTATTCACAAGAAAACAGTTAAAAAATTAAAAAAGTGTCCTAATACAGAAAAATCAAGGTACCTTTGAAAAAAGTTGTTGTTTAGTGTTTGCATTCTTTTTGTCGTCACATTTGATAATTTTAAAAGCGTTTTAACTTTTGCATCGCTATAAATTTACTTATTTTAAACATTGACACATTTGAAAATGGCAGAAAAACTTACTGAATCAGAACGAATTGAGATATTAATGATGCGTGGGTACGGTGATCGTCAACGTTCTTTTGAAGAGGTTCGTATTTTGTTTAATACTGTTTATCCGGATCGTCACATTAGTAAAAGTACGGTACGCCGAACAATTCAAAAGTTTGAAGTCTTTCGTCACGTGAAGGATTTACCCATACCTAGAAGGGGACGTCCATTAACAGCAACAGATGAAGAAACTAGTTTGAATGTGTTACTCACAGTGGAAGAAAATCATCACGTGTCCACAACAGAATTAGGTCAAATTCATGAGATCTCTCAAAAATCTGCTCATACGATTCTTAAATCAGCAAGAATGAAAGCCTATAAAATGTATCCCGTCCATGAGTTAACTGAAGATGATCCAGATCGTAGACTACAATTTTGCGAAACAATGACGGAATTGATCGAGCAGCAGCCTAATGTTTTAGATCACATCATTTTTTCAGATGAGGCAACGTTTTGTCTCAACGGCACTGTGAACAGACATAATTGTCGCTACTGGTCAATTGAAAATCCGCATGGGATTGAAAAAGTCCATACACAGCGTCCTCAAAAGGTGAATGTCTGGGCTGGTCTTGTTGGAAACAACACCATAGGACCATTTTTTATAAGAGGAAATTTAACTGGCAACGTCTACTTAAATTTATTGCGAAATGAGGTTGTTCCAGCACTTGCGGCCCTCTTTCCAAATGCAAACATAGGTGATAACCCAATGCACATTTTTGGTTTCAACAAGATGGAGCTCCCCCCCATTTTGCCCATAATGTCCGCGATTATTTGAATGAAATTTTTCCGGGACGTTGGATCGGACGTAGAGGAGCAATCGAATGGCCAGCACGTTCGCCAGATCTCTGGCCATTAGATTTTTTCTTTTGGGGTCACATGAAATGTCAAGTGTACAAAAATCGTCTCCATAATCTTGAACAATTGGAAGAGAGAATAGTTCAAGAAGTTTTCTTGTGAATAAAAATAAACATCTTAATACTTCCTGAACGTAGTTTTTTATTTTGCATTCAAAAGTGTTAAAAAAATCTGGGCGTTCCATTAAAAAAAAAAAAATTGGACGTATTGCCGATTAAACCGGAAGTGAAAAAAATATTAACTGTATTGCATAAAATGCATTTATATTAACTACTTATACCCCCATACCAAATTTCAGAAATCATAATTTTCAAATAACAAAGCTATTCGACCGTTCCGGGACTTTTTACTAACCCTGTATATTATCCCTTGTGGCGATGTTTTCTGTGTTTGCTAGAACGCTGACCGTTTTGGTATATTTTATATTTATTATTCTTTAATTAAATATGTTAATATATGTTATTGTTAAATGTCCACTTGGATTTATATCTGTTTAGCTTAAAATAAATATTATTATTACATATTGATTACAATATAATACCACCCGACTGTGCGGATAATTGCTGTATAAAACTTGCATAAATCTCGAAAACGTTGCACAACAGCGACCACGCTGTGTAAAGGTTTATTCACGTTACAAAATGCCTATGGGTTTGGAACTTGCACGGCAAATTCATCGTAGCATCGTAGACAACACCAATTCTGTTTTTGAACAACGTTTATATATACTATTCCATGTCTACTTTTCGTTTTTGTACAACACTAATGCGTTTTGAATCACAATAAGACTTATCCCATCTCGTCTGCTTATTTCTGAACTACACGCATGGTCATTCCACCTTTTCTGCTCGTTTCTGGATAACATTAAAGCACGTTCCACATACTTTGCTTGCTTCTCAACACATCAATGGATTCCAAACAGTACCAATGTTCATCCTACCTCTTATGCTTGTTTCTGAACAACGGTTGTGCAATCTGAACAACACTAACGTTAATCCCACTGAAATACGCTTCCAGCAGTAACGTGTCAAATTTCACAATGAACATTTCTTGGAACGTTATGAAAAATATTTAACATTTATTAATATTAATTGATAATTAAGCAAAACCACAAACGCAAAATACAGAAGACAGAAATAAGACGAGCCAGCCCATACAAATTCAAACTGACAATGTATTGATTGCTGGGAGCTCGTTTAATAGATATGCACAATGATAAAATTATAAGCAATTATAGAATCAACTCGCTTTAATATTATTACTCTCTATTAGTTCCTGAAATTATTCTGATGATGTTGTAAGACATCGTTAGGGAGAAATAATCTACACTTAGTTATTTCTCCCTAATACCCGTATAAAAGGTTGCGAGTTTTACTTAAATTTAGTTATACGAACTTCAATTTTCGCGATTTATGCAAGAGCACAACTGAAACTCGGGTGCAGGTTATATGCGCCAAAATACAATAACAGTCAAAATTTTATTTTCGTTTTAGAATCATGTGCGAAGAAATTTCATAAAGGTTTAGCTTATTTTGTCAAAACAATTACGAGAAGCAATTATATAATTTTTCCGCTGTTTACTTTAAAAGTGTGCTCTTCAATTTACTCGCATGTGCAGGATACACCTACGCTATAAAAAAATAGAAAGGTTAAGCTCAAGGACGGAAAATGTAACCATTTAATCGATCCGCATGGTAAACGAACATATTACGTGAGGCTTTTTTCCGTATCATCCTCACAAACCTTGGGCACCAGGCGACCATGTTTTTGTCGTTTGCTCGCTGGTGCAAAAGCGGAATTACCCGCACGAAGTTCATTTTTCCCCATTTCGCAGTTCTGTACCTTTTTTGTGTGTGTATATCCTTTGAAATATCACCCTCCGTCCTTTGTCTCAGCGAACGGGACTTCGGCAACTCCACAAAACGTAGAAAATTCTATTCCTCAACAAAGAAAAGTTTTATAATCATCGGTAGAGTGCGCACCATCTCTGTGGCGGTCCTTGTTTTTTGGATCAATGCGCATAATCTTCAGTTATAAATGGAAACGGAATGAGAAAAGCGGTTTGTGTACCACAACGTGTAATGACTATTAGTACAACTTGTTTCACTTTTGATAATAGAAGTAAGAAACAAACTTATTTTCTAAAATGTATATAAAAGGTTTAGTTTTCAATAAACTTAGAAAGTAAGCACATACTTTACTAAAGATGTTAATGGGAAGCAATACAAGTAGCATTTGCTAAACACAAAACGGACAATCTATTTCGCACAGAATTTTATTTACCCATGTATATGAACTGCTTCTCAACAGTATGCTATTACCAGGTCAATTTAATGCCTTTTATATCCTTCGCATGCACTTCTCGAGATAATGTATGCGCGATACTGAACTTGAAGCCGCATAACTATCACCAGAGCGTTAAAATTTTCTATGATCTAATCTATAATGTCGCTCATAACAGCAGCCATATAGTGGTATATAATTTTCACAGTCGATTTATTTATGACTACAAAATTGATTACTAGATTGATCAGTGCTGCTCCAAAAGTTTTAAAACGATAGGGGATAGATATCATTGTCAAAATTCGAACAATAAATTTTTTTCATCAGAAGCTTTATTTAAATTAGAAAATATGTAGAACTAGAAGGTAATTTTAAAGCTGGATGAGTGTGGTGTGATATCAAACACTCTATTCAAACGCATTCTAATTTTGCTGTCTACAGGAAAACAGGATTACCTTTAAAGAATAATTTGTGTTTTTTTTTACAAAGGTAAATCCACCATGTAGTTGTGATGCCTCGTATACACTACAGGCGCAACATGTAGTACAACATAGACAGCTTTATTTTAATAGCGCAATAAACAATGCGCATTTTGTTACCCCGCAGTGCACCATGTATGGATGAACGACTGTAATTATCCCATCAACATTAACGACTTTATGCACTATTATTACTTAATGATGAGCATTATTGAATAAAAACTATTAAATATTCATTGTTAAACATTTATTCCATAGAAAATCATTCATGAAGGCTTTCCAATGAAAAATATTCATTAAATATTCAATTTTCTTTTTAGATAGTGGAGTGTGTGGTCAAAAATGACGCAAATATTTTTCGTAATCCATTTGAATATTAAACACAACCGCACTGTTGTTATTTCTTGTGCTGATATATGTTATATTTACTTTTAACGGTCTGTAAGCAATAATACTATGTATTCTGGGTAACTGTTATAACTGAACTCGGCAAGATACAGTGCCTTGCGTGTTTAGGAATAACAGGAGCAATTAGGACTACTCCTACAGCGGCAATAGAATGCTTCATAGAACTCCTCTCTATTTGACTATAATGGGGGAGGAAAAAATGGAGCATCTCAGATTGCAAGATATACAAAGTGGCAAATATTTCCCGTCTTCAGCTTCACTAGGAAATACCTCGCAGATACTTCTAATAGTGAGGCCTCGAAAGCTTACAACCACAAATCGAGGCGAGGTTCTGATCGCTGGTTTGTGGATGCCTCGCAGACGCCGAATGGCACAGACATTGGGATCTGGAGAGATGGAGCCATGAGTTTAGGGGGCCCCACCTCCATATTCTAGGCTGAAGTAATAGCTATCCAAACCTGTGCAGAGAGCATCTCCAAGTGCCCGCATGAGAATGGATAGGTCGAAATTTTCTCTCACAGCAAGCTGCCCTCAGGGCAGTGCAGGCTGTCAAATTCGCTTCCGAAGTGGTACTGGGGTGCCATAAAAAGCTCGAAGAATTGGCGGGACATCACAGCATTACGCTGAGGTGGATGCCTAGCCACTCTGGGATCAGAGGCTTCGAAATTGCTAACAAACTAGCCAGAGGCGCCAGTGAACGACCGTTCACAGGTCCAGAACCGTCGTGCGGGAGTTCTTATGGCGGTATCAAAGTTTTTGTCAGATCTCAACTCGCTGCTACTCACCGCTCCTATTGGAATGACTAGCCGGCGTGAGACATTGTAAAATCCTCGGAATGTGTTCATTAACTTAATAGGTTAGTAGACCGTAATAAAGTTACTTTGCTGTGGGTAGTCGGAAATTCGGGAATCGAAAAATCCGACGAGTTGGCCAAGAATGGATGATCGGCTTTATTTATAGGTACAGAACTTCTTATAGGAGTGTCTAATACAGCACAACCAGGCAAACTCATTGAAAGACCTTTATCAAAGGACCATAAAAGAAGAAGAGTGAAGAACTATGCAAAATATATAATAAGCTATGGAAAATTATAATTAAGATATTAAGAAACCAGAGAAAAATTTGTTGATATGTGGTTCTTAATTTTTCAAAATAATCTAAAGGAAGAAATTGGCAGAGGACATGCGAAAAATGGAAATTCCTGAAAAATTAATTAGATTAGCTAAAATGACAACAAAAAACTCCAAGGCCAAATTAATCACCATTGAAGGATATACAAAGGGAGACGCATTGTCAACGACACTGTTTAACATAGCTTTAGATGCAGCGGTGAAAGCGACAGAAGTGGGAAGCACAATCACAACAAATATGACGCAAATAGTTGGATATGCAGACGACCTAGCACTGATCGCAAGAGATAGACGAAGCCTAAATAAGCTCCTACTAGAATTTTCCAAGTACTAATAAATGGAAACAACGAACGAACAGTAGAAATAAACGAAAGAATAAAAACGGGAAACAGAGCCTACTGGAAATACCAAAAGTTCTTAAAAGACAAAACCCTGAGCAGAAACACCAAACTCAGAATATACAAAGCGGCAATAAGACCAACAATGACATATGGATCAGAAATAATGGTACTGACAAACAAAGACGAAGAAACGCTAAGAACAGCAGAGATAAAAATTCTCAGAAAAATATTTGGCCCAGTAAGGACAGAAGTACGTGAATTAAGACCACTGATGAACCACGAAATCAAAATCAAAATGAATAACGAAGATATTGTGAAGTATATTAAGGCTCAGCGTTTAAAATGGCATGAACACATAGAAAGAAGACCACCAGAAACCCATATTAGGAAAATAATCGAGAGGAAGACCCAAGGCAAGCTGGGAGGACCAAATCCGGACGGACATTTCAAAACTAAAAATAGAAAAGTGGGGGTGCATTCTAGGTGGAACGCGGACTTTCTGTTTTCTGCAGAGTTGGGGCGGTAAGCGGTCATAAACGACTAATTAATGGGCCCGGTGAACGGGCCCAAATATCTATATAGTGAACTATAGTGCGCGTCTTTAGAGGAATACAGAGTGATTCACAGTGTGAAACGAATCGGTTGAGCTCACCACAAGCGGCCACCATTCCATTAGGAATGAATAGCCAATATACATCTAAAGGAAATAAATAATAATAAAAATAAAATAAATTCTAGATTTTGCGCTTCTATTCTACAAGTATCTTCATGTTGTGATGTTGATATTTGTTGCGGATAAAAATCATTTTCCGAAAGATTCTCATAAAATTAATTAAGTTATTTATTCATGAATAAAGTGTGAGTTTATCAGTTTTTATATTTCTGACCTATTGTGACGTTTCGAGAATTTTTTTCCCTTCATCAGGCCTAAAAAATATAGTCAAAGTTATTAAAGAGTGTAAGATATTACCCATCGCTATACTTGTAGATATGGTTAGATGATCTTGAGTATATTTCGATCGTATCCTATATAATAACAATAATGGTGATACAGTGATGTTATAATATTTTCAAGAAATAATTATTGGGTATTCGCGTGCAGAATTTGTATTAAAGCCTATATCCTCTTGACGGTAGAGAGAATATTTTATACATATTATCTGTCCGTAGATAGAAAATACATGTTCGTCGGATACATCGGCAAATACCAGTACATATACACACGTAACACATAGCCACATGCGCGATACGCACACACGAGACTGTGTCCGTATAACAGACGTGTAATGGGTGTGCTGCGAGGCGTAACTCAGAGTCTAAGCCTAGATGATCCCTGGGTAGCTGGAAGGAGAGGGAACTCGGCGCACAGGGTCCAGCTTAACAGCAGGAGCCGTAAGCCCCGGGTGTCGACCGGCCACCGAACCCACGGACACAAATAAGTACGCGCTGTCATGAGCCGGTTCGGACTCGGATTCGAAACTTTTACAAGAGGAGATGAGAGGTGTGTCCGTTCCTGATACCCACATGTATACCGGGGGATTATATACATGTTAAATTTAGAATTTCGAAGGTAGCGAACAATTACCCGGTCGATCCGAGAGTAATTTTCCATATTTGTTCGCGAAATTGGATGTTAACTAAAAAGAAACGTAAAAGCGGTTGATGAATGTAAAAAAAAAATAACACGAGAACCTTCCCGGTTTTAAACACGCACGCATTTGTATGCCTATGTATATATATTGATGCTTTAGTTAAAGTGTAAGGAAACTGTACTAGAATGAATAGCTTAATTATAGATTATTGGTTTGGAGGCGTTAGTATGAAAGTAAGCAGTCCTCAAATAAAGCTAAAACATTGTAGCAGATATGTAATAAAAAATTAAGGCTTGGTAGCAATCTTATTAACCTAATTATAAGTAGTATTTCTAAATAACAAAACCTAAGCATGTGTTTAACTATTTACGATATTACAAAGAGAAAAAAATGTATCTTAATTGTAGTATACGACACTATAAGTACTACACAGAAAGAAAAATGATGACTTTGCTGGACTTTAGATTTCACGAAATAAAATGAAATACTACTCCAATTAAGATAAACTTCTCTATATTTGCAGTATTCTGGATATCTGCTTACCAAAATGTGTGTTAATTTTTGCCTTCACAGAGAGAATAAACTTTGATTAGTAACATTTATACTACTTAAAATGAAAATATGAAGTTAACATAAATCCATAATGCGTTAGTCACAACAACTAACACTGAACACTTTTTATGAAATTTAACAGTCTAATAGTCACTGGCGCAATATATGTACTTGTGATGCAACTAGCGCCGCGCCGCACAAAAGTGTGAAAAAATTATCAGTTTTAAAAAGCAACTTAAGGAGTATCTGACAAAGAGTTATCTTTACAAATTCAACAATGCCTTACGACAGTAAATTTGTTCTTTCATTGCACTTTTTATCCAATGTATCGTTGGCCTATATACAGAGAGAAAGATTTCTTTAAATCAAAGATATATATGCATGGAGTTAAAGTAATAATTGTTTTCAATCGTTTCAAAACGTTTTGTTGTTCAAACAAGAGCAGATAATTTCTTTCATGTGATAATGTTCACTTAAAGCAATATTTTGTACACTAAAGATCAACAGTTTCTTGAGTCAAATGTAAAGAAAGCTCCGGTTGGAAGAAAAATTGTTTCTAGTTAAAGATATAGTCTGTCCATAGATATAACGATTTGACTTATTTATTAGCACCCAATTTTCAGAAAATAAATGCTACCAAACCGCTATAATACATTTCGAGCACGGGTGGTTTACAGCGACGTATTCAGAAAGATTACTACATACAGGCTGATAGACTGTTAAAATGCAGTGACAGATTATCACAAATTTAATATACAAATAATTATCTTGTCTTCAATTTGAATTGTTTACTTTAGAATAATAAAGTTTAAATTGAAAATAGTAATTATAAATTACATAATTACTTCTCTACTTAAGAAAATTTCTCCTAATACGGCCCATTACCTCATTTACATAATCACTCGGTACCTGCGGCACCAGGTAGTGTATAATCCCCAATAATCATTAAAAGTCAAATCGTTATACCGATGGACAGACTATAATTCACTTTGATTGAAATTATACTGAGCATTACATGAACAACACTAACTGCATTGACTTAAGGATCGGAAACCTTTAATCTCAATATCAAAGAAATTTGTAGTAGTGACTGAAAACAATATGCTGGCAATAGTGCAATTTTCTTACAGTGTGAAATCATTAAATAAATGCTTTTCTGCTATAACTGTAATTTTAATATCAGGAAATTTTTTATGTTAAAAATTTTTACCTCATGTCGGATTTGAACCAGGCACCTTCCGCTTGCCGGGCGGCTTCCTAAGATCTGTATTTGAAACATTTCAAATTGTGATAAACCAGACACCTCGTTAGCTCAACTGGTAGAGTGTCCGCCCTGCAAAGCGGAAGGTGCCTGGCTCAAATCTGATACGAGGTAAAATTTCCTCATATTAAAATTACAATTATAGCAGAAAAAGCATCGATTTAGCAATATGCTTGTTGGTATCAATTAACGAATTTGTTCATTTTTAATAATACTTACTATTGAATTGAAATATTAGTTTATCTCTACTTTCTGAAAAATGTCATGCTCATGGTCTATTGTTGGAATCATTATACTAGCAAAGGCAATGAAAGGGCAACAGCACTAAAGATGGACACGAGTTTTTATAATCTACCAGACGTCATCAGCGTCACTCCTAGTGCAAACCCACTGTCATCGCTATCGCATCTCTTTAGCTATATCCGTGATCGTAACCTAGGGAGTCAAGAGTTTAGATCTGTGCGCTCTAAGGGACACAAGCCAAACCCTCAACCCACGAGATGACTGCAGCGTAAGCCGGTAAAATTCGGTTAATTGTGTTTAAGCAATCTTTCTTTGATGTTTTTATATTACGTCATGGCAAACAGTTTCTGGAATTGCTACATACGCAGTCGTCTGTAGTCGTTTTACGCGAGCTATCTAGGAACATTGACAATCCATGAATTGTCCAAGCTAGATCTGTGATTGCATTACTGCACACAGAAAAATGCATGCTTACCTCAAATAAATTTGTCTTGGAACAAATAAATGTACATTTTGAATACCCGCAAGATAAAAACTTCTTAAGGCAAGAAAAAAAAATCTCTCAACAGCATATCTTGACGTAAGAGGTTAACAGTCTTGGATAAACTACTTCCAGTCTCCACTTAACAATATCGTATCAAGCTATATCTGCAATTCTCCCTACTATGGAAATAAGGGTTTAAATTGTCTCAATTTACGGGACACAAGCAAACTCTCAATCCGGGAGAGGGCCGCAACGTAAGCCGGTAAAGCAGTCATAGCTCTAACAATTTATCTCTACCTACTTGCACTAAGCAAATATATTCTCTAGTTAAGAAAATTCATCGAAACGACAGTTTCTTGAATTAAAATTTTCAATTTTCTTACTGGTAAAAGATTTACTTAGAACAAAACTATTTTAGTTTCTCTTTAAGAGAATTGTATTAAAACAATATTTTACTTTGAATTTAGCATGCATTTTTCTGTGTGTGGTTTACATTAAATATTTACAAATATCTACATTGTATTTCGACACACATGTGGGTATATTGGCAGTGAATTAACAAATAAACAAACATAAATACTTGCGTATATTTATCAAGGGAAATCGATAGAAAATATATGATTTTACAGTCGAAAATAGACGTGTTTGATTATAAAGAAAAATACTTTGCATTAAAGTCCTCCTTTATGAAATCAACGCAATATGCTCAACAAAATATATTTTTTTGACTTAGAAATGCTTTTTATGTGTGTAAATAAAGACTCATTATTATTTAAAATATTAAAAATTAGAAAAATAATTAGTGCTACCAAAATGTTCTGAATTTATATTCAAACCCAGTCGATATAATGTTGCTGTGTAGCATCTTTTTGTAAAGATATCACATAGTAACGGCAAGTTTATCCAAGTAAAATCGTTTGTCGTTAAAAATTCCGTATTCAAAACACGTACAGCATTATCAGAACGAACATCGATACCTATATCGGAGGCATTAAATCTTTAATCTCCGCGTATCCATACATATTTTGTTCACCCCTCGTATACACGCCAGTACTTACAACCGCCTATGTAGATGGATTTCTCTCGATGATAAGTTGAATTTAAAGCGCTGTCGGACGCGTTTCAAATGACTCTTCGTAACGATACGGCGTTTTTGATACTGTACCGACCACGGGATATTTTTTTTCTCACACACCTCATCGTCCTACGTTGCGTCTCGCTTCTTTTTACCGCTCACGGCCTCCTCTTCCTCCTTCTCGGGTTCCCTTTTACTTCAGAGCGAGCGAGCGAGGCGCGGCGTAACGGCAGTGCACTTTGACGATCGCACGGCGGTACTCTATTAAAAATGGAGAAAAATGTGTGTACGCCGGCTGTACGCTGCCGAGGTATATACTAAAAGAAGAAAACAAAGAAGGAGAAGGAAACTATGAAG
Source organism: Cetonia aurata (assembly GCA_949128085.1). Taxonomy (NCBI): domain Eukaryota; kingdom Metazoa; phylum Arthropoda; class Insecta; order Coleoptera; family Scarabaeidae; genus Cetonia; species Cetonia aurata. Next base: position 50,303,761 of record OX421883.1, on the reverse strand, counting down.
CACAGCACGAAGAATAAAACGTGAAAAAACGGACATGGATGGAGAAACGACACGAAACACGTTTCGTTTTGGTTCTCCTCTCGGTTCCTTTTTTCGTAATCATTACTTTTTGTATTTGTCAAGTTAGGTCTTCACGTTGTCGATCTCCGCTGTGTGATTTATTTTTCTTTTACTTTTTTTTTTATTTCCGCCGAAACTTATTGGTAATGTTGCAAAAACAATCTAAACCCAAGTTCACAGAAAGGTCTGTCACTAAATAGGGTGTTAAATAGTTCTTTCTTTAAACCATGCAATTTATATGAAAGAAAGAGACGTACATGCATAATACGGAGCGCTTACTGGAAATTCATTACAGAATTAGAAAGTAAAGTTAAAAGTATACAATAAGCAACAATTTATTTATTTATTTGACAATGGAAACAATAGGACTAACCCAAAAAACGCTGCACATTTAAATATAACATAAATCAAGAAAAAAAACACGTCATGTGAGAATATGGAAAAAATAATCTAAATAAATTCACAATAAATATAAGAAAACTGATGCAATTGCACAAGAGAAAAGCAATAATATAAGAAATCTTTTTATGGAAAATTAGGCCCGTTTATTTATTTTTTTTTCTCTAATCTGACGCATGTCCAAAAGACTTTTCGAAGTTTTCTTTATAACTTCTTCAACACACTTTGTATCTTTCCTTCAAACGTATTATACGCAAATACATTGTGTTTACAAATGTTTCTTTATGTATTGTCAATTCTAAATTTTCACAATTTCAACTTTCGACATTAATTTATCATTTTTCAATTATATATATATAAAAACTCATGAAGTTATAAAGAAACGTCTTTTGGACATGAATTAGAGCAGAGTAAAAAATAAATAAATAAATAAACTAGCCTTATTTTCCCTCAAAAAATTTCTTATACGTATATCAGGGCTACAAAAACAAGAAAGCAATAACAATAATAATGTATGACAAGAGAAGGAGACCAAATAGGGAGATAGAAGGGCAACGAAATCAGTAGCAGTTAGATTATACATATATTAAAATTATACATTGAAATAAGTTTTTTGTTATTGTGTGCTTGAAACAATAAGAAGAGAGAGGTGGAAAATGTCCGTCTAATCAAGGTAGAATTAAAATAAGAAAATACAAAAAAATAAATGATCACTCATCACACATCTAGGGGTAACATATTAAATGTGTGCGCATAGCTTTAGATAACCATTGAATGGCCTGCCGGATCTAGAACTTAAAAAACGCTTTTGAACGCTTTCGATTCTATTATTGTAAGTGGCCAATGCCGATTAGATGTACAGACGTAATACAGGACAGAGGGATACTTCGACAGCTACAAGTTGGTGGGGGACATATCGTCGAGCCAGTCGCCTACAACAGCGATTTGCAGGTGTTTGCTTGCGAACTGCGTGTAATAAAATAAAAACTCCATTTTATTAAATAATAAATGAAAATAACTAGGGAAGCTTAAGTTTTCGTAGCTTTCTTTCGCTTTTACTAGAAGCTACATTGGTATTAATATTTTTGACATAATTATTTAGAAATATGTTAGCTACAGAGGTATGTTAAGGACACGTATGTTTCAATTAAATAGCACAAATTACTATCATAATTAGATGTGAAGGAACCGTACCAATAATTTTCTTCTCATTATTGCTGAAAAATGTCTTTTAATAAAGTGTTTTGGTTGGGAACCTTGTTGAATTAGCCTTCAAATTCAAGAGATACATATAATAGTTTTAAATAAACAATAAAAGATGATGTTAAATATCAGAAAATCGAAATTTTAATTTTCACCTGGTTTTCTTGTCAATGTACAGATAGATATTTCAATTCAACGTTATCTAAATCTAATTAGGATCAACAATTATAAGCGAGCTCTTACAGTGACCACATGGAAGTGAGTAAAGATTTGAAGCATATGTATCAGGAAATATATGTAAAAACTGAAATCTCTTCAGCAGACATTATTACTTTTGAGCATTTGTTATTAAACTCGTTTAGATGAGAAATTATTTTATAAAAAAAAAAAACAAGAAAATCAATTATATACTGTAACTATATTTACTTACAAAAAAAAATGGCTTAGAACTCTAGATAAAATACATTCAAGTATTATAAAAAATAACAACCAAACTAAAAAAAATAATTGGACACAAGAATAGAACACAGTTACATTAAAGAAAGCTAAGCGCATCAACGATGTTCTCGCGGACAATCCAATACTGAATGTCACTTCAGAATCACGTGGAGTACTCCGACACGATGTCTATTCCCATCCATCCCATAGGTCTGTATATCCAGTCGGCGTTGACGTGACACATCTCCGAATCCACACAACCGACGCATACACTGAGAAAAATTGATTGTAGAAATTAGATAGTAAATCTCTTTATGTTAATTAGTAACATAATTATTGTCAAAACGACAATATGTGGGGTATTAAGAGTAAAATAACCAGATGTTACCATGCTTATAGTAAGAGGTAAAATCTGGATGTTACCAGGTATTCGATGCATATTCAATTTCTAACATAAATGTTCGTAACGCTCTTCCCACCCCTTGCTCTATTCATTGTCGATCTTTACCGAAGAAATCGACCAATAAGCTGTATTGCCACTCACACGTGTTATGTACGTGTGATACAGGTGTACGTATTCGTGTCGGTGCATGTTTGTGTCTGCACAGAGAAAAATCCATGTTGTAATATTTACACTTCACTGTTTGACAGAAATTGTAGTAAGAATTCCTACTATTGTGCAAAATTTTAGAACAACGGCGTTGCATTTTCCTATATCACGGTTACAAAAAAAGCAATAAAATTGTTTAAAAATATTGTGTGACAATCTTCTACAAAATATAGTGAAATGTTTTACAATATTTTACAACAAGTGAATATAATAAATTGCATATAATGTAGTGAAGACAGTTATAATAACAGGTGTAGCAAATTTACTGTGTTGTGTTTATTTAGGTTAGGTTAGGTGCTTGCAACAGTCACCTTACTTTGATTATTATTATTATTATTATTATTATTATTATTATTATTATTATTATTATTATTATTATTAATGGCCTCGGCTTTCACCATTAGCCACGTACATGGATTAAAAACCCTTAACCACCCGAATGAACATCAGGGCTGACATGGACAATATTCACACCCGGGGCCGATCGGGTGACTAACAAAAAGACAAACAGAGGTAGGCCAACGGAGCATAGGATATGTACCACACAGGAAAAGACAACAAAGGTTCGATGCTAGATTTGAAGAGAAATGTCGTACATATGTTGATACAGTCGGAAATTGATATCTGTCCTTTCTTACTTTGATTATTGAAAACGGCATTAATAATGAGATGGAATGAAATGAATGCTGTATAGTTTTATATCTATATAGTAGGAACATCATAATACTCATAATTGGTTTAGCTACATAAATATGTGATACTACAGCTTTTGTCGTAAAGATGGCGCTACGCTTGTTTCATAATCTTTGAAATTCGTACTCAATGTAAATTGTGATCGGTAAATGTGGCTGCGTAATATTTATATGATGCTTATACATGGTTAACGTCGTGTAAAAAGTACTGTGGACAATCGCCCACAGACGAGAATTACGAGGCGCTTCAATACCGGTAGTACTCTACAGTACACGGGCCGGTCTGATTCCCGCAATCCTGCCCGATACGACGGCAATTCGCCCGGCTGTCACCGGCTAATCAAATTATATTAATTAATTATAATTAAAAATTATTAAACTATATTTATTATAGTTTTCATTGTTAACAGTTATTATCAAATATAGTCAGCGCTACTAGACATTTTTTTCACATTTACTAACATGTATGCTCAAATTAATAATACAAATATAGTACACTTTACCATACGAGTTAATAAAAAGTATTCACAGATATTTACTATACAGATATTGTCACCGGTAATATAAAATATGATTGTCCCTATAGGAGCTATAAAATATATTAAAGTATACTATATTTATGTTAAAGAGTACTATCTATTTCTCTCAGTGTAATGTTACACTGGTCAAGAACCTGTTTAAAAACATAATGTACTAGAAATTGATCATTTGCTTGAACAAATAAATTATTATATTTGCTAAAAAATTTTGGTTGTTCTGTATCTTCTAAACCTTGGTAAAAATTAGACGCAAAAAGGTCAAATGCCTAAAAAAAGAATCAGTTACCTAAAACGCCGTATAACGTCAACCATAGTGAAAATACCTAATGTTGTCTCATATACCTCATCAATTTAATGCAAATTCCACCTACCTGCAGAAAAATTTTAAAAGTTAAACGAAGTATTTAACACAATAGTTTCCAAAATTCATTTATTCTTATTTACTGTACAAATTTCATATATTTTGCACATGAATGGGGAAAATAAAAAAGAAAAAACAATATTTGAGGTTTAATTTAAGAAATATGAAGCATTTACCCCACCTCTGTCTTGCTGTTGTTAATCTGTAGAGGTACTTGAGATACGTGGTCAGTGTACTAACATACATATATAGCAAATGTAACATCATCAGTATACATGGTTGCTTCTGTAGTCAATAGCTTACCTATTAACCGATTAAACGATCAGCATTTACGCGCAGGGTTTAAATTAAATCCAATTGCTCCCACAGATTAAATTATTACTGCAGTGTGCAAATGTATCATGAGTTACATGGCCTTGGTCACATATAAAGAAATTATAACAATTTATATATACATAAGTACATTTAAATGTCAGCGGTAGGTATATGTAAAAATCTATATTTTACCGTTTATCGTTGGGCAAGTGTTAACAGTAAAGTTGACGTTTTAAGACCTATTATATCCAATGCACACATCAAGGTTAGTATACTCTTATAAGTAAATAAAACAAGTGCAACAATAAAGCAACAAATAACTGCTGTATAGGTCTGATGACTGATGTGTTTTAAGCAAAGTAGTGTTGTAGTAGATGAAAACAAGTTTGACATTATAAGAGCATATCTTTTCATAGGTAGGTATGTGGTACCTATATACATACATGCTTGCGATGTCATTACATGTAAGTAACATTCTAGAAGAACTTGTTCTTCTTTCTGCTCTAATTGTCTGCAAATATACTCATATCGAACTGAGTAAAAGTGAATGTCATATAAACGACTAGCAGTGGGTTTGCTAAGAATGCCGAGTGCAAGGTAAAGTGTATTTAATGTATGCTAGGAGGCAATCTTTGTCACTGATTTGGTGTACGATCTGCAGGTATGCAATTTTATGACCACATACCTGCCGCAGAAGGACAGGCTTGAAAATTCCACCCATTTGCATTAATCCTTTCTAATACCCTTAATTGGAACAAGGTATACCTTAATCAAAATCGACAGATGGAATTCTATATTACTGACTTATTACTTCCCAGACTTTCCCAATAATTCCCATTTAGTGTGTTAAGCGTATATTTAAAAAATCGTTAAATAGAACCGTTTATCGCGTAATTAATTCCATTAACCGTTCGTTCATTAAGCAATCATATAATCCGGAAGCAATAAATATTCATGACCAAAAATGTAGGGGGTGAAACTGAAGCGCATTAAGATAATAAACCGGTGTGAAAATAATTCACGGACGATTACCATCCCGGTACCTACTCTGAATGAATGATCAACATGTGGTTATTTGTTTTTTAAATTACCGATATCAACAGGTTACTCGCGTCTACGGATCCACTCCCAATTTACTACTCAAATAAAATATATTTCCGCGAAATAAGAAATTGCGCAAGTGCCGATTTGCAACTTGAACTTTAGCGAAGGAGATCGTTGGTCATCGGCATCTTGCGGACACGGGTAGAACTCACGCGGGTGCAGGAAGAAAACAAGCTGTCCGTAAGATGGCGCCGTGGAGTCTCCGTAGTAATTCAAAAGCTTCTTCATAGGTGGCGCGGTAGCGTGAGGGACGCGTATTGATTTTAATTCAAATATTATTAATTTAAAATAAATACAGCAAAGATTATAGTGTAAATAATCGATTCGACATAAAACAACCAAAAGATATTCATCGAAGAATCATTTGCGCCGCAATAAAGTTGTGAAAAACTAATAATTTCAACACAAAATTCTGGGATGCAGCTGGATTGGTTCCAAACGTTCCAAATGAGTATTTATTTTATTTACTTTAGTATAAATATTTCTAGATGAACCGAATCGGTTATTATTGAAAGGCAGTTAATACTAGAAAGTGCCCGTTATTTCTCACAACGCTTCGAAATATGATGATTTAAGGTGACTTTCCCATTTCCTATCAAAGCTAATTCCATTTAATTCAAAACTTTTAATAACTTTCTTGTATATGAAGATATACTTATGTCGGTAAGTACCGCAATAAATGTCTACCAAATTGTATATAAGAGGAACAACTAATTGAAACAGTTGAACAGCAGTTAAGTTTGTAATAAGGATCAGCAATTTGACATGACTAACCAAGTAACAAATTTATTAGGAAAAATCATCTTATTAATATAAAATAAAATTTGCATTCACAAGCCTCTGGTCTCTTCAGTTCAATAAACGTATTTTTTATTGTAAAATTATAGTAATAAAAGTAGTTTGTGGTTCTACAGATTAAGCCAATAATAAAAACGACTTATGAAGGCTCAATGGGTGAAAATAACCAGGGAATGACTCCGTACATTAGAATAAGAAGATTAAGTTGAAATTTTCGAATTTTCTTTAATATGTGTATAATAATCACAAATCGACGGTTTTTTTACAGATATAATTGAGTGGTATGTACTTATATTAACACAATCGAGTAAATGAAAATGTTATTTGAACGATATTCTGAGCTTCAAATGTTGTTTATGTTTTGATATAACCATACAATGATAAAATTAATAATACATACTTGTTCCTTTTGATACAACTAATAGCATACTCATCTATATTATCGACTAAAATTGTATGCATAAGCACGCTGTTTAAAACTAGATGATACTTGTTATTTTTTATTCATATTAAATACAAATTTGTCTATTGACTGAATCGTAATAAATGAAATATTATATTTAAAAGTCAACGTTTTATCAACGCATCAAAGGTGGAAGGAATATACTGAAATTTTATCAGTATAACCTCATGAGGAAACGGAACAATAGGTGGTCTCTTAAAATTCATCCGGGCAGGCTGGCGGTGAGTTACCATCTTATTAACAGAAGCATGAGTAACTTCTGCCTGAAGGTGTGCAGATGGGTAGGTAGGAGCGTGTATTTTCTAGTTACACCATGAGATACTTGAAGTTGAAGTAGTTCTTGCTTGCCCCGTGACAGTTTCTCGTATCAGTGTCATCAATGGTTCGCAAGCGTTAACCAACAGTAGATTAGCGTTGTGCGCCCAGGTACATAATTCCTTTCATGCCGCATTGAAGCAAAATGTAAGTACGAATTTCAGATTTTTCAAACATATGTATTTTACATGCATTTATTTGTCATATGTTCAAGTTTTTCATTGTACTACACCTTGTCAAGTCACAAGTGCACTTTATGCCAGGTTAGCTAACAGTTAACAAGGTTTATGTTTTCATCCACTCATCCACAAAGCCAACAGGACGAGGATATTGACAAGCCAGATGATGTATGTATTTATTGTATTGTTAAACTTATAATAAATCTGTTTAGTCACTCATACGTCTGCGCTACACATATTTTGTAATATCAATACCAATTTTAGAGTTTTAAGATAAGGTGTTAAGCAAAAAAGACGAAAACCAGGAAACCGTAAACGACCTGGATGAAGGTTAAGTGACCCACAGCCGGTGCAATTGATTGTACTATTTTATATATTCATCCCTCGAACTGCAACTGTACAACTTGGTGTACTACCAAAGCGATTGTCTTCAAACTGTTGAAATTTCTACCACAGGTGTTGCGCATTGCTATGATAAATGAGGGAGAAGATTTAAAGTAACCCTCATATTGATTCTTCATTAAAACATAGGGAAAGTTGCATTTTGAATAAATGTCCAATAACTATTTTAGAACCGGCATATTGCTGTCTATTTTGGAAGCCCCATTAATTAGTAAAAAGAAAAAACTAACTTTAATACCGAATAAACATTCACTATAAAGAAAAGATCTCAATAATGTGGTTTATCCACCTAGAGGGATTGACTATCAACATCTGCTAGAACGCCATAATGTACAATCGCTAACCGTTCGCAGGGAACTTCACAGCAGCAGATTCATGTGGAAGTTAGTTAATGGTGTTATCGACTGCCCCCAGCTTCTTGGTGATGTTAATTTTCATGTACCCCGCTGCTCAACACGTTCCACGCCTACATTTGCTTCTGCTGTTGCAAAAACCAATTTGCTTAGGCAATCACCTTTGTATACTATGTATAAGAATGCAGATCACTATTATTTTGACATTTTCTTTCAGCCAATGTAATTATTTTTTTATTTATATTAGTCTAAGTTCATACTTGATTTGAATTCTGTTTTGTTTTAGTTTTTATTTCTCTATATGTATATGTCTATTTTCTACTCTGTATATGCATGCATGTACTCATTATAACATTGTCCTATAACTGGTATTCTGTTGGACAATAAAGATCTATTATTATTATTATTACTATATATATGACCAATTTTATGATAATATATACTACCAAGCAGTTAAATTGAAATAATTACGCTTTCGATAACATACACTAGTGCTCACATCTCTATGTTAATAGAACATTCACATGTCATGCATCCACAGGCGCTTCTGAATGCTTGTATTTTCAAAATGGAAGCATGAGCAGTACTGTATATAGGTACGTTACTTGCTGTGATGTGAGTTTGGAGCAATATCTAAGTATTTTTCGTAGTTGTAATTAAATTTGTTTTGGTATTCCTGATCTAAGTATTTGTCAGAATCCATTGCTGTTGTTTAATAAATATTTTAAGTCTAGATCTAACACTTCTATCTGAAATAGAATAGAAAATGCAATTACAACTTACATGGATTATCATTTAATATGAAAACATCTGCCTGAATTGGATTGCAGCATGTGCACTATAACAAGAAATATTAGAATAGAAATCGAATAGCTTTATATTGCGGGACAACATATAAAACATTTTTAGCGCCAAACAATCCTGTGTCTCGGTCAAATTCCATTAAGTGACTTTCAAACAGTTACAATTAAACGAATAAATTTTACACCATATTTAGAAAAAGATTTTACTTCTTCTATTTTATTAAGTTTATTTTATCTTCTTAAGGAGACTAACACTGGACATAATTAAGTGTTATCTCGGTAGGTTATTCTACAAAGGGATGAGTTCATTCCGACACTAGCGGGATAAGTGGGAAGCTAGAATGGGTATCAAGGTCTGGAATGTTGTCTCCTCCTGCAATCAGAAACTGTAGGTAAGATATTAATCGTGAGCGCTTTATATAGTTATTAGTTACTTTATAGATCGTAATTAAATCCGATTCTACGTGATCTTGTAACAGCAGTTCTTCTACCTATAAGAATTTTAACAGTATTTACATTTATTCATTTGTATATATGAAATATAGAAACCTATAAAATCAGAACTTTTGTTTGAAGGAAATTTAAAATTTGGTAGTGGGTATCATCTTCACTCCAGTAAGGTGTTATACAGCAAAGATGCATTCCATGAGCCGTGTCGGGCTATAGTAAAATTTTTTCTTATAATATTATGTTAATTACACATTATCAGGTAGTAAATAAGAAGAATAGTTTACCCGCTATAACACGGCTACGTTCTATTTGCTGGATCAAATGTAAGGAGAATTGGTATAAAGGAGTACCACCAAATATTTGACATGATCTAAAGTACAGGTCGATCCATTTCTTTGAAAAGAATAATATGCTTTACGCGAATTTCAAGTCGGGTAAAATTCATTATATCGTCTACAATCTTCGTACAAAGAACATAAATTTACGCATGTAGATCGCAGTTGCACGATAAGACACGCGTAACGGGGTAAAACCACGGGGAATGCAAGTTAAATTCCGTACGGAGTCGTTCGAAATGTCACACGAATTCGTTAATTAATTCACGTCTGCGCTCATATACGATGCCCAAAAAGGAAAAAGTTCCGTAGAAACTTCGTGCCGTACCGAAAACTTCCACTACAGCGGAGGAGGTAAGATTACAAAGTTAAAGATGACAGAGTGTGGGCCTGCGTTGGCCGGGAATGACGAGTGTGTATAGCGGGATATAAGTGAACACCTGTTGCACACACAACTCAACTGGCAGAGTTGAGTTCTCCGTGTTCCGTTTAACAACGGATACATGCACCGCATTCGTTATCGTTAACTCATCGACGGTGCCCGTGGAATGTAGTCGCTGCTCAACTATATTTTTCCTTTATACTTACTTCTATTGCGCTCTTTCGTTCCGGTCGGTCGTATTTGCCTCCTGCTTTTTTCCGCTACGACTTATATGACCTCATTTATATGGCTTTCCTATATATCATGTGGCGCGTTTCCCATATCCTCGTTTTTTATACTGCAGGTACATGTATACTGTACGAAATATCGATTTTGTAAAGTGCGCCATGAATGCTCATACAAAAAAGTAGTACAATTACTTATGAACAAGCCTTGCGCGATTACTAGACCCAACTTACCTCAATTCTAAGAATGGGACGTAGGAAATGGAGGTAGTTGCAAATACTCGTTAAGGACAAAATTATGGTGCTTTCAGATATAAATAGGGTCAATGTGCTTTGATATTTCAGGTGTAGCTTGCCTCAATACTAGTTAAAAGTATCGAGAAGTAATGTAGTAATGTCATCCAGATCTAATGCCTTCCCCTTGCGACAACTAACTATCGATACTATCTTGTCCACACAAAAACTAGTACTTCAACTTAGCTCGGATTTACAGGGAGAAGAGTGCATAGAAGGACATTATCGTTGTTAAGCAAAGTATAATTATATTTTCTTAACATACCTAAAGGCCAAAAGAATTTTACCAATCAAGGATTTGCATAATATTTAACAACTTACCTTCAGAACTTAAAAAATTAAGGAATAAGAGAGAAACAGCGATAAAGAAAAGATGAATCAGAACGGTTACACGTTTACCAAAATCGTTAGATATCTATCTCAGAAATCGTGGCACTTTTAAAATTCAGGCTCATCAACGTGGACAGACTAGAAGTCGTCGTGTGCTTGATTTGGAACCCCGAATTTTAGAAGCCATGGAAGAAAATCCAAACTCAAGCATTAGACATGTTGCTTCGCAGTTAACTGTGTCTTCTGGAACAGTATGGAGAACCTTGCGTGAGCAGGGGTGCACCGATATCATATCCAACGCATCCAAGCCCTGCATCCAGAAGATCCACAACAAAGAGTGGTGTTTTGTCAGTAGTTTCTGACAAGAGTTAATACAGAACCTGTCTTCCTGAATGTATTCCTTACTACGGACGAGTCATTGAGCATGATTCTCATCTGTGGACCGATAGAAATTCACATGCCATTAGAGAATTTAATTTCCAGCGAAGATTCAGTCTCGACGTTTGGGCCGGCTGTATTGGTAATACTTTAATAGAAGTAGTTTTGCCTTCTAGATTAAACGGGAATGATTACCTTAATTTCATAAACAATGATTTGTTAAATGATTTACGGCTTGCCCGAAGGAATAATGTGTGGTTAATGCACGTTGGTGCACTACCTCATACGGTGACCGTTGCAACAGATTGGCGAAATCAAGACTTTAGTAGGCAATGGACCAGTTACATGGCCATCGCGATCGCTCGAGTTGAATCCATGCGATTTTTTTTTTCTGTGGGGTTTTATAAAACAACTAGTGTATAATGAACCGATACATAATGTTGCAGATTTAACAGAACGAGTTAATAATGCAACGAACACGATTTGTCAGAACAGGGAGCTACTATCGCGCGTGCAAAGTTCTATCATCTACTTCGTCGTGCACAAGGTATATATTGACAGCAATTGTGAATATTTCGAACATTTGTTATAAATTAATTGTATAAAAGTACTTTTAATGAATATCTGGGGAGGCGTTTTATTGTTATTATAAGGTGTGTTTAGATTCTTAATTAATATTTGAGATGAAATTTGCCTACTATTAGCAAAATTCACTACAAAATTTTCAAAGCTACACACATTACTTTATGTCGCTTCGACGTTTAAGGTAATCGATATCCTTATAGTAAACAGAAACAGACCTACCTCAACGCATAAACGGCGGAATGGCCCTTATTTATCTGTTTGTGTCTTATCTCATTGCAACAGATTTATCAATGGTGAGATCGCAGAATATGTTTATTTAGTAGTGAAAGTTGCATGTGGAGTTCCACAGGGGTTTGTTCTCGGTCCTATCTTAGCGATCAACATTTCTCAATATGCTGATGATATCAGCTGTACTGTGGATATGATGTGTACGCGAATAAGTAGGTATCAGTGTCAGGCAAACATTAATGGTTTAATTGTAAGTGTAGCGAACTCAAACTGTAAGCAGTATGGCAACAGACTCCTGAGGGTGAGGCTGTTATATTTTTGAGTTTGTCAATAAATTTTAGCTTGAAATTTGAAATGCACTGGGTTGAACTTGAACATAAGTTATGCATTGCGTAGCAAGAGTTTGAGAAACACTGTTAGCATTGATGTCTCTCCGCTCGTTTTATTTCTCTTACGTCGAATCACATTTGACATATGCAATAGTCTTTTGGAGATCAGCATCGCGGGTAACAAAATTCTTATTTACTAAAAAACGATTAGTCGGGTATGTTTGGTGCCTCAACCATGGAATCTTGGTCCTCGCTAAAGATAGTAATTTTCCCATACCTTGCTAAATTTGACAGTATGAATAAATGTGGTGTTTATTAAATTAGTTGTGGTTAAATACATATGTTAAAAGGAGTTGTAGATATTTTGCCATCAGATTCAAGGAACATATTTGTTGCTTTGCGCCTTGAACTACAGGATCCTTTTTTTTTTCATTTTGCATACATTATTACAATCCACTAATTTTTTCTTATTAAATCTTTTATTGATCTGTTCTCGATGTTTTACTCCTAGCCTCTAGTGCCTGATGATATATGTACATACAGTGTATTGATTAAAGAGCTTGTAAGATTGACTACGGCTTTTTTAACTTTAATATTAATTCACACGAAGTCTTCAATGATTTAATTGTATTTTCATTGTGAATTTAATAGTATAAAATTCCAATGTTAACCTTCTTCTACTTTTACTTTTTTCACATGAAAGAAAGGGTGAATATGACTGGAAGCAAAAACTATTTTTCATAACACAAAGGAATACTTATAATTTGAAGTAGGTTACTCTTTCTTTAGTGCAACCATTAAAAATTACAAGTATATACCCTTAAAATATGGTTTCATTGATTTAGAGAACCTTTTTCATCAGTATTGAAATACATACCAATTTGCATTCCTTAGTTTCAAACGGCCATTGTAAACTCGGCTGATTATGCTAATTTTCATTAATCCCGATGTAAACTCGGCCGACCGCAAATTTTATATTGCAATTTCCATATGTAAACTGGGCCAGTATATAGTGTTACGTAATATTAAGAGTGTTTGGAAATAAATTTCAGGCCAGGATTTTTATTCTTGTAATTGCTTTATTGCTCATCGTATTTTTACGCTACAATACGGCCGAGTTTTAATTGTTTCAGACCTGCCGAGTTTACATCTGTACTTAGGCCGTCCTTGTTGCAAGTATGAATTAAAATCTTATAATCGGCCGAGTTTAATCTACCCGTTTCAAATGAACCTCGTTAAGGCCTTATAACATAAATTGAATAGTTAATTTAAATGTCAACAAAACAAAAGTCTACAGCAGTATACTATATTATTTAAGTATATCCATTATTATTTTAACGTGCTTTAACTATGTATTTCGTAGTAGCTTTAAAAATGCAGCATATTCATATACTAGGATGTTGTTCCTGAATACGAACAAAAAAGAAAAAATGAAACAAAAGTACATGTGTATCTATTATCTATGTATGTATGTATGTATGTATATATGTATGTATAGTGTACATATCGTCTCTATGTAGTACCTATTTTTTTAACCGTAACGTTTAGGTTACGTTACCGTCGAGAATATTGCAGTACCGTTTTAGCAATTAGCCGCTCGCATCCAGCAAGAACCGCTTTAAAAGCCGATAGCGAGAGAGAGGAACCGCGGACAAAAAGACCGAAATGTGTAATTGTGGGATAGCCTGGTGCGCGCAGTATACACTTAACGGTTGTGTTCGGTAGCGAGCCAGATCGTAAAAGTAAAGACCCTGAAATTTAGGTGGCCGTTTTTTGGTTCCGTTCGCTCTGATTTCCTGGAAGTTTTACAGAAAGCATTTTTGATACTGCGACGACTTTATTTTTGTTATACGTTGCTACGGAAGCGAAAATATGGACGAAAGTATTGGCGTAAATAAAGGATTTACGGCTTGGACGTTATGGTAGTCGATTTTATATTTTGGGACAGAATTTCGTTTATTAGCTAGCTGTAATAACCATAGTTTCATATACTATATACATAGTGCATACACAGTAATACGTCAATCGGTAAATGTTATTTTGTTATTAAAAACTTGAAAACAAATGCATAGAAAATTGAAAGTACACAAACTTATGGTGAGAAATGACCAAAGCAGACTTCTCTTTCTAGAATGATATAAAGAAACGGTTACTTCTGACAACATCTTGGGAACGCCATTACTTGACATGTAGTCCACTATGCTCGATAAATTCTTTTTAATGTCTGTGTCGGTGATTGAACAATTTGCATGCTCGTTTTTCACCTGAAGACCGTCTTGTTCGAATAGGATTTGTGAATAAAAGTCAGAAAATGACTTCCTCGCAGATGGTACAACATATGAATGAATGCCAGTGCCCAAAAGTGTAAACGCGTATTCCACAACCCAAAGCTCACCCCAGCAATAAACAAGCGTCTTCTCTAAATATTAACGCAAACAGGCAACTAACAACAAGAGTTGGAAAGTATAACAGCTTTGGACGACACGTAGCAATTTCTCAGGTAGAAATCTGTCACAAAGCTAGAGAGATTTCGAATTAAAGCATGGGACATCGGTCGAACATTTCAAACATATTTAGCTGATATTAAAAGCGCTACAGGGAACGACTAATAACACTGGTCAACAGTGAAATTGCTTCTTAGGTGAAAGTACTCCATCCTGAATGAATTCAACGTGCTGAACACGAATATCACATTGAAAAAAGTTGATTGGCTCACGTTCCAGAGATATTGACGTTTTGTCCATTGTATAGATGCTATTGCATAATGTAATGCAATTTAGCAGACTAATGTTTTCTTACCATGTATTATAATATTGACATAAGTACACTTTTTCTAAAATATGCGTAAATGTTTTTTTACCATGTATTATAATATTGACATAAGTACACTTTTTCTGAAATATGCGTACATATTACAGAAAACCCGTAGCCAATTCAGCTTTTTCTTAGTCATTTTCGTGTTCAGCACATTGAATTCATTAAGAAATGACTATTTTCAGCTTGGAAGCATGAACTTTTCGAAAATTTGTTGCACAGTGTAATCTGTCCTGGCCAGGATACCTGACCGCACTTACTCATTCAGGGAAACGGAGAAACCTAGCTATTTCATTACCTTTCTTGCAGAGATTCTTTGTGTTTCCTGTAGTGTTAAGAGTACGTCCAATCATTTGTTCCTATTTGTTGCTGTTTTTGGCCCTTCTAACCGTTTGTTTGTTTATTTTTCAGTTTTGTGGATTTTTATAAGTAAATTAAAAATTGCATTTGCAGAATATGCGAGTATAGGCTAATGTTATTAATATCAGTTCTGAAGTTGGCAGTATTATCTTGGTTAACCAATACAATAAGAATTTAGAAGAAGCAGTAATCTCTTGAGCGTGGTATTTTAATATAGGCTAACCGCACGTATAGTTATCACTATGGCTACTACCATAGTAGGTTCCTACTGAACACAGTGACTCCTAAAGAAAAATTATAAGGCGTGGAAAGAATGCTCTACCAATGTCTGCGCCAACAAAGCATACTTGAGTACGCAATAAAAATATATAAAATAACGTATTTTCTACCATATGGGATACAAAACCTTGCTATAATATGGTTTAATAAGATCAACAAATATTTTTAATTTTAATTAATACTGTTAAACACATTGTATTATAATATAAATAAATATAATAAAACTTATAAAAAGTATTGTGTTTTTGCTATTGTTTAGATTGTATTAGACGGCTTTGTCTCAAAGTAGTTTTTGAAGATATGATTATCTTGAAATGTATAGCTGTGAAGGTGTGCCAAAAGCAAAGAACTTACATCCCAACTAGAGTAGGAGCCTGAGGGTCAAGTGCCCTTTCGTCAGTGATAAAGCGGCACGATCAAACCACGGGATGGTGTTCAGGGGATTGGTGATTGTGATTTTGATGCATTAACTAGTAAAAGGATAATATGAAATTGTAGAAGTTTTACCTGAGTGATTGAGCGTTAGATATTATTCTAAGAAAACATCTAAACGTCTAACTCGGGAAAGAGGAGGTGGACGATCTTGAAGTTTCACGACTGTCTGAACCAAGGGGTTTTAGCTGTGATTGGAACAAGAGCCGAAACAGCGGTGAGCATCTGTTTAATGAAATCTTGGAGAGTCGGAATTTGCAGATCATGATGAATCTGTCCGTTCCTTACGAACCAAGAGGCCTTCGCAATTAACCGTAGCGTCCTGTTTCGATGGACTTCAACATGGCGGCGTAACCAGTACAGGCCTTGGGATGGACTTGTAGAGAAGCAACCTGTTTGCTGGGTGAAGAGGGCTCCTTCGCCGTAACATTGAGAGTAACGAGTTGCTGGCAGCAAGAAAACGAGTTCGGAGCTGGCAGCTCTATTTCGATCAGGTGAACCGCCTGTAGAAGTGAATTCCTAGGTAATTAACTTGACGGATCCACGGTAAGCTGACGTTTCCCACGCTCATCCAGGAACTCATCCTCAGTTAATCCAACTGCAACGCATTTGCATCCATTCAGAGGCAGCCTCCACCGAGAGGACCAGCGATCGAGGAGGTTTGTGACCGCCTGAAGCCAACCTCTCACTCCTGCTAATAGCATATATGACCGCATCATGGATGTATATAGCGAGGTGCGTGCCAGGTTGTCGAGGATGTCTGCCAGAAACAACTGGAGGAAAGTGTGCCCCGAAACTTTCACTGCTATAACCGCAAAATGCAAAAATTCATTAACATTTCATCTGGGAATCTTTCCTTTCCAAACAATCCAACCATGACCATCACACTCCACTGAATCCTAGCCGTTACCAACATACAAACACATCCTCATGTGTTAGTTCTTCATTTTAAGGTCAACAGCGACAAAAGTAGCATCCTGAAGATATTCTTTACTAGCAAGGACGAAACGTCAATCAATAGCACCTCAAAAACACAGTTTTTGGCACTGTATAGTGTGTGAAGCTTCTAGACTTTGGTGCATAGTTAGTTTGCGCTATACAATTACCAAAGGTTGTGCAGATAATGGATGCATTTTTCTTTATTTCTTGCCAACTTATCCTGTTCTTATCTAACAGATAATCACTGATTAAGGTATTCCAAATGAAACTCCTTCTTAAAAGAGAGGGAGGAATGTACTTTCTCATAAGACCATATATCGTCACTTGACGGATAGATATTCTTAATTATAAATATTTCCACCAACGATGTGACGTTACTATACGCTAATCGGAGCACGATTTGAGGGGACGCGTCAACCGCCGCCACCGATAGAGATAGCACTCCAGCAACAGAGATAACCGGCAGCCCCATTATCCAGACAAACGTGTCGCAGCCTTGTCATCGCCGGAGTCGACACTCGAACCCTGTTCCCATTTCAAATATAATATCTGGCGCGGGGAAGCTCGCGCGCGCTATAGAAATGTGCCGCTTTTATGACCGGGGCGGAGGCGCGCCACCGTTAGTGTAAGACGCCACCACCGCCCGTCGTCGCCGTCGCGCATTTAGTTTGATTTTCCATTAGCGGAGAAGGTGCGCGCCAAGATAATGTAATGTGGATGTGCGAGAAATTATACGGGCGGTGATGGTTTGCCGTCTGGTTACGCTGGGAAAATGCGCGCGTCTGTAATTTGCCCAAATTAAAAAGTCGTAAAACTGGTATGGAAATACTCGCATAAATTATATGCTTATCTGCTTATACATCATGGTTATGGGTATCTTCCTCTTAGAATTATTGCTCATACAGGTACTTTTTAAAAAAGATAAGAAGTACTATTTGTTTGACTTTCTTTTAGTGTTGGGTTCGGCGCCTTCACGAGGGAGTAGAATTTTTCACGTACTACTAAAAATATGTACTCCACAGATAAAGCGTAAAATGTACGCCTTCAGTGCGTAGGTACCTCAGGCGTACCCGGGTACATGTACTATTAAGAAGAAATGAGTGATACAAGTCGTACATGTACTATATTCGTCGTTCACTCACTTTAGCTCTCGATAATCAAAGCGTGTGAATTCATAGGCTTGTCGGAGCATATGTGCATTGCTGGTGTACATTTACACTACTCATGTGTACTGAACTTATGTTACATTATACATTTTGATGAATGCAATTGAACAGTTATTTCGACAATATCATTAGGTATAGATAGATATCTATGGAGTTGTACGCATTCGTGAACACGTCGGACCCAACCCTACTTTCTTTGTCGGGCCATAGATAGATAGATATATATTTATCCAAAAAATACAAAAGTATAGTATATATTACTACAGGGAAAGAAATTGATTGCGAGAAGGAACAGCTGAACAATTTATAAATGTATATGGTTTGTACTATATGCTAGCCCCCATACATAAAATTCTATTGCATGGCGCAGATATCATTCAACACGTTACTTCCTATAGGCAAACTTTCAGAAGAAGCTGCTGAAACTCGAAATAAAGACCTTAAAAGCTTCAGCGAAAAAATAGCAGAAAATGCAGCCGTTCAGCTGCTAACTGAAAGAAAAGGCTACTTATCACATTCGATCCATATATTTCCCATTCAAGACGAAAATTAAACGAACATACAAGAAGTGAGTTATTACCAGAAGCCGTAGAATTATTAATTCTTCACAAAATTGCAAATTGTGTTAAGTGAAAAGTAGGTACTGCCACTGTTTATCAACGACCTGTTATCAAGAGAGGTAAGCGAATTGTTTTACTATACACTAAAACGTCTACAACACTGTTTAGAAGGAATTTGTATTAAAAACAGAGATACATAATTTTACATTATATATGCTCTTTATCTCTACTTTAATAGTACATTTAATCTATTAAGATACCAAAGCCCATGCTTCTATCTTAAATGTATTCAGTGATCACAATATCTTCCTGTAGCATAATATTGTAGTCTACATTATAAGTTCCATCACACAGAAACAGCTACGAAACTTATATCTATATCAACAAATACGCTATTTCTTCGATTTATGCAGTCTCAAGTTCCTTTTAGCTTAATTTTCATAAACAAGTAGTGACGGTACAACAATATTTTTTTTACTCGGTGTAATCTACAACTTGACCTATTCGACAAAATCTTCTTTCGTTGATCAACATTAATTTTTAAGCAAGTTATTACCATTTCAGTCAATGTCCGCTTTTTACCGCCTTTCGATCCACTGTGCGGCGTCTCTTATTCATACTAACGCTGTCTGACACCATTTGCAAATTTGTGTGTATCATGTTGCGTAAATTATTGACATTTAGGATATTTTTTCTCATTGCTGAAAACAATATTACTTATTTAAATACCCACACGTGCCTTTTTCAGAATCCTTCATAACACATAAAAAAAAAAACATGAAGGGATCAGCATGTTTCCATTTTATTTATTTCGTCGCAAAAATCCCGAGACACAAAAAAAAAAGAGAAAAGAAAAATGCTGGTTACTAACTGAAATATAACGAATAGAAGAGAAGGCACGCAGTAAAGCACGTCCCCAGTCCTCATTTCGAATTGAAAACCTCCTCAAAATTCCCCGCGACGCCGCGCCAACGCTCTGAACCTCGTGACTCACTTGTCCTTGTACAGCGGGGCCGCCAGCTACCGCTACATAACAGGAGAGGGTTCGTGATAAATCAGCGACGTCGAACAGGGTTCCTCCAGCGATATCAAACCGCGGGAGGCATGCGAAATGAGGAGAAATTCACGACACCGCGGGCTTCGCCATCCGAATCAACTACTCCTTATTATTGATGAATGTTCGGTGCCGCTATTATTGATGATTGGGGTTAGTCGGAGAATGCGTGTCCATGTAAAGTCTTAAATGCCACAGCTAGCGGAAACTTGAAAAAAAATCGATTTGTAAGAAGTATTTTGTCATTAACATATAGACTAATATTGATGATTAGAGAAATGAAAGTAAAAATAAAATTTATGTAAAAAATCCCAAAAAGTAATTGATATGTGCCAAAAAAGGCATTGATTTTAAAACTCGTTGGCGTATTTACCTATCTTATTTTGATAATTTAATCTCGTTACAGTGGTTGATTGGAATGTCCTGGTACGGCTCAGAAATATGAGAGATAGTATCTACTGATTTGAATTCTCACTACTTGAAATTTAATTTCCCATTTTATTTACCCATTGAACAATGCCAGCTATTCCTGGTACCTTATACTAATCTGTACAAGTCTCTGGCTGGCCGATTGAAATAATCCTTTGGGTTTATTTTTGGCTTGAAAAATTGCCTGTCTTTGCGTACAGAACCTCGCATTCACATTCTATTACACAGTCTGCAGTTGGTATCTCCAACTTAGATCCCAACTTTCTATAGGTTTCCTTTCAGTGCACACTGTGCGAAAATGTTTCCTACTGAGGTATAGTAGTTCATCACTCCCCTTTTTTAATGGTCCCTCGTCAAGGGTTGCCTGGTTGTGCTATTCCAGTGTTCTTCGTGTCTCTCTTTGGCCCAAATCCTTACCTGCTCTCGTGCTGTGTTTTGGACACTTCTAGAACGGGTTCTGAGCTTATAAACGAAGCCGTTGATCCATTTCGTGCTAACTCATCGTGTTTTTCATTTCCTTCGATTCCCGAATGTTCGGGAATGTCCATACAGTAAAGTTACTGTATTGGCACTGTATTATATTCACTTCTCGAATACATTCCCAATGATTGTAGTCTAGGGTTTCCTAACGCTCTCAGTATCGCCTAAGCTGTCTGCCGCAATACAAATCCGCTTATTGTTGATTGATTTTTGTTACACAATGCAAAAGTGCGTATGCCACAGTTTTTCAAGCAGCAACCGTGGCATATTCTCCTAGTGGAAGAGCGATCATTGTATTTCTCAACTCACTGTTTATTCCAGCTCTAGTCCTGTTCTGAGTTTTTGATCCGTCGGTAAACCAGATTAGTACACTGCGCGTGTCTCTGTAGTTGGATTGATTTCAGCAATTAGATTCGTTATTTTTTCTTCGAAACTTCTGTTAAATATATACATATGTCGAAATCATGTGGTTTGATCTCATTCCCAAAATATTGCCTTCCACACGATGGACAATATCCCAATTCCGCATATCTGCCACTTGGTAATTCTTGCAATCTGAGATGCTTCATTCTTGCCTCCCTCATTACCATCAAATGGAGAGGAGAGCGGTCTAGGAGGCATTCCATTGCTGCTGTAGGAGTAGTCTTCATTGCTTCTGTTGCTCCTGAACACGCAAGGCTCTATATCTTGCTTAGTTCAGTTACATCAGTTTGCTGCTGCATCTTTGCCCACCATACCAGAGATGCATAAGTGATCATAAGTCTGATCATGGAGATGTATGTCCAATACATCATATTTGACGTTTTTCCATGGGCTTTTCGATCCCACATGATTATCTATGACCCTCCATGGTTAGCCATGACTCCCACATGATTATACATGGTTCTCACATGATTATCCATGACTCTCCATGACTTATCCATGACTCCCACATGATTGTCCATAACTCTCCATGATCATCCATGACTCCCACATGATTATCCATGACTCCCACATGATTATTCATGACTCTCCATGATTATCCATGAGTCCCACATGATTATCCATGACTCTCCATTATTATCCATGACTGCCACATGGTTATCCATGACTCTCCATGATTATCCATGACTCCCAAGCGAAAGCAATAAAGTTCAGCTAATTTTACATAATCATTCCTTCCGGTAGCAGAGATAGAGTATTGCAAAAATAATTATATTAATTCATCCGTTTTCCTGTTTTATATTACATGAGCTCTAACGCTTAAATAGTGGAGTATCAAACTATGAGGCGATCGCGAAGGTAGGAGACCGACAGTGAGCCCTGGTGAAGTCATCTTGCTGATCGTGACAATATGCCAAACTAGTGTGAATTCCAAATCTATGGTCTTGAATTATACAGATCGATTAGCTCAAGTAGATATACGGCTGCATTGTGTCAGCAATTTGTAGGTACAATATCATTGTTATCACAAACCAGCTATGGTTGTCCACTCAGATAAATATCCATTTAGGTTTAAAATCGGATATCTATTCGGATAAACAGAATTAAAATGAATAAAATATGTGAATATTTCAATTAAACGAATCATTAATTGCAATATAAAATTTTTATTTTAAAAATAAACACAGCCATCTGTTTATTAGCTTTTATAGTTAATAGTTAAGGGTGGTATATATGCATTTTTATTAATTGATGAGGAACTGGCAATTTTTGAGAGGAAGTGAGATATAAATACATTAAGAATCTTTTGAATGAATTTAATTGAGTTTCTGGGGCAAGAAGAGAGATGAATGAAGGGAGACAAGCAAAATTTTGTAATTATTAGATTATTTTCTTTTGGCGCCACCACCAATGAGGAAACAGGTGAATTCAATTTCTCTAAATGATGTGCAGAATTGAAGTTTTGGCGAAAATTGGTGAGTGACATAGAAATCACCATATACAACATCCAAATATGTAGTTCTACCTTATTAAAGTAGATGAAAACATAGATTTCGCATGGAGGGTGTAACAAAGTACCATTGGTGGTGGTATTAGATTAGTAATGTTATTACGCGGATGTGTGCGACATGGATCAGTTGAGCGCGGCTCTATCTCTGTCTTGACTCCTTTGTGTCTCTTCTAGTCACCTTTCCATTTCTACATGTTTTAACACGAGACGACTGGATTTCTGTAGACTATCCAATATGTGGGACTTTGACTTCGAAGTACGGGTTCCTCGCGTGAATACATTTGACTAGATTACCGAGCACGAATCCCGCAATCTGCGCTCCCTGCCTACCTATAACGCATTTTCCATACCCGCGGGCGGTGAAAATATGGAAAAGCGGCGAGGGACTGGGACGCGCATGGCAACGTGTGCGGGAGGGGGAAAGGTAAGGACAAAAAAAGACGATAAAACGGCAGCGTCACATCGTAGAGAGAAACGTGAACACGTTCGCGTACATATTTGTTTCCCGGATCTATTTACGTTCAGTTCCGATGTGGCGTTGGTGTGGGAATAATATCTAAGCCACGGTTTTCATGTTTACCGTATCCGGCGGAAAATCCCCGTTCCCAGAGCGCACGGTTGGTTCTTTGCCACTGCTTCGCTTCTATCTCCCTCTTTGATTCGTTCCGTCCTTACTTGTACCGCTCCGGAGTGGCCATTTGTTTTGGAGTTTGTTCGCTAGTCCGTCCGACCGGCAACGGTCAATTAGAGAGCTAACGCAAGAATACAAAACGAAAGAATGGAAGAAGTAGACGTGTTCAAGCGGACTTCGATGTTACAAGTTAGTAATAGCAACGTGACGAATGTGGAGAAGATGGAAACTTGTTGCGAGGGCGATGCAATTCAGTCAGATTGGCTTTTAGCCCAGCCAAGTGTTAGGAATCACATTTAGATGACATTTCTTCGTATGGAGATAATAATTATTCTGTTGCATATTGAAAAAATTCAATTTAATAATAATAACATTAATACTAATTCCGTTTATTGACGATAGCAATACAACCCTATATTACTATAATGCATTGCCTAAAAGACTATATCACCTGACGGTGTTCTTCCTGCAGCCTTTGTCATTGATAGGATCTTCAGTTAATGGGTCACTCATAGGTGTTCTTCTTTAGACGAAATTACTTAATTAAATACTAATAATTTTGTAGACACTTTTAACGTATGTAATAAATAATGACAATTAAGATTTACGATTTGTACTACCAAAAAGAGTCCGATAATTGGTTGAAACCTAGAGTATCACATTAGTCACAAGCTTAAAGAACTAAACTGGTTAAATATGGCTAGCAGACAGAAACTTTATGCTCTATGCTTTTTCCATACTATAATTGTGACCAGAATGCCCACAGTATCTTTATAATGGGGGCATTATCTTTATAATAGATTATGTTTCCGTATGAATGTGCACAATTTGAATTTGCGCCATAAACGTCTCCTTACGCCACCATACCATCGCACGGCTCTTTTTAGGCGATCGTTTTCTTATAACATTGTAAATTGTTATAACAATTTACCAGCGCGCTTCAAGGTTCTCGGTCGGTCCTCCTTCAGTAGGGGTGTATTTATTTACCTTCTAAATAATCAGTGATGTGTGCGTGCATTCCTCATTCTTTTTTCTTTTTTGTTGTTAAATTTTTATAATTATATAGATGATCTCGGGGTTAAGTGGTAGAGCAGTCACTTTATAAAGTGACTGAACTTCGCCCCTCGGTAATTGATATATACATTACATTATATTATCCAGGAATATCTTGTGATAGTTTTCTTTGCTAGTTTAATAAAGCCATATTATTATTATTATTATTATTATTAAATATATGCCGCCCTATAGCCCATTCAGCCCATACTAAGATGCACCTTTTCACAATGCGATATTTCGTTTAAAATAACAAAGTTAGTATGCGTGTATTTTATAACACTTTTGTAAAAAAGATTTGTTTTTAAATGAAAATGAGAAGCGCAATCGAAGACTAAGTCTTCGCTGAAACACTTTCCATTTGATCAATATCATATTTTAATAGCTATATCCATTCGTGGATCCTCCAATACGCATGATTATTCTAGTCTTAACAAACAGCATAATTAATTCGATTTATACAGACTTATAACCAGGGTGTAAATTGAGCCCACATTGAACACTCCGCGTTCGAAATTTTATTGCCTAGTGTCCCTTCATACAGTCTCTGGCATCCCCGCTATCCTAGCTACGTCGACAAATTGGTGGGGACGCAATTTTTTTCGAACGCCGACTTTTCGATGTGGGCTCAATCACATCCCTGCCTATAACCTAATTTATAGAATCCATTTTCCCCTATCTGTATACCAATTTCATCTTCCACGATTCACCTCATATCTTGATCCCAGTTCCAGTACATATATGAAAAACATTTTTATTTAAGTGTTGTACTAACCTAAAATGGATAACCATATTTCAATCTTATATTTATAAGCCCTTGTAAGCGAAACAATCTCAATTAATATTCCCATAGCACGTTGGATATCGCAACCAAGTCCTAATCACGTGCTTAACTAAACCGAATTACGGTGGCAAAAAATCAAGCAGAGGGAACGGTAAAGTTATAATAACGAGTAGCTGCTCGAACAATTTCCACCTCAAAGCCCATTTCGCCAATTTTCGACGTTGTACGATGTTGTTACTCTACACGTCCCGTGCAGTAGATCGCACGTATATCTAGTAATTTAACTTTGGCCACACAACTATATCACGAATAGTTTTACCTTTTTGAACTAGGTAGTGACCTAAGGGGATACATACACAAATATCCACCTACATATGTATGTATCTAGTAAAGTGCGAATATTTGTCGCTCAGATTCAAAATAGACTTATCGCATCAGCGTCTCAGTGTATTTAATTTTTTATTTGAGCAAATAAAGTAGTGACATCGTAGTGCAAACACCCAAACAAGGCTGAATAGGGAATGAACTAAAATTCATGGCTGAATTTTTGGTATATGTGTATGCACGTACTCTTTCTGCCAATTGTATAAAAGGTGAATATCGGTTGTACACTATGAAAAACTTTTGTGTAATGCACATTTTGGTGTAACGTGTAAAAATTTTGTTTGTCAAATTTAACACTAAAAAATGCTGTTAATAACACCACGAAATTTTATTCGACACAGTTTGCACAAAATCGTGTAAAATATTGCTTTTATGTTCAGCTCAGAAGAAGCTTCTTTGGAGCATTACAGATCCTGATGCAGTGGTACTGATAAGACAAACGTTATGTGAAGATTTAATTTATTCGTACTTTAAATATACTTTTTTAATGTGCGAAAATTTTACTTATAGTTATTCGATATATCATACATCTCAGAAAAATCTTCAGAGCATGTATAGCCTGAGGATGCGTTCCAACCGCATGGTAAGAAGTGAGGGTGCCTACCTAAGATAGGTAAAGTATCCCATCAAATGCCTAAGTCATACAGACCAATACGCTTGTCCTTCTTTTTACTTAAGAAACATAAAAGGTTGGTGGACAGGTGCCTAAGAGATACCGTGCTGAGAGAACATCCACCCAGTGGTGGGCAGTGTGCTTATGAGCAAGGAAAATCTACGGACTTCGCATTGGGCGATCTCAACAGACTAATACTAAAGTGGAGAGAAGACATAGAGATAGCTATAACAACTATCCTAGATATTGAGGGAGCATTTAACAATGCTACCACAAATTCAGTTGTTGAGGGTTTACAGAGAAAAAGCATCATGCGCTAGCTTCTGCAGTGGATAAAAGCCAGCCTAGAAAGAAAGATAACGACATCCACAATCGGCGAGGCTACTATTGAAGCGGAGGCTGGAGGGGAATGCTCGCAGGGGGGAGTTATGTCTCTCTTACTGTAGGCTACCCTAGTGGAAGACCTAATCCGAAAACCGACCAGAAAAGATTTTTATTGTCTAAGGTATACCGACGACCTTATAGTAGTCGTTAGAGGGCGGTTTTCAAAAGTTTTGGTAGAACGTATGCAAACCACACTAAATACTATAGGGAACTGGTGTAAACAAGAGCGACTATCAGTCAATGCTCAAAAACACAAGTTGTTACGTTCACGAGAAAAAGAATGCTGGAAGGTTTACAACCACTAATGTTAGATAATGAAACAATTCCATATGAGAAGCAAAAATACCTCGGGCTATGGTTAGATCAAAGACTTACATAGAATACACATATCCAGAAAACAATCAACAAGGCCGCTATTGCTCTAGGTAGGTACAGAAGGAATTTGGGCCTTAAACCTACCAACAAATAGATATAGAACAAGTCCAACGAATGGTGGCAGGTGTCACCAGGACAAAGACAGACAAAAGAGTCCTTAAGAAAACAGCGGCTTGCGTTTACTAAAGACCTACTGGGTAAAGACAGGAAGACGGTCAAAATGATGGTAGGTCTGTTGACTGGTTAATATAAACTAAATTGGCATATGTATAACACAGGCCTGGCAGAGGACAGTATCTGCAGATTCTGTCAAGAGGAGGAAGAAACCCCAGTTTATGTGCTGTGTCATTACGAGGGCCTGGCGAGGACAAGGTTTCTAGCGCTGGACGTATAGAACATCACAACGAATAGCAACATAAAGGAACCACTTTCAAAGATAATAAGCCTAATTAGGAAGGCAAAGTTAGAGCGCACCTTCTAGGATAAAGGGTATCACAATAGATCTTAAAAGGTCGCGGTAATATAAGTTAGAAAGCAACTCCAATCCTAATCTAATCTAATCTAGTTCAGTAAATAATGTATTTGAAAAATTTTGTCATCTTTAACTTGCTTCCTTGTGGACCACACGTGGGTCCTTACACGTGCATGTATATTGGCGTGACACTGCAAGATGTAAACTTCACTAATCTACTATTGACACTGTTACACCTATCAGTGTTGACATACCCCATGTTTAGTAACTTTTACATCGACTAAGTAGTAATACTTAAAACAAAGTGGTAGAGTAAAAAAGTATAACGCAGGTGTGTGTGGACTATGCAGGCAGGCGGAGGTGATAAAAATTTCGCATAGTGTGTCATTTATCAAAGTAATAACCATAACGCTTTGCAGTATACACGACTGAGGATCATGCGATAAATTATCGATAAGTTCTCTATATTTCCCTGACTCCCTTTGTACACATACATACGTACCTGCCTCTGTTGGATCTCAGGGGAGGTATAATCAAACTGTACCGTTCCTGAATATACGCTGTCGCCCTCGATTGAATAGAAGACACCGTGAACACTGCTGTAGCGTGTTTGGTCCGCTTCGATCTAGACCTCCCAGTGTGATATAGTGGACGAAATTTCAACGGGATTGACCTCGAAGCGAACGCGGCGAGAGGTCATGGAGTGTATATATACGAATAATATAGTGGCGCCCTGGCCTCCGCGCCGCTCACGGCTCCACCTAAATGAACACCATTGTTTCCGGGACCGCCCTTGTAATTAATCATTCCCCGTGAAGTTTATACGTTTGTCGGTCTTCCCTTAATTTTCCTACTTAATTGCCGAAATCGTGTCGACGTGTCCCGCCGACGCGACGGCTGCTCCTTAAATTAGTCAATTAACGGGCATAAAAGAAAAATAAAAAAATTAAACGGCTATATGCGCACCGGTAAATGCGAGTAAATTACTTGGTTATTTTTAATAAATTAATTACTGCCTGTTCTGCGAGAATCTGGTTTGGTGCAAAAGGTGAATGATTTAGTTATCCTTGATTTGATACACACTCACAAATAATAATGAATCAGTTATCCGTTTCTCTTGAAAAGAATTATTAACTCCGGCATATATAGCCGAAAAAACAAAAAGTCTGAAGAAGGAGAGAAGATTGTTTACGGTTACTGCGTTCTGGCTGTATTAAGTCAAGAAAAGAACGACTAAAGTATAACTTATGTGTACTGATTCGATCAAAAATCGAGCATTTCTAAAAAATGTGAGGGCACTGCGAATACGACTGGCCTGGAGAGATAATATATTTACTTCTAACAAAGGACGTTCGTAATTGAAAACAGGCATATGAAATCTATTTGTTAAAAATCGCAAAACATTTTTTTGAGCCAATTTGATTTAATCGATGTAGATATTACACTGCGGATTCCACGCCACACTAGCGAAGTAAATAACGCTATGCACATGCGTATAGTATAAAGTAGTAGACGCAGTCAGTCTGGTAAATCATTTTGTCAGGCGAATTATATATTCGAACTTCTTCATACCTTTGCAAATAATATAATCAACATATTTGTTAAACAAATGCGCACCGGTAAATGCGCATATGGAATCTAATAATATTGTACTTCTCATGGTTTAAATATAATTTATTAGCGACGCAATAATCACTAAATTGATTTAAATCTGTCTGCAATTTGAATTGATCAGAAATTGACCAAATCTCTGAGAATATTTTAATGTCGTCAGCATATAACAAAAACTTTGAAGATTTGAAACAAAGACTCACATCATTAATATATATATATAAGGAACAGTAGTAGTGGGCCAAGATGGGGGAACCCTGTGGCACACCAGATATGACAGAAACCGTATCAGACAAGGATGCGCACAGTTTGCTAAAGTCGGTATATACTGAATCAACTTGTGATCTTCGATTAAAACAATTTAAAATATAATTTGTGTATACCATTAAATTTGATTCAACCAATTTACCATGACAAAACCATGCTGCTCATGTATGTTATTTTTTACGGCATAACATAGTAACTGATCATATACAATAGACGCAAAGATCTTTGATATAACCGACAATATGAGAATGGGGCGATAGTTCTCAACTAAATGATGTTCCCAGACTTATATACTGGCACAACATACGACTTCTTCCGAAGCGTAGGGAATCTACCCGAATTGAAAGAATGCGTACAAATGATATGTAAAAGAATTTCCGAAGACTCCATGTCACATAGTTGCTACAAAAAAAAAATATAACGTACGTGCACTAATTTTTATATTCAAAATATAGAAAGTACTTTCCTAAAAAACAAACAATGAACTTGGTTTTTGTAGCAAGTATTCATTAATTTGCTTAACTAAAAAATTGAAACATGTCAATTTCCTGTTTTCGAGTTATCATCATTTGCTTTTTCAAATAGCAATAAAAAGTAGAGATTTTAGTAATCATAGCTAATATTAACACTTTTAGCTGTGGGACTGTGTCCGAAGACTATACTTTAGTACTTTATTTTCTTTACAGCTAAGCTTAAGTATTATATTGACATATGTTTTATTATTCAAAACTTGAAGTTTTAGAAAAATAATACTGAAAAAACTAAATATCACTTGAAGTTATAAATGTTAAAAATTACTTGTTGAGTTTCATCATATTGCTAGTTAAAGGAATAATGAAAATATAACAAACATTTATAAGACAACGCACTATATAGAGATTAATAAACGAAAGCATAATAAATAACAGTACGAAGTAAGAAAAATACATGTGGAATTTAGTAAATGAAACAAACAATAAGAGCATACGTAATGAAGAAATTGAATTAAATAAGAACGGCCTTTCCATTGTTGATGATGGTGAGATGGTAAACGCATTTGCCCAGCACGTTGTCGCTGTAGCAGATTTATTAATGCTATGGTGACCATGTTAAGGTGAATGACTGTACACAATACCTTCGAATATAATGAATTCTTTTTATTTTTCCCGTACAAATGGCCAAGTAGTGTTAAACGCTAACGCACAAACAGTAACTAAATATTTATATGTATATATATTGGCTCTGATTTAAGCTGGAATCTCCACATTAATAAGGTCAGTAAATCAGTGAATAGCAACAAAATCTAAAGGGTATGGTTGCTCAGGCGTAACTGCTACACATTTATTTCTCCCTTGTACAGTCAACTATTACTTAATTAACTATAATATTGTTTTGTGGGAGGAGCGGATTGTGGTATGCAACGAATTCTGATTCACCAAAAGCGTTCAATCAACTCATTTTTAATTTAAAACCAACACAACCATGTAGGTCTATATTTACATCATGATGATAACATGCTTTGGATAGATAGATAGATAATTTTATTGTCAGAGATCTCCGATATCGACATTGTCATGGGTACAACAAAGGTTATGAAAAAGTAGTAATTTTGGTGGTAATAATGATAGGAACAATACAAACAAAACTATGGAAATAATTGAACAATACGACATAATAATAAACATTCAACAAATTGAAAGCCGATTGATGGTCCCAGTGACTGAGTGAAATGCATTATGTACTGGTGAGCGTTAGTTTAAATTATTTGTTAAAAATTAGAAGAAATTCAATAATGGATACACGCAGATAATGATAATGAAAACAATAGTGGTAGTAAAAATGACCATATTTAACAAATCGATTAGTGAGCACCAAGACTAGATTATTTGTCAAAGATTACAAGAAATTCATCAATGGAATACACGCAGTGGTCCAGAAGAAGCCCACGCACTCTTTTTTTAAAAAGTTTAGGGGTTTGAATAGCCTGTTAATCGCTCGAAAGCAGGTTGAACAGCCGGGTACCCATTGCCAGATGGCCACGCTGAGTCAAAGACAGTTTATTGCAAGAAGTCCTAAGCAGGTAATTATACCTAGTATTGTATGTATGGTAGTCTGAATTTTTTGGGATCTTATACTGGATTGAGTGAATGTACGAGAGAAGCTCCAGAATGTAGATACTTGGTTAAGGTAAAATCTTAAATTTGGAAAAGAACGGCCGACAAGACTCGGTAGAATTTATATTAACAATACAGCGAATGATACGTTTTAGCTTTATCAGGTATCTGAAACAATACGTAAAACTTGATTGGAAATGACAGTCATTAAAACAACACGAGGATTAGAAACTTAAAGGAACTTATGTGTTCTTACCGAGTATTTCAGCTGATTTTAATTCTTTTTCTCCTCATACATGTAAGACATGTAATATATGCATAACTTTAATTTGTATGTACATGTTTTTGTAATGTACCTTTGACGAATCTTGTCATGTGTTTGACCATGTTATCTTTATTATTATTGTATGGACAATACAAGACAGGGGAATGTGTCGCTATAGTTACTTTTTTACATTGTTAATTCTTATCAAATTTTAAGATCTCTTTTGACAATGTCTTTATCATATCACTCGACAATAGATAATCTATTCTATTTTAAAATACGGAAAATGTTGACGAAATTTAAAGTATGTATATCTACACACATATTTCAGTACGTTTACTAGCACATAAAGAGAAAGGTTTCACGGGTAGCAGGTAAAGAACAAGCAAGGGAAAGAGTGTCGCTGAGGTTGAAAGTTGGAAATAATTGTTCCGTGGCTGACGTATTCGGCTTCGCCTATCCGTCAGTTGCTGTTTTCGAGGCGGCACGGGTGTGAGAGCTTCGCCCGCCCGCCACCACCCCCGTCGACGACGATTCACGAGCAACGCGCGCGTTCAACCCCACTCGTTAGACTATCGGGGAGCGTCGCCTGCAATATTAATGCGACTGGGACACGGGCTCGGCTCCGCACTTCTCCGTTAACTCGCTCCAACTCCTGGCAACTCCGTACGGCGTACGGCAACGCTCCGAGCCACCCAGTTCGTTTGGCATAGTAGACGCTTTTTACCGCGGAGCGCCGGCAGTCAGACAGCGCAGCGCCCCAAACATTCCGTTGCTCCGCTCCACGGTACGGAACACCTACCTCACTTTCCCTCCGACCCATTATAATTATTTCAGACGTACTCCCTCCTCGCGTTCATTTTTATAGAACCGGGAGGATTCTATCTACCCGGGGCTACGTACCGTCTGTGAAATTTATATTAATGGTAATTACAGGATGCCGCGCGTAGCAGCCAATTAATAAATAAACGTCGATATTTACTCTCTCTTCTTTTATAGATGAGCGCAGAACGTTCGATTTCATGATCAACTGACCTGCAACAGTAAATATTTTCTTTTTCGCAATTTTTCAGTTCCTACCTCGGTAATACCTAAATAATATTTGAAGGAATTATCAAAACACCTAGAATTTTTATATTTTGGACAGAATATTAATAAATATGACGTATATTATAGGTTTTCTATAAACTATAAATAAACTTTTACACAAAATATAGAATTTTATTAAATTCGGAGAATATGTTGGCATTTCTCTTTATATTCCCATAATCCTTTTTTATTCTTTTTTACAAGTTTCGGCTACTTGACCTACGATTATATTTTATAGATATTACAATTACTAATAATTCAAGGTTAATTCTTACAGCCTATGTTAAAATTGTTAATTGCTAAAAAGTCATTACTATGTATATCCTCCAACATTAGAACAATTCTCTTGGTAAATATGGTACATGCGAAAAAGTGTATTTCGTTCAATCATGTCAAACCAAGGAACTACTAGAACTTGACCGCAAAAAGTAATTGTTTC
Organism: Cetonia aurata; assembly: GCA_949128085.1. Lineage (NCBI taxonomy): Eukaryota > Metazoa > Arthropoda > Insecta > Coleoptera > Scarabaeidae > Cetonia > Cetonia aurata. The sequence goes on along the minus strand of OX421883.1, from coordinate 50,270,286 downwards.
TCTCTTTACAGGTCACAACAAACTCAGAAAACACCTACACAGAATCGGACACTCTGAAGAGACTGAATGTCGGCTATGTCGGAGGGCGAAAAGACAGTTGGGCACATCTTCTGCCACTGTCCCACCTCTACGAGAATCAGGCATGACATCTTTTGGGAAAGTTGACCTTTCCCTAGAAAACCATAAAAAAAACCTCATACAAAAAGATTCTGAGCTACCTTAAGGACCTGAACTTATTGGATAAACTTTAAATATAACATTTGCTTTACAATAGGCTATAGCGACCGCGGTGAACGAGACGGATAGGCGATTCATGCGGATGCAATCATTTTCTCAAAACTCAACTTAAGTCATGAACATTAACGGAATTTTTATTTTAACTTTAAAGTACATTTGTGCCCGTGTATAACGCAACTTTAGCAGGTTTTCCGAAAGTACTCGTCTGTAGTTAGTAAGAAACAGTTACCGCTTATGCTACCCTTGCAAAGAAGCAGATGTTGGAACAGTATTCGTAGGCCGTTCGGCGCTTAGTGCGTGCAAATCAACAATCGCACGAAAACTATAACAGTTAGGGCAATATTTTATGTAAAAAGTCCTCTCTAAATCTTTATTACTCGCTGCTGCATGCTTTCGGTTAACCATTTGTCTGATACCCCGTATATTTACCTACTAACAGCGCATGAGATAATCTACACAAATTAATTTAAAGCAAAACCAATAAATGAATGCATAAAAACCAGTATAGGTGAATATCTTCTCTGATACCCCATCAAACACGTAGGCTCTCATTCGTATACTGTTTACAGTTCGTTCATATCGCTGTACGTCCTCTCATTTCCCCCTTGCAAGTAATTCTCTGTGCGCTTTGTAATCATTCCAATGATCAAAGAAGCCTTGCAAAGATCGAAGCGACAGCGGTGGCGGCAGGAACTGCTACATTCCGCCCGTTTCCCGCTAGCGCTTAATGCTGTCACCTCGGCGCCATCTGCCGGCGTAACTCGCGTATACGTCACGTAGCGCCAGTTTTCAGTACGAGCGCGCATGAAAACCGTTTCCCCTATAGATACGTATCCAAACAAAACGTTCCGCGAATAATTTGTTGCAGAGAGGAAATGCCGCCCTTTGGCAACCACAACGCTAGTGACGTACGCGCCCATACCGAGCAGCGAAGATAACGAAGTGTGTAAATCAAAGCTTGCGCTTTTGCGACGAGAACGGCAACTCCTCTTGCTTTATACGTTCAGCCATGCGGCGCCTACTATGCGAATGTACAGTGATATCCATGCGCATATTTTAAAGAGGCAAAATTTAGCAGCTAGGCATAAATATTGTTGAACTAACAAAAATTATAATCAATCTACTAAAAAAAGGCAATCATATTATTTTGTTACTTTTATTTTATTATTTTAACCAGCCCAATGAGTTCATTCGAACAGTAAGTACTGTTCATTTAACACAGTGAGCGGTATTACGAAAAGGGTTAGATTACCAAATTTGCAGTGAATTCAATGTAATTATGATGTTGAAATTACCAATTTTCAAATTTTTTTCCTAAATATAACAGTAAATACATACGTTAAATCGTCGTAAAGATGGCGTTTCTCCTTTGTTTACTATAATGCAGATACTTTTCCTCATCACTGCACTTCTATTTGCACTAAGCTTACCCTCTGCTGTTTTGTAGAGCGTATAAAATGCCATTCGTGAGCTTTGGTTTTTTTGTCAAAACTCGTGAGCGTAGGTACCCCTTCCCAAAGATTATTGGACACTGTCGGGAGATACCTGGATAGATAGCATTTGTCGCACGTCCGACAATTTACTATGACTAATGACTTAACGTGCGACAGCTATGCACATAGCAGACACCTGAGGATTCATAAATCGTCTGAAATACCGAGCGATATTGTCAAATCCTCACGCTTATTGTTAGAGAAGTATCCTTATATTCATACACACAGACCTATACTAGAATTGTGGCCATGCGAAAAGAAAATGACAGGTATACCTGGATTATTATTATTATTAAACATTATAGACATTGATGATTTTTCAATAAAGAGGGAGATTTCAATTTGTGCCTAAAACTGGCCGTTCTTTTTCTTTAGAGTAAATATTTAGAACGTAATTCTACAAGCAATTTCTTTTGGGTTCAAATAAGCGCATATATGCACTTTAATTTTATACCGAATCCGACGTCCTATGTGAAAAAATAGCCTGTTTTATTAGGGACAATGAAGGTAGCGGGGTCCCTATTGTAGCAAGTATTGTTTGCCTCTTTCGTCTTCCTGCCGTTTTAATTGGATCTTCGCCATTGTTTTTTTTTTTTTTTGAACAGTAGGTGCTAGCATAAAAGATTTATTTCTTCTCTCTTTTTTTTTTATCTCCGTTTTTCTGGTATTATATTCTCGAAACAACTCTCACATATCCGTTTTTCTCTTCGCTGAATGACTGTTTTCCTTTTTATTTCCTCTTCTTGTGTATACACCAAAAACTTTTCACTTTGTTTTGCAACTGCAGTGAGTGACTACTTACAAGACTTGATAATGAATTACAAGCAAGTTATAGTTTTAATTTTGTAAATATTACGCAGGATATCATTAATCTCTGCTGGATACAGAACTTGAGAACTTTTAATTTCAATTCGCTTTTAATTGGCAGTGCCTATTTTTTCATTAGGTATACTATTAGTTATATTATGTTTGGAAAATTTATTTTTCAATTGTAATTTGACAGAAATAGAATAGGTATGATGATTTTGTGTATCATATAATTGCAGTTATATGCAAGTATAAAAATAATAGAAACGTTTTGAGCCATCTTCTTCCGTTTGTGTTAAATTGCTGTAATCATATTCATCAGGTTGACATTAGAAAGGATGATAAAGGCATATAAGTCATATTTCATAGGCGCGACACGCTTTAGTGATTTATGCCCTCATATTTTTTGAGAATATTTAAAATTTAATACATACGATTTTAAGTGTTAGGTCGGCCGCAAATACTGGCCTGTGCAACCGAGGCTTATACAGTATACGGGATTGCATGTTAAAGCGCAAATCTGGGTCAAATATCCGACTGACCTAAGGCTGGTTGCTATCGGAAATTTAGGAAAAGAATTAAAAAAAAATAAAGTGGAGGAGGGAGGTAAAAGGCCAAATTACACTGGCATTTACTAGAACTTTTTATCTTCATTAGTTTCTATAGTAAAATAGATGTGAGACAGACTGTATACATCCCTACACAGTTCTTGCAATTGATTTTAGAATATACAGGCATAATCTCAGCAAAGTAAACGGTTATAATACGCATGTGTGTCTCCCACCCGTCATGCTTTATCGATGCTTTCTGCTATTTACATTCAATGCACAGTCCACAACACAGTCATTAGATTAGGTCTGTTTGGTAGTAAAAAATTGTTTTTACTACATTACGGACATATCCAAACAAAAAAGGAAACAAAATAGCACTTTTAAACTCATTTAATTTAACACATTTAAACTAACATAAGAATAGGTGAAAATGATAGACTCCATATTTTTTCTCAATCTAGAAAATTTCTACTCTCTTCTTCTTACTTAAAAAATACATAAGACGAAAAGTGCGCACAGCGCAAGCGTATATGGCCATACGACAACTGTCGGTAATGTAGCTATGCTAACTTCGTAGTTTTAATGGAGCCAATATAGATGTCGCGCCAAGTTGTAATTAAAATAAATATTGTAAATAACAATGATTTGAAAACACTGTTTATAGTATGTCTTTGTTTATTAAATTGTAATACCTCTGGTTTATGCAGAAGAGGCTTTATTTGAGTAATTTGACTTATGAGCAATATTTATTTTATAGTGATTTAATATCTTCTGTAGATTTTCAGACAGTTGTTTTGTATACGGTATAGATATATATTCTTTGTTTTCCTCTTTATTTTGTTTAATTTGTTTAAAAACTGTGCGGGCTAGTTATTATTCATTAACATTTCTTTTATCTTTTTGATACTTTGTTTGTGTTTGTGATCGAACATTTAAATATCTTCCACACGTAGGTTTAAAGTGCCAATTCGTGTATATTTTTTTATTTTTATGTGATATCGTTATATAAAAAAATTCATGTTAGAATTTTTGTTTTATTTCCTATAGTGAATTGAAATTGACTTTTTTGGCTAAAATACAATCATCGATGTATGTGTTGAAAAAAGGGATGTTCATATTAAATATGTTTAAAATTATTTGTTGCATTGTTTCTATAACTATATTTGCTGCATAATATAATGTATAATAATAACAGAAGAGAATATGATTCCATTGCTGTAGCTCAATTGGTAGAGTCGCCCGCCCGACAAGCGGGAGGTGCCTGGTTCAAATCCGACACGAGGTAAAATTTTTAACATAGAAAATTTCCTTATATTAAAAATTACAGTTAAAGCAAAAAAGCATTTAATATTCTTCAAAATGTAAACCAAAATTTAAGATGTATGCCTGTATGGATTCTGTGATGTGCATAGCCGCAGAGTAGACGTGTGTGGTCGGTCCGCAGCTCTTTTGTTATTTTTTATCCTTCTTTATTAAAATTAGTGAAGTCTATCAATAATGTCAGAAAGAACGCGTGAGGATGCTACAGTGGCAAAAATTGTTGAAAAAGTGCTTAAGTCTGAGGCTCTTCTTGAAAGAATCGGTAGTATAATTGCCGCCAAAATTACAGATTGCCTCAAGGAGTACGAAGAGAAGGTGAACTCACTAGAAGTTAAACTGGAACAAGCATACCAGGAAATAGATTCGCTTCAACAATATTCCCGCTTGAACAACTTGAGGGTGTATGGCATTCCCGAAACGAACAACGAAAATACGGATGACAAAATAATTGCAATTTGCCAAGAAAAACTCAAGATCGATATTCTGCCCTCTTCGATCGATTGTAGTCATCGTCTGGGTAAGACCGAAAATGGTACGCGTCCAATCCTAGTAAAGTTTGCTAATAGAAATGTTAAGCAAGCGATTTTCCAAAATAAAAAGAAATTAAAAGGAACGAAAATAGTTGTACGCGAGGATTTAACTAGGAGGAGGGTCGCAATTATGAAGGATGTGCAGAAAAAGTGTGGCATTGTTTGGACTAATGGCTGTAAGATTTTTACTAAAGTAAATAACACGGTTCACCGCATAAACAATTACGAGGATTTAGAAAAATTATCGCTTGATGTGGATACGCAGCTGTAAGGTACCACCGCTTATAAATTCCATTGCGTCTTTCTTTATACGTCTGTTTTTAAACTAAAAACGCGGTCTATTTATTTATAACTTAATTTTTCTGTAGATACATTTTTTGGCTTTTAAGTTGTTTTGTATTGAAACTAAATACTGATGGAAAGATACTCTTGTTTTGTTTAATACATATATATTATTTTTGTTGTTATGCATTACTGCTTTTTGGTTGCTAATTAATTTAAATATTTGTTTTCTATATTTGATTAGGTGTACTCCTGCAGACTATAATTTTTCTTATTATAAAATTTAAAAATAGTAGGTATGATATGATTAAATTAGCACATATTAATATTCGCTCTTTAGTAGCACATTTTAATGATTTATTGCAAATTATATCTGAATTTCAATATGATATTTTAGCTATAAGCGAGACCTGGTTGACGTTAGCGATTGATTCTGCGATTGTTGCTATGGAGGGTTATACGTTTGTTAGACGAGATCGTGGTGCGCGCGGGGGAGGTATTGGCTTTTACATTAAGAACGGGTTGCCTTATTACAGCTTACAGTCTTCTCTTAATATCGAGCAATTGTGGCTGTCAATAGGCAAAGGTGCAAATAATATAATAGTTGGGGTTGTGTATAGGCCGCCCAATTCACCACTGCGGGAATTCTTAGATGAGCTAGAAACATCATTCTGTAACGTTTTGCCTATTTGTGACAAGGTAGTGTGCGTTGGAGATTTTAATGTTGATCTGCTGAAGGTGAACAATAATGCGAGCCACATTTTCTTAGAGAGCCTTGAGGTTGTCGGGTTTCAGCAAATGATAACGGAGCCTACACGCATTACTGGCACCAGTGCATCCCTTATTGATCTCCTCATTGTATCAGATGTGTCCTCTGTCGATGCGGTTGGTGTCAGGGGCGTTGATTTTTCTGATCACGAGCTCATTCATTGCGATATATCGCTTGGTGGTTTCTCTAAACAACCTAAATTAATTACATATCGTAATTTTAAATACTTTGACTTAGATGCATTCACTCGTGACCTTCATCTGTTAATGTTGGATGATATATTTCGGACTGCTGATATCAACGTTAAGATCAATGTTGTGTGCTCCCGTCTCACGGAACTATTTAATTTTCATGCGCCGATGACAAATGCTGTTGCTCGGCGGTCTACGTATCCCTGGATCACCGATGTCATTAAAATAATGATTAAATTGAGAGATAAGGCTAAAGCTAAATTTAGGAGGACGAAGGAACCGCGTGATTGGAATTACTATAAGGAACTTAGAAATTTTACTAGAAAGGCAATCAATCGGGAAAAAAAGGCTTACTTTGACAATCTCTACAACGTCAAAGATTCTAAAGGTCTTTGGAAGAACTTACAATTATTAAATATTTCTAAGAAAAAACAAATTGATTTGCCATTACATATTGCGAATGTGGATGACATTAACCAGCACTTCCTTAATTCAGTGCCTAGCACAGTTGTTAATGATTTTAACTTGTTAAATTTTTATAAAACTCATACTAAAAATAACATTTGCAACAATTTTACCTTCACTCTAGTTGATGAGGCACAGATCGCGAGAGTGCTGGCTGGGATCTCTTCTTCTTCTTCCGGCTGTGATGGATTGTCGGTACGTATGATTAGACTATGTGCTCCTTACATTCTCAAATATATAGTCCATATTATTAATTCTTGCATTCTGGAGAATGTCATTCCCGATTTATGGAAGCAAGCATTGGTGATACCCTTGCCCAAAAAGCCAGCGCCTGAGTCTTATTCAGATTTGAGACCAATAAGCTTACTCTGCGTTTTATCAAAAGTACTAGAAAAAGTATTATATCTCCAGCTGACAACGCACTTGAGCTCTTATAATATCTTGCCTTCATACCAGTCGGGTTTTCGTCCCTATTACAGCTGCGAATCGGCTCTGTTAGCAGTTACAGATGATATTTTGTCTGCAAGCGATAAAGGATTGATCACTGCGCTTGTGTTGATCGATTTTGCCAAAGCATTTGACACTGTTAATCATGAATTGTTGTCTGCTATTTGTCATTATGTTGGTTTATCCGAAAATGCCGTTAACCTTTTAGATAACTTTCTGCGTGGTAGATCGCAATCCGTGAAAATTGGAAGTGCTGTTTCCCGGAGTGTTGAGCTCTCTTCCGGCGTGCCGCAAGGTTCGACTCTTGCTCCTTTACTTTTTACAATTTATACTTGCGCACTGTTTGATTCTCTTCAATCTTGTAAGGTTCATCTGTATGCGGACGACACGCAAATATATTATTCTTTTTCCAAAGGAAATTACTTGATAGCAATGGATGATATTCAGCGAGATCTTGACATTATCTCGAAAACCTGCTCACTTCATTCTTTGCATGTTAATGCATCAAAATCTGCGGTTCTGTTTTTTGGAAACCAACAGGTACGCAATAGTTTGGCGTTAACATGTGCATTGCATATAGATGGTGATCGTCTGCCTGTGATGGAAGATACCAAAAGTCTTGGTATCGTATTAGACCCTAACTTTCGTTTTAGACAACAGGTATCGAAATATATTCAACGGGCTTACGGTAACTTGCGGATATTATACCAACACAAGTCATCTCTACCCCGATATATTAAGTTATTATTATGTAACTCCTTGGTTCTCTCCCACTTTTTATATTGTTCCACAGTTTACGGCATGTGTATTGATGTTAGGGACCAAAAGAGAATACAGCGGGTTCAAAACTCATGCCTCAGATTTATTTACAGCATAAGGAAATATGATCATATTTCACACACATTAGTAACATCTAAATGGCTGAATATGCGAAATCGCATGTTGCTTAAAGCCTCGTGTCTGTACCACACTATAGTCACAACTAGGATACCTGAATATTTGTATGAAAGGATATCGTTTCGGACAGACGTGCACAATATTAATGTTAGATCTCGCGGACTTCTTACCCCGCCGTTGCACAGATCTTCTTTATTTCAGCGATCGTTTTCATACAATATATACAAGACGTATAACGCTGTTCCGGCGGCAATCAAAGAAAAGACGTCAATCGCATTTAAAAGATCATTACGTCAGTACATCTATGAGAGACAGATATCGGGTATTGCTTTTCCATAGTCTGGACATATTACTTTGCCTTTGTTTAGTGTTTAGTTTTCCGGACAAGAGCTACTTTTTTATTTTTGTTGAGCTTCGTTGTTCATCACAGAATTAGATTTAAGTTAGTTTAGGCACTTAGTTTTATTTTACCGTTTGATATTTGTAGACAAGGTTAAGTGGAAGATTGGTGGGGATATTTACCCGCACTAAACTTCGCCTTGGGTATTTCTGTGCATGAATTTTTTTTTTTTTATTTTGTATTTTGTATTCATTATTAGTTATTATCAACCATTTACTGCACGAAATAAAAGACATTTATTATTATTATTATTATATATGTATATATAAGTTAGATATTTTACATTGCATTTGTTTTTTTAACAATGTACTTAAAAATTATACAGGGTGAGAGCGAGCTTACTTTCCATTTTCACTATCATTAAGGACAAAACCGCAGTTTCGTCCAAGCCTTCTTTTGAAAAATAAATTACTAGGCATTAGTATTTGATTCACTTAAATTAAAAGAAAAAGTTGTAGGTACAGCCTCTAAGTTTAAGTTTAATTTTAATGTGTACTGTTGTGTGGTTCAACCAAATTCGAAATTACTTGCAAATAACTACATTGCAATAAAAAAAAAGTGGGCCTAATATTGAGTTATTGGTTCTTAAGACATGTAAGAGTAAATGACCTCTTCTATCGGTCAACTTAATTTGGCAAACGATGCACCAAACACCCATGTACCCTCGTCGGATTTGTGAAACAATGTTGGGGGTCTTTATTTGTCAAATTATTTAACTGTAGATAGTGTGAAGTAATCATAATTATTTCAAAGAGAATCAACTTGTACAAAATTTCATGCTAAATAACAATTCAGATTTAGATGAATCTGATTGCCAATTTAGAAATCCAGTTTTTTACTTCCAATTTATAAAAATTCTCGAAATTTATTGGTTTGTTTCCAAAGATACTAATAAAATAGTTTCCTATATGATTCCAACTTAGAATTTATAGACACTAATTCTCTACAAAGCTTACAACGTATTTGGCTTACGATATCCTTTGTTTCAAAAAAATAGTGGAGGGCGTTATAAATATACAACCTGTAAAATTTCAGTGTGCTATCGCTTTGGAGTAAATAATACTTTTTTAGTGTATTATAAATAAAATTCTTAAGGACATTATGATAAAGAGTTTTATAATGTTGTTTGGGTAAACCAAATGACTGTATCCTTAGACAACAAAATTGATCCTTTTTATTTGTTCCTAAATGTGAATTTTGTAAGCAATTTAATTAATAGTATTTCCTTATTTTTACCATTTCCTAATCTTATTTTCACTGCATTTAAACCTCTCCTCCAGTTCCATCAGGTACTCTCTTAGAGTACTGCACCGTTGAAGACGTGGAGGTTAGGTGCTAAGCTCGTAATAGAGTATTATCCCGCTGACAGGCCCACACACGCCCTCTCGAGAGAATCGACCAGAACTAGACGGCAATCTCGGTAATGCATCATTTCGCCCGTACACCCTCGTTATGGCACCGGAATCGAAGGCAGCACATGACATGATTGATCGTGGGGTTTCGAGTAATCGACCATCCGGAACGGCTCCGCCGTTGCTAACATCCGCATCGTACGTATACCTACGTATGTATTTACGGCAATGTGGGTGTGTGTACGATTGCGGTGGGTATTGGATGTAGCGGCGAAGCGACAGCCACCGCTGATGGTGCGTCCGAGAGATTTTACGCACCTAGGCAACATACGTATGTGGCATATGTTTCATAAGGTGACTAAGCAGATACGATTGATCCATGTTGAGATAGTTTATACTAACACAGAACGCAGCAGTTGCAAGAATGTTCTACATGTAACAGTAAGAAATACATTTAAATCTTTTGCTAAAGCCAGCCGTAATAAGATTAAACTATCTTGGTTTTGTTTAAAGAAAACATGATAGTTCTACCCTACTTAAATAGGAAATTGTATCTGCAAGAACAATATTGAAAATTATTATTATTTTTATTACTAGCTTTAATACTGTTCAGAACCATGATTTACAGCTGGCAATGCACAAGACCGAAATCGTCATATTGACCCAGCGCAGGATTTCACTGCAGATCCCTCTGAGGGTCGGTACAGGGGATATTACGACGTCCACAACCATACAATACCTTGGAGTGTACCTGAACAGTAGAATAACGTTTTGGATGCATTATTGCTATGCTTCCAACAAGGCGTCACATATGGTGACTTCGCTTAGTCGCCTTATGGCCAACGTAGACTGCGGATTGACGACAGGTTCTCATATTAGTGTCCGAATCGATGATTCTCTATAGATATGAGATTTGGGCAGATGCACTCGACAGGAAGAAGTATCGCCAAAGAATAGCTGCAGTACCGAGGAGATGTGCGTTGCGGATCGCCAGCTCACATAGGACCGTCTCCGAAGCGGCTATTTTCGCAGTAGTGAGTGTAGTGCCCATTGCCCTCCAGGCCAAGGAGAGAAAGCGCAGCTGGGGACGAGACGACGCTGAGAAATTTACAATACAGGAAGCGCTAGAGCACACCCTTTGACTCTGACAGGAGCTGTGGGACGGTGATAGTAAGGGCAGGTCGACAGTTAGACTCATTAAAATACCTGTCAATCTGGATAAATAGGGAATACGGAGAAACTGGTTACTGTCTCACCCAGTTCCTTACCGAACACGGGTACATGATTATTTGTATAAAATGGAAAAAGTGGATAGCGCCCGTTGTCCATATCAGGACTCCGAGAAGGATGACGCCCACTACATTTTCTTTGAGTGTTTGAGGTGGAAGATCGAAAGAGATGCACTAGAGAACGAACTGGGAAGTACTCAAAAGTAAGATGAGATGAGAACCAACTAGCCTGGCAAATGATGTCCTCGTACGTCGAAGTTGGTTAACAATGAAGAAAGGAAAGATTGACCGTTAAATACGGGACACCACCAGGATGCTGGAAAACTATCTTGAGGAAATTAAAACACAACATGAAAATATGACAGCCCGACCAAGTTATTGAGGAATTAGTTAAGTAATGCTGACGCGGTTCTGGGGGGAATAATATCTTACAACTCAAATGAGAACGGTTTTTAGTCGGCAAGAATCCGACACTAGTGTCTTTTGAAGATTTTCCCCTCTCACGCGAAAATAATAATAATAATAATAATGTGCTTTATAGTCAAGAAAAATTAATTAATTTTGGGAACAAAGCAGAGTAATTAACAAATTTAATAATTGAAAAGGTACATATACAATAAACACAGATAGATAGTGTCAGATACACTTAGTCGTCAAAGAATAAACCAGGCAATTTAAAAATTGTATTGAAGTTGCCAGTAGTAGAAGGATTGAGCTCCCTGGCTACAGATCTAATTGCAAAGCAGGCAGAAGACAATTTTTTTGAGAGAGAGCCGATATGGTGAAACCATTTGAGAGTATCGTCAAGTTAATACTGTTTGTCTATGAATTTAAATTTAGAATTTGAAGTAATTTTATGTCTATTCACATTCATCTTTAGTGTAGGCTCTTAAATATTATTCATTGTCATATTTCGGAAAATTCACTGGTATTCATTTATAATTCTATTGAGCTATTTGCAGGGTAGCGCAGTAAATCATTTGCATACTCATTTCTTTTAATTACTATTATGCATTAGATTTTGGAAATTTTATTCAGAATAATTCTTTGCTTTTTATAAAATTTAGAATATAATAAATAAATAATATCTTTTCGTAATTCCCATTAGCCGCTATTTTATTACTTTATCTTTTGAACTATGGTATCAAAAATTGTAGATATATTGCGTAAATAATAGCTATTAATTTGGGATTTTCTGACGAACTTTAAGGAATTATTGTAACACTTTGTATTTAATTTTAATTGAAACCTTTGGAATTACCAGTACTTTTCTTGGTATTTATAAATTTAGTAATTTAAGGCGACCATGAAGGTGGCGACAAGCATATATAACCCAACATTTATCAACACCAATCAGTTTTTCCAATTTCAACAGTTTAAGAAACGTATCGTAGCCTGCGTTAGCACTTAGAGTCGTAAGTGAATATTTTCATAGGGAATGCGTAATTTAGAAGTGGATTTTATAATTTAAAGTATTGCTTTATTTTTATTAAAATCAGTGTTAAGTTATATGTGTCGCTTTCTATTCTACTCAAATCAGTTGTTGGCCCTATCCAAAAAAGAAAAAAACAGCAGAATAACTAGTATGAAGTAATCATCTACAGTCTGAAATTTAGACGCACAAGCACTCTCAACAAACACTGTATTTATGCACATACCACCACTATGTAAGCTACACCATGTATGTATGAACACAATTTCGACTTTGATAACATTAAAATATTAGATGAAAAAAAAAACAAGCTATGGTAAAAGAATTCTTCAAAAAATGTTCAACATAAAAAAATTTAAAAACACCCACAATTACAGAGAGGATGCGATTTTGGTTAGCAGGAGTTATAACAACCCAACCAAAAAGTAATAAGGATGTTGGAAATACTGCATATATCTTATTGATATTATTGTTCTTGTAATTTAAATTAGATTGATTTGTTGTTTGCATTAATTCTGTAAGTAGGTACTCATCTCTTTACCATCCATTTAAATCTTATTTGTGTTTATAGTTTGTATACGATACTGTTGTCTTGTTATTGATAATTTAGGTCCTAATAAGTGCGTAAATAAAAACTTTAGTAAGTGTATTAAGCTTTAATCCCCACCCATATATCAATGGAAAACAAGAAATAAAGAATTTCTTTTTTTTTTTCTATATAATAACAAAGAAACTTCTGAAATTGTAAAAGGAGGAGTACAGGTATGTTCAATTCTTTGATAGAAGAAATCAGTTGCTAAAAAAAAAGCCTACCCGTTATATAAAATTAGTAATTTGCATTCCATTTTAGCTGCACTTGAAAATGTCACAAAACCAGTGACGGAACGTCGTGTTTTAAATAAATACCCCCATTGGAAATACATATTTTTTTCTCTACCATGAGCATGACCCAAAATCTCTAATTTAAAAGAAAAGTTTAAACGTTTGTAAAGTATTGTTAACGTGAAAATAAAACGAAAACATTTTTATTATTTGTATAGTTTCACGTAGAATTAAGAAGCTCACAATTTGCATTTAATGATTTTTTCGTGTCTTTTGTGGAATCTGTAATACTAGACAAAATGGTACGAAGAAATTTCTAATTATTGTAGCAGGTCCTCGTTATATAGATCAGATAAGTTAATTTACATATTTTTTTTCTTTATTCTGATTAGTGGTATGTAAATTGTTTACAGGTATGATGTTTATTAAATATGCTTTAAGTTGCAATAAATTAATATGGCTATGTTATCAATAAATATTGATATGTTGAGTACCTTATGTACCCAATCGATATCTAAAATAACATCAAATTTACATAGAGATGTTAAAGGAAAGGTATGTATGATTGATCAGTTATAATGCGTTCAGTTCCGTTATTTTAGTGAGTGAACTGTCCGCGATATACACCTTCCATATGTATTTATTCATGTATAGGTGTGTATAAGCACAGAAATAGATAGACAACAGACGGTGAATTCGCTTTCGAAACTGGAAGATTACGAACTAATACCAGTAACTAATAGCTACATTGACTATATTGCGGCGTTGTCAGTAATTAGCAATTAGCATGCTGAGAGTCCGTAATCCCGGTGTGGCTGGTTGGCCGCATATCGTGCTCGTTGCGCCACCGGAATACGCCCGAACACGTCGGGATTTAGACTGAGGTTTAGAACGAACGGTGCGCGAAGGCTATATTGGGTAGCGGTTTGGAACAGGTTGTTTATACGGACGTGCGGGATGCTTTTCATTCGTCGGTCCTCTTTTGTTCCATTAACGACTGGTTAGAAAATTATACGATAAGTGAATTACGCTCTCTCCGGCGATGTTCCCGTTTGTAGATTACGCTATGGAATTTTATGATTAAGCGAGATTAATAGGACGAATTACATGAATTGTGCGACAATATTAATTATAGTGTAAATTAGGAAAAGCATCCGGCAATAAACAGGTATTACATTACAACTCGCCGAATAGTCCAGCAAAAATGCATGAGGATGCTGGCCGCGAATATTGCCGGGAGAAAATGTATACTCGGCGAAAGAATCCTGTGTTATCAATATTTAGTGATTTATACAAGTTGCAAGTATTCATTTACAAAGCATATGCTGAGTTACAATATTTTAATTAAAATTAAACTAACCTTAGAAATTACGTTTTGGCTGGTACATACAAGCATATTAAACTATATTAATAGTAATAAACTACCAATAAGATAAGTGTTTTAAATATAAAAGTTATGCAATGAGGAAATAAAACGATCATGAAATGATAGCATACAGGCAACATGGGAGCGCACAGCAAACTTAATTTACTAGAATTATTATAATAGTTTAGTCGTAATCGTTAAGAACCCGACGGATCATACAGATTTTGTATGTACTATAGAAAACTAAACGCGATAACAAAGAAGTCAACGTACTCTTCGCCTTTAGTCAACGATATTTTAAGCTCAGTGGAAACAGTTATTTAATAAATTTGGATTGAAATTCGGGGTAATGGCAGTGTCCTATTAAAAAGTCAGATAAACCAAAAACAGCATTTTTGTAACCGATGGTATTTATGAGTTTAATAGGCTGAGCTTTGGGCTTTCTGGAGCACCAAGTACGTTTCAAAGGCTTACTTACAGCTACCGTTTTCAAGGATCTCAAGTGGAAAGAAGTCGTTATTTATCTAGATGACGTTATTGTAATGAGTAAAAGCTTTGATGAGCATTTAAAAGATTCACTAAACGCTTTTGATGGTATACGTAATGCGGGATTAACCTTGAAACCGTCTAAATGCATATTTGGTCAACGAGTCGCAGAAACCCTAGCATTCGAAGCTTCACGGAAGAGTATATTACCTAATCCGGATAAAATGAAAGCGATACAAATGTTTCTAACGCTTAGTAAATAAAAGGATATTCAAAAGTTTCTGGGGATGTACAACTATCATAGACGTTTTATTGAAAAGTTTGCCAGCATAGCTAAATCCTTGTACGATAACTTAGGAGATAGAAAACAATTTAGGTGGGAAAGTAGTCAGAGCAGCGCATTCGAAAAATAAACAGATAAACTCGTAACTGCTTCGATTTTAGTGCACTAGGATCCACAAGCTGATACAGAACTACATGTGGACGTTAGTCATGCCGGTATCGGAGCTGTTTTATTTAAAAAAAAAAATGCAGTAGCCGGAAATATGCATCCGATTTCATTTATTTCACGAACAGTAACGAATTCGGAACAACTTTACACTAGTACCGAATTAGAATGTTTAAGCGCAATCTGAGCTGTCCAATCTCTTCGACCTTATTTATGAGGACTTAAGCATTTTACAATAGTAACGAATCACTTCACATCAATTCCTTGTGTTGATTACAGTCAATTAAAAATCCAAGCAGTAGGCTCGCAAAATGTTCTTTAAAACTTATGGAATATAACTATTCGGTCCGTCATACGAAGAGATCATTAAACAAATATACTGACCCCTTATCACGATATCGATGTGGCCCTGCTACTCAGGAGGAAGACGCAGAAGCTATCCGGCACCTCCACCAAATGTCACGGGCTGAGTGCGTAACGGCGGTAGGTCAGGTGTAAACACTGGTCGGGCTAGGTACCCACGTAAACATTAATATAATAATATAAATTATAACAACTGGACCTACGTTGTGAAAGTATCTGCAGCGGTTTTGACCTGGACGGGTAGGGGTAGGGCTCAAGAGACAACGATATTGTAATTATAACACGCTTTATTAACAGTCGTCGCGACACGGCGGAGTCCCCTGCTGCATTTTATTGTCTTTGGCAAGGTATGGCTAATTTATGAACAGCCTGTATAGAATTTAGTTGTTCTTTTAACAGAATGTGATACACCCAGTTTTCTTCATTGCATCATCACGTCAAAATCGCATTATTATGTATGATGACTTGTAAAATACATTATATGAGAAGCGTTAGAATTCTGACGAAATCGTCAGTATTCAAAAAAAAAAAACCTTTGAATTTACAAATACAGAACTTAATGCAAATTGTCTTTAAATAATAAATCTATTAAAGTAAAAGAATCATATGATTTCGGTGACAATAACAAAATTAGTGTCGATTTGTATAACGAAACGATTCCAAAAAATTAAAGTATTCTGAAATGATTCTACATCGGTGGAGTTTTTCTAGAACATTTATAGCATTAATCTAGCTGCAATAGAACGCAAGAAAAAGTGAATGATTTAAAACATCTTATAACTTTGTAGCTAAACAGAATTGGCTTTTACCACTTTTGCTATTTTTATTCGTGAAATTAAGCTGTGCTGTGCGTAGGTGGATAATTAAACGCTAAAATCACTTCGAAATCCCGACGTATAAATTTGGTGTCGCACAGTGCGCGTTCATTTCTCCCAATAAGGTCGATGTCGATTGGGGACCATGCTAGCGCCAAGCAGCGCCAGCGGTGGTGTATATGTGCGAGTAGAATGCGAAGACTTCTACCCTCCTACCCGAAACGGCTCTTAGTTCGCTCAAAAACTTTATAAGAGCTCCCAGTCTGCTACCGTTCGCCGGGTTTCTGCTATTTACTTGCATTCTCCGGGGAGTGAAAGGTGTCGAATTTACAACACCCGATAACTTCCTTCCTCTGCTGGCGAATTTCGTCGTAATTGCCCGGAAGTGTTATCGAAACTTATTTCTAATTTTAGTTAAGACTGATCAAACACTGTTATGTACCTACTTGCTGAAAAGAACGATTTTCTACTGGGTTTTATATTACATTTGGCCTTGTTTATTGTGTTGTACTAATTATGCAATTGTAGGTAATAGGTACAATGGAATTTTATCTTCACTTACATGAAAATAGAAAAATTACTTAGAAATAACTAAACCAATGTATCAAATCAGCTATGAATTTAATTGCCAAACACTTCAAATATCATTTTATATATTTCTGCATTATTTACTAGGTATCATATATAATTCGTTCATTGTTTATTTATTGTGTTATAGAGATATTTAACGTTGAAAAAGGAACGTAATTCATCTGAATGCTACATATTACCCTCAAAATACTTGAATTTATACCCATATCAATAACATCTGCACAGAACTTAAAATTGGAAATACACGGTTTTGTAGAAGATTATCCTACAATTCTTTCTAACAATTTTATTGCTCTTTTTGTAACTGTGATATAAGAAACCGCATAAAATTTCGTACAGTAGTGGATATTATTACTACAATTTCCGTCAAACACGGAAGTGCAAATTTTACTATATGGATTTTTCTCTGTGCAGGCTAACCATAAATATTGCACAGTGGTGTACTTTGTGAATTCTTTGGAAAGCAGAATGGTACATTCTTCGATGTGCAGTGCTCTTCAGTTCTAATGTCTCCCCTTTGCGATCATGTACCCGTACTTTCTACCACACGCTCTAAGGCGTGCGCTTCGGATATTTTCGGATTCGCAGGTGGCAGATATGTTTTATATTATATATTTACCATTGGTTTAGTTTACGATTCATAGATAAGTATGCCTGGTAATTTCGATGCTGATGTGCTTTAATTATATGTTATTAATAAAGGTAGCTCCAGTTACATACGACGTGTATTGAATCGATGCACCTGGCGCTCGGAAATCGTCTGTCTCATAATGAGGGAGCCGGACAGCGACCAGCAGTTTTGGTTCATATAAATAGGCAGGTAAATATAGGTAGTGTCATTAACGATCTTCTCTAAAATTTTGACCGCTGCCACATATTTCCATATTATATTTACGTAATTTTCCAATGTACTAATAAAAGAAGTAAAAACAATTTTAATTATGATAGTTTTGTTTAATCTTCCAATTCCTTTTCGATACGTGGCACATATATGGAAGATACAAAAATGAAACAGAATGGTGCAGTTTAATGATAAATGTAATGTTGTTACGTGTGACCGGCAATATACACCAATAAATTTTAGCTCAGAGAGATATATTCTTATTTAACTGTAATTTATCTCTGGTAGGTACTCCAAACCGTTTTTTGTTCTCTATTTTCTGTATTTTATATTTATTTAAACCAAATTTTACATTAAACAACATACGGAGAAAATTATAATTACCATACACTTGTAACTAACAAATTGTTATTATATAAAATGTGTATACAAATGTGTATACAATGTGTATTACATGTAAAGTTTTAAATTAAGATTTTATTATAATAAAAAGCTTTTTAATTTGTTTTTTTCATATTGAAGCAAAATAATTCTCTCAACGCGATATTTTAAACATAGTGTGTAACCACTTCAAAGTATTAAACCCTTAATCGCTAAAGTAACATGTGAGTTTCAGTAGTAAATATTATATGGCTGCAATTCCGAAAAGAATTCTTAAGCAGCCAACAAATCCTTTTTAGGCTTCCCCAGTTTATATCCCCCGCCTTGAGCACACCCGCTGTTTATCGCCTAAATCACCAACAAGCAGGTCGGAAAAGTCGGACGGTCTGCTCCACTGAGGGGCCTCACAAACATCTGGTTGCGAATCTAATTGCCAAGTGTTGTAATGACGCAGCAACTGGACCGACAAACAAAGTCAGCGTGGTCGAAAGGATTGACCGGCAACACTATTCCATCTGTTAGTAGAATTGTCGCTAGTAGAAAGAAAATAGAGCATGTTATCATTTATTATTATTATATAAGATACTGAGCGATAGCGAACGTCAAATATTATTAATAGTAGCAATAGTAATAAAAAATAATAACAAAATACATACATAAGGAGAAGGACTTAATAATGTATATTTCAACACTCTCGTCTAACTTAATGAAGAAGTCAGGTATTCTTTTCGTCGCCGTCAGAGTAATAATTCATTTTAAGCTTAAAACAGCGAGGATAAGAAGAAAATTAAAAATAAAACAAGAGCTTATTTTGCGGCAACTTTTTAATCAACAAATGTTAAGATATGGAATTAAATTTTCTTTCTCCACAACTTCTAAAATTCTGCCAGATTCGCAAGTGCAATCCTCTTATTTTTTATTCTACAACAAAATGACGTCCTAATACAAGGAAGTTCGAATACATAAAATATTTTTCAGTACTTTCATTATTCTACTAATGTATTTTCATTTATATAAGGGCAACCAGAACGCATAGTTAACGCAGAAGCACTTCTCTTCACAGAGTAAAATTGTGTATATTGTAACTAGCAACAACAGTAAAAGTCCAGTAATGATAAATTGTCTAGGGAAAAAAGGAGGAATGATATATTTCTATAGAAGAATTGTGCAGTGTGACACCCAACAGATCCCTAAAGGTTGGAAAATGACGAAACTATAGTCGTTTATAATAAAAGAAGATAAAAAGACAACAGAGGTATATTTCTGTTACATGCTCCTTATAAGATCTTGCAAAGAGCATTAGAAGATAGGATAAGAAAATAATAAGTCAACCCAAACCTAGATTTTTGTATTCAGACAAAAGCACTGGAAAGTATTTGGTATTTTTCAGAGTTTTCAGAAAACGAGTGGGATAGGGAAAAGCAATTGAAATAATAAAAATATATACTATAAAGGTTAAAAATTGGAGGAAACACGACATAATCGGAAGGAATTAATGAAGGCGGTATTCTCGGCTCTATGTTCTTGTCAACACGTTTATGTATAAAATAACTAGCGAAGCAAAATTGCAACTAGAACTTCTTTACATAAATAAAGTCCACAAACGGGTTTATTCTACTGGCTGAAAAATAGTAAACAAACCCCTCAAATTTGAAATGGATGATGGATACGAATCTCATATACTATAATTCATGGCGAGAGATATTTATTTATGATATTTAGACCATAATTTTCCAACATCAGACAGCTAAATAGCGTCGATAGAGCAACACTCATAGTCTGTTTGTGAAAAGTCACATTTCGAATTATAACACAGAATAAAATGCGTAATTCAAAACTAGTAAGTTGCTGCATTCTACAAAAGACGTCAGGGGGTTTGATAAATTTCAGTTTTAATTTTTCCGAAAGAGTCTCATTGGATACCCCGGGTCCTGTATTTCTACGTATTAAGAGAAAACATTAGACAAAAAAAATTAAACGTAGGTAAATCCTTCTTGAAAGGGAAGTATTTTTATATCAACGTTAGTTAGTATCATTGTTTTAAAATAGGATTTCATGGAATAAAAGACAAGATATTTACATTTAATAATTTCATTGAATTTACTTCTAGAAAATCTAAGATACAATCGACCGTTAATTTGTACTTCACAGAAGCATACAGGATAGTGTTGCGTCCGTCGCGTTCACGAGTGCGTACAATGTTTCACGTACTACTAAAAATATGTACTCCATATATGTACTACTATGAAGAAATGAGTGATATAAGTCGTATATATTTCGTTCACTCACTTTAGCTCTCGATAAGCATATAAATTCATAGGCTTGTTGGGGTACATGTACAATTCTGGTGTACATTTATACTACATAGTACAACGTTAATAAAAAGATTAATATAAATAAATTTTGTTTATATTATTTAATGAAAATGTAATTTTGCATTGTTTTCATTGTATTAAGTGAATTATTATGTTTTTTATTGAATTAATTGTAAAAGCCACAGGTAAATTTGTTTAGTGTAAAGTAATTCAATCATATATAGTAATGATAAATTAAATTTGACAGTTATATACACTAATAAGGAAGCAGTTAAACTCCATTATACTACGTGGTATAAAATTTATTATATTGTATACGCTAATTGTGGAGTGAGTGAAATAGACATATAAATATTATACAGTCTCTACAAATTAAGATGAGTAATGTTTTTACAAACAAAAACGCCACAACTTTTATGCGACTTTAACTAATATTAAGAGTGTGTTGTTATATTATCATATTTTATTGTATTTGTCATATCGAAATACATAAATATATTGAAAATGTTATATTATAGAAATAGAAATCCTGATATGTATAAGTATGAATTACAGAAATATGTAATTTGACCAAATAAATGAAATAGCTAAGTGACCTACATATGAAAAGCCAATCTACAAAAAAGAGAAACCTTGTATGTGGTGAAAACGTTATTTATTTGTAGTCTTTTAAGATTCAAGTTGTTATTTATCTAACAGAAGTTTAAAGATTGCTATTTAAGAAAACGATTTTTTCAACGTTTTATATTTATTTATCAAAGTGTATCTGCATCACTATCTACAACATCAATATATACTAAAAATGCATAACAGTAACTTAAAAATAAAACATTTTAAATTGAATCTTAAGGAAAAACAGGTTACAACAGATTCTTATCGTACTTTGATGGATAAAATGCACGTATTAACGTAAAACACTATTTATATTTAATTGTTTGTTATTGTATTAAGCATTTTCAGTAATACGTGAAAAATTGTACGCATTCGTGAACGGGACGGACCCAACACTAACACAGGACGAACGGTGGAAATAGAGAGAGGTGGGAATATTTGAATATTGGGTTAGAAAACTTTATTAGATGTGCATTTGAATTGGTTAAAGAATTTGTGAACATTAAAATATATTGAAATTGGATAACACAGCCTGTTAGTATTGGTTAAAAATAGGCATATTTTATAAATTAAGGATATAGATATAAATATACCTTTCAATCGTCATATTAAACTTATTCTGTTTCACACCTAACAACAATAGGTTGTCAAAGATGATATCCTGTTAAAATCTAAGTAACTAGTAGCTTCACTTAAAAAATATGAAATAATTATTCGCAACTCAAAATGAAAAATATCCCTCTGGATGTTATGTATTGCATGTTATAGCTGAATTCACTAGTAGTTAAAATTTACCGGTTTATGGCACCACAGTTCTCGCCGGTCATTTACTTTATATAGCCGGCCGGTGTACAATACCTAGTCGCCGTGGCAATTTCACTTTAACATCTCCCGGCGCTGCACTGCCGTAATTTCGCGTCTCCGCAGTCTGCACCATTCCGACGGCAACGGTGCAAGACCGGATCATTACGGTCTCAATCGGCTAATTAGGTACCGTAGAGATGCTGCTAATGATATCTGGCGGTGCCGGTTTGTTGATTTACGTTCGTCATCGAGGCGCAAAAGAGCGGACGCGGTCGAAGTGGCTCAGCGGCGGGCGAGAGGAAGGGGCAGAAGAAACTAAAAAGCGGTACCCACGTCCGCCGAACACATGACAATTCATTGTACCGCATCGTAATTACATACGGCTGCGCGAGCGGCGATCTTTTACTGCCTCTCCTATACGCGGCTATGTTTCTCGAAATCGCTCCAACTGACTACGGAGCTAATTTATGAAACGACGAACGGCCGGTAATCGATTAAGAAGAGATAAAACGACGACTCGAAAAAGCAACCGTACTGCGGCTAGAGAACGTCGATCGGTAGCTGGCAAATGAGAAAGCCGCGGACGCAGTGAAACGCGATTACGGCTTTTTACTACGGCAAAACTGCAAGCTCGCACGATTGCAACGTGAAAATTATTCACCGGAAGCGATCAATGCTCGTAAAGTAGATCATTAGCGCTAAAGGCGCCTCATGTTACCTTCCTCTTTTGAATAAAATACGGTAGCTATTAAATTATAATTTCCATTTAAATGACAAGTGCTTCTAAAACGTGAATGCAACATGTGCATACATATCTGCAAATGTGAAGCGGACAGCGACAACATTGTCAGTTGGAGCTTTTATCTTGAATTTCTTGGGTTTTACTACTGTGCAAATCTAAACTTGAAATTACTACATATCTCGTACCGTAAACCAACTCCAAATCGCCACACAACAAGCTACATGTAACGTACCCAATGTAACCAACCAAACAAAGATGAAATTGTAAAACTGTGTTTATGAAAATAAACAACATTTAACTTTTAAAAATAGGTAAACGATAGAAATTATCCTAAATTGACATGGTGGAATATGTCATCATCAGCATAAAATCATGGTTATAAAATAAATGATGTGATTCACCGTTCATAGACAGACTAGCTTAAATTGATCTTGACGACGTTGTATTAAATTATTGTAAATACATTAGGTACACAACATTGTTTTCACAGTCTAAAATCATACGAAAAACACACAAGGTACCCATATTTACCAAAATAAATGTGTTTTTACTATTTACATTACGAGAACAACAACTAATTGTAGCCGAATTAACAATTTTAAAGTTCACTACTTGTGCTCTTCGCATTTTGTAGTTCTTACACACATGAAAAACAGCTGATCATAGTTGCACGAACTTACACCTCCTTCAGACTAAATGCAATGTGTTACATTCTGTTCTTGCTTAATACAAGTTCATGTATACAGCACAAATTTCCACTTTTCTTACACCGAATATATTCCGAACAATAAACAAACACACCTAATGATTGCAGCATCCGACAAGGGGTAATGTTAGCAGGTTCTCCGATATCGGGGAATCAACATTCACTTATTACAGCTCTTGAAAATAGCACAAACTAACAATATGCATCCGTTTATTGATCACTTATTCTGTTAGATCCAGTTCTCTGTAATGTCACATATCGCACTTGATGGTGAATCACTTTTATTGGCCTCTGGCACCAACCATTCGAGCCAGTCATTAACGTACCATCAAAAGACTGTAGACACACAATCAGGACATCGTATTAAAGTCTACAATTAATGCTACTAAGAAAATTTACCATAAGTTTAACTGTATTCATTAGATTTACAAGAATCGTAGACGTACACAATGGGGAAAAACTCCCCGTCTTCATCAATCCTAAATGTAAAAGAGGGAACTCTTCACATATCGCCTTTAATTACAATTTACAAGATCGCTGGTAACCTCTATAAAACAAACTCGATTCGTTTCACTAGCAATAAGTAAACTAAAAGCATTCGAACGCTCCACTCTTACATTTATTACCGATTGATTTTGTTTTTTGTTCTTAGGTCATGTTTTATGTATGTATTATGCGCTTATTAGTTGTATGTGTAATTGTTTTTACAACGTGGCCAATTGTGTATGCTGTCGGAATTCCTCGATAATGCTTAGCTCTACCGTTTGGCGCAACACCTCCCAATTAAGTTTAATTTTATTTTGTTCCTTAGCTGGTATGGGTTTATTAATGTCACATTTTAAATTTTGTTTTTACAGGAATGATCAAAAAATGACCTTATTGGATTTATTGTGCAAAATGCGTGTTTTCAATAAAAAAAAAACCGAAAAAACACTCCACAAGACTTTTGTAGCAATAAACTATCATTCATTCGAAAGGTATACATTAAAAAAAGTTATTTGTAAATTCTTAGCGTAATTTTATGCCAGAGAGCAGCGAAAAACAGGCAACCGCCGAACACTATAGTTCACTTTTAACTCAACTGCATATTTAGTTTAATATTCAAGAATTTATTATTCTTCGTGGAAGTAAATATTTCTTTGCGTATATATGAACTTACTTAATTGGAGTGATAAACACTTATATCAAGTAATTTTTTTTATATGAGTATAGGTAAACCCGAAATTAATTGGAGATTCCGTTAGGATGGGTATGAGAGAATATGAAAGGTATGAGCGAAGTACTTTCATCAGCTCTTCTTGGTATAACAATCACTATTAAATGGAAGGCAATAAAAAAAGTGGACAACAGAAGCCATAATGAAGACTATAACGATTGCATTCAAGGATTTGTCTGCGTAGAAAAACTATAACCAATAGGTACATTTAGAAACATAGATGACAACAAACTTTTTAACAATTAGTTGTATTACAATTGCATTAAAAGTAATATACCTATCAATGAATACTGGGTATTAGATGACGTATTATTGTTCCTGCGTTAATCTCATTCATTAAATTGATAATACGTGGTAATATCTATTTTTCAGCGTGTATGTTATGAAAATCATTTTTTTTTTCCAAAAGTAGAAAAAATTAGAAATGAGCCTTATCAAAAATAAGAAATCTTGATATATGCACATACTTTGTAGGATATTCTATAGCTATAATATGTTTGTGGTAAAATATGACATGTGAGGCAGATAGAACATATTACCAAATTTAATATCCTAAAAAGAATAATCGTTGGAGTAAGGACCAAAGTTTGAATATTCATAATAAAAGCCGCGATGTTAAGACGCATTAAAATTTTATGCGCGGCGGTGAAAAATCGATGCGAATATTTTGTGAGTCCGATTTCCTCGCCCGACTCGCGAGCTAAAGATCCGAAAAAGAAAAATAATTCCGCTCGCAATTTATCACGCGGCAGAACCTCTCTCTCCTTCACTCCTCCTTCGGCGGTGATTTCACGTAGCCAGCCCGCTCCTAACGATATCCGAACAAACAAGTCATCGCTTATTCGAATTTCCGTGACGGCGTCATCATCCTCGTTTGCCCGGGACGCGGGAGAGCGGACGGCGTGGGGTGCGCGAGCGAGAACGACTCGGCGCTAGACGGAGAGCGGAGAACGCGCTCCTACTACACAACTACAAAACCCTAATCCCAGCCCGTGTCGCAGTCCGTATAATCTCAAAAGTATACGGCAGGAGTGTAGAATAAAAAATCTTTTCCCTGTCGACGCATACAAATTCAGACACGGTATGTAAGTAGTACGTATGTATATGGCTACATATACACACACATACATATGTATATGGTAGGGATCGGCGGATATTACGTATGTATAATGTATGTGGACGGTTGGACATACGTATGAAAACAGACAATCGCAGATTTTATACTTACATATATCACTTTGTATTCAGCAGTTTAACTGTTACAGGTACAATTTCTAAACTTTAAATCAGCAGTTTTTAATTATGTGGTGAATGGAAAAGAAATATTAATCGATTTTTTCTTAGCAACTATAAAACTACGACATGGAAAAAGTCCCAAGGACTTAATATTAAATTCGAAAGTTAGATATGTACTGTCAACTGTCAAATTCCGATTTCCATTAAACTTTACAGACTAAAAGAGTACCATGGTGTAGAAGCATTATGCAATTTTTTGCCGCCCAATTTAGGAGTACAACTCCCTCCAAAGTTTGCACGATTTTTACTAATCCTCTTTCTCTTATTTCTCCAGAAAAGCGCTTTTACGTAGAAACGCTGGTGTATAACACATTCAAAGAATTAATAATAATCATGAATTAATTGTGGCTTATGTCCCCTAGGGAGCGCTCATCTAAACTCTTGATTCCCTAAGAGGTGACGGTAGATAAAGTTTGAGATGCGATAGCGAAGGAAGTTAGTTTGCACTCGGAGTGATGCTGATGGTGCCTGGTAAGCGGAAACTCGAGTCCGTTTCTACGACTATCCCCCCCCCCCCTCTTCATTGCTTTTGTTGGTATGGTGATTCCAGCAATAGATCATAAGCCCGGCCATGGTGGCATTTTTCGATTCTAATTGCAACAAAGGTAAAATTTTAAATTGATATATAACTTCGTTTTAGGACAGTAATTATTATGTAAGACATATTTTTTATTATTTACTAATGCGACTTTTACTGCCTTCCATTTAATCATAAGACCAAACCCAGGATGAAATGAACTTTTCCGCAATTGTATATAAGTATGTAAATAGTGGAGAAAAAGTATGGCCGTACAACGTTAGGAAACAAAGCTATCAGGTTTAGTAGTCTGTTATATAAATGAAGCTCATATTCCGTTATAATTCGATAAATTCATCAAAGCAAAATGCTACAACCAGCAAAAAATAAAATTAAGTAACAATTTTGTTTACAAGGGTGCTCTATGTGACCATTTTTGTTTTATTATGTCGCACTACCAAAGGATAATTTTAAAACATTATTACGTTTTATCTCAAATAATTCTTATTTTAGTTTCAATAATAACATACAGTCACCGACAGAATTAAGTGGACACTAAGCGATTTTTATATAACTATAAATTTTACTCATACTAATTTAATGATATACAAAATCATATGATATTCTAACAGATCAAATAGTTAAACACAAATAATATCCAAAAACATACTAATATTACAAAACAAATATATTAATAATAAAATATAATACTATGTCCACTCAATTCTGTCGGTGACAGTATACGTCCAAATTTTTTGTACACCTATGGGTTCACCCATAAGTCCTATTTTAGCCCTTACTGTTCTTGGGAAATTGCTACCATTTGCCCATTGCTGCCTTTCCAAATCTCTTCATTTATAATTACATTGATAGCATCATTTGTGCTGTTCCTAGAAATTCTGTACAAACCACACAGAAAAAAATTTAAATTTTAAAACAATTGTAAAGTTTGGTACAATAAGTAGATCATATAAAGACGAGCATAACTTCAGCAATAATTAATATAATTGCGTATAATTTTAATAGCTCGTGACTGTGACGAACGAATTGTCGTTGCATTGGGCGTGGTTGCGGAGATTAAAGCGGCCGTTAACTGGGGAGTACCGATGTGGAAGCATCTCGTACTCGTACTGTGGGCGATTGCCAATCGCAGTGAGTATCTTTATACGATATTTATCTTGTGAATACATCAAATTAATATTACATAATCGCGTATCCCAAATACAATTTACATTGAGTAAGAATTGCAACAGTTATGAAACAAGCGTCGTGCTATCTTTCCGACAATTTCTAAAGTATCATATATTTATGCACCTGAACCAATTATAATTTTCATGGTATTCCTACTACATAGGTATAAAACTTTGGTATAATATAGTTTCAGATAATCAACAAACATTTTTAATTACTGATATTAAACCGATCTTTATACATTCATATTATAGTAGTAATAGTTGCATTGGTATGTACAAATATTTTTCTTTCTAGCTATTAAACAGTTTTCTTTGTAGAGTGCTAATAATCGTAAAGAAATTTTTCACAGGATTTTCACTTTATTATGCGCAATTTATTTTATTTACCAATTGTAAAATATTACAAAGCATTCCATCATATTTTGTAGATGATTGTCCTGCAATTCTTTCTAACAATTTTATTGCCTTTTTTGTAACTGTGGTATAAGAAACTACAGTGAGTTATTGCAAAATTTCGTACAATTCAAGAAGAAGAAGAATTACAATTTTGATCAGGGACGTGTAAATTTGCCTATATGGATTTTTCTTTGTGCACTGTTGATATTTTCAATCCATTAAATCCTCATTTGCAATTTACTGTTGAAGGAGAGCTAAGTGGGGGGTGTTCCCTTCCTGGACACGAGGATAACTAGAACATCAGATAATAAGATTATTTTGGACTGATATTGCAAACCTACTTCATCAGGCAGGTTTTTAAACTATTTCTCGAATCATGCGTATGGTCAGGGTTTGAATACGGTCATAGCAATGAAAAACAGAACCACACACATCCGATCCCATATTTTTAAATAAAAATTTAAAAATTATCTTGATTTGTTTGTTAATATGTAAAGGTTATCCCAAACGGTTGCCTAATTTCCTCTTCCAATATGTATAATGATAGCAAATCGAAAGATTTCATATACAAAAAAATTCTTTACATAAATAAATCAACAGATAAGATTATATCGTTTTTTAAAACATTTCCAAAAATAGTTCTTGCCAAGTACATGACAATCACGATCATAGTTATTTGTATCACTAGGCCAGAAACTATAGTTTTGCGAGTGTGAGTACGGTTTGTAGGGCCGAGGCGAAACCGAGGTCCCACAAGTGCGAATACTCGCAAAAGAGTTTCTGGCCGTGTGTTACACACTATTTTTTGAGCCGACAAATCTTAATGTTGTTGTAAATAATAAAAGAAATTAACGATAGGGAGTTAACAGTACAGGTTGGCAATCCATATTACGTATGAATTTCGAATTGGAAATCAGGGTTAAGATACCTTATTGTTTTGACGTTTTAATTTTTTTGGTAGTTTTGATTCATATTCATCAATAATAAGGACAATGGAGACCCCAGCTCATATTACAGAGGTTGTCTGTGAAGTTATTAACCATTTATAACCTGTAAAATCTTCCGAAAATAGAATAGGAAAGAATATGAATGAATTAAGAGATTGTGTAACGAGAATTCTGTCATCTGTCATCGAATCTATAATTAATCACAGAAACGTCAGTAATTCGAATAGTGTTGCCAACCATTAGTGGTCTTTTTGCCGGCCTAGGCCGGAGAATGGTAAGTTTCCGGCCGATTTAAAGTAATGCAAAATCAGTGTTTCTGGACGGAGGCGCAAAAAATATATTTTCGGCAAAATTAAGAATCTTACACCAGCTTTATCAATCTTCCACCAATCTATAAAGTAACATGTGGTGATTGTTAGTGTTGTTATATTGGACGATAATCGCAATGGCTAAGACCAAGAATTATGCAACACAAAAGTGACATACGAATAGACTGAAAAATCTTGTGCTTTAGCAGAACATAGTTAGAAATACAACTAGCAATTTCATTATGTTGTTCAAATCGTAACAACTGAAAATCACTATAAAAAAAGGTTCATCTTAGAGATGAATCTCATAAAAAAAAAAAACCTGAATAGTATCAATTACAACTCCGATGTGGAACATCTAACGTGAGTACTATCTATTGTAATATTTTGAATTTGGCGGATAGTGTAGATTGTATTGTATTTGAACGTATTGTTTGCAGTGCAATTTTTTTTACTTAATTCACTTCTTATCTGCATATTATTTTGCACACCATATGTTTATGCATCATTTTATTAGAGAAAAAAACATCATTCTCTCTTCAGCTTCAAATTTTTACATTTCAATTCAGTAATTTAAACTTTTTAGGTTACAACCATTTAATGTTTACTTTGCTACGTACAAGGAACCTAAACTGTAAGTAACTGTTGTTCTTTTTTGTAAAGAAAATTATTAATTTATCTAATTTTTTTTTTTGCTGGTTGTAGTATCTCCTGATGATGTCATCGAATCATAACGAAATATTGAGAATAAATAATTGAGTTTCATTTTTATAACAGATCGCTAAACCGATAGCCTTATTTCCTGTATGCTGTATGTAAATGTTTATGCATGTATGTATGTAAGTTCCAGGCTCGAAGCGAGAAACGTTGACAACATAGGTGGCGGTCAAAAACGAAAAAAAAAGTCGTAGAGAAAATTCTCCGAGTTCGCGCCGGTCGGGCCGACAGTCATTACCCGAGGAAGGGGTTTCGTGTGGATATACATCTACTACTACGGATACATCAGCATACACACATATACCGGCGGTGCCTATTTATGTGTGCCCGCCGTTCGTGTATTTGTGCGGCGGAACCCACGGACGGTCTATGGCACTAACTAGCGCCCATTATACGACGACCTCGGCCCGTTTTTATAGCCGACGTAATACCCGATGATATCTCTAGCGAGTTTCTCTGCTGAGCGACGGCGCGAGTGCCAATGACTCTCCTACTACCGTTTCTCTTTTTTTCACTTGTGCGCCTCACCGTTTTTCCTTTTCTGATCTTAAACGCCAGCCGCGCTGTCGCGGTCGAGGCGCGGATTCGTTTATAGAAAACGGGCGCGTTAATTTATTGAAGCAAAAAGTGTAAAATCAGAAACTTCCGAGGATTTTTATAAATGTCTCTTTTTTTTTTTTTGGTAAACGTGTGTGATCCGGTGACGAAACATAATAAGAACGTATTAAATAAATGCTTTTCTGCTATAACTGTAATTTTTTTTTAGCATAATGAAGAACGTGTAGGTTTATATGATTTTTTTTTATTGTTTCCGTGAATAAAAACTCATACCTGTTTCTGCAACCACGGTTTTCCTGTACGAAAATTGTTAATATACGATTCCATCAGTATTAACATAATAATAAAAAAATATTAAATACCCATATATAACCAAAACTAAAAAAAATCTGCATTAAACTTTTGTGCAAAAATCCTTTATGCAGTTTTATTTCATTAGATCACTACAAAATGCTATAACTCTCATACTCATACTTTTTGATTGCATTGCGTAATCAGATACAATATGTCAAATTATACTTGTACATACCTACATATAAGATACACACATAGATACATATAAAGGTACAAAATAAATTAAACAACAGCGACGCTAATCAACAGTGAAATCTGCCTCACCCAATCTTAAAACTCGTCAATTCAATACAAACTCTTGTCCACGAGAATCCTCTTGGCGGTGTTTTTAAATTTATTAAAATTACTCTGCTTAAGCGGTTCCGGCAACATGTTAAACAGCCGGATTCCCATTGAAACGGGTGCTTTCCTGGCAACTAGCAACGTATTGAAAGGTATAATATTCTTATTTTTACTTTTTTTATCATAGCCATGAACATTACTGTTCCTCAAGTATTCATTTTGGTGATTAAAAATAAAACAAAGGATATCTAATATGTAGATATTAGGGAGTTTTAATATTTTAAATTGTTTGAAACACGAGCGACATGACTTCCTGCTGCCGACACCAGCCAAGCAACGCAGAATTCGCATTTGTGCTACAGAGATGGTTTTTGAATCCGTGGATAGACTCCAACACGCAATATCGTACAATAATCGAGAGCGCACCTCACCATGATAAAATATTAATAGGAATTCCTTGCTCAACAATGTCTTTAGATTTCATAGTAAATAGCAAACACTATTCAGTTTCTTAGTTAATGAGTTACAATGATCCCCCGATTCAGGTTTTCGTCAATTCTCACCATTGACCCAAGAACTTTGTCGTATTGACTTTCATCAGAGATAGAGTCAAATTTGTTTAACTTAGAATGACATGTACGAAATAAAATAACATTAGCTTTGGAGGTGTTTAGATACAATTTATTCATAGAGAACCAGCAACTTAATTCGTTAAAAGTTTCATCAATGTCATTACTAATAATATTAGTAGGGAGACGATCCTGATATTACCGCACACGTATCGTCAGCATACAAATACAACGACCTATTCACAAACGCCACAATATCATTAATGAATAAAATAAAGAGAATAGGTCCAAGAATGTAACCCTGTGGTACCCCTAACTCAACAGGAAATAACGAAGCTTGATAATTGGTGACAGAATTATCAGTTTTGAATAAAATTTTGACAAATTGAAAACGTTCCGATAGATAATTCCTAAACCAGTCTGCAACCGCATCACGGACACCATAGTGTTGCAGCTTCTTAATTGACAGGTCATGAGTAAAGCAATCAAAAGCGCGTGATGAATCGCAGAAGACACCAGCACACCAGCAATTGCCGCTGTCTAGGGCTTATACAACTTCATCTATGAAAAAGTGAATCGCTACAATCGTGGAAAGATTGCGTCTGAATCCCTGTTGCCTATCAAAGAGAATGTTATTTTGCAATAAGTGGTCCTCAAGTCGTTTAAGCATGACATATTCAAAAACGTTTGAAATGCCGGACGTGATATAGGTCGATAATTCGCTAAATCTAATGGAGAATCCCGTTTGTAAGCTGGAATCACAGAGGAGACCTTTAGCGCATCTAGAAATAATCCCGTATCAAAAGATATATTAACTAGTTGAGTTAAAGAACCGATGGCGAGCGGTACAACTTCTTTTAATATTCCACAAGGTATCTCGTTCGGCCCAGCACTATATTTATTGTTTAGGTGACCACAACGCTTCATAAGTTTTTGTTAGTGTACGGAAAAGCGCACAGGCTGTCACAAATACTATTTATGTTACATCAAACAGTTGATAAAATCCAATTACAAAACAAAACGTTTTGTAAAATATATTTTACATATAATATAAATGCATACCGTTTACTAAAACGCTTTACATATAATTTTGGTTATTATTCTTATTTAAAATACCTAGCAAACCAATAAAATATTAATATCCAATCTTTCATTTTCAAACAACCTCCGAATTATTTATGTCGACAACGTAATCTCTTGAATTCAATGCAATTTACTAATTCACACAACATTACCTACTTTATCCTTGATACAACAATCAACAATATGCCGTCTTGAGCCAACATTCGAATATTAGTTGCCGGAATCTTCTTGTAAAGTTGTATCAACGAAAAAAGTTCAATCAACTGTATTGAGTATATTTAACCAACAAAAATTGTTGAGTGAATCTATCATTAATTGAATGAAATTTTTTTTTCTCTCAGAGTACTAATACATGAATGCAAAAGTATGTGCAAGCTCAAGATGTTTCCCGTATGTTCAAAATAAACGTACTGATATAGAATACAATTGTGTCATTTAACTTTCTGACTTTGATAAAGAATCCGTTCGTTCCTTTTTAAGTGATAAATGAAATTTGACGGAAATGTGCCGTTTTTAAGCGACACAATTCTAGAAAATAGCTTTTTTGGTGATATGTTTTTTATTGTTAATCGCATTTGCTTATAATTTTAAAACAAATTTGATATCAATTGTTTGAAGAAGTACAGCAACGTATGAGAACATTATTCTGTACTTTCAATACGAGAAACGTAAAATCACCTTACTCCGACACTGTCGCGTAACGCTCTGAATAGCCCGAGTCAAGAAAGGAGCGTCGGTCGTCTGTGCGGTGCGCTGCTATGCCTCGCTACTAAAGTTGACAGATGACTTTTTGATGTGAGGAACTTGTGGCAAAGGGAACTGTTCTTATCTGAACTTGATCGTGTCTCTACGCTTGACTACCTCGAGGGGTAACGTTTTAGAGATGAGATAATCACGGAGACGACGCTGCCGCTTATGCTCTCCAAACCGTGCCCGTCGGTTTCCCTTCTCCTTCACCCCCGCTCTAAACTCCTCGGCAAACTCCAGCTAGCGCTTTCCGGCTTTCTTTCCGACTGAGCACATTACTCCGAGCGCGGCCGAATCCCGAAAAGACAGGGAGGGAGAAGAAGCATTACGGATTTATATTAATTAATTAAACCGACCCTCCGCGCGCTTCCAAAACTGCGTTTCGGTTTTTCCGTTCTCCTTGCGAATCGTTTTCGATGTCTTCGAATTATGTTTGTAAAAAATGTAATTGTCCTGATTATTTTTTTAAGTTTATTATGCTTCGTTCGTTCGTAATATTGCGCTCATTAAAAGGATAGTTTGCACGAAAACTACTTTTTAAAATCTAGTTGCAAAAAAATAAATTATAGCAATGCTATTAGGAATAGCGATGTGGTAAAGCAAAACTATAAAGTTGTGTTATTTTAAACTTAGAATTCAAAAATTAAATAATACATAGAGTATGCACTTTAAAATAACTAAGTAACACAAGCGTTTAACATTAACTAGTTTGAATTCCATCTCGAAGGTTTTCGAGTATGCTTTTTTAAATAGGCTCATGTCTTTTATTTAACACAACATGGTTTCAGAAAAAATAAATCTACTCTGGCTGCCTTAATTTGATTTAATGAGCAGATTGCCGATTAGGCTGACGCTGGGGAGTGTCTCGCCTCCATCTTTTGTGACTTGAGCAAGGCTTTCGTTGTGTCAATCAACCTTAATTGATTTCTAAGCTTTGTGAATACGGGATTAAGGATGTGGCTCTTGGATGGCTAGAAATAATATGAGTCACTCTGTTCTTGCGATGGCACTGTTAATTCGGCGACGTTGGTAACCAGAATGGGTGTTCCACAGGGTTTAATCTTGGACCCCATTCTTTTTATCCTGTACTACATTCTAGACCTTTACCATAAATTTTGCTCTAAAAGTCCTTTTTAAAAGTAACAAGAATCGTGCGGAAACTAGTTTGGAAACCAATGCCACCTATTTAACCATAATTTACATTTTAATATCAGCAAAACGCATATTGTCCGCTTACACAACTGACAGAACGATGTTGAGTCAGTAATGGTGACCATTAAGTATGAGATATTAGAAGCCGCAACAGGATGTAAATTTCTTGGGTTATATTTTGATCAAAATCTTAATTGGAAACTTCAATGTGAAAACGACATAACTTACGAGCTGTTTTTGATGTTGAGCAATTAGTTTTTATTTATTATATTCAGGTAGAATCAAAACTGAGATATTTGCATTAATTACGTTAGTTTAACGCACATCCGTTAAACTTTAGCCTACATAAAATTAGTCACATATGTATAGTAAAGGCAAATCTACGTTAGCATTTACTATAAAGTTTGTTCTAGTTGTATAATATCAAAACTCGTAAAAAATCATAAAAAACGAAAGATTGAAATGATTCCAATTAGTATTTGATAGAAAAAAAATAATTGAAACAATAGTTTCCGCAATAATGAAATGAAATACTCTCGTTAAAAAAGAGAAAAAGATATAGATATCAACAAGCCCGCAAAACTGCGGTAACTGATATGTAGAAAGCGCTTTGCAAAACAAATATTCGATTATCTAGTTAAAACGCGCAAGTACGAAATAATTTGAACGAAACGAGAAAAAAAGATCCAGCCCGCATGCAAATATAAAGCCGAACGCCTAGATGCAATAATGCACTTAATTATGGCTGCATGCATGGCTGAACAGACGAACACGGTGTTCGGTAAGCGGATAGCACGGAAATACATTAAGGAAAATATGTATGTGTGTATTAGCAACCTGTGGAAATACACTGCGTGCCTTCTGGACGGTTAACGAGTAGCCGTCCATGTTAAAAAAATAAATGTCAGGGTTCTATACATATACATCGAACATGATGAATTGTTGATATTCTATTTTTTAACAGCTTTTGTACGTTGTGTTCGAATTGTATAAGATAATTATCGTGATTGCAACGGGTTGTTGAGTTAGATATTATTCGAATAAAGATAATCGGGGTGAATGTTCGAATAAACATAATATCTAGATATGACATTTATTCACAAACTAAATTATTTATAATTTACATTTATTTGAACAAATATTCATAAATCAAATCATTTTATTGAAGATAAAATTATTGACAGATGAACAATCGGGCTAGTGATGTAGATGATGCACCCGCAGACTAGCAGAAAAAAAATATTATTATAAATTTGTATAACCAATAGTGCTCAATATTTAAATAAATATTAATACAAATACCTACTAATATTTGCTTTCGCTTATAAATGACTTAAAATCTGCTACCATTTCTAAATAGGTATCAACTATATTAGAAGGGCTCCCTAAACGTTTCGCGAGGAGGTCCAAATTTCTTACGTACGGACAATATTGTTATGTTGCAATCCTGCATATTTCGCTTGCTATCTGATATGACTCATTTTTGCCTCCCCATTAGCACCTAGTGGAGAGGAGGCAGGCCTAGGTGGTATTCCATTGTAGGATTGATTGCTCCTGTTATTATATATAAGCTTGTGTATCTTGCTGAGTTCAATTATAGCAGTTTGCTTGGGCCTCTTTGTCCAACATACCAGATATACGTAAACAATCATGGGTCTGACCACCATGTTGTATATTTAATGCATCATGTTTCATTTAACCCTCAGGTTTTAATTCTCTGAAGCTGTCGATTCCAAGTAAGCAAAAATGACACCAAGATATTTCTTCGGATAGCTTTATTTCTTCACTTCGGAGATAATAAATAAAAATATACAAACAAAAAATAATAAATTACCTTTACCCGTGGGCTTATCCAAACAAATGTTTGTCCAACTCTAAAAAATTATAGTAAAACCTAAACGTTGTGACAACCCAAGTTCTGTTATTGGTACAACAGCTTGACAATATTGAAAAATATAGCAAGTTAATTAACAACCTAGAATATTCATTAACAGAGTACGCTATCATAACATCAATCACAATGCATCATTTACGCCAAAATGTGTTCTAAAAAGGTAATATTGCATGAATTTACGTGATTAAATTTAGAGCATTTTCATTTTGACGGCGTTGTACCAAATGCATGGATGGACAATTAAAAGTAACGCTCTTATTGTAAAAGCTAAGTATATAGCAAGGGTCATTGCAAATACGAACAGTCAAATATTTTCTTAGCGACGAATAGTGAATTACAACGTGTTTTCTGGCAAAAAGGCTGCGAGATGAATGCACTACAGTGTTTTAGGTACCGGTAGTTGCCGATGTAATTACTATTTGAAGTTGATTAGATTTTGACTGTAGGTGTAATCGCATGTTATATCACCACATATGTAGTATGCTACGTGTTCAGTTTCTGTGCATGCATTCATCTATAATTCTATTGTTAGTTACTTCAGCATTGTAATTAATATATATACAATCACAGTTGTTTGACATACACTTCAATAAGTAGCTTATTTTGTACAAAACGGCAGTGGTTTTTTGGGCAATTATAATTATTCTTCCAGCAATTTCCAGAAAAATAAGGAGAAACTCCACAATAGCTTATTTCTGTAAAGTAATTCTCGTATCTAGTAATTTTACTAGAATTAAATATAACCCGAAGCATTCCATTTTATTTTCAATGCATCTAGATCTGAGAAGATCCAAATGGCACGTTAAATACAGGTTGAAAAAATTAAAATGCCCTCTTAAAAAAAGAGTTTTTATAATTATCTTCGACAAGAGAAAAATAGGTAATAAGAAATTATTAAAAATCAATTGTAGAACCGTTACTGCAATGCAACGGAATGATTTGAACTTATTTTAAAGCATAACAGCTTTCAGGTGAAACGAAGGCGCTGTATATATAATACAATAATAGATATTTTGTAAATATAACTTACGTTTGGCGACACGTAAAATTTATGCCTTACCTGAAACAAAAAAAAAATGTATTAGAAGAAATTAAACAAGCGACGTCTATTAGACATATGGTCACAATAAATTGGTAAGCAATACATATTAGCTGTTCGTTTTATGTAGAACTAAAACGGATACCAAAGAAACAAAATAATAATGATATAAGGCTTTGTATGTATAAAACCGTTGATTCAGTATTTAAATTGTTTATGTATGAAGTTTTTGTGAAAACGTTGTTGAACAAATTTGTATATCATCGCTATTTGAATAATTTACATCTTATTTGTGTAACAATGTCTTAGAAAAAAATACTTGTAGATTTGATTCAAATTCATTTGCCTAATACACACCATAAGAAATATTTCTTCTGAAGTGAAAATGTAATATACGTATAAGCCACCTTACGCATCTGTATGTATAAGAGCAGAACATTATACAGAAGTACAGCTAACGGCACTATAAGCATATGAAGCTTGGATAATAAAGACGAAAAAAACAGCTTCAAAAAATAGAAGTTCAGGAAAAGAGGCAAGTGCCAGATGAAAGAAGAGAACGATTGACAAAATAAATATGGGATATTTAGCGGAACGAATGTAATATTAAAGCACGACGATTTCAGTAATTGAGAAACCGCACTAGTAAAAAATGAGCACTTTGAGCAAAGTGAAACGTACCTTGAACACTCAAATCAGCAATCACCATCAGAAATAGCTATGGTATTGGAAAAATAAACAAGCAAGCTTAAACGTCACGTTTTTTTGTAACAAATTTGAAGCTTATTAGGCCAGTAAAAGGAACACAATCACTTAGGTAAATAAAATGAACAAATAAAAAAGGTAGAGAAACCAAAGCTGTTTTTAAAAAAATAATAATAAAATTTAAATTAATCTTGGGTAAATATTGAGTATAGCTAGCTAATAGATACTTTAGCATAAATTGAAACACTAAATGACGCATCAAATTGTAATTCAGCTATTTTCCAAATCTTGGGATCTGGTACAATTTTAATCACGTCCGTAAGTTGGATTTTGCTGGCATCTTCAACATGGGATCAGGCAATATACTGTCAATTTCAGAACTGACATTAATAACTTCAGTTCTATTTATACCTTTTACTTAATATTTATAGTAAGAAACGTAATGGATTTAACAATAATAGTAAATAACCGGATTTGGACCTTGTTGGTTGCTCCCTGTATTTCATTTCTAGTTAATTCTGTTATTGTCAACAATGGCGTCTTTGATTTGATTCCGTTTTCTCACATCAAATAAAATTTTTAAATTATTTTCTCAAACTTGTTAGTGATTTTTGTTAGTATTGTTTCTTTTGTTTGCAATTTTATTTTTTTATATTTTTATTTGTGTTTGATACGCTTTCCACATACTCACGCAACGCACGTAAATAGCTTCAACCTCATTTTGTTAGCACACCTCATTTCGAAAGCTTTAGACTCTGAAATCAAAGAGTTTCTTTAGTTCTTTTAGTATTATTAGCCAATATTCAGTCACATGTTTTCTTTTCCTTGATCTTAACGTAGTATCACAGTACTTCCTCTCCAATCAAAAATAAAAATTACTTTCAAATCGTCTTTTGTTATTAGTCCTTCGCGGGAATCTTATACTTTTTCTCCAGCTTTAGCTAACTCACTTATCTGGCTTCCGTTCCGTGAGTGTGAGGTTAATAAATTGTAAGAAGTTCTCCTTACTCCGTAGCAATATAATTTCTTCAATAGTATATATTTACAATTAGTAGTCTACATAATCAACACGCATAGCTCTTATACATAAATACGTTTTGTGGATAAGAACGACTTCTTCCAAACGTTCATTAAAATGAAATTCTTAATGGCAATTTTAATTGTATAGCACAAATATACCATTGTCTAAGATAAATTCATTCTGAAATATGAAGAAATTATGGTGAATCCTTTTCTTATGTGAATGAATTATATAGTTATTGTACACTGTGCAACAGCCAAATGAAATAAATTAATAAATAAATGGGTGCGTGTTTGAAGAAACGCTCGGACACGTCGATTAGTATTTTTAGTTGTGCATCTTTTTCAATAGAAACCTTTCATACATGGCGTGTCATGTAACAGTGGCCAATACCACCTTTCTTATTTTAAATGCTACACTCTGTATATTATTAAATTTTTGGTTTCTTCAGAAAATTCTAGACATACTTCATGGACATTTTCCCTTCAACTGTTTCGGAAATATTTAGTGTTTTCAGTTTTTTGCAAAAAAATATCATTAAAGAAAAAAGATTATTACAGAAATTCGCTACAACACACTCAAAAACTAATAAGTAATCTGTTGATATTTTAAAAAGACAAAAAAAAACCAATGTAGAAGATGTTGAAAATGCTCGGCATGTACGTCTTGACAACATTCTAACCTTAAATAGAAATTTCTTCTAACGTTACTCAACATCTGAGGTGTGGCCGATCTACTCGCTAGCGTTATTCGTCTTCTTAAATCAGCTGAGGCGGGTGGTTTAGTTTTGTGTACAATGGTTTTGGCATATCCCCATTTTATTTTCTTTTAATGTTCGATTAATCCATGAATTGCTAACATCGAAGATTGTGGCTATTTGTCGACTAGAGGTATGTTAGTTTTCATTAAACTCAAACAAAATATCGGATTTGTTATCATCCTGATTGCATTGGCAGCTGCTTTTTTTATCTGCCTTACACGTCTAAGCTCGCGAAACTGCTTTTCTATATTACTAATTGTTCCTTGGGATATAGACGGCAAATTTGGAAATTTTTCATGAAATAACAAAGCAACTTCCATTTGTGTCCGTGTGTTACCTCCATAACCAATGAACGGTAAAATTGTTATTTTATGCATTTCTGTTAAATGAATCATTTTTCTGATATGCTGGTAACGAAACTCAAACGACTATAACACTGACAACTAAACTGTCATACTGGCAGACAACAATTTGTTGTTGTAAGGCCAGTCGCTTTAAATAAAAGTAAACAAAAGTATTTACAGTTTTTGTTTATTTCATATCGGTAAAAAGGAATGTTTTTTTTTTTGTTTCTTTTTACAATACCAAGGAATAAACAGATTACTTATTAGCAAACCAACTCTTCTGATAAATAATAGTATATACCTAGATGAATACTGCATGCTTACATATTAAATAATAGGTATGTATATATTATAGTACTGCTTATACTACCCTTTATTATATTTATTGTAATATCTACATTTCTTCACGTGTCTATCAAATTGCATTGATAAAACTGTATACAGATCGTTGCATCGCAAGTGCCGTCAAAATATTATATCGATAGTTGAACGGTATGTCTTAGTGAAGTCCATATGCCGCGCCGGCGCCGATACATGTTGCAGAGAATACGTATGAATATTTGGATATTTGCAGTCTCCAGTTAGGCATTGTAGAAGATAGTTGTCTCATATGTTCTAGCGCTTTACGATATTTTATTACATTTTCATTTTTTTATTATTCTTGGTGAAACAATATTCTTTTCATTTGCATTTTCTTATTATATCCTAATCTGTTAATTGTCTCATTCTTCAAGCATTTTTGCTAAACATATTCGTTTAGTTAGTGTTTTGTCGTCGTTTCTATTAGGTTTTCTGCAGAGTTTAGTGTAAGATACATACATAAGTATTTATTTAGTTTATTAGTTTGGTATTTATATGTTATAAAAATAATGGATGTTTATAATTTAGTTCAAAGAAAACAAATTATTAAGTGGTATCATCAGGAAATACCCTTAAGGCAAATAATAGAGCGCTTTTATGAGAATTATCAATCACGACCCGCTCTAAAAACAATTCAGCGAATAATAAATAATTTTGAAAGATTGGGCTGTATTATGCCGAACAAGCACAAACGTAATAGGCAGCCATTTGTTCGCCATGACGAAAGAAATGTTTTAATTTGTGCCAGTGTCGAACAGAACCCGAAAATATCTTCATCGGGTATTAGTGAGCAGCTGGATATTTCTAAAAGCACAGTATGCCGTGTTTTAAAGAAAAATAAATACCATGCCTACAGATTACAGAAAACAAATGAAATATTTCCCGAAGATGAAGAACAGAGAATGGAATTTTGCGAAAATATGATGCATATTTGCAATCAAAACGCAAATTTTATTGCAAATATATTATTTACGGACGAAAGCACTTTCCCGTTGCACGGAAGACATAATCCCGCTGTACCTCGACACTGGGCAAGAGAAAACCCGCACCTAACATACAATGCTAGAACTCAGTATCCCCAAAAATTAAACGTTTGGGCGGCATTACTTGGAGAGCATAAAATTGGACCATTTTTTATAGATGGCAATTTAACAGGCGTGAAGTATCTTAACTTGCTCCAGAATCGAATTATCCCACGCCTCCACGAATTGGCGCTCAACTTGGATAACATATGGTTTCAACAGGATGGGTGTCCCGCTCATAATAGTAGAGTTGCACGGGAATATCTTCATAATGTATTTCCAAACCGTGTTCTAAGTACCTGGAGAACTATTCGCTGGCCACCTAGATCACCAGATCTCTCCCCTAATGACTTTTTCTTATGGGGATACATGAAAACTAAGATCTATACATTTGAAAACGATAGACCAAACAATTTGGCAGAATTGCAACAAAAAATTATTAACACTTTTGATGACATTCCTCCAGCAATTTTACAGAATGCGCAACGAGGCTTCTACGATCGTTTAGCATATTGCTTTGAGGCGACCGGAAGACGTTTCGAGCATTTAATGCATTAGAAAAGTGGTCGCTTTTATGTTAACTTATGAAATAATAATTTCTGACTAATAATAGATTCCTTCTGTTGTAACATATGCATATTTTTTTAACGTTTATTCCTGCAAATATGAGAATATTCATTTTTTATTTAGCTACTAATTACAGAATTTAAATTTCATTATTTTACTGTGAATTGTTGTAATAATACATAGTATTACTATTCTCCACATAGCTTTAATATTTTACATTTTTCATTCGTCATAAACATCTTCTTACAATACATATTCTGTGCACAAGTTTGCTATTATAACTACATATTTAGTTTTTAAGAGGATAAAAACAGCGGGCACATTGTGCACGTTAAAGAAAATTTTATCATATGAGTCTACCTACATTACGTATAATTCATACCACCGGCGCAGCTATGCACGTATGTACTATGCCTTCCAGAAGTAGCGACTCAGTCTGAGTAGGAGGTAAAAATAGAGCGAGAAGGGTATATACCATAAGTGAACTGTGCGAGTCTAACGTGCGGACTATAACATAAACAAACCACTTGTGGTGTCGTCCGTCGGCATGATGTTTAGATGATAAAAAGATGGTAAAGTAAAATAAATACGGGAATTTAAACTGGTGGAAATAAGCCCTGCATTTTAGACATAGGACTTACGTTTTTGGAAAGAGTATATGTTAGAATAGTTTTGTCATTTACATCGTAATAATGTAATCTTCGTTTGACTTTAATCAGTATTCCACTGAATATCTAGATATATTATACCTTCGGGCGGCAGCGAGTGTATAGTATCGCTGCATGCTGCAATCACACGTATTGTAAATCTGGTGCCGATAAGCGCATCTACAGTACCGGAGGGTTAAATGAATGATAATTATTTTGTGTTTAGGGCCAGTAATTCAAACTCTTAATAAAGGTCCTAATAAAACTTATTAGCTGAATAACTAAAATAACTGTACATTTCTTCTATATATGTAAATATTAGCTAAATTGTTATTAGATACCCTTATTAGCAGATTGAAATATAGACTCTTATTGAAAGGAAAAAAAAATATAATATCCCTAATATACAATTAAATTTAACACATCCTAGCAACATGGCATTTTGTGTTAGAATTTATTTCGTAACTGATATTGTGTAAACACCGCAGGTGAGTTTATGCAGAGACGACCTCCTATTCAATATTATCGTTACTAGAAAACTTAATGGACCTAACACCGACTATTTCCTTCTGTCATCGGCACGCAAGATATCTGAACAAGTGCGTAGTGTTTTGCGAATTATCATGCGACCATTGCTGAGTGACGACCCTTCAAAAGAGATAACTGATTTGTATTTGTTTTCTTATATTTTATCACTAGTGACAATAATGTTTTATTGTTTCTGCATAAGCTCGCTTCTGCTATTCAGGTGAATATTTTTAAGTGTACCTAATATGTATTTTAGATGCAGCTATTGTAAAATTTACATCTTGGGACATGGACATTTACCTAATTATAATGAAAAT
Organism: Cetonia aurata; assembly: GCA_949128085.1. Taxonomy (NCBI): domain Eukaryota; kingdom Metazoa; phylum Arthropoda; class Insecta; order Coleoptera; family Scarabaeidae; genus Cetonia; species Cetonia aurata. Next base: position 50,226,053 of record OX421883.1, on the reverse strand, counting down.
AATAAATTTCAGAAAAAATATTTTCACATTCAAATCGCAGCATGTCACAAATTGAAAAGAAAAACCTCATTAATAACAGGAAACCTTTTCGAGGTTTACTGAAGATGATGCTGTTGGCAATTTTCCTTATTATTTTGATCTTTTTATTTATTTCTTATTGTAGATTGTTTATTGCTAATAAATATTATATCATATTATTATTATTTCACTAATTGACAGAGCTGACCGCTTCACCAGCCCTATAAACAGACAAAAATAATTTCACATAAGAAACATCAAACTTAATTAATTCTGGGTAATTAATTAAGTTTGATCATTCATTTATAAAGAAGACTAAGTGTACAAATATTTTGAAGAATAAATTTTAGAATAATACGAATAATACATTTACACCAAGAGATATCCTGAATATAACTAATACTGTTACGACATTAATACATCAAAATTATTTAAGAAGAAACACAATTCTAATCACATACAACCTAACTGCTTCACCAAAATCACAATAATCTTACATTTTTTTATCACATATTTAACAAAGGAGAGGGGAAAACAAACAAAATATCATTATCGTTTTACGTGTGAAATTACGTATTTGTAATATAAATTTACCCCACTTTTCTACATAGTAATCCGATAAATCAATCCACAACTGATTGTGAGTAGGTAATAAACAAACACAACCCGTCCTACATCAGCCGATCTTGTAGCGGCCATGCTACTGAGTCCTCGGAAATAACATTATGTCTCATTATTGTGACGTAGAATACAGTTAAAACTACACCACCATGGAGCCTCTCAAAAAAAATTACATATGTGAATATAAACCGTAGGCGTAAAACCTATTGCCAGGATTTTAGGTCTCGATATTTATGTTGTTTGTATTTTCTTATCGTTTAAACGTCACATCGCCAGCCGGGACTGCAAGTGTTTACTATGTAGTCGTCAGGTATTAGACTCGCTCAGTTCAGAAATGGTTTATACCCTTCTCTCTTTATTTACGTCTCCGTTCAAATCTGAGTCGCTACTTCTGGAAGGCATAGTACATACATACTACAACGCTAAGACCTGCTCAACGAAGTAACACGTCAATCGCAGCGAGCGTTTGACGGCACTTGCGATGCAACGATCTGTATATGATTTTAAATACGCTTATTTAGTCACACATTGTCTCTCTAAAGTAGCTTTACCTTGCAAAATAATACAAGTTCCTAAAACAAGTTTTGGTTCCGATTAAAGTGTATTTATCGGTCTCCTTTCCTCTTAATTTTAAAGATCATCGTCGTTTCATTACACCTTTTCGTGATGATGGGATGAAATAGTCATTATGTCCGCCTGATACCTATAATATTTCTCTTCGCCGGGTACTTTTCAGTTACGTCGAATATCAATTTCCTTAATAAACACCTAATTGGGAGAGAAGATCGGCCGTCGTTTCCGCTTTGGAGAAATTTCGCCGTACCCTGCCGCGCTCGTCAACGTCTCGTTGGTTTTTTCTTTATCCGGCAGTAAATCGCTCGTCTCTCCTTTTACTCCCCGGCATCCATTGTTCAGGCAAGCGGACGAGTAGACGGGCGAGCGAGAAGACGGGCCGCAGGCAAGCAGGCAGGCAACAAGTTCGTTACGGACTCGCTCATGCGATCCCTTGCGTGCAGCGCCCGAGTATTGAATCGTGCTCTTCCGGTGAAATAACCGCGCCACGTACTAAATTAATATTTGCCGGAAAGCGCGCTCTTAGAGAACGCTCGAGAATAATTCCTTTCGCCCGAACGTCGCACCGTAGAAGCGTTAATCTCGCATAAGCAGGAAGGGAAAATATCTGAGTAAATCGGCCTGGCATGTAATAATATCGAAAGTGTAAAAACTTTGCTTAATTAAATCATCACAAGACACAACAATGTCGGATTGTTAAATTCTGTAAGATTTGAAATTTGCACCGAGAAAAATAGATAAATATTCTGTAAAAAAAAATATAATACAACACAATATATCTATTTTATAGTGTATTATGTATAAGGGCATTCATATTTATATTACGAAGTAAAAACATCTATATAATATACATATGAATCCTCCTACAGGAGCTTTAAAATGGATATATTACGGTGTATTATGTTTCTATTACAGAATATATTTTAACGCTAATTTTTAATTGGATCTTAAGATGATTATTTTTTTTCTCTCAATGATTGTTAAAATTTAATTCAGGGTCGTTAAAGCGATTCGAATTGAACGATACACTAATACTGCTACATACCTTGGGTAAATTGCTTTAATTTTTGTATCTAAATTTGCCGCGTTTCTGAGGACACTTTTTTTTTATTTTGGATCACCTGCAATGTAAAGATTGCAATCGAACTGAAACTTGTTAGTAACAATAGTGTAATTCTACCGCCAAAACTTAAGATGGCGTGCTTCTGTCAGTGGTGCGATCAAATTCTGTCGGATATTCTCAGTAAAAAAAACCTCAAATATTCAGATAAAGTAAAGTAAAATATATTAACATCAAATAGAATTCAAAATTGCATGGCTCAATATCAAAATTCAAATGTGAAGCAACAGAAAAATTAATCTGTGACAATCGATAACTTAACCTAAAATAAATAGCTCTGTGCTCTTTGGCAAAATTAATTTAACGAATTTTAATTCGGCTAACCGTTTTTTTTTTGTCTGTTTTAGATTGAAATCTAATCTCTTAACCTAAATAATAAATACTTTTATTAACAGACAAGAAAAAAAACGGTTAACCGAATTAAAATTCGTTAAATTAATTTTGCCAAATGGTAACATGAATGAACAATGAAATTTTCACGTAACTTGACAATCTTAGCTGCTACAATTGATAGAGCTTGTATCATGCAAATTCAAGTTTCTGAGCGCTTCAGGTAATTATTTTTTGAACATTTGAATAAGAATTGCTATTAATTAACTATTTTCTGTCTTTTCACTTAAAACACGTTTTCTTAACGTTATGAAATTGGATAAGAGATAGAATATCTACCATTTTATCATATATCATTTATGGAAAATCCATTGAAAAGGTAGGATCTTGCGTCCAAAATAACTAACACTAATGTATTCTTTTAAAGAGCTAAGTATCCATGCGCGTTTTATTTATAACCAACCTAAAAAAAGAATATAAATCAATCAATATGGCGCAACTGAATGATCTGAAAAATTGTAGCAAGAGACGGATGCATTAGCATATCATCCGTAAGATAGCGACACAGTCACACTTAGAAAAAAATCGATGAGACTAGAGCAACAGGTGTGATGTAAATCATGTACTTTTTTGTTGACAAAAAATGTGGTATGGGATCTTATCTCTACTGCTCTGATAACTAATTGTAGACAAGTTTCTAGCTACCAATGTAAAGCTTCGAGTCTAAGTACAGTTCTATGCAGATCACATCCCACATTTTTAACTACCTCCATCGAAAATATGAAACTTGCATTTACAAGTGATATAGTATGTGATTTAATAAGGCATTCCCCTGATATTCGTATTTGGAAAAGATTACTCACAAGACTCAAAAACTAGTCCATTGGCTATATGTAATGCGTGCAATGTAGTACGTCCAACCTGTGGAGTTACAGCATGGGGACAGAAGACGCAGCAATCGAGAACCACAGCCAGACTTTTTTTTTGTAGCAGCCGTCTGACATGGAGTTTAAAGAAACACTGCAGCCTCTTAGCTTTTGTATTTAACGGCAAAACCTACACCAACACAAAGAATCGCAAGTATGGCAATCACAGAAGCTGTGTATTTTTCCTCGCTTCTAACATTAGAAACTCTTTTGGCCCTCCCACCCCTGCACATTGTTTTGAAGGAGGGCAAATTAACTGCATGCCACTTTTGGCAAATTAATTCACTAGCTTCTTCCTAAATGGACAAGAGTGCAGATGCAAAGAAAAAACACTGACGAAGGCAGACACCTGCTGATTTATGGATGGTTAAATAACAGAGCAGGATATGGGCGCAGAAAATACAATAAAACAGGGTTTATTGTTTTATTGGATTTACTGTAAAATATAATGGATGTGTGGATATGGGTTTAACTTCATGAAACTCTTTAGGGTAGATCAAATTTAGGGCAAATAATTGTATAGAGTAATTAACAAAGTAAAATTTTAAAAAACATATTTTACTTGAAACAATCTATCACTAAATCTAAGAAATTTACTCGTAACGAACTGTGGATCCATCATGTCAACTGTTACTAATTTAGTAATTCTTTTCTAACACATAGGTCAAAATATTGACAATAGAGAACAAGTAGATATGTTTTATACCGACTTCTCAAGTGCTTTAGTACAATAGGTCATGGCACTCTTTTGAAAAGGCTTGGTAGTTTTGGAATATCTTTCATTAAATTGCTGAAGTTTCTGGTTTTCTGATAGATCTAATTTGGTTTTAACTTCAGGTGCTACACAAGGGTCCAATTTCAATCCTCTGCTCTTCATTATATATATGATGATCTCTTAAGATCACTTTCCCATCGTGTGTTGACTTATGATAATCGTCTACGGGTTAATTCATCTGTAGCCAGTCCTTCAAATTGTAACATACTTCCATTTCGCAAAGCATATTAGAAGAAAATACGATTCATAAAATCCTTTACGTGCAACTGTACAAAAGTTACAAAACCGTGCGGTCGCTACCACAATGAATGAATTAGGGGATGCTCTACACGTTCCCAAAGACGCTGCAAAAATGACATTAATTCGCGCTAGGGTGTGATGACGCATTTTACATGCGATGAAATGGGGGAGTTTGAACAAGAAGAAATCGTTAATTAAATGTAAATAGCGTTAATTGCTACGGCACCCAAGCAAATGCGACATCATAGCGGTATTAAAAAAGAAGACGTCCTCTTATTTTATTGTTTGCAGTGATCGCAAAATTCCACAGCGGATAATAGCATCATCACAGAAAGACTTAAATCCTGTGAGTATTAAAACATTTCTATATGTCAGTACCTTCGTGACGAGACAGTGTTATATAACTTCATATCTCAATGCCTAGATTTTAATTATCTCGCATAATTTTTACTTTTTACTTTTTGCCGGCGCTGATATCAAAAGCAATTCACACAGACAAACATATATATATATATATATATATACAAACGGTTCGCGTGTTCGCCATCATTTTTGGACGCCGGTGCCGTCGTGCAGGAATCCTCACTGCGACCGTGCATGAAGTATTTAGAACATAAATATTAAACGCAGTGACGTTTCACAAATTTCTCGCCAGTAATCAACGCCCGAAGACCGCCAGGCAAAAGCGTCCTCAGACGACTTTATGCATTATTAAAATCCTCGGTTACGGCACGCCGTCCGGAGCCACTGTAAATACACGTACGTCGGGCGTGCTTACGTTTCCGGATAGAATTTTGCGGAAAATTCTACGCTACGTACAAGTAACTTTCCACTGTTTTAATATTTTTGATATTTCATAAGTACATGTGCATTAAATATTAAAAATATCGTCCCTTCTGAACGGAATAAAAACGAATGGAAAATGAAATGCATGTAGTTCGAATGCACGTGGAAGTGTTCACAATTTTGCGGTCAATACAACAAGTACAACTGTCAATGCTTGTAGACAATATTTTCAATTTTAATTATATTTTTTCACAATTTAAAGAAAGATATAGCAGTCGCCACGAGTGATGGCGAGGAGTAGGGATGCGCTGTAGACGCTTTTAAAAGCGTGCACGCCCACTTAGCTGCAATAATACGTACTGAGTATTTGTCAGTGGCGGCCGGACAGGACCGAAAATTTAATTATAAATGTAAATAATGATAGTAGTAGTGACGACAACGATTTTAGTGCGGAAGAGGTTTAACTTTATCCATTAAATTTTCAATTTGTTTAATAGGTTATAATGTTTAAATTCAATAAACCGTTTAAACAATAATCCTTTTTTGTTATTATCATCGCTGATGTTTCCTGGTAAACAATTCAGGGGATTATGTGCCCCTTAACGGTTAATCGGATTTAAATGTTTATTAGTTCATTAAGATTATATTAACATAATATTTTTGTTTTTTGTTGTGAATATACATATGTTCATATATTCCAGGAATAAATTAGTAGGTAGGCACTTGTAAATAGTAGTAATTAGTAAACAAAATACTTATATTGTCCGGAGATATCCCCTACTAATAAAACCATTTTATTAAATTTTTAATTACATTAACGTTGCATTATTCAATATTAACCTGCACGCCAATGGTATAGAGAAATTATATGCAGAGGCGATGGTAAATCCGTTGTGCCCGTCTACTGCTGCGCGAACCTACTCCCACCGCTCGCCATCACTTGTGGCGACTGCTATACCACCCAGAGTCATCTGTGATACTCTTTAACAAATTCACTGATAAACCAGACACCAATTTGCAGGTGGCGCTGGCTGTAAAATTTCCCCCTCTCGATTTATTTTGCCCTCCTACTAACGAGCGGGCTGTATAATTTATTTAGTTACACAGAGGATGTACGATGATATGTATCGCAGTGAACTCTGCTGCTTACAAATACTTTATATACTCCTTAATTAAAACTATTTTATTGTCCTGTAACAATAAAGCACACAAGGTACACTAGTACACACTGCCGGGTTAAACTATCACTAAGTCTAAAATAACACGAATCTGTTCTAGTTATTAATTGCGTCGAAGTAAGATCGAAATACGGGGTCGCTGACCGTCATAGAATTTATCAACAAAATATGAGTATTTAGGGCACTGCCATAGTAAATCTCAGTAAAGAGCTGCAGTCTTCAGAGGTTATTGAATAAACGAAAGATAAGTAGTCAAACTTAATAAAGGAAGTTTTGGGAGGAGATCTTCACAATCAAATAAAAGCAATTCGCACTTTCATATTTGCATTTGGAAATAAGAATAGAGGAACGTTAACTATATACATACTTCATATATTTACACAGCATAAGATGAACAAAGTTACCAATCATTACATAACACTCTATGAGAACTCTACCTGAAAGCAAAATAGTGTCTAACAGTATGTGTGCACTTCCATTTAATGTGCTTAAAATTTTAGATGTAATTAGTCAAACTAAAAGGAAAACAAAAATGCTGGTCCTGAACAGATTCCTTTTAATTTCATAGTGACATAAGGAGGGCTCAGCTGCTGATATTTCGAATTATCGTCCGATTTCACTAACGTCGGGTTTCTCTGAAATCTTTAAATATGCGATGTTGAACAGACTTGCAAAACATCTACAGATACGCAACACAGTTTTCGGAGCGGTTGTTCAACCGTATCTGTAGCGAGTTTCTTTATAAATAATGTCGTCGAATACCTGGACAACGGGGAATACCCAGCAGGAATCTTATCACGTGCATTTGATTGGGTTGCCCACTTCATTTTCAGAAATAAATTAGAACGTAATGGTATCCTTGGTATTATAGCCGACTAGTTTGCATCCTACTTAGCTTTTATCATGTCTATTATGTCTACCACGTTTTAAAGAACTAAATATTTTAGCATTTATATTTTGGAGGTTTTGTTGCACGTCTTTCGAAATAAGGCTGGTCTCGTAAAGAATTGCTCTTTCCTCCCTTTACTAAAAGAAAAGCACTGAAACCGCTAATTACAAAACAGGAATTGTTACGGTTTGTTTCTTCACCGTTGAATTACTGTGGGCTCTCTTTTCATTTCAATCTCTCAATCTATAGCCTATGTGTTTCCTATGCATTCTGCTGATTCTATGCTCGAATCTATTGTCATTACTGACTTCACGAAGCAAGGCAGAAATTGTTGGTGTTACCGCCGTTGTAATAGCACATCTTGAAAATTTTTTGAATGTGAGATTGAAAATAGTAGGTACTCCACTATTGTGAGATGAATGATCACCACGTGAATTTATAGTGTTGATCCTTTTATTTTATATCGATTTTAATTCATTTTCAGTGACGTGGATAAGTGGTCAGATTTTTACTCTTTTCTTTTCTGACTTGATTCTCATCATCTTTTCTCTTTCTTCTATGAGGGAATATGTTTTCTTTACGAAGACAGAAAAACAAAGAGCTTGTAATATTATTGAGAGAAAGTAAAGTACATTAAGTATGTCTGCAGAAAAGAGGAGGAGCGGACAGCTATGCTCACCCGCATAATGCCAAACATAGGTATTGTATTGTATTGTACTGTATTTTATTAGGCAGTAGATCCATAGGATATAGGCTTTGTCAGACATAAGAATACATACTAAAAAAACATAAATATAAATGAGAATACTTATCTAAGATACAAAACACAATATAGCCGACAAGAAAACATTCAATAATCACCAATCGGCTCAATCAAAAACTCAGAGACAGTGTTAACACCTGTCAACTAAAAATCGTTTTAACGATATTTTAAATTTAACAATGTTTAAATTTGTTAAGTTTTTAGGGAGTTTATTATAGATTTTAATACATATAAACCTAGGGTTTCTTTCATATAGTGTTGTTCTATGTCTCGGAACCGACAGCCCACAAACCAAATAAAAATGCTCGGTCAGCAGGTTATGGCCCACAAAGAGTGGACGACAGCTATCAGTATTTTTTAACATGAATATACTTCGCAAAATCCTCTTCTGTAAAATAAAACATTGTGGGAATTGCGAAGACAAGCCCCAGAACATTAAACCATATCTAAATTTTGATGAGATATGGGAGTGGTAATATGTCAAAAGCACTTCCTTACTGTCTATACTAATACTAATACTATACTAATTTTAACTGGCGTACAGCATACTGAAGAGAACACAATTCTTTACAGAGAGCATCTACGTAGGTACTCCATATGAGTCATGCCAATGTAACAGCCTAGAAATTTAGTATTATTAGTTACAGGGATAGTTTTGGATCGCAAGCGTACTAATGGAGATGTATCTGGCAAACATCGCATTAAACGTTAACATACATGTTTTAGATTGGTTAATTTCTAAACCGTTATTGCAACACCACGCCCTCATTGCTTCAGCATACTGATTGCCAACCTGTGACAACTCTGCCTCCGTGCGACCTGAGATGACCGTAGAAGTATCATCAGCAAATTGAAACAGATCATTCTATGGAAAGGAATGATGCAGATCGTCCACAAACAAGATAAATAGCAGAGGTCCATGAACTGATCCCTGAGGGACAGCTCTTGTAACATTTATAGCTGATGAATAGGTGGCCATACTATTATATGGTGCACCAATTTGGCATACGATTCTGCAGTAGAAAGTGTACAAGGTTCTTGTACACTGTGTGGGAAGGCAGCAAAGGAAGATGTTGCTGAGGGTAGCGTCAGCCTTCCGAACGACGTCACTTGAAACGCTACAAGTAATTATGGCAACGGCTCCGATATATCTTGTAGTGTACAAAAGGAACTACATGTAATGAGGACGGTGGTAGTGTGGCCCAAGAGATGACAGATACTATCATAATGGACATGTGGCAGAGCAGATGGGATCAGAAAGATAGAGTAGCACAATGGACCAAGAAATTAATACCAAACTGGGGGATTTGGATGAATTGGAAATTTAGGATGGGAAATTATTATATGACTCAACTATTGACTGAACATGGTGTATTTAGAGCATATGTTTAAGAAGGATGGCATTGATCTTTGTGCATATTGCGATGCTAAAGACACGCCTCAGCATGCGATTTTTGAGTGTAGGCGATGGTTTGGCAAGGAACCGGTGTCGACTTTGAAATAGGCACAAATTTAACATCTGAAAACATGATTGGAAAGATGGTGAAGTCTGAAAAAAGCTGCTTGGCTTCTCCGATAGCCAAGCAGCCATAATGGCACTGAGCTCTAACACCATCAGTTCGAAATTAGTCTGGGAATGTCTTGGCAGACTAAACAATCTAGGCAAAGAAAACAAAGTTGCGCTATGCTGGGTACCAGGACACACTGGAATCAGCGGCAACGAGGTAGCTAATCTACTAGCGAGAAGGGCCGCCACAACTTCGTTTGTGGGACCAGAACCGTTCTGCGGCATAGGGATGAGCACCTACAAAAAAGAACTCAAAGACAGGGAGGAGACGCTCAGAGCTTCCCTCTGGGAAAATCTCCCTGGTCTGAGACACTCCAAGATATTCCTTGGAAATTACAGTAAGGAAAGAGCAAAGACCCTGCTAGAACTAAGCAGAAACAGACTACGCATCCTTGCAAGTTTTCTGACAGGGCATTGTCATCTGGGGGAACACATGACAAGGATAGGTCTGAAACAGAATAGTGATTGCAGGTTTTGTGGAGCGGAAGGTGAAAGCCCGGAACACCTAATATCCGACTGCACTGCCATCACAGAAACTCGTACCAACTATTTTGGCAAGGACGTCATAGACGAGGGAGAAATACCCTCCTTGAAACCATCACAGCTACTGCAATTTATTAAAGTTCTTGGACTGGATGGGGAGCTGTAAGTGCGGGCAAACCCTAGCAGCTTACAGCTGATGTAGGGGGGCACAATAGATCGATAGGTCGCGGTGTAATGTTACCCTAATTAGATCTAATCTAATCTAATCTAATCTGAAAAAAGCTGTAAGATCATACACAGTAAAGGAATTGATGGCTACTAAGGAACTGAAGACGTGGGAAAGGCAAGCCAGTATCGACATCCGGGGAAGAATATAGTCTGCCCAGTGTGTATGATGATATGTCCCAATGTAATGGTTTAGTGGGTAGGCTCGTGGTTGCACACTCCTCACGAGAATCCCACACGCATCTGGAGTGACGTATTTCGAAATCTTCAACCCTCACATATATACCATTACCCATGCAGTTCAATTCCAACAGAGTATTATAAAAACGTTTCATTGGACGTACGGCGTTCATTCATCAACAAACCCACTTTTAAAAGTTGAAGTCGCTCATTAAAACGAGACGTACGAGACCAGTTTTACCATAAATTATTATATTAAAGCCGGTATTTCAATTTCCTAATAAACTTCCTAATCTCCTCTATAGATATATTAGCTAAATTGTTACTAGATATCCTTATTAGAAGATTGAAATACCTGCTCTTAGTTTGTTTTCTTAAAACAAATAATTTAAATTCATTGTCAAAATGTTATCTAATATTTAAAAGACTTTTTAGGTATGTATTACCTAATAATAGTAATAGATAATATAGCTATAGATCGTGTATTTGTCGTTCCTTTGTTGCTGTATCAATATCCTACTTTACTGCGTCGATTTCATATGCTATCGGCTAACCATATTTGTATCTCGCACACGGTATATGAGAGGATGTGCTCAATAGGAATACACGTCGATCATCCAAATCCTTAAACATGTTATGTATAACGTGCATCTATAATCCCTGTACCCACCGATTGAAACGCGAATAGTGCGGAAGCTTGCGAAACAATAATCGATGAGAAATCGGCCAAATGCGTTATGGAGGTAATTTTATTTCCCGTGCAATATGCACGCTGTCTCCCTCTGACGCCAACATACGCGACCGTAGAACCCGAGACCCGGGGTATTGCATTTAAGCGTGCGGTTATTGTGTTTATTGCCGAGAGTGTGACCCTATTAACGACGAGGGGAGCCAGGCACCGCTTCCGCATAACGAGAACGAGCCGAGGCGGCGGAGCGGTGCGGAAATATTGCACTGAATAATTTCCACATCTTTGCGTCCGTCGTCATAGCCCCAGAGGCGGCGGGAACAGGGAAATTCCATCGAAGTTGGTCGCCCTGTCCTATACCGAAACGACGACCGATATTTTCCTAACGACATAACACTTATGTTAAGTTGGTATGCTGGCGAAAGCTGCGATGGTCATTAAAAATAACGCTCCTTTCGTCCGGACATTACCGCGCCCGAAAGTATTTAACCGAGAATTTTATAGCGGCTGGTGTGCGTTGTTTACAAGCGCCATTAGTTCGAAAATAAAACGATGTTGACCCGACGCGACGCGACGAACGTGTCTGTCCTTGTAATCGAGGCAACTGGACTAACGCTGGCACACGTTGTATTTGTATACTGTGTGCATGTGTGCGTTCCCGTAGTACCTAAGGCGTGTACCCAGAGGCTCGTTATAGAAATCATTAATCGGAGAAACGGGGTATCCTATTATCGGAGAGAAAATCAAGTGGCAGTTATTGCATACATAAAGTGGGATATTTATAGCCCTGACCTTTCGATGTGCAGAAAATCTTCCGCGTACTTAAAATAGCTTTTCCATTCGTTGCATCCCTTTTTGTTCTCCAAAACCACAGCCATGCGTGGCAACAAATAAGTTGATATTCCTCATCAAAATCCCTTTTAATTTGCTCACGCACTTCTACTTTTAGGATCTGTGAATCAGTTCCAATATAAAAACGTATTGGAAACACTTTTAATACCATTCCACGGATCCCTGGGATCAGAGAAACAACCCTTTATATTTATGCATGATGGGCGCCTTGTTATCGATCGCAATCGATTAAAGCTTGCTTTGAGAACCACAAGATACCGATACTGCCATGGCTAGGTAATTCTCCTAATCTCAACTCGATTGAGAATGTTTGAAGTGCTTTAAAAAACAGAGTTTATGCAGTGCCTAACCCGACAAAAGGTATTTTAAAAAATAATATATGCGAAATTTGGGAAAACGGTAAAAAGCTCCAGCATATTGCTAAAACTTGCATAGCCGGCAAGAAATAAAGCTGTCATTAGAGCACATGGCAATTTAACAAAATATTTAATAATAATAAAAATATCACAAATATGACTTATTTGATTGTACAATGAACACATCGAAAAGGTAGGAGATTTGATTAATAAATTGGTTGCGATTGACTAACATAACAAGTGATAGTATTACGGGTAGAGAAACGCGGTACTAAGAAATTTAATTTGCCCAATAGGAAGATGGAATCAATGCGATTGTGAATAAGCGTACGCAGGAAGGATAAGCATGATTTACATCGTCGCAACTCCAGGGAAGACACAGAAAATGCTCCGAGAAGGCTCTCTTGCGGAAAACCTCTTTCTGGGTAATGACTGTATATTCGAAATCAAAGGTATTTGAGATATCGTCGCTTAACATTCTCAATGCTTCTCTTATAGATCTCATAATAGGGATTCCATACAATCGAGGCATACTCCACTTTTGAGCGAACTAGTGAATAATATAGTGAGTGTAATGCCTGCATATTCTGAAACTGCTTACAATTATGCAGGATAAAGCCTAGACTTTTGGTGGCACCAGACACGACAGAGCTAATGTGGTTTGTGAAAGCGAGTTCAGAATCGAACAGTACATCCAAATCCCTAATGCTCTTAAAACTATCCAATGCCTTCTTCTTCCACGCCAATCTCATAGCGGTGCCTAATTGGAGACTTTTTCTTAGTATATATGACTGCTTTACATTTACTTTGCATTACTCTCGCACCAAGCATGCATTTTTTGCAGTTTTCCTGAAGGGTTAAAGTGTCTATAATACAATGAACAGATGAGCATAGTTTAACATCATCAGCAAATTTTAAAATTTCACAAGTTATATTGAAAGCAATGTATTATTACCACGTTATTACAATAATTAAACTGAAATTACATTGTTATTTTTGTCTTATTTTAATTATAAGTACTAAAAAGTAAGAAACTTTAAGATTCAATTACCAGGTACTGTATAATGCCAATTGTTCATAGTTCAATTGCACAAAAGAGACTAGTGAAAACTGGTGAAGCATCCCTTTCGAAATAGTTAATTAATTTCAACACCACCATATATAAAATATATAGAAACTCATGTTAAATTATAACGCCCTGATTTGGTAGGCTAATGTTATATAAAAACAAGCGATTACGAAACTCGCAGAGATTATGCTTACCGATGCATCAGCAAAGGAGCAACAAGCTCACTAGCAGACGCTGTGAAAATCGTCTTAAACTTACTCCCACTAGATATTTATGCTGAGAAAGACACAAGAATAACAGCCGCACTCACAAACCCCATTCTAGACGCAATGACACGTAAACTCTCTTATGTAGGCCTTTCAATTTTGGGGACAAGATTGGGGCGATTGAAGAATTAAACAGAAATTTAACAGTTTCGATCCCACACCTAGTATGTAGATAAATCTAAAAGAGGCGCAAGTTCTGGTATGTATATGGAGAAAGTCTAAATCACTACATATATCAGAAGACATCAATACAACTGCAACGCCAGTTTGGGGATTAATCCGTTAGTCAAGCGGTCCAAGGACACTAACATTCTACCAGATAACCTCTAAACTAGTTTGGAAATGCCTGGTAGACCTGAGAGCTCTAGCTAAACGCAACAAAGTAACATTGGGACAGGAGCTAGAGCACAGCGAGAAATGAAATTGCGAACCAACTAGCAAGAAAGGGCTCTGAAACAACTTTTACTGAACCGAGACTAGGAGTAATCAAATCTGCAATACATATACCGCAATTGCTGGAACAATGCAAAATATTAGCTTTCTAAGAATTATGATGATGAGCCAATACACAGCAAATGTTAACGCAAGCAGACGTCGGCTTGTTTACGGACAAACACACAAGTATGTGGTGCAATAGAAATATTCTGTAGAGTTGAGAAGTACTAAAATCTTAAATAATACATCAAGGTCTATACCATCTAGATGTACGCTAGAAAATGAGATTTTTAATGGGAGTATTAGACATAGATTAATTAATATTTTCGTTAACACCGAGGCAAAGTTGAAAGAGCTAGAGGTGCATAAATGCAACTTCAAACTGATGCGCCATTACAAAAACATTCTAAATACTTAGATGTTGACAAACTAATTTGGTCACCCAAGTATTTTTTTATTCAAAGAAATGTGACAGCAGAGCCAGAGAAGCTGCTGCAGAACTTTTCATTGACTAGCAAAGCATTCCAACTGGAGCAACTGTCCATACTTGAGGGTTAAAGTGCTACAAACATGCTGTTTCTCTGATTACATACCATTGCACACTTAGAAGAACAAAGAATCGGGTTTTCTGACAAGGCTCAATGGCAGATGAATTTGAAGAAAGAGAAGAGAGTGGAATATATCGTTCGTCACTGTCCAGCCGCCAATAGAATTAGGTAATAATAATAGAAACTTTATTCAAGGACCAAAGTATAAAGAGCGTCATAAAAAGAAATACAATGAAGTGATACATACTTATGTATAAAAGTACACAAAAACACAAACATACTATTGCTCGCAGGCAAGCGCAAAAAACTCATTAACACTATAGAAACATTGTGACTGTAGCCATGATTTAACAGTTTTTTTGAATTTCATACATGATTTTTGGAAAGTTTGTCACTTGCAATTTGGTAGACCTGAAGAGGATCATGATTTTTGGAAAGGTTGTCGTTCGCCTGGAAAGCGCGTCTTATAGAACAAGCTTCTAAGCTATTTTGAGGGGCTCAACTTACTTGATGAATTCTAGGATAATTCTAATCTTCAAAAAGAAAAGAAAATCGTCATAAATCCATTCCATTCTCTCCATAAAAGCAAAGCAAATTCAATATTGTAAAACAAATTTCAAATTGAAGACACGCACTACTGATTGCGAGTTTTATTATTCTAGTGTTCAATATTTATTGTTCATACAATGTAAACTTCTCTCTTTTAGAATACAATCTCTTCATATACCTCTTTTCTTTCTCCCTCTTTTGATAATAAATATACAAGATTCTTAATATCGATTTATTTCAATACTCTTTGTTAAACTTATAAGTGACGATGATTAATCCTGCAGTTCATCCAAATGTTTTTTGCAAGAAGATTTTTTTGAGGTCGTGCTCACTTTCTTTAGCTATTGCATCAAAGCAATTTTCTTTTATGCTGATAATTACTACTAACTGAATCCTTTTTATAGTTAATAACATCCTTACCATATATATTTAATATTACATATCTTATAAGAGCACATATATGTATATGTGCAAATCCACATTAGCGAAGCTGGAAGCGGATGCATATCGTTTATAAAAGCTTCAAACTAAGCGAGCCCCGCTATTCCTCCGTCGTCTTTTTTATCGTTCTGGTTTTATTTCAAACGTTTTCGGGACGCATGCGGTGGAATATACATATATAAAAAGTACGGCTGCTGCTTCTGGCTGCTAGTTGCCGCTGTCTCTATGCCACCGGTAAACGAGCGGACGTTCTGGCAAGTCGTCCGCTCGCCGGCTGCTGACTGCTTGTTCTTTTTTTCCATCTCCGGCGAACCGCAAATTAGAACGTCGTGTTTTCCGTTCCATCAACGTGACAAGGCCCGTCTACCGCTAGCTCGTATCTTTCCTTCTTCCACGAAAGTCCTTTATTTTGCCCTCACATTCGTGCTACACTTAATGCTTCTCTTTTACTTTTTTCTTCGTCGTCGGAATAATTAATTGATTATTTATTCTCCGCAATGAGATTATAAATTATCACGTATAAAAAGTAGAGTTAATAAAATTCATCAATTAATCGAATTCGTAACACTGGTAGTTCTCGTCATTTTCTTACAAAGTTACCTGCCTGAATAAATTTATAGATATAAAAAACTGTATTTAATTGAAGAGTGAGTAAAACCGGAATAATACTGCATCATGAATTAATCGTTAATTAAACTTATTTGCCACATACATATAATGTAAATAATTCAAGGGAATAAAAAAAAAATAGAAATACGAAGGCGGGAATTTGCTGCTGATCGTTCGCGGGATTGTGATTACAGTTTGAGAAATATGTATTACCTCTTACCACCACGACATAAAACTGCCCTTTTTCAAAAAAATTTAAGCTTTCTGGCATGTAAATTTTACAATACCTTACCAAATAACCTAAGGTCAATAATTAGTTACAAATCTTTTCGTTCGAATGTAAAAAAAATATTTATGTCAAGTAAGTTGTTATTCGTTAGAGGATTATTGTAACAGAAATAGCTATTAGCATACTATTAGCATATCATTCTTATTACTTACTTTATTCTTTTCAATTTGTTTTAGCGACGTTATTTTCTTATGTGCTTTGTGCCATATTTCAAATAAAGATTATTATTATTACTTTTTCTGTAGAAGTAATTTATTATTGATAGGGATGCGAGAGAGTATATGGGAGGACTTTTCGAGTAATAAAATTTCGTATGACTGGTGGGACTGGAACCTCATGCCTCCTAAAGATTAAAGACAACAGAACTAAACTTTAAGCAACTATTCACTGTATTGATTCCTGTGCAGTATGGGATTTAGAGGAACCAAAATTTAAAAGAGGATCTCTGGTATGGTATACAGATGAATGCAAGGTGTAACGATGAGTGACAGTTGGAAATATTGCTCCGAACTACCGACTCGCGACCATCTTTTAGGCGAAGATATTTGCCAATGGTGTCTGTACCCAGAAAAACTTTGAGAAAAGTATGGGAGGCGATTACATCAATATATGCACTGAAATTAAGCCACGTTGAATACTCTGAAAGTAAATTTCTTTTAGTTAAAACTGGTGCAGGGGTGCTTGAATAATGTAGTGCAACTGGCTGTGATAAATAAGGTTATTCTTGGTTGGGCGCCGAGACACTCTCACAATAAAAGCAACGAACTGATTTAACTAGCCAAACAAGGAGTCAGTAACCAGCTGTATAGACCAGAAGCCGCCCCGTACGTTTCCAGAATAGATCAAAGGGGAAATTCAACGATGAGAGACCAGTAGATTGCTATGCCTCTCAAAAAAAGATTATGAACTCTTAGTAGCAAAAACGTTGGTCAACTCTCCTGCTAAACATTAACATAAACGTACTCAAACTCGGCAAGCAGGAATTATGGCTACTTGCTAGCCTACTTACCGGTTATTGTTCTGTGAGGTACCCTATCAAGAAATTGACTAAAGTCGAGACTAACACACATCGATTTTGGAATTGCGAAATCGAGGACTACAAAGAGGACAATCCGAAAGAAAACCGACTCGTAGGTTTGCATTAAACACTGGAGTTGAATGGTAAACTCATTGTCAGTCGGGGTATTCCCAATACCCCGAAATGACTACGTGTGCTGCTTTCGTTTCTGAAAATTATAAATCATTGTCATGTTCATTGGCTGATGCCACTATAATCACATACACACTTGGATCCGACAATTACCCATTCCTAATTTCAAACTAATTTAAAACTGTTTAATTTGATCAAATACGGAATTATAGGCTTTTACAAAGCTGAAAATCTGTCTTTTAAAAAAGACAAGTATATAATCCTGTGAGAGTCTGACCAAGAAGAATTAAGTCTGACATACGCCATAAAAAGATTTGCTTACAACAACCAATATCTAACTGTGGTTAGTTCATTGTGTTAGGAGTATGAGAATAAGATGTCTTATTACACGTTTTGTTGTTTTAACAATTAGCATACTCTTGGAATAACCTTACAGGAAGAAAAAACAAATTGACAGGTTTGGCGACGTTGACGGGTAGAGTTGGAGAAGAATATTAATGTGGGCTACCCCAGTGGACGACCTAATCCGGAAATTGACCAGAAAGGGCTTTCATTGCCTGAGGCATTCTGAAGACCTAACAATAGTCGTTAGAGGGCAATCCCAGTGGCATATTTACATATGAGATGAACATACTACAGCCCAGAGCGGCAAAATTGTATGGGCGGCAAATATTTCTTTACTTAAAAGCAAAGACAGTGCTCGATATTGTTTTGTACTTGAGGGACCTTTTTTATCAATGACAGTTAAAAGATGTGTTTTAAGTACTGAAATACCTTTTTTTAGTTTTGCATTTTACTATAAATTCCGTTTACCGTTTTCTGTTGAAAGAAAACCTGGCAGTGCTGGTGGGTAAGGCGAAAGCCAGACCGGTTTAAGTAGCCCAGAGCGGCATTTACTGTAAATACTGACAGGTTGTAGTAGAAGGTATGCAAACCGTTCTAAATACGGTAGACAACTGTTGTAAACAAGAGCAACTATCGAGTAAGTGCTCAGACAATACAAGTCGTGACATTCACGAGAAAAAGCCTGCTAAAAGGTCTACAGCGACTAATGTTAGGGGGCGAAAGGATTCCATGTGTCAAAGAAGCAAAATACCTTGGGGAATGTTTTTTTCATAGACTCACAAAGAACACACATATCCAGAAAACAACCAACAAAGCCACTATTGCTCTGGGCAGGTGCAAGAGGTTGTGTGGAAGAAATTGAGGTCTTAACCCCAAAATAACTCTGTGGGTATACATAAGGGTAATTAGACTCATGATAATATACGGAGCAGTAGTATGGTGGTCAAAGGTGCGGCAGGCGGAGGCGGCCTAAACCCTAGATGGCATACAAAGGCTGGCCTGTCTGCGTGCGCGATGAGATGAGAAAGATCGCAGCGAAATAGGTCAGTATAACCACCCCAACCCTAATCTAATCTAATCTACACACGACTGGAAACCCAATCAACAAGTATTCAATCCATGCGGTTCCCGGTTGTCAGCATCTACAATTTTAGTCAGCAATAGGTGTTTTAGTATTTACGACTTTTCATTCATATTTTAGATAGGAATGTTCTTTTATGAAATAACATCAAAGGAAAAAAGGAGAATGCTCACCTATCGCGCACACTTTTATTGACTCATATGACGCGCATGCAGTTCGCCAGTATAAAACTTCAGAGAAAAACATCCGCAATTAAACATTAACGGCGTCGGTTGCGGTAATTGCTTTCGACGAAATTCTACGCTTTCCTCTCCGTCCCTGTTCATCGTCTCCCACTTCTTTCTCTCTCTCTCTCTCCCTCTCTCTTTTTCTCTCATTCTCCGGCCGAACGAAGACCGCTGTCGCAGCGAAGCACCGCGCGCCCAATGACCTGTTTTATGTCCGCTTTTATTTTTTTTTTTTTTTTCGTGTTGTTTTCTCTCTTTCTTCCACTCCGCACGTATCCAATTAACCCTGTGCCGCCGTGGGTTGAGCGCATCGTTTTAGTTTTGTGAGCGGCGGCGGCGACCGTTGTACTACGTACTACTCGAAATAACGACTTTAAAGCCTACATATCCTTTCGAATCAAACGAACCGTTCCTATATACTGTTCTCCCATCTCGTACGGTTCGTTCTCTTTCTTTTACTATAAGATCTAATCCGTATTTACGTAATACGGAGCAGTAACATATTTTTGCCTTCGATTTTGGCGTTTCGCATCGAAAATGTATGTCAAGTATTGTTGACATAACACAAATATACCTGTGTGTGCAATATAGATACGTCTATTTCTTTTAGGACCAACTATGTGAGGCTATGTTGAGATGCTCTTACTAATGAACTCCTTATTGTTAGTATATATACTAGAAGCTTTACCAAAAATAAAAATACTGATTTTGAGTGCATAATGTACGCATTGAAAATCAGGATTTATCCCACATCCATTCTTTAAACTTCTCATAAAAGAATTATAGGAAATTTAAAAACATTTTCATGTGGAACTCTTACAATTTCCACAAAAGAAAAAGTTACAATATATTTTGGCAAGAGCAGTCGTCGAACAAATTGCTGTATAGAATTGTAATCCAAACTCCTTAGGTACACATTTCATGATCGTTAGACTTTGCCAGGCAGTTTGACTGGCCCCCAGTGCACAACGTATGAAGATATGACCATCGTTGTTCTAGTGGAAGTAGGAGTAAAAATTGTTCGCAATGGAAAGCTAGAATCTTCACATGATATTTTCCAATAAACGATTTCCTTCAATAGCCTTCCTAAATATTTCTAATAAAACTATAAGATTAACTTCCGAACATGAAATAGCTTCCACACATACACAGAGAAAAGGCTGTAATAAAATACAATATATTAGTTGCTACATTAACTAGTAAAACCTAAATCATCCACTACATAATTAAACTACAAAAAAATAGTACTCCGTACTTTTCTTAGAACAATTTAGTAAACTGATTACAATTATAGTAAATACTACCAAATAAAACGTTGTTCTATGAATAAAAATATTTTTCTTTTTATTCGTTTTTACATAAAAAGCGAATTTAACGTATGTGCTAACAAAATACATAACCAAGCTGATTAACTGCTAAACCTGCCTAGCAGGCGTGTAATCACAACAGAAGAAATTATTACTGAGAAAGAGGCCTCCGCCAATTGAATGATTCTTGAAGAACGGCAAACATCAGAAAATTTACCCTTTCAGTGATCTGAATCTCAAAAACGTTCTTTGTGTGTATTTCTAGCAATATAAAAAACGTTACTATGAAGCACTACATGTGTATAAAACATGTAGAACATTTTATAAAAACTTACTACCAAAAGCTGACAGAAAACAGACGGGTTTTTGGGTTGAGTATTTCTCAGGGTCTGTTGCCTGTCAATTACTTTCTATTTGGCGTTATTGTTGTCGTTGCACTTATTCTGGTTCCTCTTCGTTGTGGTACTTGTCTGACTTTTTCGTATCATATCTCTTTTGTCTCATGCATTCTCCATATCAGCCTTTCCCGATTAATTTTCTTGATGTGCCATATCATCACAGTGAGTTCTATTTTTCTTCTCTCACTTTCTTCGTGCCTAACTCAGTATTGCAATTTCTTAGCTATTCTTTAGACACAGAAATGTTGGGCCAGCTCCTACAAATAGTTAGATGCACCATATATGCCAATATAGCTCCACTTAATCTCATTTGTTTTGACTAGAGTAGCTTCTACCTATTCTATCAATTGAGGGTGCTTCGTCTGTTTCAGTCAAAGCTGAATCATATGTGGCCTTTTCGAGGTAAATAAAGTAAATAGTTGGAAACATTTAACATTTAAAAAAAAATGCGAAAACGGAGGTAGATTGTTGTAAGATTGCCATGACCCATACATAGAGTGGATGTCTATCATCAAAAGATTGCCTAAATAATTGTTTAATGTATTCGGCAGTTTGAATACTACTGCGTAAAGAAGCTGAAGAATGCTTTATAAATATCAGGTGACGGTGTTTCTGTTGGTGCAATGTTCACTTTTTTGGGAAGTTTGATCTGCATCAGACTGGGTAAGCATTTTCTTCTGTTAAAAAAATATTTCCTAATGGTTTTTTATAGATTAATATTCGTTCTAATCTAAGACTTCTCTAACACTACATGTCTATTCGTTTCACATATAATCCTTCTCTAAGAATGTCATTTCTTATTGTATTCATAATTGCTATAGAATATCAAACAAATAATTTAGGTATATCATGAGTATATTGTTTAATATATAAATAAATACATACTATGGTAACGCATCGTATATTAAACAATTCAATAAAGAAATGGTTTGATTTTAAAGTTACTTATTGTTAGTTTTTAGAGTGTAGGCAAGAATCCGAAAATCTTATTTTTTCTTTATGTTTTTGCATATACATGGTTTCTGAATACCGCATTGAGATTATCGTAAACGGGGAATGTAATGTTATTGTTTGGTAAGTTTCGCTTTATATGTATATATTTCCCTTTGTTCTTTGCGCAATAAAGGCATTTATTATTATTATTAGTTTGTTTTATTTATCAATAATATAAATAATAATATTTACTTGTTATATTTGAGATTTTATATATTTGAATGATATATTTTTTTAAACATACAATTTAAATTTTATTTAATTGATCTCTCACCTGCCAAACCTAAACCCAAATAACTTTTAATAGTTTTTCTAAAGCTTATCTCATTTAGATATTTAGTAAACAAAAAGGATATTTAAAAATGTAAAGCACTTACAAATGTAATTATTGTAATTCAGAAACACTAAATTTTAAACTTTATTCATATATGTATCACAATTCTGTAGTAGGATAAAGGTTTGGTATCGTTATATTAATTTATCAGTAATAATAATGTTGAACGCGTATCGGAATATTCGGCGGATAGACATTCATATACATCTATATGTATATTACATATTGTGTAGTATACATGCATGTAGGTAGAGGCACGGTCGACTAAATAAATAAACGGGCCCCTGTATTTATACGCGCCAGAGCCATAATAAGTAATATGGGTATATCCGCTCGCAGGAACGTGTACTGAAATCCAATGTACGGGCGCGGAATATGGCCAGGCCAGGCCGACGACAAAATTTTATGCGTCGTTGCGTAAGAGAGCGAGCGAGATGGATAGAGCGGGGCGGCTCTCGGCCTGTATGACGGCAGCGCGATACTGTAGCTATGTTCAGGGAGTGCCGGGCGGTGAGGTGGCTGAGAGGAGAGTCAAAACGGGCTGTTGCTCGTCGTTACGCATCGGTTATGGTCAAACGCGGCTTGACACTTTCCGGCGACCGGAATTTTTCCCCTCTAGGTTCTCTGCTACATACGCACGATAGGTAGGTAGTAGGTGTCCCTATGGAACAGTGACGGACCGGTCCTGCTAAAAGTAAAAATATTCTGTTTGCTGATGATACGTTTCAAAATCGATAACATCAACTAACAGAAATACTACAGGTGATTTGATTTGTAAACAGACTATATTTAAACGAATCGCCAAGAGATCACATGAACAATCTCTTTAGTTTTATAGTCGTCGTCACGATATTTTAAAATGACTTCAATTCATACTAATCGGATTATAAGGATTTGCACATTATAATTTACAAGATCGCAGAAAACCTCTATAAAATTAACTCATTTCACTAACAATAAATAAAAACCACCCGATCCCTACATCCGTGTATTTATAGCCGTTGGTTCTTTCTTAGGCTATGTTTTCTATGTGTGTTTTGTGCTGTATTAATAAATAATTGGTAATGCGTAATTGGTTTTACAACATTGCCAGTCGCGTAGCCTCTCGGAATTCCTTCATAATGCCCACGTTTATCGCTGGGGCACCACTTAGCGGTCAACTTTATTATAATTTCTATAAAGCCATAATACGGGTTTATTTCTTCTTCTATATACAAATATTTTAAACAATTACAGTTTAATAATAATAATAATAATTAAGTTTATTGCCCAACAGTGTTTCCACCAAAAAAAGGACAAAGTATATAACGTAATAACTAACATAGACAAATACATATATGGTACAGATATCTATAAGTACAAATAGGTATATCCATAAATACATATACACAATACAATTATAATTTACATTAGTATAACTACAAAACAAAACAATAAATACAAAGACAAAGTGTGTGCATTGGGGACAAAGGGAAAGATTAGTTGACGCAACGAAGGTACGCATCGACCAGAGCTCGCCCTGTGCAATTAAAAATATCTATCGATGAAGCAACTCTGTTGTACGTTTCACAAATCAATCTTAAGGGAGATTTAAATAAGAGATTTGGGCGAAGGGTGGCAATATAAAAAGTAGAAGGACATCGTGCTGATCGCCTAGGTACAAGAAATGATATTCTCTTTAATATAGGAGGACATGAAATAAAACCGCGAGCATGAAACAAAAATTTGAGCCCCTGTGTAGATCGCTTCGTTTCTACAGATTGTGCTTTAAACATTTCTAAGAGTGAACTTTGTGGAAAGCCTTGCTCTGGGTACCCGCCACGTGTTCGGAAACATGCAAAAACTTACGCTGGACGTTTTCTAAGCGAATCTTATAACTTTCATAGCAAGGGTTCCACACTACAGACGCATACTGGAGTCTCGAACGCACTAGGGTGTTATATAGTGAGAAGAAAATGCCAATATCACGAAATTGCTTTGACGTACGCAGGACAAAACCCAACATTTTGTTAGAGGTGGAAATCACCTCGGCTATATGATAGAAGGAAGAATCGAAAGTAACCCCCAGATCTCTAACAGTAGCTGGACGACTTAAGTTTTCGTTCTCTAGAAAGCAGTTGTAGAGAGTCGGATATCTTTTTCGCGTGAACGACATCACATGACATTTTGAAATATTTAGATACAACTTATTACTAACACTCCGTTCGTGAAGCAGATCTAAGTTGTCTTGCAATTTAATTTCATCCTGTGTCTCCTCCGGCAAAAACAATTTCACATCGTCCGCGAACATCAACCATTCGCTTGTTAAACTCTTTGAATGGTCGTTTATAAAGTTCAAGGACAAAAGTGGGCCGAGGTTCGAACCCTGGGGGATGCCCGATGGAATCGCTGTGACGTTTATTTGACAACACTACAATAAAAAGAAAATTTATTGCTTTTTATTGCAATTGTTGGCCTAATTAATAATTTTTATGAAAGATTCGGATATTGCTGTTCTTAAGGCTGTATTACTTCAAGTTGGCGTTTTTTTCTATAATACAGGGTGCGGCAAAACAGACAGTACAGGGATATTAAAAGAAAACGGCGCAAGTTAGAGAAATAGGGTTTATTTTATTTTATTCGGTACATCATGCCGTTTTATGCATCAAGTCTTGAAGATGACATCAGAAAGATGATGGCACCAGCAGCGATACTTGGATGTAGGCGATTTCTGAAGTTTTCGACCGCATTTTGGTACATCTAACCAACTAAAATAACCAACGGCAACTTCAAAAGTGACCCATTTCTCTGGCTTGCGCCGTTTTCTTTTAATAGCCCTTCAATACTGCACTGTCTATTTTGCCGCACTCTATAGCTCTGACAAATGCATGATAGTGCTCTACACATATAATCATTAGATACTATATGTTATGCTATGACATGAATTATGATGTAAGAAATGATACAATTCAGAAAAGTTTACGTGTTAACCAAATAAAAAAATTCCTACTGTTCCAATAACTGAATAACTTCTTTTATATTTTTCTTTTCACTAATCGTTACTAATGCTTCTTACTGGCTGGATTATTAAAAAAATATGCGCAGTATTGTTTGCAAAGTACTCTTAAGGAAATTCATTAGTATCTACAATTTGGTAACCACAAAAATATCGTATCTTGTGATAAAAGCACTTGCCGTTGACCTTGCAATTATATGACTATTCGACGGTTAAGTTTAAAAATATTTACCCTGTATTTAAGTATCAAGTTGATTAGTCTATTCTTTGGTGCAAGGCTAATGAAACGAAGCAATTAATTTTTTTACGTTTCGACTAGTTTCATAGTCTTTTTCAATTAATATAAAATTTAAAACAAGTAAACTGTGTTAATAAACAATTAATAACAACAGTCATTGTCACAAAAATAAAAACCCAAATATAAAATATTACACATTAAAAATTTTGTACACGGGACAATACAACAAACAGACACTTAACATAAAGAATGAAAATCTGAAGAAGATTTTCATTCCTTATGTTAATTGCTTTGTTTCATTAGCCTTACACCAAATAATAAACTAATCCACTGGATACTATACAATACTATATAACGCAAGTTGTAGTGAAAATTCGGTTAAACATCGTTGTTTCAAATTTTCCCACAATATTCCTTTCTGTGTAGATATAGAACGAAAATAAGTAGGGCTCTGTAATCGCTGACTGCTAGAAAAATATGCTTAAATATCCTACTTTGTTCTTAATGTTTTGATTTGTTTTGAAATATCATATGACAACATAATTAACTAATGGCGACGATGTGACGTAGCAACAGCATGCGTAAATGCAAATATAGATACATATACACCTGGTTAATTTTAACGCTAAAAGCCTTGAAGACATGTAAATTAATTGACGCATATGGAAGCTTTTTCCTTCTGAAAGAAGAAAAAGATAGAGGGAATGTTACCAAGAAAATTGCTATAAATTATATTTTAATTCCAGAGCACGCCGCGCCTCGCTGTTCTTCTTTCGGTCCCTCATCCTCGTCGGTTATTTACTCTTTTTACGTCCGTTTTTTTTTTTTTATTTCCACTTGTTTCACGAGCCACCGGTGTAGACTGTGCCAGCCGAAGGACGCTGTTGCGCACTAATTAACGGCCGGACCTCTGCAAGCGGGTTCGTAATGGATGGCACGCTGGCAAGTACTGGATGGCGCTGGCGGACGCTGGCGGGCATTCGCGGCCGCAGTACACATCACCGCAATTAGAAAAAAATATCCGAAACCCGTTACCTTTTAATGAGCCGCTCGTGAAATTCACATATCGCATATGGCGTTCGGTTGGAAATTATACGTGGTAGCACAGATATGTACAAGTAAAATGCGCACATACACGAATGTAAAATAATATTCATACTATATACAATAATATATGTACATTCAATATACATAGGTAAGTATGTAAAACATGTACATATGTACTTCTACTAGGCAGCATCAGCATATGTGAATACATTCGCTTATCCGCGTTCAATGTTATAACTGTGCAAAGTGCATATACACCCATAGATTTATGCCAATTTACAATGCTTAAATGGATTTTCAATCATGTTTTAAGCAATTACAATAAACTGTAGAGTTAACTCGATTTTGTCCATTTCCTTACTGGGCTGCATTACATTCCTGTACCTTATTGCATACCTCATCTTCTAACTTATAATAATTGCAATAGATCACTCAATTACAGTTCAAGAATCGTTTGGTATGTTTGTTTAAAAACTATGTAGACACCAAAATCACTAACAACGGAATTCAATTTGCAAATTACGCAGCGACATATGGAGTGCCCTAACGATCTAATCTAGGGCCACTAGTCTTTATTCCATTTATAAACTACCATCAGATTATGTTACCTCATCTTATCACTTATAATAATTATAATAGATTACTCAATTACAGTTCAAGAATCGTTTGGTATGTTTGTTTAAAAACTATGTAGACACCAAAATCATTAACAACGGAATTCAATTTGCAAATTACGCAGCGACATCTGCAGTGCCCTAACGACCTAATCTAGGGCCACTACCTTTTATTCCATTTATAAGCTACCATCAGATACATTATATCCATTAACTATCACACTGGCAAATGTCAATGCTAGGTTTACCACTCTCACCAAACAACAACATAGTTATTGTTGTTTGGTGAGAGTGGTAAACCTAGTATTGACTTTTGTCAGTGTGATAGTTATTGTTACACCAAAGGTTCCAAAACCCAATTACTGGATTATATCCATTGTCATAAGTGTTTCTTAAAGTATTCAATGAAGTTAACACACTTGCTGACTGTAATTATTTGCAGGTACAACTAAACAAAATTTAGCAGTGGTGCACACAAAATGGGCTTGAAATGAATGCTTCCAAATGCTGCGTCATGATTCATAGCAGAAACATTAGCACTTTGCAAAAAGGGGGCATATAAGTCATATATCATCACTTGATCGCCATTCCATTACAATGATATTATTTCCTTTGGCCAGTTTTAACTGTATACCATATAGCTTATATCGCATTGGCCGGCCTAAAGCCACTTGGCTTTATTATACAAGATACGCACTTCTAACGTGGAATCCCTTTTATAATTCGCAAACTTTGCATACAGTAAATTTTTCTAAAATAAGTATTTCATAATGTGGATAGCAGCTATGTATCGTCTACGTGGGCGTAACAGTAATGTTTTATTAAAACTGATCGATATTGAGTCTTTGGCAAAAAAAAAACTCACACCTCTTACTTGCAACAAAACTGATTGTCCATATATACCTGATATATCAATTACAATGAAAGCGGCTTATCCATTATTAACAATAAATTTCAACAAAATCTCTCCGTATGACATTAATTGTTCAATTATAATGTGAAGCACTCACAGGAGTTTCCTTACCTAGGTGTTCTAATTCTTAATATTCTCCTTTCGTAAAATGTTTGCAGAAACGTTTGTTCTTAGTGTTAGCATTACTAATTTTCTCTACATCTGACCTTTACTAACAATAAGTTATAGGCGCATATTGACATTAAGCATAAGAGTAAAACCCCCCTCAGACAACTGTGAAAAAGAAGTTGGTGTAGGCAAATAGAAGCTTGTACCAAATATAGCATAAATGTGGATGTTAAGGAATATCGTTAGAGCCGTTTTCAAGAATAAGTAAAAAAACTAAAAAGTTGGTAGAGTAAACTCATAGGGACCTTTTTAAACAAATCCTTGCTGTCGCGTCTTCTAAACATATAGATATGGTCAGATGTATTAGACACCTATATTTTTTACGAATAATCAAAGTAAGGTGACTACAAAATAAAACTCTTAATATAAATGCGTTACAAATAGTATTTTAATAAAGAATCTTAATAATTTGTCGCATTTCTGTAAGATTTTAATACAGTTACAATACTTTTTTCAGTGCGTAAAAAACTGACGTTTCAGAAACGTGAACATGCATAAAAATTTAATAGATCTAGAAAAAGTATCTATAAAAACTGTTGTAAACTCATAAAAACGAATATCTGAACATTTAAATTAACTGCCATGGTTAAAATTTGGTATTATTTTAACCACCTATAACCCCCATCATTCACTACTGATCTCTTTATTTAAACAAAATATCCGAATTGTCAAGAAGAACACTTTTTAGACTTTTTAGTTCAGTTCGATATCTCTTCTAGTTCCAAAGATATCGTTAAAAATGTGTTTTAAGGGTATAACTTTAAGGGTCTGCGACTCCCCATACAAGTGAATATCCGCAGCTAAGAAAAATACGATTATCTGTCACTGCTCTACATGCCTTCAATATTTTATTAAATGAGGCTGCGCGATGGAAACCAATTATGCCTAAAATTTAACTTTTAGGGTAGTTTTTGTTTACATAAAAGAGGGTAAAACAATACAGTTATGATAAAAAGGATTGAATTTATACGGATTTGCAGTAATTAGAATATTTCTGAGTATAAGCATAAAAAGAATTGAAAAAAAAACACAAATAAATTTGTCCTAGAGTGTTCAAAAGTGAAATATTTATAAAAGAAAATAAAAAACTTTTTCATTCTACAATTTCTTGAAATAATCTCAAATGTAACAGGTGGAGAAGATAACGTAATTACTCGTATCCATGTCATTTAGCAATAAAAAATAATTCAATGTAAAATTAAACTGGTTTAGGTCAGTTTCAGCAGGGATTAAAAATATTACTGGAGCTTTCTATACAAGGTGGCGTCATTAACCCGTCTCAGAGGAAATATGATTTTACTCATAAAGATCTCCTACATAATTCTTTGATCAACTAGTCAAATTTAATACTGCAGTGACTTATTCTTTAAGTAAAATTAGTAGCCCCAATTTTTAACAGATAGTTAATCCACGTAATTTTATTTATTTGTCATCGAAAAAAAAAAGTAAGAAATATAAGTGGTAAACTATTTAACACGTACTTTAGTAAGGAAAGACAAAAGAGACGAGCAAATAGCAAAGACAAGTTCAGAATTGGCGCTGCGAAAAAGTTTTGCCACCACTTAACTTCCACACACACGCAGAAATTTTCCTTTACAGGCCTTATTTGCTCTTATCGCAGAAAGTACACACGAGTGCGCCACTGGGAATATAAATAAGGCGAAGACAGAAGAGGGAGAAGAGAAAAGCGCGGACAAAAGCGAACGAATATAGATTTTATTCTGGAGGTATATACAGACCGAAAAACGTCTCTTTACTCGCGATTCAGATTCGCGATTCATATCGACTCTTAAAGGGAATGTAGCACTGTAGGAGACTCGGTCGACCACTCACTCCGCTCAAAGACCTCTTTCTACGACCTCTGTGCGCCCCTCTCTGCCATTTAGCAGTCGTTTGTATGTAATTAAAATGGAATTTATTAAGAGACGTTCAGTAGCGTAAAATTTTCGTTCCTCGG
This sequence comes from Cetonia aurata, assembly GCA_949128085.1. Taxonomy (NCBI): domain Eukaryota; kingdom Metazoa; phylum Arthropoda; class Insecta; order Coleoptera; family Scarabaeidae; genus Cetonia; species Cetonia aurata. The sequence continues at coordinate 50,195,510 of OX421883.1, read as the reverse complement.
ATGGAGAGAACTCATCTCTCTTTCTGCGCCTTTGTGTATAAGTGGCGGCCGTAATTTTGTCAACAGAAGAGTTACGTTCCACCTGCTGAATAAGCTAAGATTCAAACGTTCGTTCAATTGTATCTCACACAAAAGACAGTAACGATATAATTTATAGATTTCTGTTGGTGTGCTTTAAGAAATCTGTCGCTAGTTAAGACGTAATTAAATAGAATTAATTTGTAAGTGGTTAATTCTATATGAAACTAGGGATAATCGTTGCGCCATTGCACGAAAAGTGTAAGCACTGTAAATACTTAAAAACATATGTTTGATTTTAACTTTTCATTGTGAATTAGACTATTTAAATCGCTCTTTGAAATATTGATGGTATATACGGGTAACATAGTGATTGGCTTTTATTTTTACACTACCTATAACGTAAAAGTACTCATTTCGGGCATCACTTCTGACAAAAATTGTGCTGTAGTTTTTTATATTAATGCTGCATTACACATGAAGTCAAGCATCACAAGAAATTAATGTACTTCATTCACTCCAAATTTTGTACTCTGTAAATAAATACAAAGTACAAGGTATAAGCTGTCTGTAAACTAAAACCCAAATTTGAGACTTTTACAGAAAACCTAAACTGACTGCTCAGTACTACAACAAAAATTTATTGAAAACAACGCAATCATTTGGGTTTCTTGTCGTTGCCTAATTTCATCTAAAGTATGCGCCTGACAAAAAAGATAATAATAATCATGTGGATGGTAGCCTTTGAAATTGTGGTATTGTCAGTTTAATGTGTTTATGCTATAATTAGGAACCGTGATGTAATGACGAGTTAGACGAGTAGATATATACACATATATGGATGTTTTTGGAAAACCAATCGCTCCTGTGACTTTTACAGAATTTTTTTACCAAAGAAAAATGAAATTTAGAAATTTTTTTTATCAATAAAAGTCTTATACTTATACTTATTATCTTCAGTCCACCTTGGTACGTGGAGTAGATGTGGTCGCCCCAGTAAGCCTCCGATTATTACCTTAATAGACTTGTTCTAATCTTTGTATCTCTTTACTATGACTATCTAGTTATTCGTTTGTGATGTTCTTATATTATAGTGAATAAATAAGACGTTATTTATTAGAAATTTGTTTATTTAGAGTTAAATAAAAGTGATGAACAAAGAAATGAATCTTCTAAAGGTTCTCTCAGGGTAAGTAAGTTCTTTAGTGATTAAGTTGTACAAAAATAAGATTTCTTGAATCTTAATCCGAACTAGTAACTCAATATATCTCGTTTAAATATCAAAATAGAATTCAAATCTTCCGCTAAATTCCCGTCATAAAATCAAATACATCAAATAATGCCAACCCGAAACCTCTCACAGCATCATACGTCTTACATACAAATATCCCTAGAATCACTGTTATCAATCCCTTTACGCTCTTAACGCCAGTTATAAATTCAAAAGATGAATAATCTCTTACTTCAAGTACGAAAAACTGCTCTCTTATACTCCAAATATTAATTCCAACTCCGCAACAATCTTTTCAGCTCCCAATTAATGTTCCAATGATCCCGATCACAGCGAATAAGCTTGAACGAAACTCTTCAATAGGCCCCAGGATTAGAAATATCTACGCCACCCAAATCTTCGAAATCACTGGATTTCCATCATCTTGGCACTACATACACAATACTATCATTCTTGTAAGTAAATTTTAAAGTGAACGACTCTTATTGTGATATAAATTTCTAGATATTATTCGAAAATGCAACTACACTCAGGAAATACCGAAAAAGAAGTCCCCCACAATTGTTTTCAACAACTTGATATCTCCTAGGCAAAGAGGGCCCCAGCAACGATGAAAGATATCGTTTTCAACGATACGATATATTTAAAAATCAATCCACGTTCGAACGAACAGCAAAGGAACTTAATGCCTTAATATCCATGGAAACCTGCTCTTTTAACATGTTTACAAAATAAAATAAATACAAAAATCATAATACATTTACATAAATAATTTAATAATTAACGTCTGATGCTGTAAGCTGTAGAGGTTAGGTATAGCATGATATCATAGCAATATATTTATTTAATATTTTGACAGACACATTAATTTTATACACCTGAAGATGTTAACTGGGCTAACGAAATGTACATCATATAGTAAATTAAACCGAATTGTGAGTGAGAAGCTTCCTTCAATTTGTGTATTAATCACTTAAAATACTAAAAATATAAAAGGTATTATTTAATTTTAGATATATATAGGTATCTATATACTGTATTTGTGTTCTTAGCCGTGTATAATATTTAATTGGAGTTCTTTTTTCGTCGGTTGTAGCGGCTTTATGTAAAGATAATTGGAATGAAACTTCTTCTTACGTTTCGACAACTATATTTGTCTTACTCATAAATAATATTGAAATGTCATAATAAAAAGTCAAAAATAAAAACTAGGCCGAAAATCGATGTGTTAAAATTTTGAAGATAATTAATTATAAAATTTGATGACTTAATTTTATGAGATATCTTATTGAGATTATCTTTACATAAAGCCGCTACAACCGACGAAACAAGAACTCCAATTAGGTATCTATATATATATATATATATTTTCTGTCAAAAGCTCAATTCAATTGTTTTTATGTTAACAGTTGGAATTTTTTTTTTGCTATTTTTCCCAAATTCGTATATATCTACATTATCTACTTTGAACATATATGGAAATGTAGGCGTACTAATCAATTATATTCGGCAAACAAATTAAACCATTACGCGACGCAATGGAAGCAATTTCGATACTATTTCAGGTGAGCGAGCGAGGGGGCGAAAACGACGAACCCCTTCCCCAAGACAGCTGTCAACGTTGAACGAGAAGGACGTGTTTAGTACAACCGGAAGGGATATTTCCGACGTTCACGTGTTTAATCGGTGCGCTTCGATTACGGACGACGGCGAAGCGACCGTATCTACGCGAATACGACCCGATCGATCGATCCCCGGTCGATGCCGGCGGAGTGTGAGCGAACCGGGCGCGGGTAGGCGAACGAACAACAAAGCCCCCTACCGTTCGGCCCGCCACCTCCCCGCCCGCCCAGCCCGACCGCCCGAAGCTCGTTATATCGTTCGCTCCTACCGGTTGACGGCCGACGGAAGAACACCACAGCGGCGTGGCAGTATTCCGAAGGTTGAGCGGGAATTGTTCCCGTCATCGCGTCAGCCGAAGGAGAAGGAAAATAACGGCGAAATCAGTTCGCGAAAATCAAACCCGTGAGGGATTAGGGCGAAGAGCTGGCGGCCCGCTCGAGAAATATAGTAGAAAGAGACCAGAACCGAACTGGATACCTGCGTTATGACGGTCGGATTTTCTTCTTTTCTTTCTTTTCTCGTTTCGTTCCTTTTCTGGTGAGGGAAAAAAGCAGACAGCGGATAGATGAAATGGTCCTATATATCGGTATGCGTATACGTGTACTGTACATAGAATCAAAAATGTTTGAAAAATCAATATATTTTTGATACCTACTTACCTAACATATTAATTCACATATAATAAACAGATCTTATAACCAGCTCAAGATTTAGACCCACTATAGCTAACTTTGTTGTTATTAATGCTGCACATTTTATCAAATTAACAGCCTGATTAGAATACAATAAAAAAAAACTATTGAATAAAAGGTTTATTACATATTTAGGAACTTAATTTGTTTGTTTCTAATTAAACACCCTAACATACTTCTCAACCTGAAAAATACTATCATTGGTGACGTAAAAATCTTAATGCACTATATCCATCAAGAGAATAACAAAAAAATTACAAATTTCTAGTTTAAATGCGCCATAACAAACCCATCCCCATCCAACGAACAAAATAAAATTACATTTAATCGTGAAATGCTGCCCCCAGTGATAAAGCTAGACATTATAAAACAACTCTGACAGATTACCCAATTGGAAACGTTGTAAAAGCAATTATACATTACTATATATTTTCTAATAAGCACACAACACAAACAAAACATGAAACATAACCTAAAAAAGAAACCATCGGCAATAAATGCACGGGTGCAGCATCTGAATGTTTTTGCTTTTCAAGGATCTTGTAAATTGTAATTAAGTGCGACAAGTGAATCATCTTTAAGTGCTAGAATCAGTGGGGGGAGTCCACTTTTTCTATTTGTGATTGATGAAGACGGAGAGTTTTCCCCTATTGTGTATGTCTAGGGTCTAGGATTTTTGCAAATATGGATATGAATCCAGTTAAACTTATGGTAGATAATTTTTCTCAATGGCATTAATTATAGACTTTAACATGATGTGGTGTATCTAAAGTGGAGCTTTGTACTGTATACATGAACTTGTATATTAAGCAAGAACCGAACGTAACAAATTGTCATGCAACTATGATCAGCTGTATTCCATGTGCGTAGCGGCAACAAAATACAAAGAGCACAAATCGTAAACTCTAGGATCGTTTATTGCGCTAAAATGTATTTTTGTTCTTGTGATGTAAATAGTGCGTGCAATGCCAAAGAACTCATACTATTTTATTTTGGTAAATACGGGTAGTGTGTTTTACGTGCGATTTTGAACTCTAAAAACAATATTGTGTCTGTTATTTATTTCCTTTCTTTATTATTTTTATTATGTATTCTTATTTATGTTAGAATATGTATAGATATTTTTGTTTTACTACCTTCAAGAATGATTATTTTTTTATGTATGTATGTATGTTTTATTATTACTCCATTTTGTTTATTTTGACGTCTGTTATACACTTTGTGTCTTACAACAAAATAGGTATTATCATTATTATGTTTATAATAATTTAATACAATGTCATCTAGGTTAATTTAAGCTAGATACTATGTTTATGATGTAATTTCGATACACAATGGTGTTAATAATCACTCTTGATTACATATCATTAAAATAATTATTTATAAATCTTGGTAATAATGTTAGTAAATATTGAAACACACTTTTTTTCTCGTAGTATCTTTCCCATATCTAATTTTAGATTCAGCGAATTAGCCATGTACTCTGCTAAAGTTTAGGTTCTAATGACAAAAACAGCGAATTTCATACGAATCTCAATATTTTCGCGTCTTCTACAAACATTTCTTGATCGACGCTGGCGGAGTGACGTTTACTGAAAATTAAATTTACCATCGTCTATTTCTCCGTGAAAAATAAATCCCATTCATGAAGTATGACGCGGCCTGCGTTTGAAATTTTCTTTAATTACCTGCATGCGTATGTATTTCTGAATGTCGGTAGCTACTATATCGATTAATACCAATCTCATACGTGCTTCTTAGTTCATCAATTATGCCTTTCGTATAGCAAAGACATACAACGGATGTATGTCGTCACCAGTACAGGTTACTTTTATAGGTCTATCGATTAAAAAGACGACTAAGGGCTCCGTTTTCATTACATATATATAGTATATATATAGTAACGACAGATTACGACTTCAATTTTCATTGGTCAAAAAAATACTATCATATACGCATATAGTACGCATAAGTGAAAAAATATTTACAGTATAGAGAATATAAAATAGCCAGTAAATTTTCGCTATATAAAGCATAAAAAGTAACTTTATAAATAATTTCACACACATGTTTAATTGTTATAATAGAAATCACAAACCTTAAAAAATTATTAAAAGCCTTAGCAAGTACACATATGCGGACTAGATATTATCTACATACGGTACATATCCAGTTCCGGGACATTTACTTCCAAGCTACAAGCATGCACTTACGTAACCATATTAAGGATCATACACTTATGTTTAATGTGTATGCGTTTCAGTTATTTAGATTATGACACATTCCGCTGCATGCTCGAAATGCACGGTGTGAAATCCTGTAATGCATGAGATTCTGGGGCTATGGAGAATGTGTTGCTGTAGCCAGCAATTTCAATTACTTTGCACCATTACTTTGTCTTTTGCTGTATTAAGGATCATTAAGCATTTGAACCTGATATAAAACTAACAAGTAAAGGGTTTTACTGATGATTAGATATTAAAATTTGAAGCCTAGAATACAGCATATATATAAATAAATTATCTATAATTATAGTTATATGAGAAACATAAATTTTATCACGTGGCAGAACCATACATAATAAATGGTATATGGGCTACATCCAGTGTACTTTAGAAGTACACTTTCAGGCATTATTTTTATTTCTTTTTTGAAACTTTGAAACACTTAAAAAAAGGTTAAAAGAAACGAAAAATTTGAGGTTCGCCTATTACAGATAAATCGACGATTTTTAATAAGTAGCTGGTAATTTCACTATTAACTCATTTGGGGTTGATCTAAAATCAATAACAATGTTCGATTATAGCCTTACAATTAGATTTACAAACATTACCGCTTTCTCCAAAAGTACAGCACATAGGATGATAGCAGCCATGTGAAAAGTTGTCACAAATACGTCGCAGATTCTAAATATGGAATAAAAAGTAGGGTATTCCATCAACTCCGCCAATGTCTGTCCGAAGCCTTTAGGATGACAAAGAGGATGAGTATCAACCTTGTTAAGAACAGTTTTAATTTGGCTTGGATGAAAAGAATTTCTATAAAATCGAGGGCAAAAAATGACCAGTTCTAGATTAGTAATAGACAAACGTCATCTGGAAGAAACATTGAATGTAAAATAGATGGATTTGATTAAAAAAAACTGGTGCGATGTATGATTGCCCCGAGTGGGTATCAACTGACTGTAATTCACGAAGAAAATCTTCACAAAAAAAACCAATACCTGGCATTTTTCAAGCTTAAGAAGATTATTTTCATGGTTTCCGAAGGTCGCGAAAGCAAGTGTGATCTAGCCGAACCATAGTAAGGCAACCTTGGCACTCATTGCAACCTGTATGAGAACATCAACCTCTCTCCTGTTCAGAGCCCGGGGTATGTATACAACAGTACGTTAATGAATGTGATGTGAACTGCATAATAGTAGGACCCCAGAAGTATTTAGAAATACTTAAAAATACTGTAGTAAACTAATTTTGGTCCCAGACACAATAATGGGGCAATATGTCGAAGGGCTTAATTATCCGATCCACCTATTTGTCTCATGATTACCCTGACTTACCACCAACGAATAACTAACTGGAGAGCTTATATTTATAGCAAAAACAAACTTCAGTTTACATGGAACAAGAAATGTAAAAAATAAATTCGAAAGACCAAGAAGCTGCAGGGTGTCTGCAGACTACCTATCAGAAGGCTCTTACAAGAAAGGGTATAGAGGAAGGTTTATTGTAAAATTTTCATTTATTTCCGAGTTTACGCTAGAACATACTACTAAACATATCTACTGCTTGTTTTTGTAAATAGAGAATATCGTTATGCAGGTTAGGATAATAGCGTAATCAAAAAATACATGTTGGTCTGTATGGAGTCTTCGACTGCGAGAATGAATAGTATACAGTTTCAAGAGATGCTAGTGCCAATGTGGCATACCTTTCCATAAGAAATCCAGACGCCAAGACTCGCCATGTTTAGTTAAATTATAGTAGTTTTTGCGCCACCGTCCAGAAACACTGTTTCTTGTAATACATTAAATCTATGAAATTTATTGTAGATTCGATGACAGATGGCAAAATTTTAGTTACAGAATTTCGTAGTTTATAGTATCTCCAATACTTATGGAAAGATTTTGCAGGCAATAAACTATTAATAAGTATGCATCAAAACTACAAAGGACAGAATAAAACGTCAAGACGTATCTTAATTCTGATTTCAAATATGTAACATGTGTTGCCAACCTCTACTGTTAACTCTGGAGCATAATTTTTTTTTTTATTTTTCAACAAAATTAAGATCTGTTGGCGCAAAAATAGTGTGTAACACACGGCTAGAAACTCTTTTGCGAGTATTCGCATTTGTGACGACCGCGATCATACTCGCAAAAGTATAGCTTCTTGTGAGATTGTTACTGCTCTTTCTACTAAATAATCATCAATTGACAACTTATCGAAAATGGGGGAGTATTATGGAGTAATATTTAATGTATCTGGTCGTATTTTACGGCAACCTATTTTTTCTTTTACTTAGAGTCGGTATATCAATCTCCTAATCAAGTTCCTCATAAAAGTTATTCCCCGAATAACTGAAATAGCCTTACATTTTTCCTATACTAATTAGCTGAAGTGTTATTAGATACTCCTATTAGGAGATTGAGATACCGGACCTTTAACGCACAGGGCTTCTGCAGTATTTGAGTTGCACTATCTCCTACTATTTAAATTGAAATCGACGCGCTAAACAGTGTAGGAGGATTTGAAAGGTCTCACAAACTACTGGCGTAATTTACGTAATTTAAGCATTTTCGATAGCCGTATTACTAATAAGCCGACCAACCGGTCTATTTATTTGCCGCGGGACAAAAACCTGCATCAGTATTAATTGGCAATTGGCCTACTTCGACCTTCGACCCGCCGGGAAATTTTCCGCATATCCCAAAAGGCCCGCCCCAATCCGATCCTGTATCCGCTACGTACGCGTGAATACAGTCTCGCGCACACTCACACACACCGGCCGTATAAACGCGCACATATATCCCGCTATGTGTATATTGTATATCTATATATGTATATTGAAGAACGCGCGCTTCGGCACAAGAGCCGGGAAACTCCCCATCTCTCCAACACGATCGCATGATTAATTCCCTGGTTCTAGCGAACTTCCCCCACGTTTACGAGACGGGAAAGCGAAGCGACGAAGTACCTACGGCTAGAAGGGGAGAGAACCCGACCCGTATCCGTGGAGTGTGGGCGCAACGGAGGGAAGACAGAGCTAGGGAGTGAGAGGGAAGCAGTTTAATCGCACGAGCAAAGGTACCATCATTAATTTTCACCGTTACAGTTCTACTGGTATAGCGTGATGACTGATTGATGCAGCCTCGCTCTCAACGCTAATGATCCTGCTCCGAAACCGTCCGTCGCTTTATCCTACTCATTATTCCACGACCCATAAACTAAGTTTTACGTGAGCATCGTTCCGTCTTTATCGCACCTGCGCGGCACGCTTAACACCGTCTCCGTCGCGTTCGTGCCGTGAGGAGGGTTAGCCCGCTTCAGCGGAGAGGCTAACAGCATACGCGGCCCGCTCTCGCCTGTGATTATGGCGGCGTCCCTATCTCATTAGCTTCTGGATGCAGGCTGCGGTCTCGTCCCACATCGCATCGTTTGTGTGTCCCTCTCCTTTATACGGAGGAGAGCGCGGCGGCGCTCTCGGATGTTTTCTCTGACCTTCGTTTGCACGCTCGGTTGAACCGATTCGGTTTATTTTCATTCTCGTTTGCTCCCTTGTTTTATTCTTACTCTTCGTTCGGCTCTTATTGTTTTCTCTCCATCTACGAACGTCGCTGCCATGGAGTAATTAAATGAGATTTCCTTTGCTCCGATGTCCTTTTAATCGATCGCGTTCAAAAAATGCGCCGCTTATGTATTATCGGCATGTCAACTGCCGACTATATTAATTACCTTTGGATCTCTATCGGAATATAAACCCAATACAATGGAAAATCGGAACACCATACAGGAGTCTTTTAGTTTGTTGTATTAACCAATCACTAGAAAGTTGTAATACGTCTCATATTTCCTGTTTTGCTTTTTACTTAATTACCTGTTCATTCACTGTGTACTCTAAGCATATAAAAGTCAAACTCCTAATTAATTGAGTGACACCTTACCTTATTAACGCCCAGCAAGCCATTTAATACGGAAATATGAAAGTTTAAATACACATTAATCGGTAAAAAAAAGATTTTTCCAATAATAATACCTCGTAATAAATTTTCTATGAAATAACATCATTCATTCCACAATTTTCGAACTGATAAGATTTGAATTTTTATTTTTTAATCTATTGATGGCAATAATATGTTTATTGCCTATGTATGTCCTAACCATCGACATGAAACCAAGAGGTTGTTGATGTTTTCTAAATAGAACACCATGGGTTCTCTGAGTTAATCTGAAAAGTTCTTACCGATTTCAACGATACTTAACACCTTGTATTCAAATTAAAAGTTGCTACCTATCTACCTAATACTTTGACAATTTACTTATTGATGTAAATAAAATTAAGAGTGTACTCAAGTATCGTAAAAGAATGATTGAACTATATTCTAGGGAACTGGAACGGTATTTTACTCATGAAAATGTGAAGCTGAGTTCCAGATAAGCAACCATGATTACGGCGCATCTCTACACATTACGATATACCCTCCAAATTAACATAAATCAAGAGTCGCGATCCAAACAAATATGAGATGAAGTGACAGATATGTTACGTTTACTATATTTGTTGGCTTCAACGCCTGAACATATTATTATATGTCAGAAGCCATTCGAGTTCCTTAAGATAGAGTTCAATGAGAAAGATAAGCCGTTATTAGCGTAAAATAAAAGTTAGTTATATAACTTTCTACTATTCGTCCAATGGTTCTTTACCCATGACATCATAAATTTAGTGCATCTGAATCAAGTCAGTACTTTATACTCAAGTTAAGTACTACACTACACCATCGTATGGGTGATATTTCTAACCTATAAGACAATCGTAAATGTCAAAACAGCTTAATTAATGGATCTAAACTAAAAAGTATTCAAGAAATAATTTGCCCTCACTTACCCAATAAAATTGTTCTTAGAAGAACAGTTTTTTGAAAATAGAGAAATACGACAATAATAAAACCACACAATAAATCTAACGTCAGAAAGCTTAATGACAGATCCATAGATAAAACTTTGACAGAACAATGCAAAATGGTGTACTGATTTTGATTAGCGCCGTACAAGTGCAGCAGGTTTAAGAATAGATTATTTGGCTGTATTCTATCTCTTTTCTATTTGAATAACGCGCAATATTAGTACCGCGATTGCTTGAACCAACGGCTAGAAGACAAACGTTTCAAGTTGAATTTGCTTTCTCTTTCTTGTATCAAACGGAAATTGTACGAAATGCATTGAATAACATATGAGTATTATTGCTATATATATCAATTACGCATGGGTAAAGATCCGTTGGACGAATAGTATATATATTATGATTTCAAGCGATGGAGCTTGCGATCATGATTCAAATGTTCGTCGTTGCCTTCTCTATAACCTGTCAAGGAAAACATTGTTAATAAATATGCCATTATTCACTCAAAAATGAGAAGGACCTCCATCCTACTGGAATAAAATTTGTAGGTAAGCAGCATCATGTCGTTCAAATGATCTAAGTCTACTTGATCCTTTTTGTGCATTTTAACATGTTAAATAATTTAAATGGTTTAAAGCATCCAAGTAAAAATGTAATAGAAAATATCATTCCGTAAAGACCTAACAATCCATCGATAATGCCAATTAGTACCAAATTTTTAAGAGAAGGCATTTTAAGGAATTGCAAGAACTCTTGCTATTTCTGCTTTAGATCAATTATTTTTGCTCAAAATGCTATTGCCATTAGCAAACCAAATAAATGATGCCCTTATTGCTACAAAACAGTTAACAAGAAAAATTCTTTCCATTAATTAATGCTTTTCATAAAAATAAAACTCACATGTCTCAGGATTTTTCAAGAGGAAGTTATGGATATTGTGCGTTACTTTATCGAAACCCTATATTTTTTTAATTAGTCGGTTAGCTTTTCTGGGATAGATTTGGTTGCTTTTAGCCAAAATTGATTTAATGTCATTGTTATTATTTTGAAAGCCACCTGGACATTGCTAGGTATAGATAGCAAATTTCTTATTGGCATGATTTAACAGTTGTAAACTAATTAATACTGAGAGCGAAGACTTCACCTTTCTTTACGGTAAGTCGTTCTTATTATCATATTGCTTTTACGAAGAAAAAATGGTAGCATTCATGCTTCCGTATTAAACGATTTGATGCAAAATAATCGAGAAACGTTTTGCTTGACAATTGCTTTTCCATAATTTTCTAGTCATAACCAGGGATGTGAATTGAAGACACTTTGAACGTTCGGCGTACAAAATTTTATTGCTCGAAGTGTCCCTTTATACAGTCTCTCCCATCCCCACGAATTTATCGATGCGACTAGGCTCCCAAAAGTGAAACTTTTTGAAAGTCACGTATTTTGGTCATAATATTCTTTTTCTAATTGGATGTTGTAATAAAGCTAAAACAAAAGACGACGCAGTGCTGATATGGCTATTACAGCATACTGTGCTGTAATGAGATATTAACCGTGGTGGGAGGGACTTTTGCCGGAACGTAATATAGGCGATTAATGTGCAAATTAGAAAAAATACTGTAAAAAACGTGTGCCACAATGACATGTAATGCTCGTACTTTGAATCTCTCGCCGCTACGCGGCTCGAGATTCAAACTTGTACTCGCATTACATAAACGTCATTGTGACACTTGTGTTTTAAAATACTATTGCCGTATAGCGTGAATAACCATGTATTCATAAAACATTAGCTAATTCCGAACTAATAGTGAAAATAATCGTTTCAAATTAATTAATCTTGAGTGTAGCGTGAGAATGAACCTTGTATGACTGTTAGATTGCGCCAGTCATGGTTGTATCAGTGAATTCATACATGTAATGTTAAATGCAGTTTCTTATTTCTGTTTCTTGCATAACAAGTTAACAAAAAGTTAATTGCAATTTTAAGAAACCTAATGCATGCAAATGGTTGAATGCTTAATTTAAGGTAGCATGCATTTTGTCCTTTGAGAGTTCTACTGTTGGCGCAGTTTGCATTATTCTTGGTGCGACACCACTAGTAGCATAGCAGCCAGACAAAATCCAAAATTTACAGCCTAACACGTCCCCCGAGAGATATATAACACGGAGATGACATGTCGCAGGTGTCTGTCGACGGTTGCCGACCGCGAGCGGCCCGATCCGATCGGCAGAGACGCCCGTAATCCCATTAGCGTGATCTCATTTCCAGCCTATCTCCCGCGGACGTGTAATTAGGCGGAACGAAAAGGGAACGACGACGGCTTTAATAGGAGAAAGAGAGAGACAGAAGGAGAGGTTGGTGTGGGCGAGGCGTTCGCCGGTCGGGTAGCCCGGCGAGGCAAAGGCGACCGCTTACAGGTAGGTAGGTGAAAGAGGTCGCTACTGATGGTAGCGGCGGATATCTTGCGAGAGATATGCCGAAACGTACTCTTACGTTATCAGCGCAAATTACCGCGCCGCTCTTCGAGCTCAGGAGCGGTCCGAGACCGATTAGCGAGCGAGACGTGCAAATGGAAATTCAAGAACGTTAAATGGAACGGAGCGGTTATGTTGCAGAAAATGACTTGTCTGACTTCCTCGGAGTTTCTTCCCAGAAATACGTTGCTTTTTAGGCGACATCTTTGCTTAATAGTTTCGCAAATATAAATGCATGCACAAATCTAAAACCTTTACGGTGTTGTTATGCCCACACTGCTCGAAGAATTTAATGCATCACAAAAATATCAAGTATTTAATTTTGAATTTTAATAATTATTAATATGATTATGAAATAATAACATTTGTTGTGTTAAGTTACTTAAAACTAAAAGCCCAGATCAAATAAATTATTTTATCATTTCCAAATTTCGTTCAATTGTTCAAAGCGCACCATAAAACTTAACCAAAAACTAATGAACTGAGAAACAGTAATTTCAATTGCTGCAGAGCAGCGTCTGAGGTTTTCCGCACATATCATCGGTAGGCATTTCGAATTATGTCTGTTCCATAATATGGAATGCCGATGTTCGACACATGATACCTGTTATTTTTTTTTTGTAATAGCAAAATAGGTACAAATGTTTTCGTTAAAGTTTTTTTTCGATTTTAATGATGCAAGTATAATAAGTTGAGTTTCCAAAATAAGTGTTAGGTTAATGTTTGGATTCTTTTTGTGGTTTTACTTAATCATCCGATGGACAGCGTGAGCAATTTTTGTAAGTTCTGTATTTTGTTTTTAATAATAATAGTGTATTTGTCCAATAGTGTTGACACCAAAATAAGAACAAAGTAAATACAAAATAGAAAAAGCAAATATGAACACCATTTAAAATGAAGAAAAAAGAAAAAAAATACATTCATATACTAATAATTTAAATTTCTATATAATGCTAATCACATAAAAAAAGCATGGCGAAATGGAAGCCTTGATTTCACCACAAAGTACAATATAAATATAACATTTCATTGCATTGACAAAAAGATATGAACCAAAGCTCATACTATTATAAGTTTCGCATATAAACCTTATAGAAGACTTAACTAATAAGTTAGTACGTGGTGTAGTAAAAGAGAATGTAGAAGGATATCGAGACGATCGTCTCGGAACCATAAACAACAGTTTGTCAAGTATTTGGGGGCAATATACACTTCCATGAACAACACCAAATATAAATTTCAAAGCTTGTACCGACCGTCTAGTTACAAAAGAGTGGGTACTAAACATATTTGCTATAAGTTGCTCATGAGGAAGACCACGTTCAGGATAAACACCAGTTGTTCGGAAAGAGATCTATTTTAAAAATTTTCTGTGAACGTTTTCTGATCGTACCTTATGAATAAAATACAATGGATTTCAAACTAACGCAGCATATTCCATTCCAGGTCTTACAAGCGAGTTAAATAGACTATACATCGTGTTAATGTGATGGAAGTATTTAGATGTTCGCAAGACAAAACCCAACATCTTATTTGCTTTTGAAGCCAACGTAGCTATATGTAATCAAAAAGATAATTTTGAGTCAAAAGTTACCCCCAAATCTGTAATTTCATCAGGCCTGCTAAGAATTTCATTTTCAAGGCAGTAATCGTCAAGAATGGGTATTCTCTTACGTGTAAAAGTGATACATTTGGAAATATTCAGATACAATCTATTTTCATTGCTCCAATCATATACCCTATCCAAATTACTTTGCAACGCAATAGCATCACTCAAGGTTTCTACAGACGAAAAAAACAAGATCGTCTATGAATACTAAGAATAAGAGTGGGCCCAAATTGGAACCTTGAGGACGCCAGACGACATTGAATGATAAGCGGATACAAAATCTTTATATGTAACACAGAATTGTCTATGTTGTAAATAAGACTTTAATAAAGTTAACAGACCATTAGAGATACATGTGTTAGAAAGCTTAGCCAATAGTATAGGCCATATTTGAGACTTATTTTGAAAATTAAATAATAATAAATTAAATTCAGATTCTTTATCGGAAACGTTTACGAAAATATAAGTTGGTATTCCAAAAAAAAAGAAAAATTGACTATCATGCACTGGAAACCTTTTCTTTCCATAGTTATATTTTAATTACAACAATTGATAGTATTTATTGACCAGTTTATTTGATTTTCGTTTTTTTTTTAAATCAGATAGTACGCACTGATAAAAATGTTTGTGTAAAATTGCCATGCTGATCGTTGGTTACTTGACGCCTTGAACAATCATGTAAATACACATACAAAATGTAAATTTACATTGCGGTGTCATTTTCTATGTGAAACCAGTTACTTACTGAATGCATTTTTATATTTTAGCGAAATTTTACGCATGAACATTACAACATTGCAGTTTATAAGTACTTTTTGTACTAGTTGCTTACTGAGTGTATATTTACATTTTAATGAAATTTTATATTTGAAAATTACAGCATATGTTGTAATTACTTTTAGATGCAAACAGTACTTACACATTACAATGTTGTATTTTTCAAATGTAGAATTTTGTTAAAATTTAAACATACATTTAGCAAGTAACTAATTTTACATACAAAAAAAAATATATATCATATCGTCAGCTTATATTTTGTATGTGTATTTACATTATGGCTTCATTTCCTGAAAAGTTAACTGCGGGTGAAGATCTTATACCCAGCGTTTTTATTAAAAACACCTATCATATTTTAAGCGGACCGATGTCAAAAATCATCAACTTACCCACCAAGACCTGTACTTTCCCGGATAAGTGAGGAACTACTGACCAATTTCAATATTAAACAATTTTTCAAAAGTCTTTGAATTTATTTTATTTTAAAGTACAACAGCTTATTTCAACGCAGCAGCACAGCTTTATGACTGGGCGGTATACTGTGACTAACCTAGCTACGTTTACACAGTTTGTGAGTGAAGTTATGGACAGACAAGTGGATACAGTCTACACGGATTTTTCACATGCTTTTGATACTTTGGATCATAAATACTTACTACATAAATTAGATTCCTTTGGTTTTTCTCCCAATTTATGTTTGTTGATTTAATCTTACTTAAGTAACAGAATTAACTATGTATTCTATAACGGATTTCACTCATCTGAATTTCATTTAGCCAATGGTGTTCTACAGGGCTCCAATCTTGGGCCATTACTTTTTAATATATTTACTAACGACCTTCTAGAATCCCTTACATGTCCCGTTTTGGCGTACGACAATGATATTAAATTGTTCTGCTCTGTATCTTGCAACAAAATATCAAAATTTTATTCGAGTGGTCTGCAACTAATAACTTAGTATTAAACATTGATAAATGCTACACCGTATCTTTTACTAGAAAAACTAAACCACATAACTTCACTTACACCATTGCTGGCCGTATTCTAGGTAAGTTAAATATCATCAAAGATTTGGGAGTTACATTCGACGCTGATTTGTCCTTTTCATCGAGAATGTGTGATTATCTGCATCTAAAATGCTTGGCTTTCTCATTAGAACGTCTAGACAATTTAAAGATATTGCGCTTTTGAAATCTTTATTCTATGCTTTTGTTCTAATTAGAGTGTGCATCAATTATTTTCTTCCCTTATTACACCTGTCAACACCTTCCATTTGAGCGCATTCAGCGTTGTTTTTTTTTAGATTCCTCTCATTCAGAACAAATGGAACTTTTCCAGATTGGTTTGTTTCCTATGAAGAGCTGCTAAATTTACATCAAATGCCGTCGACGTAATATTCAAAGTGCTCGCTATTTATACAAACTAGTAAATAATAAAATTGATTGTCCTTTCTTACTATCAGCTATAAGCTTCAACGTTTCACGACTTGTCACTCGTCATTCTGTTACCTTCAACATGCCAACACCAGGAACTAATCTATTACTTAGGGCGCCACTATATCACATGACCCGGAATGCGGAAGTCTACTATGAAGACATTTTTCTTGGGAGGATTGCACAGTAACAGTATTTTTTTCTTTTTTTTTGTTTTTCTATGTTATATCTATGTATACTTTTTCTTTATATGTATTCACATATTATATTACTTATATATCTTTGTCCTGTTATTGGGGTTACCTGTTGGGGAAATAAATCTTTTTTTTTTTTGGAGAGGGGAGAAATCTTCGACAAGATTCCCGGCGGCCCGTGTCGCCGGGGTATGTCGGATTTCTACCGACTAAAAAACCCCTCTCTGGCAGTGTAGACTTACTCACCCGGAACTGCTGGGGCATTACCTCGGGTGAGACCGCCTCAAGATGTTCGGGGTCTCCTACTCATGAGTTTCCGTTTGAACCTACATTCATCAGACTCCTTTTTACCCAAAACAGTTGTCGCCAAATGGTCGATGGCCTTCCAAGCTTCCTCTGACGCCAGCATTCGCTCTAAAAGAGTTTCCGGACCCAGTCCACCGGTTCTTCCCATTTCTTGCACTCGAAGAAGGTGTGCTCTACCGTGTCCCGCATACCACAGTACCGGCTGGTCTCCTCCTCACTGCTCCCAAACCTCTTCAAATAGGCGCGGAAGCACCATGTCCCGAAAACATCCGCGCCAGGTAGTAATTCACTTCCCCATGTTTCCGTCTTATCCATGGTCCTAAGTCCTTAATTATGCGCCTGGTCCATTCAGCAGTGCCGTCGTCCCGCTGCCAGACCTCCTGCCAGCGACTGATCAGCATTTCCTCGGCAAGTAGTCTTGTCTTCCCCATCTTTATGTCCTTCATGCGCTTGGACTGCAGATCTATGGGAGGCGTCCTGGCCAGCACGAGAAGCGCCTTCGTGAAGGTGGTTCTGTACTCGCCCGTGATTCGTAGTGCCAAAGTTGACGTATACTTAAAAGTTACTTACTTAAACTTAAAAGTTGACGTATGTGTGTTTTCTTCTTCAGGGCTTCCTCCCAGACTGGCACCGCATACATTATCGACGACTGCACTACCGATGCAAGTACCTTGCGTTTACTTTCTCGAGGTCCACCCAGATTCGGCATCAGCTTTCCAACATTCACCAAGGCAATAAATGTTTATTATTATTATTTTTATTATTATTATTATGATCCTTCAAGGCCCCCAGTAACCAATGATCAGCATAGTAAATTTACGCAAAAAATTGTATCAGTGTACTTGAAAGCGTCAGATGTATGTAAGTGTTTGTTGGATTCGCTAAAAAAAGAACAGTTTGTGTTTTAGATACCATACAAAGTTTCTGTAATATTTGTTTACACTTGTAATATGCCAACAATTAGTAGACACATTCCGTGCGTGGATTCGCCCTATGGAGATGATTCTTCGTATTTCTTACAATTTATTCTATAAAAAGAGGTTTGCAACGACAGAAGAACAGAAGCGAGGGAAACAAATGAAGAAGCAACTAGTCCAGGAAAAGTTTCGTAGTGAGTGAGATCTACTTATAGATAGACCTCAACAACGTGGTGGAAATAGCAATGATGATAATACCACAAGGCGATTATTCGGTAATTCTACACGGAGAAAAATGACATTGCAAATCCAACAAAAAAAGTATTGTCCTTACGTTGCAATCGGTTCAAAAATAAATTGGTATTGCAGTAAAGTTTTGTAAGTATATTTCAAAACTTTTGTTTTGTTTTACCAACAACACTTTTGTTGGTGTTAAAATATGTTACGGTACAAATAATCGCTTTGGCGATAACATTATAGTTGTAGTTATTTCAGATCTAAAATACAGAACAAGGTGTGCGATGCAGTGAAGTAGATGTAAACACAATTTTTCAAACCAGTACAGTCAAGAAATATTTACATTACACACAATTGTAGTTGACGCAACAGGGCGCCTACGTTGTCGATATTACAATTTGTGATGCGGGAAGTCCCGGCATGGACAGTAGTATCACGTGATTCTAACCGCGTGTTTCATTGGTCTTACATAGCCTTGAAGAAACAGACTTGTTACCAGGCGAGGTAGACGACGCCATTTAGTTTCGGTTGTGACGTTGTGTTAGCTTATTAGTTTTGTGTAAAAGAACGACAGTGTATTAAAATTGAAGAAAACTTGCTCACTTCTGACGTCTACTGACTCTTAGATATGGATAATTTTGTTACAGAGAAGCTAGCTGAATGGAATATTATGCGTACGAAGTACAGATTGCTAATGATGAGTACATTAAACCTTTCGATAAATTACCTAGTGTTTTCCCCTGTTTAAAAGTTGCAAAACGATCTAGAATATACGTTGCCTTGAGACATTTGTAAAATAGATAAGACTTAGATACATTTGAAATTTTAATCTTTATTTTTAGTGTTTCCCAGTTTTAGAATTTATCTTGTTTATTTTTTTTGTTATTTATTAATAAAAAATTGTGTTATCCTATACTGATATTTTATTTAAACCCTTCACAGCTTACATTTAAGGCAGCACCGAATTTGTGTGTGAATCTACTAAAATATTGTTCGCTTTGAACAGAAATTGCGATTACAAACATCAAAATCAAGTGACAATATAAACGTAGAAAATGATGACTGAAAATCAATTGCTTGTTAAATATTCTCAACTTGCTGTTGAAGTTTCAAATTGCTTTGGTAGTGATAAACAATTTTTAATACTGTATTTCACACAATTTTGTTGAAAACACCATATTTTTGTGATTCGTTAAACAACAAGCAACTGGTTGATTGTAACATGTTTTGGGAATATATCCTTCCAAATTTTGTGGTAGTTCTAACAAAGTTTTTCGACAACAAGTTTTAAGTTGTATTGAATAATGGTTGTTGTTGTCATATATTTACCCACAAATTGTTGTTCAATGTGCGTCAATTGGTGCCACCTTAACAATAAATTTTTCTCCGTGTAGTTAATCATCTGATATAACTAGAGCCGATATAGAGTTAATACACAGACTTCATGGTATTTTACAAACATTGGCCTGTGTGAAATGATTAATCCTCAGAAATTTCACTAATATAGATCAATAAATAAAAAAGTTATAGTTCTTTGGGACGAAATTCGTCGGTCTGTCCCATTGTGCGCCTGTAGCTCGCAGAACCTACTAAAGCATCTTAATATCTTTCACATTTTTGCGAACATATAATCAACGCGGATTTCAGAGTAATACGGTATCACCACTGGATATCTTTTAAGAAAATAAAAATTTTATTACCCATAGAAACGCAATTTCCACCAATTTAATTTTTAAGAAATGGCTGGGTGAAAAAATTCTGAAATGTACTTTTCTAAGATAGTTTTACTTTGAAAATAAATCATCTCTAACATTGCACGCACTCCTTGCACCCCCGTGCAATTCGCTTATCACTTCCCAAATCAACCACGAATAAGCGCAACAATTCAAGGCGCCAACCATTTCACGTCCGGCAATTTCGCGCAAAAATTAACCGATCCTATAGCAATGGAAGAAAATAACGCTCGGTATAAATTCTCGCGAGGTTAGGGTGCTACCGTTCGAATTATTATTTCACGGGGTACTTATTTTAAAATCCAGTATTAATATCAAGATCCGAGAAGCTACCGCGAACGTTTCTCTAATGAAAACCGAAATCGGAAAGGAAACAGGCTGGATAGCAAGGAGGTGGAAACTAATCGAGACGAAATGAGAACGGAACATTGAACTCGGCAGCCGCGCAGAGAGGTAGTAACATCAAGGCAGACAAGCTAGCTTACGTAAATATGCCCGAAAAAACAGAGGAGCGAAGACGGGAGATAACGAGTTAGCATTCATCGTACCGTGTGCGCACCGAATCGAAGCTAGCTGGTTGCCTCTCGAACCTTATTTTGCTAAAATCAGAACGCTGAAGTTTGCACCCACTGAAGTCCGTTTTCACTAAAATACTACCACGCTTACAAAGTGGAATTTGGTAACCACATGCCCGGCTGTTATTAAATTTTAAAATTAAGTTAAGTTATAGTTAAGTTTTAAATGTCTTTCATGCTTTCTAAATTAAATGTATTTAATTTGTTAATGGGTTCGGGCGCAATATCAATAAAATTAAGATTCTCTTCTATGTATAAAAATGTTTTTTTTTTTATTTTTTTTTATTATAAACATCTTTATTGAAATCATTTATAGCATAATATACATAAAAAAAGAGTACATCGCACAAAGAAAAAAGAATTAATATAAAGCAGCGTATAAATGAAACATATGTACCTAACATTATCAAAACAATAGGATCACAAGATTCAATTCAATTGCAACTAAAATAGTTGAATTGTTCTTCCATTGAACCTGGATTACGTGAAACTGAGGAAATGGATCAAGTTGCCTAAATCTAAACTTAAATCTAAATTCTGCAATGAACGCAAGGTAAATATATATTTGGATGCACATACACAAAAATAATTCTACGTATCTAAGGGCAACAGTGGAAATGTGATTAGTTAAATAAAGGAATAAAGAGATTGCTTCAGATGGCACGCACACACGACACGTAATTAAATTTCAACAGATACCTTTTCATTTGTTTTTTAAATGTAGACAAATTGAAGGTTTTAAATTCTTCAGGAATTTTATAAAAAACATTGCTAATCTTATAAGAAAATGAGCGTTCGAACAAAGTTGTAGAATGGACAGGAGGAGTCAACGTACCCTTAAACCGAATGTTCAAGGTGTGAACATCTGTACGAAAGCTAACTCTTCTAAACAAGTTTCTACACTGAGAAAAATGGACTGTAGAAATTAGATCGTAAATCTCTTTATGTTAATTACTAAAATAATTATTGTCAAAACGACAATATGTGGCGTATTAAGAGTAAAATAACCAGATTTTATCATGCATATAGTAAGAGGCAAAATCTGGATGTTACCATCTACATCTTTTGGATGTAACAATTACTATACTCTATTGCTGAAAGACTATATAATGACGTGGATTATATAGATAGTCGCTGCGATTGACTGCGATATTATCAGGTATTCGATGCATATTCAATTTCTAACATAAATGTTTGTAACGCTCTTCCCACCCCTTGCTCTATTCATTGTCGATCTTTACCGAAGCAATCGACCAATAAGCTGTTTTGCCGCGACAAAATTACTGACACGTGTTATGTACGTGTGATTCAGGTGTACGTATTCGTGTCGGTGCATGTTTGTGGCTGGTCGTTCGTTGATTTCTGTGCATCGTAAGCAGAAATGAATGCAAACGTGGAAAACATTTTAATCGAGTGGGGGTTTCCACAGTTAATTAATATATTCAAAGGTAAGTAATAGATATTATATGCATATACTTCGTAGTGGGTACTTTATGCTTTGATAGAACATTAACCTAAATCTAACCTACTACTGATTGTTATGGTAATGAAAGTAATACACGTTGGATTTTTGTAATAATGGTTTTAAGGACAAATAAAAATATAAAATCAATATTATAGTTTTTATTGTGCAATATTCCACTTTCCTTATGCATGAACTGGGTAAAACCTTGTATAGTACTATATTTTAAATTACAGGTAAGTATCGCTGTATAGTGCCCGCATATGATCCATTATATTATTGTTTACTATCTACTATTTTAAATGCTAAGAGACGTTAGATTATTATAGTAGAAAATAATATTGTAAGTACTACAAGGCTATATGGTAAGTATGAGCATCATGTATCGTACATAGTAAAATATTACATTATACTGGGTACAATAAAAAATTTAACAGTTATTATCAAATATAGTCAGTGCTACTAGACATTTTTTTCACATTTACTAACATGTATGCTCAAATTAATAATACAAATATTTACCAACTTTACCATACGAGTTAATAAAAACTATTCACAGAAATTTACTATACAGATATTGTCACCGGTAATATAAAATATGATTGTCCCTATAGGAGCTATAAAATATATTAAAGTATACTATATTTATGTTAAAGCGTACAATCTATTTCTCTCAGTGTAGGCTCCTTGTTCAGAATAATTTTATGATACAATGTAGCAGCGCGCAAAAGTCGACGACCACACATATTAAGCCAACCAACGTCACGCAACCTGTGGGACACGCGCTCGAACCTTCTAACCCTAAATATCAAGCGCAAACAAGAATTCTGCACGCGTTGAATGCGAGCAGAATTAGCAACCGTGAGACATGGCCCATTTACAGAACTACAGTAATTAAAATGTGACAGTACCAATGCCTCACATAAACTTCGTTTGGTATCAACAGTTAAATACTGTCTGTAAGGATATATAAGCTTTAAACTAAAATATGCAGTTTTAATACATTTAGAGATGTGTGAGTCAAATCTAAGTGTGCTATCAATAATTAAACATATAACAAAACAGAAGTGATGTCAATTCGTTTTAGAAGATAACTTAACACCTTGAATCTTTGATAAAGAATCTTATACTTAAAGATATTAATATCTCACCTTTTCTCCACTTTAAGAGTTACTTGTTGTGACTGACACGTTCTCGTATCAACTTCATATTTTCAGTTTTAAGTTTTTTAAGTTATGTAAGTGTTACTTGTCAAAATTGATTCTTTCTGTAAAGACAAAATTAACACCCATTATGTAAGCAGATCACTACACTACTGGAAGTATAGAATATCTTAGTTGGGTGGTATTTCATGTTAATTCATAAATCTAACATCAAGCAAACTACAAAGTTGCATTTTTCTAGATTTCTATTTCAGAAAATTCGTATAGTTAACTCTAAAGAGAAAATATTTCAAAGAATGACCAAATTGGCGATTGTGATTCTTTCAGGGTACAAATTATTGTAAAGACAAAGAGTAACAAAACTATTCGTAACGATGTATATCGATTCAAATCAGGTTTTATCTTTAATAGTATCACCAATACCCTTTTACATTTTTGAGCATGATACATCTTATTACTTACCTATTGTTCTAACTTATATGAGAGTAGCTAATGAAAGAGGTGCAAAAGAAAATTTGAAGATTACCCACAAAGAATTTGAAGCCAATCGATGCCTGCGTTGATGTAAATGAATACATATAAAAATATTAGAAGGAATAGGAATTTAATTTCACACTGATGTGTGGTAATTTTTACTGTACTTAATGTTATTCACTTCTGTAATATACTCTCCAAATAGGAAGTTACAAATTTGCCTCATTTTTTTAGTGCAAAATTCCCCAAAAATGTTTTATTGTGTGTGATTTAGAAATTGTGTGAAACAAAGTCCGGGTTAGATTGACGCATATGCTAACGGATAATATCTAAATAGTAATATGTCCAAACTAACTCGATAAAGCCGTGCCCGTCATAAAAAAAAATATGATAATAAGATATTTTCTTTATATACGTATTTCCTAAAACCCGAAATCAATATCTGCGTTTATGTCTCCAACTCCCACACAAGCCGTCATAAAACGCATCAAAAAAGTGTTTCATCTTAATTTCCCACATTGTCGCGCATATTGGAATCATCCAATTGTGCGGATAAGTTTATTCGCGGAAATACAGTTATTATTTTTTTATCGCCCTTTGTACTCCAACGCAATCGCCCACGACAACCGATGCTACACAAAATATCCGAGCAAATTGAGTTCATAAAAATATTCGAAACGATAAACCGATAGCAATAAAAGCGTGAGTATTTAGATGGTTTTCCAGTGCTAAATAGCTTATTTCCAAATCAATTATTTAGTGAATTAATATCTTAGTCAAATCTACAAAAGAACAAGGTGTAATAGAATTTACTATAATGGTGGTATGCGAAACTATAAACTATAGTTTCGCATACTATTTTTTCAATAAGTACCTATAGCTTCCGAGATATGGAACAAAGCACAACATTATTGTAGCTTTCCAAAATAGTCACTATTAAAGCATTTTTGTGGTGCAACTAGTATCAGGAAAAATATTATGATTATAACATAATCATAAAACTACAAGTGCTAAATTATTCAAATTTCAAGTAAGAAACGCATTGAGGAAATAAATCTATTGTGCATTAGCAATCCTACTTGAATGTTTAACTATTAATTGTATTTGTGTATTACTAGTATATATTTAGTAACCGCAAATATAGAGTTTATTTTACAATTGTGTGTTCTTACATTAACTAGCAATACTCAAATAATCTTCCATAATTTCAAATTAACATATATATTACTGGCTACTTTGTCCTTAGTACAACTTAAGTGTGATATTACTGGACTATTCTACAATAGTAGTAATTACCACCACAATATGTTATTACAAAACTGTTCTATATACAAAAATATTTTCTCCGTACTGGTTTTGTAAATCATATCTGGATATCACAAATTTCCATTTTGTAAAATTACGGCCTACTAATAAATAAATAAACTAATATGAATTACCTCAGAACTTGAATTGGAATTGGAGTTGCTTACCTGCAAAAACAAGAAAACAGTATTTAAAACTTGGAAAGAAAAAGTGTAGGTTTAAAGTATTGTAATATATGTATGTAAGTATTGTAAATGTGCAGCTAAAAACTAAGTTCTAAGCGCCTCCCTCAACCCTTTGATAATACGTTATCTCCAGTTTGCAGTGGCATATTGCTGAATGAACTACTCGGAAATTTTTAATTTAGTGCCAGCGACAGTTGTAAATTATTAACTACAATAATTATCCTTATTAAGAAAAAACTGAAAAGAATTACCTATATATCTTAAGACAGTATTGAATCACAATTCTTTGGTGACATTTTATTACGGTCGGGTTTTCACCAGAATGTCATACGGTGTCGTCTCTTGGGGCTCTTCGCCGCATGCGCACTAATGTTTTTCTTGCCCAAAAACGAATAATTCGTTGCATTGCAGGGGTAAGTAGCAATCAAACATGCAGACCATGGTTCAGGAAGTTTGGTATATTGCCTGTGCCTAGTGTATCTATTTTAGAAACCCTAGTGTATGTTTACAAAAATAGCAGTAAATTTCGGCTAAATTCGGATATTCATTCATATAACACGGGAAGTAGAGCGAATTTCAGACTGCCTCTAAATCGATTTGAAATAACCAAAAGATCTCCGATCTCGGTTGGACTTCGCCTTTTTAACTTGTTGCCCGATGCTATTAAGGGACTACAAACCTTAAAGAGATTTAAATCTGCTTTACAAAATCTTTTGCTTGAAAATTGCGTTTACTCGCTTGACGAGTATTTGGTTATTCCAGGGGTACAATAATGTTTAATGTCTTTTGTGTTAATTTATATATCTATATTTATTTATCTATATTAAACGCCATAATATGTATGTATGCATGTCAGACTTATCCACTATTCTATCTAATATTCGCTCTCACTCAAACTGGCAGACTTGTTTTTGCCGTAGGTGTTTCCTATTATGTTGGAGTAAACCTCTATAAATTGCTGCGGACCCTTTAATGCTTAGGAAGCAAAAGTGATTAACATCTTGCAACAAGTTGTTAATAAATTAGGAGGATATCATGGCCCTTTATTCTCTCGCCATCTACTTATACCGTCCGACAAACTGATGTGCTTAGCATAGCCTCTCCCCGTCCGAGAAAACACCATAGAGCTTTTTAGAAGTCCGCACAGGTTATACTGCCCATATTTTTCTATCGATTGTGAACGATCTATATAGGTATACCGATAAAAGAATAGCTAACGCCTGCGGTGTACCTGCTACACATTTCCCAGTTTTAAATTACCTACTCCCACCGAACCCTAAGAATTGTGTAGCGTAGGTGTTCGCTAATGATATACCTTGGGGCTACGTAAAGTTAAAATTAGAAGTGAACGATTGAGAGAGTTAAATACAAAATTTTGTTTTATATACGCGAATGGAAAGTTCGAAAAATTAAACTTGCAAAGAAAAATTCCATCACCAAAGGTATATTTTGTTAAAAAATATATTACTATCGCATCTTCCTTGAATATGATGTCAACAACTTATTCTTTCGGGTTCACAAAGATGAGTTTCTAGTCTATCAAATGCTTCAACATCTAAAAGAAAACATTCTTCGTTGATAAAACAGACTAAACCAAGTTCATCTGCACGTGAAGTTGTTGATTTTTCAAAATGCCATTGATCCATACAAATGTAAGCTGCTTTCCATTTACCGTACCGCTTAGCTCACTTCAATTTTGTGAATTAAGCTACGATCTACTTACGATATGCTGATTAGCCGGCAAGATCCACTGTTCACAGTGAGTAACTCATAGCTTAACTTCCAAATGTGAAGTGAATTGAGCCAGACGATAAAACGAAAGCACCTCCCATTAAAGTTCCTTGTACCTTCCCTGACACTGAAGAAAGACACTATTTTATTACATTTCAGCATAATATCCAACAGCACATTTGTACCTCATTGCGATTACGACAACTCTAAAAATAATTAAAAAAATTCAAACAGTGGTTTTAATGTATTTAAAGTAATATCAAAGAAATATGTTCTTGCACTTATTGTTAATACACACTGGCGGATGAAAATAATTACGTGTATGATAAAGGAAGAGTGTAAAAATCGCAATCTAACGACCATTTGATCTGGGAACATAAAAATGTAATAAAAAAAATAAATATGGATTATAAATTCTTTTAATAATTAATTTAAAAACAAAATTAGTGCAATAATCCTTCGATTGTGAAGAGTAAAAGATCATCATAGCTGTAACTATGCGATAGAAATAATGAATGTTTACGATAGTATAAAGTTTTTATAACATCTTTTTCTGTATTCCTTCCGGCAAGTCAATGTAATGCAAGTGTCAACAAAAGCATTAGAAGTTCTAAACAATGCAAAATTTCTCAGAAGTTTGGTATTTCTGCTTATATAACCGAATATTTTAAATGCTTGGTTACATATTTCAGGTACATGTTCGTTAACTGTCACTTTCGAATCAAAAAGAACGCTCAAATCCTTAAACAATTTACAATGTTCAATAATTATTTCATTTTAATTATAAAGAAATACAACAGTAGTTAGCTTTCTACAAAAAAAAATATTGCTGTACAGTTACTTATGTTTAATGATAGGCAGTTACGTGCACTTCATCTACAAATGAATGTTAAATCTTCCTGCAGACTATAGTCATCAGTCACAGAATTGATCTGCTGAAATGTTTTTTAAATCACCTGCATGCATAAGTCAATTGGAATTGTTTCTACAACTCTGCTAATATCATCAACAAAGACAAGGAATAACAATGGGACTAAAACAGTTCTTTGGGAACGCCAGATGTGGATTTACAAGAACGAGATTTGTAATTGAGATATTCTACATAATTGTTCAAATCACTCAAATACAATTGGAACAAGGCAATAATGCCATTAGAAACTCCATACCTACATGTAGTTTGGTGAAAAACCATACTGATCTGATATTATTTGTCTAATGTAGCAGTTGACCTACCCATTATAAGTCCATGCTGGACAGTTAATAATTTATTTTATTTATAGTGTGGATATACAGTGGTTTAAATAAAACAGTTTCAGATATTTTAGAAAAATTACATGTTATAGAAATACAATGGTAGGTGGTAGGTAGTTACAAATCTCATACTTATTGTCAGCTTCAAAAATAGGGGTTATACGTGAGTACAAATGAACGTCTAACAGAGTAAATATAATAGTTTAAGCAGAATATTTACTCACGAAGCATAAGTATTGCGTTACAATATTTAACCAAAGGAAGTATGGTCTTTATCTGGTCCTTCGGACTGCCAAAAATGCCAAAATATTGAAGCTACTGCGTATTTTGGTGTGTATTAGGAAATTAAAATAGATACTTTCTCAATTCGTTACATAATTACTTTTAAATACAACCAGCTTCCTAAACTTCATAAGCCCACTGCAGTTTAGGCCAACATTCAAACTCCATATTCCCAAAAAAAAAAAAAAGAATCACATCGTACAGTAATTTGCATTGAATATTTAGGTCACCTCTGACGAGAGTAAACAATAAAACGAGACCCCTGAGCATACTTCGCCGACATCGCAAAACCTGATAGAGTTTGTCGTCGGTAGAGTTCCAGCGCGATCCCGCGAGATACCGAACGGGAGTAGGATAAAAAGAAAAAGAAAAAAAGAAAAAAGACGGAGAGAAAAGAAAAAAGAAGCGGTCTTTCGGGTTCAATTGCCGCGTGCGCTTGGGTGTTGGCCCGACCGTCGACGTAACTCGCCAAGCTGTGATATAGCCAGGGGTAATCTATGTGCGCTATGCAGAAACGTAAAGACGAAGTCGCATTAATGATTCCTTCGGGCGCCAGAAGAATTAGCCATGGCGGTTTTAATGGTTTCTGAAGTATTCCGCCGAGGATTATTTTAATATTCTAAACTATATGTACACTAAACAAGCGCGAGCTACCCAACCGCTACCTAAATTACCGATTCTTATTTATTAGTACACAGTCGGTAATTATATCATACTCATAACGTTAATTATTTTTAAACACATAAAACGCAATCAAACGTGTGTTGAAAAAAAAAACAGAAAAGCGTGTAAACAGATTTTCTACATTGAATTGTTAATCAAAAATGTTAAAATCTCCATGTTGTAGGCGTGGTTCTGTATACTTCCAACGTGACCTGTACATTGATAAAACGGATTCTTTAAACCGAAGAAATAATTAGCACACTTTTTTTTGTTCATTTGTTTGTTCATTATATTCTAACAAGTGCTACCAATAAAAATGAACTTTTCTTTCCCCTAGCTCCTTTAAAGTTCTATTATTGAAACAATAAATCAAAACAACAAACTAATCTGTTGTAAATAAACGAAAGTAATAAATGATAACAGCATCCACCACGCATACACTCAATCAATTTTAAACCCATAGAATTAACAAGAGAGAAAAAATCCAAAACAAGATTCTTTATAAGAAATTGTGCTTTTCAAAGAAATTACGCTAAAAGAAGAAACCGAATGTACATAGGTACATATAAGAAAAATAAGAAAATGTAGTTTACCTCTAAAGAGTAGTGCCATTATTTATTACTTTAGACAAATCTGTATTCACAAAAAGTGCTTGTAATAATGAAGGTGAAATTTTGACTTTTATGTTGCAATTATTTTTATTTTAATCCGTTTACAAAAATTCAAAACAGAAACTGACTATGTGTGTAACAGATTAAAGTTTATGATATTGTCAATATTGATCTGGGAAACGTTATTGTGTCATATTTGTCACTCGATATCTCTTTAGTATTAGTTTAGTATTGCTGTTCCATTGATTTTTGTTAGATGTTAACCAAGGGAGAAAGCATACTTAATTAAGTGTTTTATTATCGGAAACTTTTCCTATTGATATAAATTGATTGTTTCGAAAAAAAGATCCGTTACAACTGTCCTGTAAAAAAAAAAACTTGTAAAAAAGTTATGAAATTAGATAATAATTAAGTTTTTCAAAAAGTTAATGTTTGATATGAAGTTTTTTATAATCAAGTCACTGGTTCATAGTTTAGTTTTCACTTTGGAGTTAAAGTGTCAAGAAATGACATTTTGACCTCCATTTTCATCAGTAAACTATGCACCAGTTAGTTGATCATAAAAAAAACCACACCAAAGATTCACTCGATCGATTTCGTTTATGGATGCCAAAGGTAAATTTTTTCTTCAGTAAAAAGGAACATTCTGTAAAATTTCTATTTATACACATAAATATCGCTTGTTTTTTGGTAACAACATCGGTGTCCTAACATTCCACATTCCTAACACGTTAGTGATTGACAAATCACTTCGCAAAAAGATGTATATAAAAACTTAATTCAAACCTTGCCAAATTTCCTGATTTCACACTGATAGAATTGTTCTTATGGAGTGTTTTAAAACAAAAGGATTATGCAACTGCGTTACCTCTTAACCACACGAATAAAAAACAGCAGTGAATGAAATAACCCAAGCGACACTGAGTATCCTATAATAAACGGTCAAATGTCTTCTCCATAAACGTTAAATAACCGTTTATAATCACAATTTAGTTAAATAAACGTTGGAATATAGTTTACTATATACCAATTGTTGGTGTATGGTAAACTATATTTCAACGAGATATTTTTATTAACCAATTAACCAATATGAGAGGTTTATTCATTTATTTTGTGCATTATAAACGGTCATTCAAAGTTTATGCTGTCATCAACGATGTGTCTATGATGCATTAAAGTACGCATACATCATTTTTTATTTATTCCTGTTAAAATCATAAAATTCAATATTAAGTACAGTTTTGGAATAGTTTTTACAAACATTTTTTACAAGATTTTTTTTTCATGAAGAACAGGTAACTTCTCGCCGTAAAATTAATAGTAAGATTTTGTTTCTCCTTCACTTCCATATGAGAACAAACCGTATGCTAATTTAAACAGTTAAATAAAAAATTGCTTACATTTTATTTATTGACAATATATCTTCATACTTTTTCACCTCTGGCTTTTTAAGATCTGAAGATGGCTAATTAGCTGAAACATGTGTTAAATATATTTCTTAAAAAGTAAATAAATGGAAAGGACTTATTTACCTGTTTAAATTATCCATAGTAAACCTATTCCAATTGGGTATCATGACCAAACTGTATAATATATTAACCAAACAAATTTTAGAGCCTTGGCAATCAAATTTTGCACTTCCAATTTTGTTGTCTCAAAATAGGATAATTTTGATAAAAAGTACTTAGAATGTTATCACAAGTGTTGCATTAATTTCACAATTTAATTGATTGTACAATGCTAGTGTATTTATCTGTATTTTTAAATAACCGCCGTTAGTTATATTCAACACCGAGAAGTACTCGGTGCTCGTAAACTCGAAATTGGTGTTGAAGTGAATAAGCACTTACTTTTCGGATTTTTGATCTAAGTAAATTAGTTGTGAAGTGCTAGAAACTACAACGTCATAAAATGGGAAGAATATATGTAATAGTCTAAAAAAGATGCAATATAAGCAATTATTCAAAATAAAATCAGAAATGTAACTTATTAAAATGACATGCATTTAAACAAGAAAGTGATAAAATACTGTTGATATACTTTTTCTTAGAAAATTTTGTATTTTAAATTGTTATTTTATAGCTCCAAATAATGGAATATTCTTGCAATTATATTTATAAACTTCAGAATAAAACTACCAAATTGTGAAATTGTGTGAATTTTTTTGTTTAGATAGGTATCAAGTATTTCTCTACTGAATCAATTATATTTATCCTTTCAAAGATATGCCAAATTGTTTTTTGGAAATTCGTGGATATCCATTTCAAACGAAGATCGAATTAATAAAATCGTGTAGGGCTGAGTGATCGAATATCCTGTTTCTATATTTATCGTTGTCGATAATAACTATCGATAGTTACCGTTACTTAAAGCTATCGACAATACTCGATAGTGCTCAAGACTAATCAAATCATAAACGCATTGCGCATTTCATTTTGTATGAATATGCGATATTTTAATTTACAAAACATTATTGGTTACCGTAGGCTTCTATATCTATACCCTGTACCAAAATGTTTACTCTTGAATGATAACTTTGAGATATTCGATTAAAAAGTATCTATTGCCATATTTTGTAAAATCACAAACAGTTTCTTACCAGCTTCCAAGCAACTACGATTTTGTAAATACTTAATATCGGAACATCTTGCCAAGATAATGAAACTTCGAGCTTGCAATATTTTGCCAACAGCTCTCTATTTCTTATAGTGGATAGTTCATATTTTAGAATTTTATGAAATACATATATTAAGCACAAACTGTAGGTATATATCCGTATTTTCCGTCGGAAAAATATATAAACGGAAGTTTTATTGAAAAGTAGGCGATCGCTACGTGCAGCTTTGCTGGGCGACTTTATAGGAGATACCATTTCAATAGTTTAATCCGGTCCTGAGCGTACGAGCGAGGCAAGCAAAGGAAAGAACGTGTACACATGACTTCTTTATCAACACAGCTGGCACTTGCCCACGCCTGTCGAATAAAAGAAGCATCGCTAGAGCCGTCGCCGCCACCGCGCTCAATGTTTGCTCGTCCGTGGCCCCTCAAGGCGGCCCACTTTGATGATGCGCTTCTTTTCAACGGGCGAGGAGCATTAAAATGAAAAAGTGTCGACGTTCTTCCCGGCTCCGCTTGTCTCTGTCTTCCTCGCGTTTCCTTTTTTTCGGTTTTCCCTTCCTCTTTTTGTTCCTTTCGTTTCGTTCGTAGTTCGCTCTCGTCTACCGGTACTCACACAAATAGAATAGCAGGGCTCGGATTTATTGTGGTCTAACGGCGCGCGCGGCGGTCGGGAGTTTCTCTTTTCCGCAGCGTTTTTTTTTTTTGTCGCCATGCTCATGCTTTATACTTTTGTTTTTCCCGTGAGACGTGTCTTCACTGCTAGAAGCCGGAAAACGAAATAACTCTGCGATATTAACTTTAATACAGTTTAGTATTCGTTCCTGCAATGTAACTGACCATTCGAACTATGTTCTTATTTCTTCTAATCCGCATTGAACTAAATTTAGTTGTGTATGCGATATAATTCAAGCATTCACATAGATCTTAACTCGGTGTTAGTCGTTACAAAATTTCTGACACGATTTGACGTAATGTGAGTTATTTATTGAACACATTGTTAATTCTAGAAAAATACAGGCAGTGAAATACATACATACGAAACTTAAAATATGTAATACTTAATTAGATTTTCCTCAATGAGAACCTAGCGCGAGTACTGCTCGGTTAAAAAGTGAAACTTTGTAAAGAACGGTTTACGATTCCTTCTACTAAATAGGATGAAAAATTAAATGTTGTTCCATATGACTTGTAGCAACTTCAACTAATCTAGTATTTAGCTATTTATTGATTTATTGAATTATAAAATGATATAGACTAGTTTAACTTTTTATCGATTGTTGAAAAAGTAATGCCTGTCTATAATAATTACTGGTATGAGGCATCACATCTGGGATGACTTTCATACCATTCAATAAACCGGTTTTTATACATACAGATATAAGGATTACATAAAAACTTCCTTACTGAATTGTGGATTATTTATAAATTCTTTTTTCTTTTTTAAATAAACATCTTATATTTTAAAATTATTAAGAAAAATTTTAATTAAACTTTGCTTATTATTAATTATATAAACCTTCTCGTGAATTTGTATTCCATGTGTTTCTATCATAATCATTGTTGTAACTATTACTGTTACTACTATTATATATAGATTACAACTTACCATACTTCTTTCCGCTTACATATCTTGTAAAGCTAGCAATGTCTACGTTTCTTAATGTGAATTTATTGATAATTTATTTGTTTATTAAAGTTTTTACAAAAAAACAGGAGGAGAATCGTGCGAGGACATAATGCAAATTCTATTGTGCAAGATGACTCTCTTTTCATAGTCACATTGTTGTTATCAGCGAAAGTATAGTAGTAGATAGAGAGCAGGTTAAATAAGAAAAAAATGTTCACATTTTGGGCAGAAGTAATAACATTCGAAAACATAAACATATTGATACATAAAAAATAAAAGTTTTCTTATTTTATTTAAATTCTTATGTTTTGAAGGTTTTTAAAAAATGTTTAGGGTTTCCTTTAATAAACTATCAACCATCCTATTTTTTCCAAATTTGGCGCTATACATTTCTTTATGCGTCTTTTCTACGCCCAACAAGGTCGTTGCAACAATTAAAAAAAAAACCATAAAAAATGCGTATTTAGTTGCAAATTATAATCATAATGTGGTTTCGAATAATAAAACAATCTCCATGGGTTGCCAAATTTTAAAAATCAAGTTAGTCACTTTTATTGTATAGTAATAGGATATAGGATACTATGGTTTCAAATCGAAAAAATAACAATAAGATGTGGGATATAGATATAGCTGGAAGAGATATTGCCACAAATTGGACTTTCGGGAGGGGAAGGTAATGCCACAAATCGGACTTCAAGGGCGGGGATAGCTATATACAAAATGTGTAGTACCACTTGTAAGAGGACTCCCTTAGAAAGAGTACTCTTCGATAGAGACTCCGCCTAGGAGTTTCTACAAGAGTTAATAGAGATTGTTAAGTTTTACTTTATTGAGTCTTAACCTTCTGCCAAACCTGGTCAAGCCCACTAGCAACGTTTACAGGTAGGTACGATTATTATTCTATATTAATATTGCCTTGGGTACTTTGCTCAGCGAGTATTACCCTGAGTTAGCTCCATCACGCGCCTAACCCGTGACAATATTGCTCAATCAAGCAAATATCTTCAAATTGATAAACTTGATGACAATAAGTGAAAATACATTTTAACAAAAAACAAAAACAGAAGTTTCATTTTATTATTTTTATTTGTTGTACTTATATAGCGGGATATATTATAGGGATTAATATAAACAGACTTAAGAGACTTAGGGACGTATAGTTATCTTCAGAAGCTTTCATAGTTCTAAAAGAGAAGTGTTTCAATAAATATTTTTATCTTAGATTTGTTTCTATTTAAGTCACAACAGCAGGTGCTAATTCCAGAGTACTACATAGCAAAATTATGCATGAATGTGTTACACTTTGCATTGAATCGAAAATGACTTTGATTTCAATAATTCATTTCGCTTTTTTAATCATAGACAACATCAGCGATATAAACGTTTGAAGGCAATTTTAAATTTATTCTCTTTACCTTTAATCTGGCAATTGCAATTACGACTTTAGAAAAACCGTTACGTCACTTAGCGGTTCCTTTTCGCGCGGAAATATTTAACTTGCGCGCCACGAAATTTAAACTCGCTTATTTTAAATTCATTCATTTACGCGCCAACCTCTTAGACGCTTCGCCTTTTATGATCCTTTGTGCATCCCTGGACGTTGCTATTGGTTCATCCTTTTTTTTTGTACCTACTTACCGAGCCTTTATAAGGGCTCTGCACGCTACGCGCGCTCTCTGTTCCAGTTCAGTTAATTTGCCGTTGTGACGGACTCGTTTTGACTCGAAAACACAGAAACCACGTGCTGTCCCTTCAGCTTCCGAAGCCCCCTTGTCTTCAAGCTACAGCTAAGTAATCTCTGTTCCCTTCAGTTAATTTTGCCGTCGCAACGACCTTTTCTTTAACTCGAAACACGGAAACCACGTGCTGCCCTCCAGCATACACAAAAGCTTCGAACTCAACTTCAAGCTACAGCTAAGTAATCCTATTTAAAACGTATCTATCGCTTTCTTTTATTTTATTTCATTACTGTTGCTATTTATTCTTTTAACCTGTAATTGCCAGTAACTTTGCTCTCACTAGCAGTAATCTACTATTCACTTATAGAAACGGATTAATTGCGTCACTTTTAAATTAAACTCAGGAATTCGGCTACCTCGTGCTATTCCTTCTTTTGTCTTAATTCTAATATCAGAATACAGCTACCACGTGCTGTTCTTTTTACATTAATCTTAACACCAGAAGTCAGCAACCACGTGGCCAGTTTTTCTTTTTTTTTTTTTATTATTACAATAAAGTTATCGTTGCGTTTTGGATCTTTCTTTTTTTATTAATCATTACAGCGACTCCAAGCGTCATACTCGTGTGTACCGCTTTTCTTACTAAGTTGCATCAGGTGGAGCACACACTGCTTCCGCACGCCACGCACACCTGATCGTAACAAATGCAATCAGTAGGTTAATACTTTGAGTGTCACATCTAGGTTATAAAAATTAAAAATTATGACTATAATATACAGCGCCTACATAGAAGCCTAGGAGCTATTTGTTCAAACATGGTGCACTTGTATGACATTTTCAAATACACAAAGCTAAGCTTAAAAACCGAAAGCTCTTAAATTTATTGTAATAAATAATACATTGTTTAATGGAAATATGTATATCAATTTCAAGCTATTACGCTATTAATCAAAATATATATTGTCAATATTCAATTAATAATACTGTATAAATTGCGGAAGGGTGCAGTAGAAATGCACTTGAGAACGAAATATAACAATAGATTAAAGAAAAATATACATTTTAAATAGAGTGTATATATTAAAAGCTTATCAGTAGCATTTCACAAAAAGGCATTGATGGTAGAAAATAATAAGAGTTTATTAAATTGTCAGTGCGCATAGTATATGAGGAAACACTTCATAAGACTTGAAGCTTGAATAGTTTTAAGCACAGACCGTGAGCGAAAAATTAAAGTATGACCATCTAAGTAACAGTAAAGAGGAAAGGTCCTCCTTTAGTAGGTAGAAGTAAGAAATAATCAGGAAGAAGAATAGAAGATTTTTTCGTTATAAGCGGTTATTCAGCGTTTATGGCACAGACATTCTATGGTTTACTATATGACAGAAACTGTTGCTTGAGAGCCCGTATTTTTAAAAATAATGTTAATAGTAATTCTTCAAAGTATGTATATGGTAAAAGTAATAGTAGTACTTTACTACAGAAAATCCTTACACCTCTCTTTCATAGTTCAAAAACTTAGGGTGGTAAATCAAAAAGAAGGAAAATTTCTCATTTTTCTTTTGTGTATTTTTCATAATATCTTCATTTAAATTTCAATTTATTTTAGTCGTCTCTAAAATGTGCATTCATTTTACCACTTAACATACATTGTCTCCTACAATTTCGAAATATGCGAACATTGTCCCTTTCAAAAGTTAACCAGCCTGTATTTAAACTTGTCTAGGTTTCTAGTTATAAAGTTGAGTACGAGCAAGAAGTATACGATTTTCTGCATTAAAATACGACGAACAAAAGTCAAAGGGTGGGACTAAATGGGGAACTCTTCCCTTATTAGATGTCACAGTCGGCACTGCCATTAAATATGCACCGCCAAACTAATTCTTCTCTTGTCGGGACGGAGTATTCCGGACGGTCGGGACCCGGAACATTCCCGCTCGTTAATAAGCCTCCCCGTTTAGGTCGTATTGAAGCCACACGTCCGGAACTCATCAACGTGGGACCGCCACGCGATGGTCGTTTGGGGGGCGCGGCAACCCGAACCGAGGGTTAAAGGACAGAGGGTTGCGTCCGGGTTGGCGGACGAGCGCGGGCGGCCCGATCGCTGAGAACGGTAGTGCGGGCGGTGTGACGTGGGAGGGCGCGGCAGTAGCGCGGCGGCGGCAGTGACGCAGCGGAGGGTTTATAGCGAGTTAGAGTCGGTCGACCCGACGCCGATAACAGCGTCGTATCCTGTCGGCTCGGGAGAAATATGTCTCAAGTTCGTTATCGACTGGGTTTTTACCACCGACCGCCGGCGTGCATTTTACGGGATAGTTGTCGAGAGACGCGGGTAACTCCGACCGGTTGAATAAATTTTTGAATGACCAAAATGCTCTTCTGTTGCGGCAGATGTCTAAACTCACCTTAATAATGCAAATAATTGCAATGGGTCGACAGATAGACGTACGGGAATATCTCCGTTGTTTGCTTCATAATTCTTTTGTGTGAAATGTGATAAATTATTATTAGCTTTATAACATTATTTTGCTCCACTCCTTACAAATAATGTATATACTTAATTAATTAAAATATTAAATCAGGGATATCCGATCACCTTAACGGCGTTTGATTTCTAGCGATCAGGTGTCAATTTTCATACTTAACTACTTTAAATATGAGGCGCTTTTAATAACGATACGCAGTTAGAAAACTATTCTCGTTTTACAACTCAGACTAATACACATTAATTTTATAATGTATACAGTTACAAAAATACTTGAAATAAATGAATCACAAAAAATATCAAAATAAGTAAAATGCCACGCATTCGTTTTAATATTTAATTAACATATGCAACCATATACAGAATTAGTATTCGTAGTTGCTAATTGCAAGCCTGCTTCTTGCATAAGTATTTCGCAGTCATTTGTCACAATTCAGGTACTAACGGGAAGATATTATAACTGCAGCCTCACAGCAAATCGAAAAATATAATGCCCCGAAACTGGTAGACAATATTTCTTGATTTTAATTATATATTTCAGAATTGAAATGTTTAATTAAATTAAATACCACCCAGAATCATCTGTGATACTCTTTAACAATTTCACTAATAAATCAGACCTCAATTTGCAGGTGGCCCACACCGTAAATTTTCCCCCTCTCGATTGATTTTGCTCTCCTACTAACGAAAAGGCTGAAATCGAGTTTTACCCGAAATCGGATATTACTCGAAATGGAACATTCCCCAAAATCGAGCCAGCAACTTTGGGTACCCGGTTTTGAGTACTCGTGTACCCGTGTACGCGGTTTCGGGCCACAGCCCCACTTTAAATACTCATGAATATTCAATAAAATTGTACTATGATTGTTCTGTTATCGTTAAGTGATGTAATTCCAACTTTTTATTAAACAAAAGCAATTTCTTGTGAGTTATAAATTTTATTCGTGCCAGTGCAACTTTAACGAAAATGTGACAGAAAAATAGTTTTTTAATATATGATTTCATGTGAGTAGGTTCATATACTATATAAAACAAATTATCAAAAATATTTCTTTTATCTTTATTCAGACTAGGACCCAATTCAATCGTTTCAAATTATATTAAACAATTTAAATTTCCCACCAAAATCTTAACGGCCTTTCATAATTCAATACGCCAACATATGAAAATTCAAATCACTAATAGGAAAAACGTTGAAAATGGTAGCAAAGAATTGTCACTAACTTCAATCACACACAAATACACAACTTTCCAGATTTCACTAAATAATTTTGACACGCAGCAAACAATATTTAATCTTCAAGTACCTTGTATGTATTTTAATTAAAATACTTTAAAAAATAAACTCTCGCTTATAACAGGTTTATACAACACCTGCAAAACATACATTCCAAATTTATGGAGTTCAGCTCTCATGAAGGATCATTTTACATCCCGACGAGTATAGCTAACTGTCTCAAACGTTACGTACAGTAACCAAAATACCGGGACAAACGCACAGGAGATTCAGGACCATCCAAATAACAGGTCTCATACAAATTGTGCGCCAAAGAGAAGGTTCTATCATTCAATGTGAGTAAAACAAACTCTATTTGTGATTCCAAACAATAATAAACAAATTCCTATTAAATCTTTTATATAAATGTTTCGAAAAAATACTTTATTTCTGAAAGATCGAAAAAGAAGATTTCTCTTTCTTTCAACAAACATATATTACCAAAGGAGCCCTCTCGGCAACCCTAAATAGAAAAAGGCTTCCCATAAAAAAATTGTATATGAATCTCATTTCGTTTTAAAAAGGCGATAGATATTGAAACTTGCCTGACCCTTGCTGTTTAAACGATGACTACCCAGAATGCATTAAGTAATTAAGACGTCTATAACATAAATTTATTTGTATAGACTATTTGGTAACATTTTGACACCAACAAACAAATGGCAACCGCGTACAAAGTTCTAAACTTCGATTAACTATACTTGTATGAAATTACAGGTCTGAGGCATAAAAGTGGAGCTTGCAGTAGGATTTTGCATTAATAAAGTATGAACCGCACTAAAGTTGAATGCTTGTTGAATGTTTGAGCGCAACCTATACTTACTTTCATTTTTA
Source organism: Cetonia aurata (assembly GCA_949128085.1). NCBI lineage: Eukaryota > Metazoa > Arthropoda > Insecta > Coleoptera > Scarabaeidae > Cetonia > Cetonia aurata. The sequence continues at coordinate 50,154,924 of OX421883.1, read as the reverse complement.
AAATAATCACGATGCGCAGAGAGCATATTTATCACCGAATCATAATTCCACTCGACGCTATTAAAAAAGCGTTACAGAAATACGTGAATAAATTCAAGTCGTATAGATGTAAAACACAAAAATTCGCAAGGCGTATTGTGGCCTATATCATATTAATGGTTGCGCAGAAAGCGGGTGAGGTGATGAAATCCAATTTCTTTACGGCACGACTACTACGGAGACCATAAATTTTAATATCAACTGTAAAAAGCTCTAAGTCGGCGCTCTTTTATAGTTCTCGCCCTTTACTATTCCGGAAAAACGCATTTCCAGGGCAAACTCTACATTATGTTTTGCTGCTGAACTTTTTTTCTTTATTAATAGTTAAATTATTTTTGAATGAAATCTATAAAGTACGACAAATATATTTTCTTTTTGACAACTATTTATAATTTACCCAAGAAATCAAAAAATGATCTCGTTTATCGTAGTAGTACAACTTTTCCACGTTCCTTGATACGTAGTTAACCAACCAGGACGCCGCCTCGCGGTAAAGCGGACTCTTATGACTTCACAAGATTTTATGTGCGATTGTATTTCTTATTCCTTCTCTCCATCTCTCCGCACATGTATTTGAAAGCGCTGCCCAACGTCTCGATAGATATAGTAGAATAAAGCGAGCCGCGGCGTGCGAAACCTAAAACAAAGGTAGATTATATCTACGTCGTACAAACCATGAATACTCTCATCCTTCAGGTTAATAAAATTCAAACAAGCGTATACCTGCAGCACACACGATGAATAAATGGTAGATACCTATAGGATGCTACAAACTGAAAGTATTCTGATTAAAAGATTATACATGTAGAGACCTAGAGATGCTGGTCTCTAAGTTACAATCTTTGGCTGTTAGGATTGCTCAGTATTGTGTATTATATTCCTTAAAATAATTAAACTTTATTGATTGAGGTTACAATAATCGATGGATATTTAGCGCAATTTTACATTAAGATAGTTAGTAGAAACATAAGATGGTAACATATACTGGCAAAAAGCCTTTTATCATCAATTTTTAATGCTTCGGTGACGCTTTTGAAATCTAAACGCGGAAACTAATGGCTTTGTTTCGGTTAATAACATGAAGCCTGTATATGGGCGTCGGTCAAAAGTTTTCGCGAGCTATGTCGGGTTAAATATCGGTGACGGCGCTAAACTCTGCGATACCGGAACGATTGTAAATGAAACCCTGCGAGCGTCAGAAGCTGTGTCAACGCAATGGCCAGAGCGGAGAAAATCAATAAAATGCCTGGATTACACCAGAAAGCTTTGCAAGCCCTACAATCAGACCGGGAATAAGAAGTTCGGCGTATGACAGAAGCTTTAACGACACATCAGCCTGAGCGGACGGGAGAAATCTCTGTGTTACATCAGAAAGCTTTGCCAACGCTACAATCAGACCGGGAATAAGAGGCTCGGCGTGTATCAGCAGCTTTGCCAACACATCAGCCAGAGCGGACTGGAAGGTACCTCTCTACTTGTGCTAAGCGCGCGGTACAGCGCGAGATACTAATTATTTTCGGATAAAGTTGCGCGAATCGATGAGTGATTTTCAAAGTAAATCTGGATAATTTGATAGCGTTGTTCAAGTGTCAATCTATTCATGATGATTTGCCAGAGTATACTGGTCATAAACGCCAAAAAGTGAGCGCAGTATGACAGTTCGTTTGACAGTTAACCCTTGCGTAAGTTCCATCGGACTTAAAAAAAAAACATCCATTATATAGAATATGTGTTTCGCGTCGTCAGGAATTAATTTAGATTTCAGAATGATTAATATTCGAATACAACTTTTGCTGCATCTACATATATATTTTCTTACTTTTTATACTTACGCCTTATATTTTATCGCATTGAATAATTCAATACATAACAAATTTCAATTAATAACTTATACAGATACAAAATATGTACCTATAACGTTTTTTATCAATGTTTAAACTTTGTGAACAGGGCGCGAAGAAAGTGGAAAAGTTGCCTTCCACCTACAGCGAGGTTCGTGCGCGATCCCGTTATCTGCTGTTGATTCAGAGAAACGCATTAATATTAAATCCACACGACACACCGAAGGAGAATTAAGGAAGGCCGAACGGCGGCGGCGGCGAGGAGCTATGCCGTGCGCTGTTGGGGAGCTCACTCCAGTTCGTGGAACTTCAGAAATTGTCCGCGCGGCCCAAGCGCGCCGGATACGCTCTAGGTTGCAAGGTACGGATAAGGTTTCTCCTCGCCTCGGTCGGGTCACACACACACAAACACACGCGCGCACACGAACACGCTCACACACTGTCTCCTCTGCGCCATGGTGTGAGTCGCTTCCGCTATTAGCATTCCCGCAACGGCAGATGTGCCTTCACTCTCGCTTCGTCCTTTTCTAGCACGGCAGACGTCCTCGTCGGACCTCTAGAGCGGATCTCCGTGTTGAACTTGGCCACCTACTTTAAAATGCATTTCGAAATGTTTGTGTACGGCACGGACACGAGACGGCGTTGTCCCGTCTCCGGTATCGACGCTATTTTTAATATTGGAAAGTGATCCTCAGAGGCGGATCCGTAAAACGAATTAAATGAGATAAATTAGTTGTGGCAGGATGGGTTCGGAAAGCGTCATCGTTAATAATAACAGAGACGATTAATAAAAATAATAGTAATAATAATAAGAATTGATTTATACATACAGTAACAACTTACTTTTATAGGTACTATTTATGGCAAATTGACTTATACAGCTTGAGGAAAAAGTACTGTATATCGCTTGCAACTTTTCAATGATCAATTTAATTAAAAAAATTCTTATATAATTACTTCATACGATATTTGATTACTTGATAGCATTGCTTTTTTTAAAGTTCACTATTTTAGTGCAAGGCCAACTAATTTTTTTTTTTTTGCATATTTGAATGACATTTCCTTCTTGAATATAATGATATGCAATTTATAGCGAATTGTATAAGGAAATTTACAAAAAAACGGGTAAAAGTCTTTATGATTCCGTGCGATAGCTCCATTGTCTTTATTTAATAAATTATTTTCTTATTTTATTTACATTGCTCAATTAATGGACATAAAAGGTACTTGCATCTGTTGCAAAATCAAGCACTTCCTGCTTGTGCAGCCTTATTTCCTATAAATAATGGCGTTCTTAAGCACATATGGTTTTAACAAGATGGTGCTCCCCCTCATTGTACAGCAGAAGTAAGAGAGTACTTAAATGAGGTGTTGCTTGTCAGGTGGATTGGTAGAAGAGGTCCTATGAAATGGCCTGCCATAGTTCTCCAGGTTTACATCCCCTGTCTCCTTTTTTTAATTGGGGCTTGCGGCATTTTAAAAACTGAAGTCTAAGTTTATATTAAAGAGTTTCCGCGTTACGATTCTAGTCTATATTCAAGATGATAATTATTGGAAATTTCAGCATCAATCATTTAATGCTCTTTGTTTTCTTTCTCCATGTGCTCTTCGGTTGAACAATGATATTTAGAAACTCGTCAAAGATAATTTAAAAAAAAGGACTTAAACGTAATTGAATAGTGCGTTGCAATGCACCTTCTAAATTTTATATTTAAGATTCTTAAAATCTCTCATAATTATGAGAATACTCTCCAACTTTGCAGTTACACGAAGCATCTAATATCACACCCCGTATTTTATATTGTCACGAACAGCCGAACTAATAAAGCAAAAAGAGAACTGGAAAGCATCTCTCTTCATAAACAGACGTTGCAAGCATCGAAGCGTAACAAAATATTCGTTGAAAATCAGTCCGGGAGGTGATGAACATCCGGTCGCCGAGCGCACCGGCAAGAGGAGTGAGAAGCCCGCTAACCAACCGACCACCGTATTATGTCGAAGCGACACTCTACCGGATATGTTGAAATAAGTGGTTTTGACGCGTTTCGAATTAGCTCGATTAAATTCCCGCCATCACCACGACCGGCGCGCAACGTAGGCGGAAGGGCGCTGCCACCCACGCGAACGGGAACGTATACTCTGCGAGGCGTCCCATTTCGGCCGCTAATTCGCTCGAGTTAGATTGAATACGCGGAATGTATAACTTTCCGACGAAACGGCTAGGAAGTAGGAAGCCAAAACTTCGCCACAAGCTCCTGGGCTCTAATTAATCATCACCTATAGTGATATGTATACAGGTATACATAGATATTACTTATACTATACTATTTATTGACAATATTGCAAGCCTATAATGATACATTGTCAAAAGGAATATACTATATTCCCTCCATTAATGACGCCCTAAAGAACAAATTTTAACTTTTCTTAAAAATATAGGTAATTTGAACGCTATAAATGTTTTATTAAATGTACTTTTATTCTCAGCAATAAACCTTCAAATAAATTAAATATGTTTTAATATCCCAGCGTCACCTTTTCTTTAGATTTATCAAATTACAAAGTATGAGCAAAAGTAATAAATCCCCATCAGCATATCGATATGTAAGATCAAGATGAAGCAAGTCGAAAAAATCGCCAATTCAGTGAAATACAGCTATCCACTTTCGATCCTTACAAACGGAAACCATCTAGCTTTTCTTTTGGCCTTTACATTACCCATCATCAATTCGCTTGCGTTCATTTATATCTCACTAAACTAAGTCACTTATTCGTACTTTGTGTCAATCTGTATGTGCTTGCAAATAAATTATATGAAGAAATATCATCGGGTCTACTAGCGGTTCTCAACAATATAGGGCTTGGTTTTTTCAATATTATTATTGAAACTAAACGTACAAAACAACCAATGTGGTTTGGACATGATTTTCTTTTTCGTAATAATTACCTTACGTGCTTCTAAATAGCATAAGCCGCTATTGTCAGGGACAATAGCAGCTCTACCGTTACGTAAATCAACAATGGAAGAAAACGTATTAGCAGAAACTGTGCTCGTATTGTTTTCAAATTTATTTTTACGTTGTATGAATGTAAAAAATACACACTAACAATGTATCCGTATTTCAAAGTATTGATTTGTAAAATAAAAAAAAATGCAGTAGAATCAGCAATAGAATTACTTTGGTGTAAATGGCATAGCCGGCAAACCAACTATCCAAAAAAGGCTCTATAACAACTTTTATTGGTTATGAACCAAGTCTGGGAATAATCAAATCTGCAATAAGTCGAGCAGGTTGCTGACTGGATTATAAGAAAACACCTGCTTTACTGTACCGATTTTGTACCTTACTGCAAACTCTCAATCGAGCAGACTTTAGAACGGTGACCAGTCTGCAAACAAACTTAACAATACACAGGTGCCTAAGAAAGTACGAGTATAGTACAGGAGTATTTAAAGGTGAACATTGAACGTTTATGTATATCATGTAACGAGGAGGTAGAAATAGCCTTCTGTTATTTTCTAATGTTCCGCATTAAAGCAACAGAAATTAACAAAGCTGGGAAATATAAATTTGCCGAAAATTTTGCCGGAAAAGGTGTACTTCACAGGCTATTGCGTTTAGTTAAAGGAACTAATATGCTTGTGTAAAGCAAAATAGATAAATACATAATAATTGATCTGAAATTGTCTACACAATTACTCACAAAAGTATACGGGCGGTTTCCAATTTGTTATAAAAAAGCCATCAAGATGAAGTTATCTCCTGCCCTAATTTTTCTGCAATGGTTTTTAAATTTCTCTTTAGTATATCAATGTAATAAATGTGATCCATTTTGCCACCAATAAACTCTAATTTTCCAACACCAGCCGCCGCCATGGATCCATAATTGAACCACCTCCGTCTTTCACAGATTTCTTGTAGATTTTCGTAATTAAATAGTGTACTTAGAGGGCTCGCCACACAAATTTTCTTTTGGAGGTGTCAATTGAAAAACAATTCAAATTTTCCCTTGTCAGTCCAGATGACCTTATTCCAAACTTCGTTAGACTGATTCACATAAGTGGTAGCAAACTCCAACATTTTCCTTTTATTAATTGTACTAACCCAGGCCTTTTTTCTGGCTCACGTTCATTATAGCCACTGTTTCCTATCAATCGACGAATAGTTTCCACACTGATTGTGAGTGACATTCCTGTGACTGTTTGCAAGTCTCCTCAAAAATAGATTCTTTTTTAGTTCGCTTCTCACCGCGTTAATATGCGTTTGGATATTCAGTGCGCGGCCAATTAGTTAAATTATTGTGTACAGCAAACTTATGTATGATATCCTGTATAATACTGTGCTGAATGAGGGTATCCATGGTAATTTTTCTTTGTGGATACTCTTTTTCACTTAAATATGAAATTACCTGGCTCTCTGCGGGACTTCTTTCCTGAAATTTTAGCATATTGTTCTGGTGGTAATATAACTAATAAATGGAAGAACAACCTTCACCGATAAAGTTCATCGAATGACGAATGATACTGCATGGAGTTAGGTGATTCTCCGGTTGTTTTGTGCTTATTAAAATGCACATTTGTATGTGTGTTTTATAAATCTTCTTCTTATGTTTGTTATTTTCATATTAAATTTGTGCTAAATTAAGAATATTAATAATAATATACCTGGATTTATTTAATATAATAAATAAGTGTTAAAATTGGTTAGAGCGCAGCAGCAAAACGCTCTATCTGCATATTAGTTTTACATCATTAGTACATCAATGTACTTATGTCTAATTACATGACAAAAAGATTGGTAAACATATATAACGATAAATCTACCTAATAATGATGAAGTAGGTAAGTAAGCTGCTGCTCGAATTGGATTTGTTAGAGGATCTCCGATAGATATATCAACGTGTTTTTTTTTATTAGATCTAATGGCTTTTAATGGTTTTTATACGCTCTAATGGCGTGTACTTTTCATCACATTTAACCTATGTTTTATTAATTTAAGATATTAACAATAAGAAACCATTTTCTTTTACGATAATCTGATTGAAGAAGCCAAGTTCATAAGCTTAGACGAAAATGATATAAAGGAATTAATTCCTATATATCGGATAATAAAAACATTTCTGAGCAAGTATAATATTTACATGCAATTGTGCAAGGTAAGTTAGAATATACCAGTCTTCGATTAGAAGACTTTGTAATGAAGGATTTCTAATTACAGTTATTTAACGCATTGTGGACTAGTTATTTCCATTGAAAAGACTCCTGAATTTGGATCGATTGTAAGTATTTTGGTAGTTGTGCGTTATGATTTTAAGGTAAGCATTACCATTCTAACATTTTGCTCCAAGTTTAGTGCTGATAATGCAAGTAAACGATATTCTTAACTGGAGACTAAAAGTAGTTTTATTAGTATGCTGTTAAGACAACATTTTTCTTGCCTTAAGAAGTTTTTGTCTTGCGGATATTCAAAACATAGATTTATTTGGGCCAAGACAAATTTATTTAAGGCATTTTTCTGTGTGCATAAACTACTGTTGGAAAGAATACTCCAAGCAAAAAGGTTTTAGTTTATTCGGGCAACGTCAATACTGTGCTGATTAAGTACAAAATTCTATCTTAAGTTTCACACTAAGTATAACGCTATAACAGCTATTATTAACTCTCCACAAAGGGAATCCATGCCAGAAGTTACTGCTTAGTTATCCTAGTTAACTTATTTTAATTAGGTAGATGAACTCTGTGACATTTACATTTATCTCATCCTGTTTTCGCTCTTGCACTCCAGAGCATGTGCTAAATAGAAAATAATTCTTTCTTCAACAAAAAAAAAATAATTTTTATCATTGTTATTGGATCTAGGTGATCAAAAATCATTTATGTGGAAAAAAAATATGATATCTATATAATACAGCCGTTAATTAGTAAGGTTTTATTATATTATTCTTACTATCAGTACCGCATAGTAAAGTATCAGATTAAATCACGCAATTTAAGCATATCCACAACGACTGACACCCAGACACGGGACACGGGGAATGCGACCGGCAATAACAACGGCGGCAACGTCGGCGCTGCCGCGGCACCAAAGCGCGACAAACAGTCGCCGCCGTGCTGTGTGGCGGGGCGAGGCGAGGCAAGGAGCGATGCGGCACGACCGTTGCTTGGCAACTTTGCGGCAGTCGTTTGTTCGGTGCGGTAGGTTCATGTCACTCTTTCATCTGGTCGCGCCAACATGAATAATTTCGAACTCATAAAAGCCGTCCGTGCCAGGAAACCGCTCTGGGACAAATCAACGTGGGACAAGGTGGATGTGGTCGCCAGAGAAGAATTATGGAACGAAGTGGCCGAGAACATGGACGTCCCTAGTACGTATAACACTCTTCAAAATCAAAAATATTATAACAAATTAAGTATAACTTACGTGGAAAAGTTTTCAAATATTCTAAGCTAACGGTTATACATTATATACGCATTCTGTATAATGGTGAAATAAAAGCATTTGCGTGGGTATAAGCTATTGTATAGTCCATGATTCTGTGTGATTCTACCTAAGAGTAAATACACCCGCAATAACAAACGAAGCAGTAGGCTGTAGGTGGTTCTATTGCTGCAATGAAGGTAATTCTGAACCTGTCGCTTCTTCATATTTATAAAAATGAAAGTGCTAAGTCTGCAGCCTACAGACTTACGCACAGCCAAGCACCAATAAGCAAATCGCATGGTGCCCGCTATTATCAGTTACTAGATAACCTAAAAAGTAAAATCTCCTCACAGGGATGCCAAATATTACCATGGTTCGAAAACATCACCTGAATGACAATTATAAGGTAACAATATCAGATAAGAAGGCCTAATATGCCCACTGGTAAGGGCGGACTCAAACGCTCGGGTATGCTTATTACTCCAAAATTGATAACGAAGTAGGAGCTGGAAAATATGGAGAAACTCCATAAAGGGCACTTAAGTTAGCACCTGCAAACATGACAGTGTTCCATGTTAATTTCTTTCTGAGAAGTAGAGAAACCGACCTGGGTTGTTAGCCACATTGTTGTAAAGGGGTATGAGGCGGCAGACTATCTGGCCAGACGAGGATCATCAAGAACTTTTATTGGAGTGAGATCTACATTTAGTGCCACCAATCCGCGAGTTACAAAATCCATCAACGAATAGTTACAGAAGTCCACTGAGTAAAATATATTTATTGCCGTGTGTTATTAAACATTGACAGTGTCGAAAATATTACAAAATGGTACACAATGAATAATATAATGATTACAACAAAACTTAAGGATAACGAAGCAAATACCATAAAAGTCAGGACATTAAGAATTTATTCAGACTATAAAAACTTATCTAAGAGGAAGTTATAAATGGCATGTTTAAAAGTTTTTAAAATTACAATGGTTTTATAATTTATATTTAAAATGGGTTTATAACACGGCCCAATCTCAAATAGTGCAGTGCCATGTGCAGATCATGGAGATGTGATCATTTCTAGCTTTTATTTTTTACATTTTGACTGGTTTTTCTCTTATTAATATTTCGAGGATGAACAACGACATTAGTGTTAATATCCGTAGTTGTTTGAAAATTCTGCGACATGGTTCTATAGTGGACTCACACTGGCCAGACATGCCAAGACCTTCTTCTGAATCAGGAATATCTGCAAGGATGAGGGGGAGCAACCGCAGAAGATAATAAAATAGCGCAAGCGTGATTCTATGCAGGAGAAGTAAAAGAACCTTAAAGCTTCTAGATCACAACAATGACACACATTTTTAACAGCATAAAATGCTCTGGATATATGCCCTTAAATTCACGCAATGAGCGTGCCATTTTAGGTTCAAATCGGCTAAGATATCTACATAAACACTTTGTGGAAGGTATTTCCAGGATTGATTTACTATAACATTTTAAGTAGAAACTAAATGGATACACAGAGTAACCATTCCTAAATTTAAAAAATTCGATTTTTCTCCGTAGAACTTCAACTCCTGGTGGTTACAGCGCGGGATCATGTTGCTTACTATAGAATTTGCCGCGCCCGATAGATAGATACGTAGTTTATTAGTTAACTTGGTTGATTTCAAGACAAAAACTCACTCAATAAATAATAACATTTTTTAAGCAAAAATAGTTTCACTGTAAGTGCAGACTGACAGCTTTTACATCATTCAAACACACTATCCCTTATCCCGTAATGATACAGTCTATCAAGCAATATCTTATGATATCTTGAAGTGTCAAAAATGATACAGCTGCTGTCGTCATCATACAGCATGACGCCGCAAGCATTGGCCGATGGCGGATGCATAAAACAGAAATAGTGTATAGGTTCCAATATCGAACCCTATGGCATACCGTATATATACGTCCCGCGTATCTGAGAAAACCTGTGCCTGTGATCGCCTGATAAGAGCAAGGTTTCTATTACTGATGGGCTCGAAAATTCTAGCGCAGATAGATACGTACATATATGAGCTGCTCTCAAGAATGATAGGTCTAATTCGAGAGCGCCTTCTAGAACAAAAAAGGCCACGTTGAAATAATCTTTATGGCAACACCACTTCTAATTTAATTGAATGATTCATTAAAGTACAGAAATCTAACCAGATACTTCTCTCTTTTTCTTAAAGATGGCATGCCACGGAAGAAACCTCTAAAAAATTTTTGTCACTTGACTGGATCGTTGTCTTAAACCTTTTTGTTTTTTCTTACAGAAGACATTGTGAAAACCCGCTGGAAGAACTTAAAAGACACCTACCGAAAACTCTTACGTAAAATGTGCGTCGTCGGGAACTTCGATAATCCAAAGTGGCCTTTCTTCAAAGCGATGGAATTCATCAAAGAGATAACCCTCAGCATAAAACCCAAGAACACCGATATAACGCTGAGGCGAAACGAACCGCAGCTCGAAGCCGACTACTCCCTCACACTACTATCTCCTTCCGTCAACGACGATGGACCTCTAGATCCTCTTTCTTTCACGCAAAAATTAGCTCGACAACAGTCTCACTATCAACAAGCGGCGAACAGGGGAGTAAAACGTGCATCCGAAGAGGACGATGTGGATATTTTAGAAATGGATAGTTGCGGAACGGAAGACACACTCCGTTCAAAACATCCTCCGTCACGGACTAACTTACAAGATGATGATGATTATCAATTTCTAATGAGCCTACATGCGCACTTAAAACATGTTCCGATTAAGAGAAAACTAATGTTACGGATGAAAATTGAACAACTGATTCACGATGAATTGTATGTCAGCTCTAACGCCAGTACACAAACGAATATTTCCCGGGAATCTAATGTCAAAATCAAGTAGGAAAGTGCGCGAGTTATTCTACCTAAATGAAACTGTGATTTTGCCAAAAATGTACATATTTGTTGCAATCACACAAGTATGACTGCATAAAGGTGCAGAGAGGCTTGATAGCAGGTAGAGGTTAGGTCTCCAGAGTGATAACTGCTAATGTGTATAATAATGCGAGTAGTCCCTGAAAGTTAGTGTTCTTTCAAACCGTAGTCTAAGCACTACACGGTTCTCGAGAGTTTTACCCTCAAATCAATCTGCACCCTCAGGTTAAGAAATTAGGAGACTGCAAGTAATGTACAATATAAATAATAACATGAAATCAGTTAAATATATATATACCTATACCTATTTGTAAATATTTGTAACTTTCAAAAAAGACTAAATATGTGTAATTGTTCTTTAGATTTGTATTTGTAGTACATATTGAATGCAAAATATATCCATTGTATTAAGATGTGTTTTTCACTTTCCTTTAATTTATGTAGATTTAGTATTAAGGATCTTAAATAATCCTAATAGCAAATAATGATAAAGAGATAAGCGATTAGGATCAGCAATAATATCTTAATTACAATATTTTACCCGTAGGCTTGCTTATGTACTTCACTTACTTAAATAAACTTCGCGGTACACAAATTCCCTTAAATTTCCCTTGTTAAATATGAGACGATGTAGGAAAACTGTTACTACTGATTTCATATGTCTTTAAATAGCAGTTAAAGAAATTAAAAAGTTTATCCCATATGTTCTTCCTGTTGAAACTCAATAGACATACAATATTAGAGGGGAGCGGAATTGATTCGGAAATTAAAAAACTGTATAAAAAATTAATACTATCTATATTATGCATGCAAGAAATATATGATTTAAACATGCATAGACTTCTCCACATGCACGTGATGGCGACTCAATTAAGTTCATTCTATATAAGTTGGCTTTAGTCTAGCCATAGTCGCACGATAATGACGTGAAGTACAATATTCCGTATACAAAGACTGGGATCTTACGCTTGCATGTAGAAAAGCGTATTGCGTCATCGTATTTTTCCAATATATATCCAATCCGTTCGAGAAAATGTTTCGCCTGGGAACATCTATGACGACCGCCTGACAGAGAGCAGGTAGATATTCTTGTCCCGAAGTAATACTTTGCTTGGCCAATTGATCTACATCTACCAGTTCGTTTGGTTGGAGTCCTGAATGGCTTTTAACCCAATAGAAATCTATTTGTCTCAAATGCAGTTTAAAGATCTTTTAAAATGTTAAAAATATTTACGATAGTTGGATGCATATTGTAAGGGTGTTTATCTTGATAAAGCGCTTTTAACACGCTCATTGAGTCGGTCATAATTACTATATGCTTATAATTCGTCATTAATCCATATTTGAGCGCTTCTAAAATTGCAATCGCCGTAAAGATACCAGCTTCGGGATCCAGCCTAAATTTAGCTTTAATATCTTTGCCTTCAGCATGCGTAAAAAAAAGCACAACCACATCCTCCAGCACTTTTAGACCCATCGTTGTAGATTGTAGATTAATAAGGCATCTCTCAGTTTGTTGATGATTGACAAGAATAGGTTTCGGTCATGATTTATTTGGTCAATGTATTTTGGAAAGTGAACGTTGAGAAATAAAAAGAGGGCAAAATACGATAAATCAAGAATGGCAGGCGCACACATACGTGCCCGAGCAGGGGCTGTCTGCTGGAACGCAGCAGCTAAAGGTGGCGAGTCTCTCTTAGCCCAATATGGGCTTGCCAGGTCATCAATAGAAAGTCTGTATAATTTATCTTTTAATGGTTGCAACCGCTTTGAAGTTAATTTAAATATATATTTAGCGGCAAGGTATTTACTGCGCCGCCACGGGGGTACATCTCATAGCCCCCACACACAGTCTTAACGCTTTATATTGGACTAAATCCACCCTGTGTAGATTATTTTTACTGGTGTTTGAGTATATTGTGCAGCCATAGTCTATTACAGATCTTATAACGGCTTTATAGATATTTATAGAAATGTTGAAATCAATACCTCATGAAATTCAGGCCTTTTGCGCATTTTGCTATTACTGCATTAATATAATTTGTCCACTTTAACTTGTGATTTATATGTAGCCCAAGATATTTCACATCCTGCCGTATCGGAAACTTACACTGACCTAACTGTATTTCACCAGTAGGATAAAAAGCAGTTTCAATTTAACGTAGAAAAGTATTTCACTTATTGCTGACCTTTATTCACATTCATAATAAAGATACTAACCATGTAAATGTATACCTAACATTTATATAAATTCACAGAAAACTTGGATGTACAGCCACGTAAAGCAATTTAAAATGCTATTCAGATTACGTTATTTTTAGATAATGTTATCTTCAATTGTTTCGTAATCATAAGTTTAAATTACTTTTACTATGTACCAAATATATAGTTGCAGGAATATTAAGTAGTTAATAGATTTACTTTGCTAATTTCTTATTAAAATAACAAAAATACTCTTAAAAGATATTTAGAATGGGGTCAGGAACCATTTTTTTATGTGAAATTTAAGTTTGGAATAACTATCCTTATTCTAGGTTTCTCATTTGTGAGATTACTATTTTTCATGAAGAAAATAAGTTTAAAAATATATATTAAAAAATTAAGGATTCTGTTTCGACCAATTAAAAATTAGCGATTTTGCGTTCGCTGATTGATGAGTCCATGAGTCTGTGTCCCGCCTTCGCTGTTAGTCAATGTGTCAAGCTTTCAATTGTGACATAGTGTTTGCATCATTTATTCACATCCCATACTTTTGCTGCTGTAAAATTGTTTTAAACAATGTCAAAGAACAAAACATTTCTTCTACCAGCTTGTAGCAATACAAGCGAAATTACTGAGAAAGTTAATTTTACTACCATTAGATTATGCAAACGTACAGTATGGTTTCAGCTGTCAAATTTTGGTCAATAACCATGTCAAAGTTAGCATTTAATACAAGTTGTCTGTGTAAAATGGCATATTTGAATAAGACCTATAGACAATAATGGTGCCATAAAAATTATCTCGGCAGCTTTCGACAATTTAATACTTAATTCGCAGTTTATATAAAATATAGACAGAATCATTAAATAACCGTATTATACTGAGCATGCCAAAAAATCACTAGTTTTTTATTGGCCGAAACAGTATGAAGTCTTCAAGACGTCTAATTTTCATTTTTTGATATGAATATGAAAATTAAATGTCGAGCTAACGAGAGCAATCGTCATCGTATAACAAAATAACGAAGTATATTAAGTCACTTTTCCTATAATATGTTGGAAGACTTGACCCTATTAGCTTTGCACATATAGTTTCCAATTTGTTTGTGAATGTTTTTTAAGGTTACAACTAATAGTTTTATAGAATGGAATTTCAAATTACTAACTAGAAATGTACACACTGACAGAAATTATTCCCTAAATCGAGAAACAATTTTTTTAAACTTATTTCTTTGTTTAAAAAAATATTTATATGGCTCTATTGAAAACTATCAAATCTTTAGTGTAAAGTATATAGGTTTTATTAAAAGAAATGTAAAAAATCTAGACAGTCTACTGTAAAAAAAAATCATCACCTGTATCAACTACCTGTCTTTTCGGCTAACGGTTATTTGCGAAACTTAACTTTTTTGTTAGTTTTAATTTCTTATAAATTTCGTATTATGGTCTACTTTGTTTGGGCTGGTGTTGCTATTTTATTTCTTATTGCTGTTTCCAATTACATTTTTTTTTATGTTCTTTCTGAATGTTTCTATCACCTTAGTTGTTATTGCTGCATTTATTCTAATAATGCTTCAAAGAGTCCTTCCAATTGTAGTCTTTAGGCTTTCACGGCCGTCGTTGCTGACTGCTCTTCGGTTCTCGGGTTCTCTGCCGTGTAGAAAGTTTGAATTGCTTGACGTTGCGATCATCTTGCCGTGATCTTCTTCGGAAGTCGCTTTACTTCTGAAGAAGATCACGACAAGATGATCGAAACGTCAAGCAATTCAAACTTCCTTCAAATTGTTGCCTTCTAATTTAATACTTTACTGTTCCTTCACTTATCCTCCGCAAACGCATCGTCTCGCTTAGATTTATATTAGATTAGGGTTGGGATGACCACAAGCACCTATTTCACCGCGACTTCCTCAAAGCTATTGCAATTTGTAATATATAATTTAATATTTCTCTTGTTATTTTTCTCATACACTGTAAATTTACCTCTTTTTATTTCTTGTACTTCTGTATGTACCAAGATCCACATCATTGTCAATACGTAAGGTGAAGTATTATCCTTGTTAACCGAACCATTATACCCGCAAAATTATACAGCGTCGTATTCCGTCGGAAAGCCATTGCGAGTGGGTATTTACATCATTCGAGCTGTATGTCAGCATAGCCCGCACACATTCCAATCCGTAGTCAGCTCGGGCGGCGACGATATATACGGCGACCGACCGCGTTGAGCCTTTGACAGAGACAAAACGTACGAGAAATGCAATGAAGTTATCCGACAGCGAGAAAGAGCGACGGCGGCAGTGACGGAGGAGGAAGCACAAGAAGAACAGAAGCGGGCGTCCCTTCCCTACATCGCTGGTGCTGCCGCGATTGTCTGGAGCCGACCGAGTAAACAAACCAGTCCGTTATTCTCTCCGATAGTATTCCCGCTCTCGCTATTGTTCGGGAGGCGAAATTCCCGATTCAGATATTGCCGCTCTCCGGTTTCACGTAAAACAAAAGGAAAAAGACGATGCTTCGCGCTTCAGACGCTACGCGATGGTTAGGTTTTCTTCTCCATTTTTTTTTTGTGCTTCGCTGTATGAGAGTTGCAGCAGTTTTCATTCACCGTACATTTTTAACGGTAATGCGGTGGTCGAAATAAAAAATCAAATAGTAGTGCACGCTTAATAGAGGCTACTGTAGAAATGGTGAAGATCCTACAGAATAGACACACAAATATATATTACAAAAAAAAAACTATGATTAATCCTATACACTTTCAAACACCTTTACTACAAACTTCACTACACTGGACGCAGGTTTCAATAGCACAGCCACCATCATCAGCACTGAAACTGGACTGAGTAACTACACTATGCCAATTTATACCTAAACAACAAAAGGAGCAGTATGCATAATAATCAGTAAATACTTAGAAGTATAAGTAAATACTAGATTTAGATAGATCTAATTAGGCTAACCTTGCATCGCGACCTATTCATCTATTGTGCCCCCTTACATCAGCTATAAGCTGCTAGGGTTTGCCCACACCTATAGCTCCCCATCAAGTCTGAGAGCTTTAATAAATTGCAATAGCTGAGATGGTTTCAGAGAAGGTATTTTTCCCTCGTCTATGACATCGTTGCTAAGATGATTAGCACGAGTTTATGTGATACCAGTGCAGTTAGATATCAGGTGTTCCGAACTTTCCTCTTCCGCCCCGCAAAACCTGCAGTCGCTATTCTGTTTCAGACCTATCTTTGTCATGTGTTCCCCAAGGTGACAATGCCCACTAAGAAAACATGTCAGGATACGTAATCTGTTTCTGCTTGGTTCTAGCATGATTTCTGCTCTTTTCTTATTGTAATTTCCAATGAATATCTTGGAATGTCTCAGACCAGGGAGATTCTCCCAGAGGGAAGCTCTAAGTTTCTCCTCTCTGTCTTTGAATTCTTTTTGTAGGTGCTCATCCCTATGTCGCAGAACAGCTCTGGTCCCACAAACGAAGTTGCGACGGCCCTCCTTCCTAATAAATTAGCTTCCTCGTTGCCGCTGATTCCAGTATGTCCAGGTTCGTGTTCTGCAGAACAGGCCAACATACAAATGGTTAATTCTAGTAACACTAGCTGTTAAGAACGCGTTCAATACAGCAGCATGGGACCTGATTTTGCTGGCTCTACAAAGGAAAGGAGTCTCAGAACCGATGGTAAACATCGTAACAGCTATCTGGAAGACTGTTCCATTTTGATGGATAAAAAAAACCGTATGACCATCTATGCGGGCGTCCCACAGGGCTCCATTTTGGGAGCTTTGCTTTGGAATTTCCTGTACAACGGCTCTGCCCGAGGGTTGTAGCACTTTAGCTTACGCGGACGACCTGGCGTTGGTGGTGGCTGCTAGAAATAAAAGTGAACTCCAGTGGAAAGCCAACGAGACTCTGGAGCGGGTGTGGGAGTGGATGGGTTGCCATAGGTTGGATCTTGCCCCACAGAAGACCGCATGTGTGATCCTCAGAGGAGAAAAAGGAACAGCTCGATGGCACTTAGTATGCGAAGGAAAGAAGTGTGTTACCTACCTTGGCGTGACCGTGGGTCAGGGGGCTCAATATGATGAACACATTAAAGCTGCAGCCCTTAGAGCGAAAGAGAAGGCAGCGGAATTAATGCGGGCGACGGGAAATATTGGGGGCCCTAGTTATAAAAAGAAACTAGTTTATTACAATGTCGTCCAATCGATTCTTCTCTATGGAGCACTGGCAGGAAAGCGCTAGAAAAACCGCACATGTGCGTCGACTAATGAAGGCTCAAAGAAAGTTTCTTGTTAGGGCCACGAGCTCCTGCAGGAGCGTGTCTTTCTAGGCACTGCAAGTCATCGCTGGCGTCCCACCGATACGCCTTCTGGTCGATGAACGAAAAATCATATATAGCAGTACCACCGATATGGGAATAACCAAAAAGGAAACGCGTGAGAATACACTCCAGAAGTGGCAAAGTAGTTGGAGCGCAACTGTTGGCGTTGCGCAATGGACCAAAGAACTGATCCCGCAAATAGATGGCTGGGTCAAATGCCGGCACCGGCGAATCACCTACTACCTTACACAGGTACTCACGGGTCACGTATGTTTCAAAAGCTATACTAAAAGGATACTAAAAACCAGCAATGACGCATGCAGATATTGTCCCGAACTGGATGCAGCGGAACATACACTCTTCGTGTGCCCAAGGTGGGAGGCAGACCGTCAAGTAACAGATAGTCAGCTCGGAAAAAAAAAACGATGTCAGCTGGAAATATGACTGCCCTCATGGTCAAGTATGTCCTGGTACCCGGCATAGTGCAACTTTGTTTTCTTTGCGTAGGTTATTTCATCTACCTACGATGTCCAGATTGATTAAGGCATATGCAATGACTTTTGACATATAACGTCAGAACAAGTGAAAAAGAAATTAAATAATATGAAGAGGGTGATCAAAAAGAAAACTGACCAAAACACAATAGGAAACAAAAAGATAGTTCTGAAACCGTGGGAAGAAGAACTTTCAAAACTTTTTAAAAATATATATATACATATATATATATGGACAAGGAGTCTTTGCCGAAGAAATCATCCATTTACTCATATATATATATATAATCTGGTTGTGGCAAACTGATTTGTTCGAAGGAAGTTAATATTTGTTTTACAATATACAAATTGGCATAAAAATACTAACTAATATATGGTGCAAACGTTAAAAAAATCTCTTTGTGCTTTTATATCTATGGATTGCATTTGTTGCCTCACATGTAAATCAAGTTTTTCAGTGTATTTGTCTTCTATAGTAAAAAACTGAATACACAGCTAATTGCAAAAATCTACTATATCAACTTTAAATAATAATCTTTATAAAATAATGAGTTGCAAACACATCTAAATATCCGGCAACTGACTTAATGTCTAATTGTAAGACATAAGAACTAAATCATTCTTATATAATTCGCTAACGGTAAGAGGTAGAGAAAAAGTTTTAAGACAAAAACTGTTTGTATGAATGACTTTCATTAAAGAGACAAGAACAAAAATGTTCAACATATTTGGGATTAATAATAAGTTCCAGGGATTGTTTGATTATGTATCGGACCTGTAGTTATAATGTTAAAATCGTTTCTTATTTTGATTCGGTACCCGCGTTTGGGACAATTAAGGAAGTTTTTAAAAAATATACCAGAATATCGATTTAATTGATATAATATATTATATTAATATAATAAAACTGACATACGACTAGAAAAACTTTGAATTTTATTAATTTTAAAATAAAAACTTGCAATATGAATACAGGTATAGTTGCCGTCACGATATTTTAAAATGACATCAATTTGTACTAATCGGATTATAAGTGTTACAAGGGTTATAAAACGTTTACAGTTATTTGTCTATTGAGGAGTATTTAATTAAACATAATTAAAAACCAATCCATAGTTACTACACAAATAAAGAGAATGACATGACTACAACGACATCTATACAACAAGTGTATAGATGCCCAGCGTCCCCCACAGGTCTATGCACAGCATACAGAACACTGCAAGAGTAGTCATGTCATTCTCTTTAGCTTGCTTACGGTGCATATACCGCAGCACGGGAGAGGTGTCGATTGTGCCTTGCCTATGGTACGCTGATGAGTTGCTAATAAGCACGAAACAGCGCTGTCCGTACCTGGCGGGACACAATCGACATTGACTCTGATGTGTGAAAGTCTGATTTCGTTTGAAATTTAGATTCTTCGTACTACACAAATAACTCATTAGTGTAAATGTAAAGTGTAATATTATAAAATGTAATTAAAACCTGTAGCCGCTTTTAAATTTTTCATAATATATAATATATATAATAAGAACAATAGTGAACCCTTATAATCCAATTAGTACGAATTCAGGTCATTTTAAAATATCCGGACAGGGACTATAAAAATAAAATCGAAAAACAACAAGAAATTATTAACCACAAATTTTGAGTCCGGCACTGGGTATTTACAAACGACCCGTTGACGTATATCTCTGTGTGTGTATGTGTTAGTGTTCAGTACGAGCCGGATGAGCGAATCGAGACGTTTTAATTGATGTCCGGAATGGGCAAAGCGGCACACAGCAGATGACCGCAGCCATCCAAAGTTACGGCCGTCGGCAACCGCACGCCGCTCAAATTGTTGAGTTCACCTCTGAAATACTACTACAACGGACCTGATTAACGAGATAAGGTGCTCGCGCGCGAGCTATGAAATCTGCATACTGGCGGCGGCAGCTATTTCCTTAATGGCATACGCGAAGACCTAAACACGTGTTAAATAGATCCGGTTTTCGAGCGCGAGCGTCTTAACTCTTCTTTCCTCTCAGTTGCCGCTATGTAGTACGTATGTTGTATACGAATATAGTATATACTTCGAATACTACGGTATATAAAATACGAGCTGAGATTACAATGACGTCAATTAGGAGGCGTTAAGCAATAGGTGGAAATCCGTACACGTTGTTTACTACAACACGATGAAATATTATAACGCACGGGATGTCGGCTCGCGATTTCAAAAATAGATCACCCCGTGTGTCATTTTTTATTAACGTAACAGCTGCCACCGAATTATTTCTCACACGTTCGTCGTTCAAAAAGGTACGATCATGAGATCCCCGTTGGAAAGTACGACTAACATTATGGACGATTTATGATTTAGCGCTTCGGAGACAACAACGTTTTAATTAAACTTTTGAATATATTAAGGAGGAGCGCATCACAGCCGGGCGAATATGACAGGCGATATAAATGCGTTCAATTAGTCAGTGCCACGACCGCCTACCGTTTCCGTTGTATCTTCTGCAGCAGTATGTTCATATAGAAAGGTAAGTATTTAAATCGTCATTTTCACCCTCACACCCTCAACTTATTGTTTACAATAAAACGCCAGCTTAATGCCAATATCCGTATAAATATTCATTGAAAACAAAATAAACAATGTGTCAACAATATTAATATCATCTTTCATCTTTAGAGAAAGGCGTGGAATTGCTGTTACAAAATATCTACTATCTAATAATGCAGCTTATATAACTTTAATATATGAAGAAGTAAAGGGTCTTATTTATTCCATTCTTTATTTACGACTTTTTCTTTCCTTCTTCATACATTAACCAAAACCTGCATTCACAAGGATGGATTTCATGAGTTTATATAACGTTGCTTAGGTATTGTCAAAAGGGGTAAAAGTTAACTAATTATGTTTAAAACTAAAACTCTTCCGTTAAACAAAAATAAAAGAAAAGCACGACCAAAATAAAATTATTAAACTGCTTGTGTGTCTTAAGAGGGGAGAATAGCAAGAAACGAAAGAAAAATTATATTATATATATTGTTACGAAACTTGTAGATATGTAATTCTTTTTAATTTTTATTCAATTTTTTAAACCAAGTCAACACTGTTTTTATTCTCCTTTCATACACTCAGCGTCATCTATTATATTCTCTATATTCTCATTAATTCCATAGATATGCCACAACCCATATGTTAGATGGCAGAGTTTTGGGTACACCGCAAACCAATCGGATGACTTAAAATTTTCAGTCGACCTCGGGACGTAATCTCAACCGATTATTATATTTATATAGCTTATAACACTTAAATATCTTTACTGTGACTGTACCAGTTATTCCTTAGAGAGATTTCAGTGTAGTTTATTTATTCAGAATTAAATAAATCTGATGAACAAAGAAATCTTCTAAAGATTCCCTCAGGGTAAGTAAGTTCTTTACTATCTTAGATACACAATAATAAGATTTCTAGAATCTTAATCCAAACTAAAAACTTATATTTCTCGTTTTAATATCATAAATAGAATTCTAATCTCCCGCTAAATTCCCGTCATAAAACCAAGTATTATCAAATCAATGCCAACTTAAACCGCTCATGAAATTAACCCACAGAATCAAATATAACCTCACATATCCAAATTATCATACAATAATATAACCTAACATTCCATTTACGCCTTTGACGCCAGTCATAGATTCAAAAGATGATAGAATCGCTTACTTCAAGTACGAAAACTGCTCCAGTATAATCCAAAAATTAATTCTTCAAAACAATCATTTCAGCTTCCAAATGGTGTTCCAACGATCTCACAGCAAACTTATATTGTGATAGAAATTTCAAAATTCTAGATAATTATACGAAAAGCAACCACACTCAGGAAAACCCGAAAAAGAAGTCCTTCACATTTGTTTTCAACAACTTAATATCTCCTAGACAAAAGGCACCCCAGCAACGATGAAAGATAGCGTTTCCAACGATACGACAGCATAAGAAACTCTCGTCGTATATTTATCGAAGGAACACATATGCCCTAAAATCAATGGTTACATGCATTTTTTTATTTAGATACGGAATAAGTAAGTTTTTAGTTTAAATTAACATACGTTGACAAAATAAATAAATAAATTAAAATACATTTACATAAATAATGTTATAGTTGATATTATGATTCTGTGGGTTCTGTTTAGTATGATATAACAGCAATATATTAATCTGCAACTAACCGTGTCCCCAAAATTCTGTTACGGCCATTAGAAGTTACCAAAAATGAAATTATTTAAGTTAAATAGTCACAAGCCGTCACCTCGTGAATTATGGAATTCCCCAAAAACCTTATTTATTTTACACTCTCAATTTTTTTCTTTGAGTTGTTGGAATTATTTCCTTATATCCGATAGAGCCAATGAAACAATCCCATGAAAAAAATAACATAGCATTTAACTAACCTTTCTAGAAAATCCTATGGAAAAAAACATGGGAATTAAGACCAAATATGATGTATTGGACATCACAGTGGTCAGACTGACAATCACTTATGCATCTCTGGTATGGTAGTTAAAGATGCAGCGGTAACTGCTATATCTGCACTCAACAACATACAGAGACTTGCTTGTTTAGGAAGAACAGGAGGAATGAGGATTACTCCTATAGGCCGCCAATTGAATACTCCCTAGATTCCCCTCCTCCTAATATGGTTGTAATGGGGAGGCAAGAACGAAGAATCTCAAATTGCATAAAAGTGGCAGATATGAAGGCTTGGGACATAATATATATATTGTCCATCATGTGGAAGGCAACATTTTGGGAATGAGATGATTTTGACATATTTAATCAACAGAAATTACGAGATGAAGATGACGGATCGTATAAGTTACTATGAATCCCAGAGACGGGCTCAGTAAACTGGTCTGCTTTACAGACCGTTCAAAAACCGAGAATAGGACTAGAGCTGGAATTTACAATGAGGTGAGAAATACAATGATCACAATTTCACCAGGAAAATATGCCAGTGTCTTTTAAACAGATGCATATGCAGTGTCTCATTGTGCAACAGAAATCAATGCAAGAGATTATAAAAACACAAATGGCCCTGCATTGAAAGAGACAGCAGGCGATATTAAGGCCATAAGTGAACTCCTGGATACAAACACGACTGGTTAGATTGCGAATCGAACGAAAAAGCCGGCGAGTTGGCCAGAAAGAGATCATCGATTTCCTTTATAGGCCTAGAATCTGTTGTAGGAGTATCCAGAAACACAGTCCAAGAGCAGGTAAGGAGTTGGATCTACGAGAGACACAAAGAACAATGGAACAACGCAATCGGACAAACTCATGGAAAGACCTTTATCAAAGAGGAAGAGAACTACCAAAGCTTAGTAGGCATCATCTTCGCATAGTAGCAGGTTTACTAGCAGAACATGGTGCACTGAAAGGACAGCTACAGAAACACAACAGATCTCAATGCACACTGTGTAATAGAATGACGGAGACCGCATACTACATCCAATGTAAATGCGAAGCTCTGGGCGCAAAAGGCAGGCAACTTTTGGCAAGCCAAAAATTAACCCAGAGGATTATTTCGACCGACTAGCCAGGGATCTATGCAGTCTAATACAGAGATATTGGAATGGCTGGCATAAGTTAATGAGATATAAATATATATATGAAGAAGCCAAGAAGCTGTAGTATTGGCGTAGACGTTATGTCATCTTTCCTTAATAAAATGTACTTATTATCATTATATGTATTATTAAACATTTCCAGCGCTGTATCATACACCACCCTCGTCTCTTCTAATAACGCTTCTAATTTTTTTTTTTTGCTTTTGCTGTACTCAGCTTTGCTTTTTTAAGAGCATCTCCATAGCACTCTCCTGGCACTAGTTCTGGTTCGTAAAGGACTCTATCTTAGGCTATGTTGTCAATCGTTAAACGTAGAAAGAGTGTCATAAATTCCAAACTCTAAAATCTTTTTTGTGGTCTTTGGAACACGAGCTCAAATCACATTATTCTAATTTTTGTTTAGATTTTTGGTTCGGCCATGAACACAATCTTTATAATAAGTGTTATTAAATAAATTAATAAAAAAACATCCTTTGAGTAAATGAAATAAAAAATCTTTTGTATTAAATCTTGATCTACTATCATCTGTTTAAGGTCGGAAGCTGCATTTTCTATATTTTCTTCTTGAAGTGTAGGTGATGTGTATATTATAATATTATATATCAATGGCAAGTAATACGTTTTACCAGTCTTTAATTAATCGATCAGATATACCAAAGACGCGTTTTAGTGGTGCATATATAAGAGCCGTATATATAAAACGAGGTCACCTGTTGTTTTCCGTTCGACACATCTCTTATGGAAGAAGGTCACCCTCTGCCCTACTTGCGCAAACCATTAAATTGGTATTGGATTATCTGAATGGCTCATTTACTCTTCGTTGAGAATCGTTAAGCTCCCTTAATTACAACTAATTATACAAAAACGAAAATTTAACGCAAGGGTTGATTTGTAGACATGCATACACAACGAAAGTAACTATCCATCGAATAATGAAGAGTGGGAAAATGTGTGTTACAACAACATTTACACCACTACAATGGTTTTTTGTATTAAAATTTGCTGCATATATTGCTCACATATTTTATTAATTACTGCGAAGGTGACGTGTACAGGTATCTCAGGAAGTATTTACAAAATCTCATAGAATTTAAGAGCGCTCTATCATTGCCTTCTTACCGATAGTAAATGAGTCTGCTATTCCAGAGGAATCAATAATTTTAGATGTGTGCCTTATCTTGGAACATTTAAAAGTCAAACCTTCACAAAATCAAAGAACATACTGACTTCAACTCATAGATTTTGCATCATCATTACAAAAAAATCAATCTGACTTTTAATTTGATATACCTACATAGATAAATTTAGATTTACAATTCTTACTGATAATTTAATTTTACTGCATGGAGTGTTATTTTGGTAATCAAAATGCATACCGCTTAAGTTGCGATTAAGAAATATCTAATGTTCTCTCACTAAATTTATTTATAAATGGGTTACGATCACAAAAGAAGTTATATCAACGATGGTAGAAAATAATTTGGAAAAATAATATATAGAAATAGGGAGCTCTTATATTATCCAAGACGATATCTTATATCCTATAAAATTTTTAAGTACACCCCATTCCATTTATTAAACTTTTAGAATCGTCAAAACTTATTTACGACTTACTCTGAATCCTAGAAAGATAGTCACTATGCCAATAAGTGACACGATGCCGCCCAGATATTTTATATATCAATATCAATAAAAGGGGCGAATACATATTTTATTCAGCAAACTTTATTAAAATATTTAATATGATAATTAATTTCCATGCGCATAATGTTATTATAAAGTGGATCGAATAATGAATGCCTGCATTAGCGTTCTGGTTTCGGTTTACCTACACTGCATCTGCGGTTGCCGCATTTGTGTGCGTCATCGACACTTCTTGTTTTTCAAAAAAGTTTCGCAGCAGTTACAAAATGTTTCATATTTCTGTATATTCAAAGGCCACGTAAAAATATGCACAATTAAAAACAAAAATTGACATGTTTCCCGGATTTAAAATTGAATATATTCCTTTCGTCGTGAAAGCATCGTATATCTAATCAAGAGATCTAAAAGTGCATTTTTTTCCTTACATTTTCCTCGATAAAACATTAAACTTCAGTTTACAATATATGTATCGCTTTGAGCGAATATTATTACAGGAAAGAAACTATGTTCTTGATTGAACAACAGAACGTTTTCAACATTCTTGAAAAGAATTATTTCTTTAACTTAATGCATACTTCTTTGATTTAAAGAAATTTAAAGAAATATTTCTCTGTGTGATACATTCCTCGGGCATCGTACAAATTATCCTTATAGCCGGATAACAATAAAAGTGAAAAAAAAATGTAGAATGGGAAAGGAGAAAAGAAAGAATAAAACACGAAGTTTCCAAATCATTTCAATTTTACTCCACACTCTCTCTATTTTACGTTTTAACACGTGTTGTCGCACGATTTATTCATTTAAAATCAATCGATACTTCTAGGTAGTAAGTAGCTTGAACGCCTGTTAACGAACTTTTGACAGATACGGACACATTAACGTACTACTCGTGTTTGCGTAGACATACAATACTAATCAATAGTTATTTACATATCAAGGTTGTAAAGTGACGTAGAGTCGAACGAGTTTGGAGACTGCGATAAGACACTTTCCAGTCGTGGTGCGTACAAACAATTTTTGGGCTATCACATGACTAAAATCAATTTACTTGCATTTATAATCTTCAGAAAACACATCTCTTATATTTTAATGACACATTGTATGACAGCTATTTTGACAACCGAACCCAGAAAAACTTCAGAATCTTCACAGAAGCGTACGCTAAGGTAACGGAAGTGACGGATGACAGTTTAATTCGGTTTGTACTTAGTGTACTCTACCATCCATGGACGGTAAAGTAATGGAAATGATGCGTTGGTCGTTCAATTGATAGTTGAATTCGGGAAAGTGGCACTTTGTATCTTCGAATAAGTGTAGTAAGGTTGTGCTTTCGGATGTGGTTGCTAAAAAACAATAAACAAAAAGCGACGCTATTTGACAATTGTAGACAACCAATAACAGACCCAACAAACAAAACAGCACTCTATTTGAATAACGCTGTAGTATGGCCAAATCAAAAACGAAAATTCAAAAATGAGAGAAAACATTAATGTTTCCATTTGGAAAAATGTAGTTGGTCGTTGTAACTTTTTTTGGGCCACACTGTCGACATGAATTTCCCATAGAAAAACTCCCAGCCAAAAATAAAAATCGACGTGTCCGAGTGTTTTTTCGAAAAACAAACATCTGAATTTTAAATGAATTTGTTCCAACCCAGGCGTCCTCAGTATATATTTAAGAATTTTTTTTACATTTAAGTGTACTACAAAATTTTCGAGATGTGAGTAAGAGTTGTTGAATTTATTTTTGAAAATGTAGGTTTGAAGTGTAAGATTTGTTTTAAGAATGCATCGAACCGGATTTTTTCTTGCATAAGTTGTGGTGCAGTATATAATACTAGCTACTAAACTTAAAATCTTACACAGATCCTGGTTATTTTTTACAATTTTGAATTATTAGCAGCGAGATAAAACATAATACACAAAGATATGCAAGGATTGTCGCGTACTAATAGGCACACAAGATATCCGATCACTCCGTCTAGATCAATTTAATTAATTCGGGACAATTGTTTCGGAAATTCCATTTTGAACATGCTTCGTTACCCCTACTCTAAATCTATATTTACAACTGCTATTTTTGTTTCACCGCCTACTTTTTACCTGTTAGAATTCTATTAATTCTGAACTCATATAAAAATCAAGCCTCCCGTGTCGATAATGTACAGTGTGTTCCTTAAATCTAATCATTCTGTCTTCGGTTGAAAATGGAAATTCACGAATTTTCGAAATAATTTGTCCCGATTTAATTAAATTGATGTAGCGGCTATCTTGTGTATCTAAAAACACATAGTTTAAGATATATCTGGAACGATTAGGTTTGGCATATTGGACCCACGATGGCCATATTTGTTGCATATTGAGGTATAGTATTATTACAGAATAGGTAATATACAGAAGTTTCAGTCAGACAAGAATTCGTACCGTATCTCTATGCTGTTTTAAAATAATACGATATCATACGAGGAATAGTATTACTATTTACTATCTTTGGTTAAAAAAAAATAAAACTAATACAATTCTGTATAGCTACTAATTCTTCCGAACAAGAACTTTTGTTATATTTTTCAAGATTAGTAAGTAAATTAACAATACTAAAAGGCACCCAAAAGCAGAACGCTATTAGTAGCGTGGACGCCTCTAGCCGGTATGTTTTGTTACAAGAGATCCGATCGTAGACAGCGAATAGCCGCCGGAGTATTTTTAGGTGGCGTAGACGGTCCGTCGTCTGGTACTAGGGATATCCCCGTTCGCCGTTAAAAGCGGGGAAACGTGTAAACCTTTTCCAAAATGTCGATTTTTCACGATTTTTGGTAACGGACACTGCCCAAGGCCAATCCCCGCGCGCCGGCGAGAAGGGTCGGATTATGTAATATTGCCGGTGATCAGCAGGTAGTCGTGTACCGAACATCAAACCATCGAAACCTTGAGCGACGACGAATTTGTTGTGAAATAAGCACAAAGGAGATCGAAGATATGGTTAAACATTATTAATTAACATTATAATTAATGTAATAACCATTATTCGGAAGACGTCGGTTACCAAGTATGTAAATTATCGATAGTTGACGGATATCTAAAGCAGACAAGAATTTTATGTTTTCTTCAACCGTTTTAGTGTTACAACGGAAAATAATGATGATACAGTATGTGTAATTTCTAATTAAGAAAAATGAACATACAGGGTGACAATTTCACGTTTAATTATTACAATATACACAGTATGTGTAATTTTTAATTAAGAAAAATGAACATACAGGGAGTACCGACGATCGCAAACCAATCACAGGTGTAGACGGGAGTTAGCGGAGAGTGGTGCGGTGTAGGGGGTCTGCTGAGGTGGGTCGTAATCCGTTATCAAATGACGAAAACATTTGGCAAATGTATTTTTGGAAATTTTGCTTTGCATATCCATAATTTATCAAGTTAATCCGGCTCTGCTGACAAAATGGGCTAATGGGGTCCTGCACCAAGCTCATGCGCAGAATCGTGGCGTCGTAGATAATTACCGTAAAAAATAAAATCGCGACCATAGGGAAATCCATTGAGTGACTCTTCTGTATATTACCTATTCTGTGGTATTATATTCTCAAAGGATACGTCCGCTTGCCAGTCGCCCTGTATATATTACACACTCTATATGAAACATATTCCGCCTTTGACCGACGCTATGGAGGATGAAAGCGACAACAGAAGCGGTGGAGAGTAATGGTGGCGGCGGCAGTGGTGGTGGTAGATAGGCGGTATGTGTGTGTAGGTGACTGTTTCGAGTGTTTCGTCGCTCTCATTCTCTTCTCGACCGTCGAAATGTGTGTCGTCTAATAAATCCCGCCGGACGTAAATCTTGTTATCGCAAGCGCGAGCGGAATTTTACGACGAGATAAATCGACGCGCCGACACGGGAATGATTCACTTTTTTTTTCGGTTATCGCGCATAACTCATCGTAACATAACAAATGGACAAACAAAGGAACGCACTTCGACGGCGATGCGCTGTGACGCGGACGACCCGATATTTGTTTTAATTACTAGCTAAGCGGTTTTGGGTATAAATCACGCATGTACAATGCTTCTAGCACGTACGTAACGCTATTATAGGAATATTATTGACCCGGAGTGCCAATCCGATTCTCGGATGAAACAATATGACCATACATAAGGGAATTGCCTACCTACATTGAGACTACAATCTTACAATTAGTAAAACTACATTCAACCTATCTATGTCCAATATAAATTTATGCAAAATAGTATCTCTTATATTCAAAAACTCTTTATCGCTGACCATTAAAAACGTAATAGTTTGAATTTATTTTTTTTAAAGTGGGCCGATTTAATTTCGATCCTAACCATGTGTAAGGTTTTATATTTAAATTTGAAAATTATATTATTATGTTCTGTATGTGTTCGTATAACCTTTTTGTTAGTTATCTATGTTTAGAAATATATGCTTTCAATGTTGTATACCGTCAACATCCACCAGCGTTTGTTTATTGATTACCATCGGCTGCATAGAAAACTGGTACAAAACTTGTACAGTTAGTTTTAGATTGACCAATATGGGCTGTAGAATATCAAAATTAAAATTAATGTCCTTTATATCTGGCATATATTACCAGGTTAATATGTCGAGTTTCTATGTAACTTGAAAAACGAAATTCTTACGCAGCAAAAATTTGCTAAATGGATTTCTATGCTGTACCAGTTTTCTATGCAGCCAATGGCACCTCTTCCCTTTTGACAGTTAATGCTAATCTGAATTCTATACAAAAATACTACTTAATGTTGCTGATTGGAATATCACCGTGTATAACAAAATTCATACGCGATAGTTATCCTTCAATACCACTACATGAAGTATACATACTACGCAGGCAGGTACTACGTTGGTAATTCCGTGTAAGCGAGGACGGTTTCAGGACAATAATAACAACAAGTGATGGTGTGGTAGCTACCGGAATATAAGCTGCAACCCTCTCATCTGCGGAATAAAGCATTAGTCCGGCAGACGAGTTGACGTGGGTCATGGCGAGAGAATTGTATTGTCATTTATAACCGGGAACATTTATAGAGAATTGCGACCATAGAGTAGTCGATTAATCGATTGATCAATCGATAGGTATCTATTTTATTTAAACTGATGTTTACGTGCAAATACACGTCTGTATAACGCATGGATAATTACATAATACGTACAAATCAAGTAAATATATTGTTTAAACCAGTATGGATGTAACATTGTCAATAATAAATGTAAAGCATAAAATTTGCAGGTATGCGTATGGACAACTCGTAAATTCAGGTGCTGATGACATCGTAAAATCTGAGAAAGTACATTGGTATAAGGAGAAAATATTTTCTAGCGATTGCAACGCTCGATTTCGAAAAACAGCTGCATTCAAAGATTTGCACTATGATAGATATTTTTTTCTCTTTCAATAAAAAATTGAACTATATTACATACTCCCAAAGCAAACCCAAATTATTTTCAAAATTAGTAGTAAGAGCTGACTTACCCTTATTCCCAGTACCCTTGATGATAAATCTTAAGCATCAGTGGTTATATCACATTGCAAACTACGTTAAAATAATCTTTTCATTTCTCTCAGTCTAGATACGTCTTGCCACAAAATAAATACTAACCAACAATTTAGCTAGATAGAAAGAACTCTCTTAGCAACTTTTTGGCCTAAATGTTAGTCCATTTCAAGGGTCATGGACAGTATTATATAAACAAAAACAAAAAATTAAATTGTAATCACACAGAGAAACATAAATTAGAAATCTTGTATTTTCTCGCAGAAGTGTCTTTAAATGCAATATTTTTAACCAATTCCCCATTGCCTGTCTCAAGCTAAGATGGGAAGAGATGAAGGAAGGAGTATCAACTCAGTTATTTAGCCTAGATGAAAAATATCACGTTTGAGGGTTTCCATCTATACCTGCAGTTATTCCAATCCAGCGAAAAGCAGAAACCAGGCTAGGCAGATAGGGAAAAAGGCAAAACTAGATGGGAGACGTAAGTCAAACTACTCAAGGTAAAAAAAAGTGTCGAACATAAAAAGAGCTTACGAAGACCCTAAAACATCACCGCAGACTTTAAGGAAAGCACATAGGAATTTAAGCAAAGCAGCGTCAGGATTATAGATGCCGAAGTAGACAAATCTCATTGGACGAAATGTTGAATTAACAGCAATTTATTTATTTAAGAACGATTCGTGATTGCGACATATGATTGCCTAGAATAAAAGCATCAATTTCTTGCAATTCAAGAAGAAAAGTTTCACTGGACGAGTATTCTACCTGATCTCCCACAGCAAGGACACAAAAACCGAGCTCAAGCCCAAAGACATCCATGACGGTTCTCTAAATGCACACAGATTAAACTAGTGTTGAACCCAAGGCCCCTCTAAAGAGATCAAGGATAGCCATTATACCTGGACAGTAGGAACCAGTAGAAGGAAAGTCTTGACCTCATAGTAGAGCTTCCGAAGTATTCAGAAATACCTAAAAAACTGCAATTAGAATTAACATAGAGCGCCATCTGTGCCACTATGCGAGCGCTCACATTATTTCAACTGGTACCGGATGGTTAACCAAATTTCGTCATAGACAAAATTAATCAATGGGACAAGGATCTGTCGAAGAGTTGTACGACTCTAGCCTACCATAAACCAAAGAAAAAAAGAATTAAATACGAAAATCCAAAAAGTTGCAATGTTTCCGGAGATAGAAGTAGAACATTTATGTTAACTATATTTTATCCAGTATCAATAAATTACTTGCCTAGACCTAAAAAACTGAATATATAACAGTAGAATAGTATATTCCGCATCCAACGAATTTGTTTCCTCAATTTAAGAAAATGAGTGTTTAGCTTGCGCGTCTTTATTTGGATCATTCTTTTCTATTCACGAAAAATAAAATTCATTACCTGCCTAGACATATTTTCTAAAATGGCAAAATTACAAACTATACTAGGATATATTGATAAATAATTTAATCAAAGACTCTACGAATTTGTATAAAATCAAACTAGAATACAAATTAAAGATAAAGCAATAGATTTATTTATGCAAATGTATGATTAAATAGTAAACCTGCAGTTTCGAACTTAAGTCAATAATATAATACAATAATAATACTAGATCTCTTAATAACTAATAAATATGCATACTGAAAAGTACTATTTTGATCAACTTATGCATCTGCAAAATTAATATTTTCTACATCTTTACTTAGTTTTTGTCATCGTCGTTATTCAATTTATAATATAATAATAATAATATAATATTTATTGGCATTCTCTCAGTATAACAAGTAAGACATAATCGTGGATAACACATACAAACAAAAGCGATGACAAAAAGATTATATGCATATCCTGTGATGCAAAACCTATTATATGATACCTCAAATAATTTTCAGGTACAAACATAATGATTCCTTCGTGAAGACTTCTTCTTTCATATCAGCGTTGATCAACAATTTCTATATACAAAGTTACATTGCTACTTGATTCATTTTTAATGGTTTGCTTCTGTTCTCTAAGAGGTGCTAACGTGAATGTCATTCCTTCTCGACATTGCCTGTTACTATTTTGATCAGAATGTTACCAAATAGAAGTCTGATCAGAATTTGTATCATAAATGTGTTTCAAATGTGAACCTATGGATACCGATGTTTTTTCATAAAATGTCAATAGTAGTATTAATTTGATTAGTTCTATTGCAGAAAATTAAATTAAAAGAATCATAATTGTTTTGCTTTCAAAGCAGGGATATTTATATCATTACGGAAATACATACAATTTTTTTTATTAATTGTACCAAAATGGGCATAAATCAACAATTGAATGACCACTTTTCGTTCAGTAAATCTATACAAGATCAAAGTCCTCCAGAAAAATTTAAAACAATTACATAATTTTAATAACTTTAATCAATAGATACATTAGTCGATTACCGACGTAATTAATTATATTTACACGGTTAACTGTGAGGAAATAACGCTTTCATGGCCCGGTTAATAGCAATTTTTGGTGTCTATTATTAATGGGATGAGGGGTAGCTAGCTTTCATCCCGAGATACACTCTCGAGCTGGACCGCTGCAGCCCACTGTGTCGTACCGATCGCCGCTGTATCAGCAGCGAACAAATAAACGCCAAAAGTACACCGATATGTGCGACGCGAGCCATTTAGATAGATGGGGCTGCGGCCGTCAACCCGCGCTTCGGTTGACATGCTCCATTACGTGCGGGACCCGGGGCCCGTAATCCGATATCACGCACAGTACGGAGCGCAGTTGTAGTTGTTTGCCGGGACTGTACAGCGCCGCTTTCCACTCTCGTATCTCCCCTCTCTTTTTCGACCGTCCTTTTTGCGACGGATTCATGCACGTATTATTGGAAACGCCACATAGCCTAGCTGCTAGCAAAACCGAGTCTTTGCAGTTAATTCATATTATTTCTTTCTGTAGGTAGGGTATAATTATTCTGATTTTGAATTTGGGAAACCAAACTATACTCCTGTTGCTCTTGGATGGTTATACCACAGATATACTGAGAACTTAAACTTCATAAATAAAGCTCGAGATAATAATATCAGGGTCATTTGTTTCCCGCTGCATTGCTATCGCATCGTCTTCCACCTTACTTTGAGTCAATATTATTCAACAGAAGTAAAAAACTGGCTAGGATGGTTACGAAATATCAAGTGCCGAAGTTATTCTATGTATGCTTACAGCTATTAATGGCTTCGGCAAATTCGATACATTTCCCTTAAACCGAAATGTTCTTCAAGATTTGATGTCTTAGCCTGAGGAAAGTTCTAAGACGTCGGTAACACCATTGTTTCAGGTTACAGTCACTGCCTCAAACAAATTATTTCTACAGAAAAAAAAAATCGCGAAATGAAATTACTAGCCAGCTGCACTCTCCAACTACAAATTTGAATACAACTAATTCTACCCTAACACAAGCTGATGCTCGAAGTCAAATAACTCCGAACAGTCGACAAGAAATCTACAGCAATAGATTTACACCCGTTGCCCAGCAATTTTAGCGTTACAATATCTAAAGATTAAAGACCTTAACAAGTTACCAGCTAATAATATACTCGAACGAAAAGTAAGAGAGGGAAGGCTGATATTTTAATTAGTTCACCATAGTAAAAATAACTTCAACTAACACTAACAGAAAAAGAATAGAAAAAAATAAAGAACTGGATGTTACAACGAAAAAATAAAATGAAACAGTCAGCTAAATGCGAAGAAACGAAAAAGAAAAGAAAGAATGCAAATGTAAACAAATAATAGAAATAAATCATAACTTAACGTAACCGCTTAAGTTCACAGCTATAATACTTTTTAATGTTTGTATAAGTTTATATAATGTTATAATACCAACGTATCATTGTCATGTAATTTGTTTGACAATAAATTATCAATATTGTTACGCGCGCCAGTCTAAGTTGCATTTTCGATGGACACTCATAGATAGCACTAACGGAGAATGAATGAGGAATTGCACAACTTTTTTTTTATATGTTGTTGTTGTTGTTGTTATTGGCCTTGGCGTTAGCCATTAGCCCACGTACATATTTTTTTTTTATTATTTTTTTTTTTATATCATAGAATGATAGTGAATATAGTAAGATATGGCTCATCATTAAACGTTCTTTTAAATTGTTTCTCATTACGGCATAATTGATTTTTTTAAAGTGCTCTGACGTCACAAGTTCTTTCATTCATACATTCTTAGGCAGCATGATTTGGCAACGCGAAACTACGCGAACTACCATGACTATCGCTCAGTCATGGTAGTTCGCATCATAGATAAGTAATATTAAATTCGCATTGGTTCGCATGCTTTGCCCGTGGGTATCGATGGTGTAAACGTATTATTACGATATTCTGTGCTCATTTTACGTGGTTTATATATATATAATCCATATAATCGTTCAGAATTCGTTCTTTTACGATAAATTGGAGAACTTTAAACACAAACAAAAACAAGATGCAGAAATAATGCCGAATCCCAAATTCCTTTGTGTCCATAACCTGCATAGCACCTTAATAAATCATTTTCTGCAGCCGGTAAATGCGGTTACTACCTTTGTCACTGTTCCCCGTAAATGACTGTATCTGTGATAACTACGGGGGAGTAATTTCTATGTTGCCATATATTCTCGTTCATTCATAAAATTTTACTACGTACCTGTGACGTATAAAGATCTTAAAAAAATTATATTTCAAAAGCTACTTTACATGAAACCGTCAAAATTTCAGTGTATATATTTAGGTCATACACAAAATACATTATTTTAACAAGAATTAAAAAAAAGTGCAATTCTTCATTGAAGAATGAAGTTTATGTACGAAACATCAGAGGGCAGAATGTTTTTTATATGCAACGCGTAAATAGATGAATCGAGATTACTGCGGGAAACGTCGAACTGACCCGATAAATTTCTAGAAGTGGTCGCGCGAGATTTAAATAGGATGTGGCGATTGGGCAGAGTTCAGTTGATTCGAAATAGTAAAGTGAGTCAAATTGAAGTGTTTTTTGTTCTTTACATAGTTTATGTCTTTTATTTGACAATAAAGTTATTATGTATATGTGTCAAAGGTGTGCCATATAAATCACATGTAGCACTTTCATAAAATTTTATTGTTTTACCATTTTCATAAAAAAAATCTTCCATATGCGATTATGCTCCCGCTTCCCCTAATGTACTCTTAACTACCAAAGGCGTCGCATGTGCAGTAGTTGTTTTTATGACGATTGTAGAAACTGTTATGAATGGCAGATGCTTTGATTTAAGTTAGTTAAAAAAAGCATGAAAATGAAAGTATGAAAAAAATTATTTTGTGGATATTATCACCTTAGGCGAAACACAACATCTACTATCAACATTTCTAGTAAAGGCTTAACTGCATCTACTGTAATCGTTTAATTCTGCCGATAAGTTCGTCTAATGTCCACAGAGTTATTTCTCATCAGAATACGCATCCACTGTAAGCAATTGATGATAGTTATTTGTGACATATACGGCATTGTATTTTAAGAATATTTTGCTTATTCTTCAAATTGTTAAAATTAAAATTATTATTTTAATAACAATTCCTCGTTTTTTTTTTTTGAAGGTGTATCGTCCAAATTTCTGGCAAGTCCTCTAAGAACTTTTCGCTGTTACGTTCCTGACATTACAATCACTGCCCCACATTTCCATCGTTAATATTTAAATGCCGGAACGCCGAATGCTACTCTCTTAGTTATTTATTCAAATATTTGCCCGCTTTCGCAGGCTACGAAGTTCGCCGGAGCAGCTAGGTGTCGCTAAACTCATTCCTCGTTCGCAATTAGAGCGCTATCTCTCTCTCTAGTTCGCGTACAGTGCGCCGTACCTTGCTGCCAGCGCGCAGCGTTAAGTCCCATTTTTTTTCTCTTCCGCGAAAATCGTACGTCGCCTTCCGAATGGCAACTTCGCTGAATGTTTTGCTCCGGTTTTCTGCTTCCCCTCTCGCTCCCCTATCCGTAGTGACTTCTCTTTTTTCGCCGATGTCCCGAAGCTCTCGAGAATTTTTCCAATATGTACACACATAGAGGAACCCGCATTACACACACACATACACCGGCACATCCACACGTGTGCGCCTGTGGAGCACGGCGAGCCTCACACACACAGGGACGCGTCGTAAACCCGACCGTTCTTCCTATCGGATAAAAGGGTCTCCACTCAATCTCATGCTCGAATTTCCGTAGCGGTTTGCCGCTATCCTTCTTGCCGTCCGCTCGGTCGAGGTGAGCGCGAGCGAGTAGGAGGCATTATTTTTATTCCACTATATCACAATCATACGTGCGCCCGTGTTTCTGCTCCCAACAGCGGCTCTGCGTGCCAACAAGTTCCGTTCGCCGCAGGATAACGAAGCGGGTGCGACGGCGGGCGCTGCCGTCGGCTATCTCTGTCGGGTTGGGTTGAGTTGGGTTAGGTTGGTGGCGGTGGTAATGGCGTAAGCGGCATAGAATATAGCGCGAGGGAAAAACGGAACGCCCGTGTACCAGACCGTTGCGTTCGCCCGCTGCCTCGCTCGTTCGTTCAGTTAACAGCGCAAAAAGGACGATTATTTTCAGGGACGCACTGAGGAAAAAATGAATTAGTCTTGGCGATTTGGGTTACTTTCTTGCTGTTTGCTTTTTTTGGAAAATCTGAATCAAATTGTTCGATTTAAGGGGATCCGAAAAATATCAGAGTTTTAGTTTTTTTTTTGTTTTAAAAAAATTTTGTCATTTCTACATAACCACCACAGGATTTATCAATGTTGAAAAATTTAATTCTCTTTTCTTTCTTTGGAGAATGTAGGTCGAAAGAACAATTTACATATTTCTTTTTTCGAATGAACATATAGATTTGATGCCGACGTTTCGATACAACATTTTCAAGTCTTTAACATAATTTTGTAAACAATAGACATTAATAAACAATACCAGTAATGAATTTGGTTTTTTTTCATATTTACTTTTGTCAAACCCAAATTATTCATCCAATGCTAATTTAATATTTATTATAAATATCTAGTCATTCTGAGACACATTAGCATGTTTTCTTTCCCAAACGTTCAAATTTTTATGTGTTTCGATCGTTTTTTGAATTGAGTTATAAACAAACAAAAGAAAAACAACACATTTACAAACTACTAAGATGACATGATTGATGTTGAGTAACAGAAATATATTCTTTATGAGTTTCTTCGTCTTCTTATGCTATCGAATCATTATTTCTGTTATATCAAGTTTTTGTTTTAATTTGACATATTGTTTTTTTTATGTGTCTTTCTATAAATGGCATGGAACAACTATTTTTAATTAACATGTTTTTATTTCATCGATATTCGATTGTATTTTTGTTTTCTGGAGTATTATTGTTTATTAAAATCTGTAATTTATACTTTATATACTTTGAAATTACGTTAAAGACTTGAAAATGGTAGATACAAACCTGTAACGAAACTTCGCTTACATCAAATGCATTTGAAGAAAGATATATGTAAATTATTCTTCGGACCTACATACATTCCCAAATGTAAATAGAAGAAGAAAATTACCAAAGGAAAGGTACCAAGAAAATGCGATAAGTCTTTCTTTTAATTTATTATTTTGCTTTCAATAATTGGAAATTCCCATGTTCAGAGTTAGTATCTTTGACATTGCACCCTATAGCGCACATTATCCTAATTCTAACTCGCTCGGTTTTCTAGGATCGCTAAATTTTAGTATTCATTCGGTTAAGGTTGTCACTTGATGTGATAGGGCGAAGTGACCGCATCGATCACTGTGTATAACAAGTGTCGCGGTATTTCGTTGTTCATGTCAGTGTTCATAAAGCTGAGGAAACATTAAACCAAAGAATATTTACATGATATGAACAAGAAGCAACAGTTAGGGTACATGGAATAATTATATTTCCTATTGCGCAGGTTCGCCAGAACCGTAATCTTTCAGTTCATGCCTAACCTCAGCTCAGTTTACTTTGTACATTTGTTTGGAAGGCCCAGAATTCCCAAGAGTACATTTAATTAAATTATTTATAAGAATGAAGCTTTATCATACTCTAAAATATGCTACTGCTAAATTTAAAATTGTTTCGAGAAAAAATCAAAAAGCTGTTAATATTTTACGTCTGCAATTTTCATTTTTAAAATATGACATAGGAGTTATTATAAGTATTGCTTTAATACAAATACGTTTACAGTAGAAAGCTCTAATTGTTTCCTTTCGCCATTTTATTAATTGACCAACCTATATCATATATTAATACAATTGTCAGTAATCATACATATGTTGTAACAGTTTGAAATTCATTGCAATTTGCAATACCAGATGTATTAAAACGTTTGCATATTTTTCATTTTATCTAAACATTAACATTTAATAAGAAATAAACATTATTGCAATTAAGACGTAGCTGCCACCGTTAGAATTGATTAATCTACATTGATGATGTACATATGTATATAAATCAGGAAACTATATTTATTATAGTGTGGACGATGATATTTACAGTGTATGTATTTTTACATTACTGCAACGTGCAGGTTCGCCAGAAGTGTCATTACCAAGGTTATTAAATTTAGTAGTAAATTTTTATTCCGTAAGTGTCGCTTCTTGTTCATATCATGTAAATGTTCTTTGATTAAACAGCTATGTTTTTTATATGAGAATTGAGTGCTCTATATACATTTTTCTAAATTATATAAATATTAAATTTGTATGTATTTATGACTTTTTCATTACAAATCTACCAATTAACCATACGAAAAGATGTTGAGATTATACGCTTGAGAATGTTGTTAAAATTACAATAAGTATATGGTATTGTAAAGCGATTGGTGTAAATGTTACTGCGATTGATGTATATTAATTGTCATTGAAGCATAGTAATTTTTCTTTACGACACAGTAAAAATTAAGAAAACAAACAAAATTCAGATTTATTTAAAATTTTAATCTTTACTAACCGAAAAAAATGCCATTATGGTGAGGTCATTGCCTATTGTAGGAATTACCACATCAGCAAGAACAATGAGTGGATAATAAGCACTAGAGCCCACCATTCTAGTAGCATTTTTTCAAGTTCATTGTTTTTGGCATTTCCTTTGAAGTTCTGTTAATCTTTATTATTCGGTAAGTCAAGTGGAAATAAAAAAAAAAGATTAGACGGAACTGCGGATTAGTGATTATTATTATGAGGAAGGTACAACTACTGTATAATGTAATTACTTAGGTATAAACTAAAATAGCTTTAGTACAGTTAATAAGTTCAGTTGCTCTGCTGATAACTTGTGGTAAGAAGTTCTGAACTATTTAGCGATTTCAATAACATACCTTTGAACACTCGTGCTACTGTGAAAAATAATAATTGTTAAATTTTGTTTCACTATTACTAACGACTAAATAATTAAATAATGATTTATTAATGTTAACACTGAATTACTTCACGATTTGGTATTTATAATAGTAAAAAACAAAAATTAGAAAATTTTGTCAGATATTTCAAGATATAAACTTGTTTATATAACCATTTTTTTACAAAAAAAAAATACGATAGCAGAAATAGACAGCAGATTTTATAATACACGATATTATATCTACAATCTCCATATTTATAGTTAGCTGTGTAACTCTTCAAATGCGTAGTGATATGATATATAGATGAATTATTCATAGATAATCTCATTTATCACTTTTCGATTCCTAATGACATCTATTCTTCTGTATGTGTGTTGCACTTTGAGGCGAAAACCTAAATTGAACACTATCTCCTACAAAATAATTAATTCGACACAACTTTCGCGTTTTGTTGTGATATTTGACATAAACGAACTCCTTTCACTGAGTATGTTATTTAACATAAGAAAGCACTACCTAGATCTCAAATAATTATAAGGTTGCATGCACATCAAACGAAATAATTTCACTGCATCTTGCTTATAGTACCTCTCAACAGTATACTTAAGTGTTATACTTATAACTAAAACATGAACAATGGAAACCTAAAACCTTTCACATTTGATCGCAAACAATTCATAGCACTACTGTTGTTATTCTGAATAACGATAATAATTGATATCCCATTTTAACATTTAACCCAGTACTATCCTGGCCACTATATACTACGGTGCCAACAGACGGGAGCCGTGCCGGTTCCTCTGATAATCTAATCGGGCAGAGACTGCAATCCTCCCTAATGACACGCTCGGCGTAGTCGGGATATTGCGTCGCCTGACTACACCCTCCTCGCGCCTTGTTCGTCTTCCGACTCTCTGTCCGCCTCTCGCTTTGGGCCCGGAATGACAACCTGCTCCACTGTTTATTCACTGCGTCGGTCGTTGTTGTGTTCGGGCCCCGCATCATAGCCGCTGCTCCCTGCCGGCTGTTATATCGAGTTACTTCTTTGTCCGCGCGACTGCTCTGCGAAATATTCCACTGCTATCTACCCGTTCCTTTTTTCTTCTGTCGTATTCGTAAACACGTCAACATAAAGGTTGTATTCGGATCAAAACGGACTTCTAATTTCCGTTCTTTTCCCGTGACATGCCCGGAAGCAATAAGTAAAAATAAAAAGGAATTACCAACGAAGTTGCAACAAACAACGAATTCGTGTACACAATACAGGAAGGAATAAGTGAATGAAATTTAATCAAGTTCAAAAATAAGATAGATCAATATGATTTTACAAATCCCACTACTTACATTGAAACATATTTATACCTTTATAAATTATTAAACTAAAGTAAGATAACCGACTTTAAACCATGTCAGACTGCATGACCTGCGATACTACAATATCATCAGAAAAACTTAATAATCCGCATTAAATAGTTTATGGAATATTAATAAGATAATGGAAACATACTACTAAAGAGCTTACCAAGGATGCTGGTACTTAGGGATATATTACTGCTAAACGCAAAAACCATTTGATTTATGTGCAACTATGATTGTGTGTAATCTACCGTTTACTTTGTAAAGTAACGATTCATCGACATGTCATTCGACAACAACATTAGATGAATTAGAAGCTTGAATTACAATTGCGATTAGAAACATTGTTTCGGCGGGTATACCTGCAGAATTCACTAGTCACTTCAGTTGATAGACTTAGATATTATCAGGAAGTGAATGGACAATAATTTGAACAGGATTTTAAATAATAATAATAATAATATGTATTTATTTTCAACACATGGTCGTATAAAGTACAACAACACATGATATGAAAAATGTCACTCAAAATTAAATTAGTGAAAAAAACAATTCAATACAAAGAAATCAGGGGTTGAGAAATTCATCGCAAGAATAACAGTTTAGACTTTGCAAATAAGTAATCTAAAACTAGAATAACTTAAAATAGATTTAATTTCAATTGGAAGGTTATTGTATAACTTACATCCTATAAAACACAATTTAAAGAAAAAATAAGTACTGTGTGGAGGCGACAGCAAAAGTGAACGAAATCTAGTATCATGCAAATGATTAATACTGGAATCAAAATGTGAAAAATGTTTGTGAACAAAGGAGACTTCCAATATATATAAATCGTAGAAAGTTAATAGTTTATTATTTTTAAATACCAAGCGACAAGAATCACGCCTACCTAAGCGATATACAGTTCTAATTTTCTCTCTTTTGAAGAACAAACACACGTTGGGCAAGAGAAGAATTGCCTCAGTGAATAAGCACATATTTCATCCTAGAATAAAAATGGGAAAAATAAAAGGCTTTTAGTATGTTAATACTACAAGAATTACGTAATAAGTAGCTAACTCAATTTCAATTATTTGGTTTATTCACCTGTAGTATATGTTTATTTGTTTTTGATTTTATTCATTATTTTAGAATAAACAATCTTATGATATACTTATTGTATATATACAGCCTGTTAAAAAAAGGTTGTCGGATATTTTACCCAACTATAGTACTGGTGGAAATAAACAAAAAAGTCTTAGTCAACATGGGTCCGCAACTGTTTTTGACATATAGTCGATTGCATATTTTAAAATAAAAAAAAAATATTTTTCGGTTTTGTCAAACAACTGATTGTGACTTAAAATTAGTTCTGTCAGACATCTGTCATCAGATTATTTATCATTTGCGTCAATTTTTTTTTGTTCTCAAATTATGCATAAGTACACAAATGCAGAAATGGCCGATATGTATTTTATGTACGGTCGTGCGAATGGTAATGCCACTGAAGCACGGCGTATGTATGCCGAAGAATTTCCAAATCGGTTGTTACCGAGTGATAAGATTTTCTCAAGACTTCATATCCGGCTGTCCGAAACTGGTTCATTTAAAATTAATG
The DNA here is from genome assembly GCA_949128085.1 of Cetonia aurata. Taxonomy (NCBI): domain Eukaryota; kingdom Metazoa; phylum Arthropoda; class Insecta; order Coleoptera; family Scarabaeidae; genus Cetonia; species Cetonia aurata. The sequence continues at coordinate 50,111,534 of OX421883.1, read as the reverse complement.
GTGGTTCTGGTAGACCTAGATCAGTTTCTTCTTCCGCAGTAGAATTAGATATTTTGAGACGAACCCAAATATTAGCACCCGAAGACTTGCCGCAGAACTGAACGTCAGTCATCCTCTCATTTGGAGAATTGTGCGGGAACAGCATCTCTATCCCTACCACATTCAACGCGTGCAAGTTCTTGCTCCTCTCGATTATGATGCACGTAGGATTTTTTGTCATTGGGTTTTACGAAAGCTGGCAGAGACTCCTAATTTGGCGACTCAGATTTTATTTAGTGACGAGGCTGGGTTTACAAGAGACGGAATATTCAATTTTCATAACAATCACGTCTGGGCAGATGAAAATCCCCATGCTATTGTTGAACTGCATCACCAAAACCGTTTTTCGCTAAATGTTTCGCTTGCTATTTTTGGAGACTGTTTAATTGGTCCAGTATTTCTCCCTAATCGTTTAACGGGACAAGTATACTTGGATTTTTTAAGAAATGAATTACCCGTTTTGTTGGAAGACGTGCCACTTTTTAACAGATTAAATATGTGGTTTATGCACGATGGAGCTCCTGCGCATTTCTTCATCGTAGTTAGAAATTTCTTAAATCAAGATTACAACGAGAGATGGATAGGACGGGGTGGACCAACTGCATGGCCTCCTAGGTCCCCTGACCTGACACCTCTAGACTTCTATGTTTGGGTGCATCTAAAACAATTAGTGTACGCACGATCTGTAAACAATTTGGAAGAACTCAGGCAACGAATCGTAAATTGTTGCGAGGAAATGCGGAGGACTCCAGGAATTTTCGAAAGATTGCGTCGATCTTTCATAAGAAGGTGTGAAGCGTGCTTAGAAATGAACGGTGGACATGTAGAACAATTTCTTTAGTTTTACTTTAAATAAACATTTGTTTAATTTACATTGCGATCAGAATTTCTTTGAAAATTTTTATCCTACTAAAACAATATGGAATCGACTATATGTCAAAAACAGTTGAATTGCGGACCCATGTTGACTAAGACTTTTTTGTTTATTTCCACCAGTACTACAATTGGGTAAAATATCCGACAACCTTTTTTTAACACACTGTATATACCAAATTACATAAAATTCTACCCAGGTTCTTATTTTAAAAAAGATGGCTGTCTCTAACAAAGACTGGTCACACAAACCATATAAAATACCCCTATTCAAATACGGGTATTTATTTATACCCCACAAAATGTCAAACTGTTTCTATTTAATCTCATTTGGTGCAATATTTTTTAGGCATCCTGTATATTTTGTAGATAATTATCTCATGATCTTTTACAGTTTTTGTCGATTTATTATAAAAATTGAATATTATTTGTTTGGATATTTTATTGATAAGATAATTTGAGTAATTATTTTGTTTAAGAATATTTTTTGCTTATTATAGTTATTGCTCCCTCAACTGAACTAATAAACACTATTCTTTGTGAAACTAAATGTGATGATTTAAAATTTACATTCACACCATGTACTAAACCTACATATCAAATTTCGTTATTGTTTCTATGAATTTAATGTCTAAAATGGTAGTGTCACTGCTTCCTTAATTCAACTTAATTTTAGTCTGGACTGAAAAGAATTAAATTTTTCAATCGATATCGGTATATTTTTTCCTTCTAATAACGTATTATCATGTTACCAGTACTATTTAGGTAGCTGACCCTTTATCTTTTATTATTATCCGCTACAAAGACAATGAGAGATCATAATTCCGTGAAAAGGCAGCATTACCATCACGAGAGAAAACACGCACAGCAGTCGGTGAGTAGAAAGCGTTCATTTACGGTAGATGTATACGGGTGAAATATTCATCAACATTCCCTTCCTCGTTTCACGTGTTTTATCTCGCCGAGCTTCGAACCGCGGCAATGGACGGTGCCGGTGGTATGTGATGGCTTCAAACGTGCCTAGCGAGCGAAGAGAGTGGAACAAAGATGGACCGATATCCGAGCGACAGATGAGTCGGTCGTCGCCAGAGCGCTATCTGAGTAAGTACACTATCGTCCACGGAAGTTTGGCCAAGTAAAATATTTAAAAAAATTAAAAATAAAAGGCATCTAAGGGTCGGTATTTCAATCTGTTAATAAATATATCTAATAGTTATAAGGAAGATACATTAGCTAAATAACAACAGATCATCTTTCCATCAACTAAAAACAATTACGTAGGTTTATTCTCCTAAAATGTTATTGAGTGCTTGAAGTAGCCAATGAGAATTATTAAAAGCTTAATAGCTCATCGAAAATCTCTAAACTTCGCCGACACGACACTACGAAAGAACGAAGGTTATGTTTACAAGTTTCAAATTATTTGAAATTATTTATGAACGAAAAACGTGGACATTTTTTTAAGACGTCGAGGAGTTTATGGAAACAGATTTAATCAATCTAGATATTATATTAGGAACCCTCACTTAAACCATTTAAATAATTGGAATGTTGAAGAATATATCAAGAGGTTTAGATTATCAAAACACAGTATTGAGTGGTTACTAAAAAGAATTGAAAATAGATTGCCATATACAATAGAAACGTTATTAATAAATATGCCGGTTTTAATAGATTGCTAACAAGATCCCTCCATCCAAAAATCATGCTAGAGCAACTATTAGTAGCACTTAGATTTTATGCTAGCGGAAGCTTTTATCATTCTTTTAGAGAGATTTTGATGGAATACATAAACCAACAACTAGCAACAGATTAACGCTGTATCAGCAGATACAATCTCGTACTAATAGCCTTTTAATATATCCTATAAACAATATTCCTTTGCGTTTCTATTTAAATTTGTATAGCACTTATTGCTTGCTGTAACTAGGTTGTCTGCATGTACGGGATTTTACCAACAAAAACTATTAGCGTTATGAAAATACCGAATAACTATTGCCGCAGTATCTCAATCTGCCAACAAATGTATTGAATAACAATTTATCTATTGTAGTTATAAGGAATATGTATTAGGTAAATAATAATAATAACAACAACAGCGGTTTATTGCCATCAAACAGTGTAAAAATAAGTAAGTAAAAGCTAAATATTCAATCAACATGCCAAAAGGTGCAGGATCAGCTGCTTAAAGCATAAGCCGCTGTTCTACCTCCAGCACCATTAATAACGTTAACCCGATAAATAAAAAATTATAAGCAAAAAGTAATAATAATTCAAATCTAAGCGCAAAAAGCATAAAGAGAAAAGTAATAGAGAGTTATAAAGAAAAATGAAAATATATTTACTTGTTAAGGAAAGCACTCCTTCGAAATTGATGGGACAGAGCAAGCGGACTCAAACAACGCATACCTAGTGGAATTTTGTTCCAAAGTCTAAGAATATTATAACTAAACGATCTTTTAAAGTTTCAAGGTGGTGAACTGGAGGAGTTAATAAGCCTTTGTATCTCACATTGATATTATGCACATCTGTTCTAAACAAAATTTTACGGAACAAATAACTTTCTTAAAATAAATAACTTTATAGAAAAAAATGGTAGCATGGCGGATATTCAAATAAATAAAGTTAAGGATATCAATAAATTTTAATAGCACTTGCAATTTGTAATGATAATTAGCAGCATATGTTAGATTTTATCCTATGAATTTTATATGGCATTGTTTTTTTTATTAAAGTTGTGGACAACTAGACCTATAAACAGTTTCTAAACTTACGATGAACTGGTAACTTATACTTCATTCGTTCTCAGGTTTAATAAGAGAAAAGAAAAAATTTCTTTCAACGCCATATAAAAATACGTAGGAAAAATCTAATAGAAGTTTCATGAGATCTTCACGACTTGTCATAACAATCCAACATTGTATGTTGTCTTTAGGAGTAAATAATATACTGCAGTAGTTTTTGTATAATTATTATATTTATTAGTTTACTTAATTCTTTCCTTATTTATGTACCCTGTATATTTAACTTCTTCGCTAAATTATGAAATGTAATTTTGCTATAAGACGATATTATGGTTTTACTTAAAATTGAAACATGAGTTTCTTCCAGAGGTGACATATCTAACAAATGATGGGATAAACTACAAAAAATGTTTTAGGGAACATGACTTGATAGTAAATAAACAAAAATCGTTAGAAAGTTTTCTTCTTGTGGAATCTTGTTTCCTGTCAAGACCTTTACTTCTCGAATTTGTTTTTCGGTGAACTGGCAAATATATCGTACCTTCTTTGATGCGCAGATTAATTTACCTAAGAAATAGTGAAGAAAATTTAAAGAAATATATATATTATACATCATTTATTTACCTCTATCCTTTGTTTTCAGGAATATCAAGTGATTCTAAATAAAAATATACGTTTTTAGATTTTCTTTGTCCGAATTCAATGTTGGAATAACTCCCTCTTTAATTCGCACAATCTGTCCCGTTCTATCAAAATCCTTTTCGAGGAAATGTAGTGAACAAACATATGCACGCTTACTTTTGCCGGGATTTATGGTAACAGTAATCCACACAAGAATGTTTGGGCATTCTACAAAAAATTATTTCACATAGAAACACTAAGTATTATCACAATTTCAGAATTTTTTTAAGCTATGGCATTATTCTGCAACTTACATATGAAAAGTTAGTTCTCCGTCATCTTTGTAACTATTGCTTTTGCAGGATTTTACACGACACGATGGCATCACCTTTTTTTTTAGGAAAAACTACCTGGATTAATTATCTAATAAGCCCAATTATTAATGCTATAATATGCATACTTACACGTAAAACAAAAATATTCGGTGAATAATTTATAATATTAAGAAATAGTCCGGGAAATAATAACACAAAGAGAGTAAATAAAACAATCAATCTGCAAGGTTAGGTAATACCAGTAACACTTGTCAACTTGCAAAAAACTTAAGGTGGCTTAACACAAAAACTTCCTATAGAAAACTAACGTAAGCATGACGCTACATGAATCGTGACGCAAGTAATGACGCCTGTGTTCCAAGATGTCCTTTCGTCTTTTGATGGTGCGCCGGAGCGATGCGCATACGGTTCATTGGCAGTCTATCAGGTCTGTGGTGCCGCCACATCTATCCGATTTTTAAATAGATCTACCGATTTTAGACCTTTTCTAGCGATCTACCTATTTCTAAAATTTTATGTCGAATTTTAAATGTCATTCTATTTATCGCTAAAAGAAAAGATGTCCATATTTTTTTATAAATACACAAACAAATTAAATATTACAGGTGCTTTCTTTTCATAAGCATGAAGGGAGGCCATAGGTTGTCAGGACCTGGTCAATTCTAATCGCCTACGAATGGAACGCCGAAAAACAGGGGTTACGCACAAACCTGGCACTAGCGCAGACTAAGTGACATGTCATGTATAGAAACGACAAATTAATATCAGCAAATATGGAACATTTTATAGAAACGGGATTTGTCGTAAAGGTAAACATGCTTTTTACGACACTGATGTGCACATGCGCATTTCTGCTGTGTTTTTATTTTGAATTTTATCCGTAATAACATAACCTTAACTCAAGTTGGGCGCACAAACACACCCCGAATTGCTTAGGATTCGGGGTGTGTTCGAAATTATAATATATTGGGTAAAGTGTAGACCATATTCACAAACAACGAAAGCGAATAGAAATGTTGAATGTTTGAGAGTGACAGGGGTATACAACTTATACTTGTATCACCTATTTCCGAACACGTCCCAGCTTATCTTCGTGGAGCGACGGGAAAGAACATTTTATTGGGTGCCAGGTGTAAGCCTATTGTGAAAGGAACGTAGCCACCCGAATTTCGGAGCGGCTATTGACGCCTATTTCCAGTGAAAAGAAAGCACCTTATATCATCCACCAATTATTGTTTTCATTTGTTGCTTTTAGAGTGCGTAACTGTTCCCAAGGAGTTTAGGAACTGTTGATAATTCGTCTCAAAAATAGTCCCCATTTTGTGTAGGGGAATCAGACTGATATGTATCGTATTCGTACATCACTTTTGCTAGTACTTGTTCAAATTATTGTTTAAAAAAGTAATATAAAATTACTACTTTCTTTCTTAAATGAAAGTATCAAGCATGGTAAGCGAGTTTTGCATTTGTTTAGTTGGTTATTTATATTTGCAATTATTTGCACCTGTTTAGTTAAGTTAAAAACTAAGAGCCCCCCACGTACAATTATCACGAGCCGTCACTGTTCAAAGTTAAATAAACAAACACTTTTGATGATGTTTTGCTGTTCCTGTTTTTGATAATACATACTAGAATAAATTCTTTACAAACTTCTATTTTCTCTATAATATTATGCTGAACGTTTAACTTGCTGATGAATTTGTTTAATATATGTATGAACTCATTATATTTATTCACTGATAGAGCTAAACCACGTCATTCCATTTTTTATTTTGATATATTTGAATATGTTAAAATAAAATTGAAATGGCATGATTCCCACTACTTTAAAGCTAGGTAAAACCATATTAAATATAGTATAAGAGAGAATGATGTCGCTTTGTAATAAAGATTCAATCAAATCACAATGGCATTTTCAATCGAAAAACTGACCAAAATTGTTATACCTTTATTTAATGACCCACACCGCTGCGGAATTAGAAATTGTCGGCTATTTTACTAATTATTTTTTTCTAGTAAAATATGGTACATATATAAAAGACTAATTTGCTTCTATAATTTGTGTTTAAAGCACTTATGGTGCAGCGTTTACACCATTTATTTTTTATCTTCCCTAGTTATATTATTATTTTATTAATATAGAGATAATGTTTTAAGTTTTGCTCTAAAAATGCACCAAGCTCATTTAATACTAAATTAATGCTGTTATGCGTAGTGGCACTATTGGTTCTCCTTATATTATGTTTTCATCGTAAACCTCTAAGAAAGTGTCCTCTTTATGGCAAAGAAAATACGTCCGAAAGATTTATGTCAGAGCAAATTATGCACTATATTATTATCTATATATGATTTAGGTGGCAAAAAGTTGTTGGGTAACTAAGCTGTTTTTACAGTGTGTGAGAAAATTATGCTGCCTATACACCTAGAAGTTATAGGTCTCCACAAAACTGAGGTTTTCATAGAATAGAGGTATCCGTTAAGGTACGTTACATTGTAATTTTATCTATGCGCAGCTTATGTCAATGTAAACTAGTTTTTGAAACAAAGAATTCTTATATCGCATACTATCTGGTAGTAATTAAATTATTGTACTTACAAAATTTTGCAGATATTCAGCTTCTTACATCAAAAAATTATTTCCACTTACCTGAAAAAAAAATACATTGTTTTAAAATATTTTAAAGAAAAGCGTTTATAATATAGTATATATGCGTAAAGATGTACCTATTAGGTATATAAATATTAATTTCTTATGATTAAGTAAGTTTATTAAATATTTAGTATGCATGTAGGTACAAATGCCAACATCGTATTTTTGCACTGAAAATATAAGTTATACAAATTAGAAAGATTAAAAAATTTATATCTTCAAATTTACATTTATATCTTCAACTCTAATTTACATAATATGTACTAGTTAGCGTCCACTAAAATGAAAGGAAACCATCTGCCCGCTCAATTCGCGCCTAAAGAGACCGGCGGATTGGACTCTTTCGCTTCGTGAAAGTGCAACGCCAATAAAAAAGCAATAAAAGTCAATAAATAACGACTATTACAGGCATTACGGGACCCCATTCCGAGCGTTGTACGCACAACGCCCAAGTTACAGGTCGGTCGGAGGCTTCAGGTTAGGTCGATCTGGATATCAGGACACGTAGGGTCGGCGAGCACATTGTTGATGGAAAGCTTGTGCGTGTTCAGCCTTCCCTCGGATCCTTTCCACAACCGCCTACTCTCTCACCTCGCCATCCCTTTACCGTCGTCGGTACAGCGGCGACTCGTGTCACGTCAAAAATGAGGCGAACGGTAAAATATGCAAAGTCCCTTTCGCGATAAAAGTTGTACGCTGAAAGCTACACCTGAATAAAAATGAAAATCTGGGGAGTGCAATCCTAAATATGTTTTTTTTTATAACAATCTTACATTTAGATATTTATGTAGGTATAAAAAATTCGTTGATAATATCTTTTTGGTTGATTTTAATATTACCTTTCTTCATCCGATAACATCGCGTGAGGTCATAAATATTATTGGTCAACTAAAGAAAAGTAGATCCGTGGATGTGTTCGGGCTTTCCTCTGAGATAGTCAAGCTATTAAAGGACGATATTGCCGATGTCCTGGCGGATTCATTCAATGACAGTATGATGAAAGGAATATTTCCTAATGAATTGAAACTTACCAAAGTGGTCGCAATTTACAAAAAAGGATATTTGAGACCGCTATAAAAGATCGACTAGTAAACTACTTTGAGAAACATAGCATAGACTGCGAAGAACAACATGGTTATCGCAAAGGAGGGTGAACAGCAACTGCCGCAGTCGAGATAGTTGAGGCGATCGCAGCAGGCATGGATTTAAAAGAAGAGTCGGTACTGACGTGCTGCGATCTCTCTAAAGCGTTCGATTGTGTGGATGTGCGCATTCTTCTGCACAATTTACACCGCTATGGCATAAACGGTCCGGCACTGGACATAGTTAAAACCTACTTGACCGACAGAAGACAGGCAGTGGTGTGGCAGAATGCCCTTTCTGGAACACTACCAGTCAACAAGGGTGTCCCACAAGGATCTGTTTTGGGTCCGTTACCGTTTATCATATATATAAACGATTTGGCAAGTAACGTGGAGTGCAATCGAGTGAGTTTGTACGCTGACACACACACTTCTTGTGAGGGGGTACGTCGACGGCGATCTCTTCGGGAAGGCAGAAAGAGCGCTGATGGAAACTGAGGAGTGGTTCCGAAGCAACGGTTTGAGCTTAAACAAAAATAAAACGCAATCCCTCGCAATATCCACGAAGAAAGAGAGGAGAACAGATCGGTTTGCTTCTTGGGTCTTCATATCTCCAGCGCCCTGGGTTATAAAACACACATAATCAACGTCACACAGACGCTGTCTTTGGCTATATTTGCAATACGAAGAGTGATGGAAGTAGCGACGTACGCTGCGGCGAAAACAGCGTATTTCGCTTTACCCCACAGCAAAGCTACATACGGCATATAATCCGATTACTAGTTTCGGCCTTAATCGGCCATCTTCAGATCGATGTCAAATTTAAGAAAAAAATCTTATATTTTTTTCCTAAACATGACGTCGATATGAAGATCGCCGGCTAAGGCCGAAACTAGCAATCGGATTATAAAAAAATTGAACGATTTATAAACTTTTTCTTCCTATCAAACTTTCTTTAGATAAATTTCTACTGATAAAAATGATCTAAAGGTTTAAAATGTGTCTTAAATAATAAAGAATATTTTAAAAATTAATGCTATAGGAATGCAATTAAATAAAACAAATATAATTACTGATCGTAAGAGTGATAAACAACATAAATATCTAAATTTACTTTTAAAAATTGGGTTAAGCTCTATGTGTAGAACTTTTAGCTAACAAAAACGTCTATCTCCGTCCTAAAGCGCATGAGGAAATTTGAAATTCTAGTCGCTAACTGTTTCTGATCGCAATTCTAGTGCTGTGTAGACACCGAATTGTAAATTTCAAAGACAATACCGATTATTTGTTGCAATGCATAGAAGTTTTATTAGCACCACAAAACAACAATAAAAAAGAAAGAATTTGCCGACATAACATCCTCGAAATAAAGGCGGAACTCTTTAAGTATTAATATATTTTTTTTTCTATTCACGTAAATTTCAAATTAAAGGAGAAAGTAAAAATATCCACACGCAGGATATACCTACACGTATTTTTCTTATCATATCATTATGTACTTTATCGCAGCAATAATAAAAAGAAGAAATGAAATAGAAATCATTACACAAGGGCCCTGTACAGTATAGGAGCACTCGCGCTTATTTCCGGATTAGGGCGCCGCGCATCGACGTGTAATATTTTTAGAGGAACGACGATGCTTCCCGTACCTATTCCAAAAAGACGCCACTGCTCTCTCCGCCGCTTTACCCTACTTCACGGTATCCGGTCGTCAAACGGCGCCGTAACTGCTCGCCGTATTCTCTCCTATCCACGCTTTACAAGCACATTTCCCCCACCCACCCAAAGTTCGCCGTCCGCCCTACTTCGCCCCCCGAACGCTCGGCGGCGCTTCCATCGCAACAGCAATGGGCCGCTCTCCGGAATTCTCCCGGCTCGGAATTCTCTGACATCGCAATCGGTCTTGTTAGTATCGTTGACAGATAAGACCGTTCTCGATCGAGTGACGCTAACGTATGTAGAAGCGTTGACTGCTTGCTGGATGCCGTTGTGTTTTCCCGAAGATCGACTATGCTGGTTTTGTAAGCGAAAGATTTCTGCTTTACGTTTTGTTAGAGCTCGCGCTGCCATATAACCGTTCACTACGTTGCGCTCCGAGCTATGCTATAGCTATTTATGAATACGTGAATTGTCACTATAATTGGTAAAACAAGAACAAATTAAGGCGAAAAACAAACACTAGTGAATATACCATTGCGTAATTCTAATATGTGCAATCTTTTGTTCATTTCCATAACAAAATATAGTTGTTGTATCTGGTACTACGTATAAACGACAGTTGACACCTATCAAGTTAAGGTATGAAGCCCAACTTTTTTGTAGATTTCCAAAATAGTCATTTATACATTGTAATTATAAAGCAACAAGTACCAGAAAAGTACTGGTTATTGTAACCAGGAAATGAGCTAAATTAACAACATTTTGGTCACTTAAATGATGTTGCGAGGATAAATAGAGTCAAAGCAGCACATTTTGTTACTTGAAATAAAACCGTGATTAATCAAATATTATAAATTAAAATTGCGAAAACGCGAAAAAAAGCTTTTATATCCTTTTAAATAGCGGTCATATCGACTTGTGATTAGTCCCATTCGATTAAGAATAAATCAACCAAGATTTTAGCTTATTTAGATGAAACTAACACATTTAATTAGTAAGAAAATATATGGAGAGAATTATTAGTTCTACCCCGCTGTGCAGTTGGATAATTCAGGATGTGATTCAATTCAGTATGATAAAAACAATGAGATTCAGTTAAAAAAATGTTGTATCCAAAAAAATTCAAAATAATTTGATTTAATAACGATATCAATAAAGATATATGCCAAATAGGCTTTTGAAAATTTTGAATAAATAATTCTACCCTTTTTCACTTATTGAAAGATATTTCTTTTATAGAATAAATAATCCTAAAATTCTAGGCAATATATCTTTACTGGTAAATATACGAGGTGTTCTTTTTAACCTGGTCCAACATATTAATTGCTCCAACAGAGTTTACAAACTTTATTTCTATTCTCCACCAAATTTGTTTTTTTCAAAGCAATATTGTTTCACTAGAAACAGTTATTTCAAACGATAATTATTTCTTTGTCTTAAAAATTACTTATTACATTGTACTGAAAAATGTAATTTTTTGATTTAAAGTATACAGCTCTGAATGAAAGAAACCATTCTATCAGTGAAGGAGATAACGACAACTACACTGAAAAACCGATTTGACAGTACCAAAATTTGCTTACAGAGAGTTAAATAAGGGTATCAAGTTTGTTTATTTGGTTAGCCGTATATGTATAAATTTTGAAGATGTTTTTTTGGAAAATATGGATTAAAATAGACTTAAAACATATCAATCGTTTCGGTAGACTCAGCTACCCTTTTCAATTGCTCAATGAAATCTCATTATGATACTAAAAGTTAAAATTAACAATAAAAGTTGTGTCGTTACAATATAAAGGACAACATAAAACATTTTGAAAATTATTAAAACATGTTCGTGACTGGCCGCAAAAGCATACTTAGATTGGTACAAGAGTTACCAATATTGCAATAATCTTGTTGATTTGTGGAAATACAAGTTGGTATAATGCAGACTCGAACACTTTCGCAATATTTGAATTAACCAGATATGTCAGATTTATCTTTACTCTCAAAAGCAGGACATACTCTCGCATCCTTCCAAGCCGCAGGGAAGGTAGATGTAGACAAAATTAGATTAAAAATTGTCAGAAGCGGTTCTACAAACACTCCCGAGCAATCCCTTAGCACAAAGCAAAGCACCTGATCATATCTCGAGGTCATTTTATTACCAAGTTTTCGAATGGCAGAGGGTATGTTGTTGTCAGTAAATGAAGTGATTCTTATATCGGACAGACTACCAGTTGGCGTTGTACCGATAAATTAAATTAATTAAATTAAATGAGGCAAAGCAGTAAATTTTGATTGTCAAAAAAGTACATAGGGAACTATTACTATAATATTGCAGTTGAAAAAATTGTGAAACCAGCTGTACGAGAACGGATTAGGTTCTCGTACAGTTTACTACATTATTGTGTCTAACATTGTGTAGTATATTTTAACAGTACAACGATATGAATTTGTAATATATTTTTGTTTTAAAGTACTGTAGCATGAAATACTACAAATTATTAAAAAATCTATTACAATGTATAAACACTTTGTTCACAATAGTGTGCCAAACTATGTCGTATTAAAAGGTGGAATATAATGTAGTGGAATTTAATACAATTAGGTTTGAAAATTCAAAATAATGTAACACTTTCAGATATACATTATATTAATTATTGTAGGCATCTAATACACCTATAGGGTTAGCTTGTTTATTAATATCTGTTTCATTTGTATCTTACTAAATTAGATATCCCAACTTATGCAAGCATTTTTACTATATTGATTATTGATACAAATATAAATTATGTGTGGAATTGTGGAAACAAAGATGAATACTGAATAAAAGCAAACAAAATGTGTTTTGATCTCGCAGTGCCAGCAATCATCCCGCTAATACGCCGTTTTATATTATTCGTTAATAAGGCGTATATGGTGGTGGTCGTGTGATTTGTGTGTTTTTATGTCGTGTCCTATGGTACTCCTTCCATTAGATAATATATACATGAATAACGATGGATGCGAAAAGTTATTTACTGAGTTGGGGGTTAGAACCGTTGGTAAGCATTTTTGAAGGTAAGTCATTGAGATATCTATATCTTGAATACAAAAGTATAGGCGTGTATGTATGTATTCTCTTTAACTGTGTAATTACCTATTACTGGTGCTGCTATGTGTTTATATACATACAATTACCTATAGAGGGTAAGTGTAATAGGTAATTCTTGGGTTGTCTGGAATCTATTATGTCATAATAACAAATAATTATAATATTATTAATGCACGTTTATTGTTATCATAACTGTACAAGTTCTTTCTATTGTTCATATATCGGTGGCTTTTACACCTTTTACTAATAATTTCCAGACAGTGCAATTTTCTAACTTTCTGTTACATATAGTTCTAATCGCAATCTACAAAACGTAATTTGTATTTATTTCCAGAATATTACTGACTTGGATGTAGAGCTACAGTGGTGGGCAGAGAATAACGCCAGATTTCAGTTTCCAGTACAAGAGATACCAATAATAGTTGGAGAACTTCTTAACGTAACGGACTCATACGTATGCACTTTATATCAAATATAAAGTAGATACACCATTAAAAGCTGTGGATGCATGTGTTAAAATAATGTTTGCATTGGTTGCTGAGTATCCAATAGAATGCGATCAGGTGACATTTCAGTTTCATTGAAGAAATCAGTAAAAAATGTTTGTGTTCCAAGTTAGTATCTTTTTCAATAAAAATGTGTTACGTTGAAAATGTTCTCTAGTAAATGTATTTTTCAATAAAATTCTTGCTTTTATTAATTAATCAAATGTTTTAAGTTAAAATGACAGCATGTTATCGCCATTGCGCACCTCTTGTTCTCCCTATTGGGATTGAGAAATATTCGACTGCGCTAGAATAGGTGTAATAGATAAACAGTCAAGCGAAAAGATGGGATCTATTCCATGTTTATTTTTATTATCTAAGCGTTCGTAAATTCTCTTGTTTTTACCTATTTCATCAGAGATAATTATTAAAGAATGAGAGAGCATTAAAAAACAAACAGCTATAGTAAAAGATATACGCTACAAACACAGTTTTGTATTTAATGTTAATAACGTGCTCAGAAACACTGTTGGTGTTTATTTAAGAAATATTTGGAAAAGTTGTGATTTTTAAGTTTTTTTTTTTAATAAATCTACAAACATTTTCATGCAACCTCAGAATTAAATTCTAAACAACTTTTTCGGATATCACATCATCTAACCTCACTTGTTGGCGATTCATTACACTTTTTCTAAATTTACAGTCATACTAGTGGTCACGTGACAGGTGTCAACATAAATCTTGGAGCTCTTGGACATGCTAAACCTATCCCTCAAAAAAGATTTTACCGTACTATAATAATAAAAACAAATCCCATATGTTACAACCTTTGTGCCGGTCATTGTATATGCTCGAATATTTTTTGCATATAATGCGAAGTGTAATTATGAGACTATTGCCATTAACTTGTGACAAATGTCTCGGTTATGATTTTATAACGGACATGATCTCGCGTAAAAAAAGTCTAAGTTTTCTAAATATAAACGCCTGGTGCAATTAATCGTAAAATACGGCCAATGAAAATCTTAAGAATGATCGTGAGCGATCTTCGTTTCATTTAAGAAGAAGAAGGTATCAATAAGAGTATACGGCAGAGAGAAAAAGCAACGAAACGAAACCGCCGGCAATAAAAGCGGCAGAAGGTCGACGAAAAACGCTTTTCGAAACGTTAAATATTCCAGTTAATTGCGGGGACGGCGTCGGAAGACCGACCCGACCGAAAGGCCACGGACTGATCCGATTTTAATAAAATTGCTTTCGTATTCATGTATTCGAGGAGACTAGCAGCAGCAGTAGTCGGTCGAGCAGCCGCACAGCCGAACTGGCACTAGTAAGCCATGCTGTGATGGGAAGCCCCTTAAATTGCATGGGGCGCATCGGTTAAAAATGGGATGAAATAATAAGCCCTGGCGTGGACTTCCGCAACGGCTTTTCTAGACTGTAATTAATCCCGGACACGCATCAAAGAATGCGTGGGATTCCTACCGGACCCCAGTAACATCTAATGTGGGTCTTAAATGTTTCATGACTGGCTCTTTCCCTTGTTGAACCCACCCTTCTCCTTTCTTACTCCTTTCAGAACGCAATCCTAAATGATGATTCACATCTGCGTCAGTTATGTTGCTAATGATTGTAATTACAAACACAGAATATTTTGTACGCAGCTAATACGATAAACAAACATTGAATGCATTAATTTTTATTAACTTAAAGCTTTATTTTAATATATTTTATTTCTTTTCCTTGACCTTTTGATTATGTATTCAGTTAAATTCTTTTTCTTTCGGGAGTGGGGCCAGGATAATGAATCAATCGATTCCTTTAGTGCATCTAATCTTTATAATAATAATAATGATAATAGAATGTATTTCCAACAGGTGTGAACACCCAAATACAGGAAACAGAAACGTACATATTAATTAATACGGAAGCAGATAGTATGTGTTGTATGTGTAATAATCCGTAATAACAACAGTGAAACGATAAAAAAAAACATTATGATATTACGATAGAAATACAAAAAAAAAGAAGAGAAAATCTACAAATATTACAAATTGAAAAAATTATCGAAATGAATATCATATGCATTAGATATTGTATTGAAATTAGAACATATAATCAAAATAGGCGATCTAGCCATCACATTTGTTCTACAAATTGTACAATAGAAGGGAATATGCTGACAGTTGTTAAAGCTAGGTACATTGAAATTAATATTTTGTAGTAAATCTGAACAATCAATATTATTATTTAGAAGGTTATCCATGCAATTACGGTAAATAAAGCCATAACTCCTGTATGCACTAGCAGTTATGTAATTTATCTGTTCGATGAAATATAGTTTTTCATCAAACAAGATACCCAAATCTTTAATTGTAGATGAACGCTCCAAAGCCATACCATCAATGTTGTAGACATAAGAGATCAGTTCGCGTTTTCTAGTAAATGACATAACATTGCATTTGTTCATGTTCAGAGAAATCTTTGCACCACGCAGTAACTGAATTTAAGTCCTTTTGAAGGAACTTACAATCGTCGATAGAATCAATTCTGCAAAACATTTTCATATCATCAGCGAAAAGTAATTTCTCAGACGTAATTACATGCGTTATATCGTTAATAAAGACCAGGAAAAGAAGCGGGCCAAGGTTAGATCTTTGTGGGACCCCAGATGTAGGAATAAATTCTTTTGATTTAATGTTCAAGTATTCAACATGCTGAGTCCTTCCAAATAAATAAGATTCAAATAGTTTAAGTAATCCTGGTGAAAAGCCAAAGCGGTCCAACTTCTCAAGCAAAATATACCAGTCAATTTGATCGAAGGCCTTTTGAAAGTCGGCGTATACTACATCCACCTGGCCACGTTTGTCGATCGCCTCAGAAATATATTGAGTAAAACATGCTAGATTTGTAATGGTTTCTGTTTTGAATAGAATTGTATACTCGATCGTATAGTATAGCTTCAAATGTTTTCGCAAAGTTGCATATAATAGATATTGGTCTGTAGTTTTTCACATTTGACGGATCATCTTTTTTAAACACAGGGGAGATTCGGGACTTTTTCCATATCTCAGGAAACTTGGACTGTTTCAAAACTAGGTCGAATATATAGCGTAGTGGTTTCACCAATATACAGACAATATCACGTAGTAAAAAGCCGGAAATGTTGTCAACCCCGCCCAGAAAGCTGTTTTTATTTATATATAGTTTATATATTTATGCTTGCAACTGAAATTGTCAATTTTAAACTAATGAGTTGGATGATTAAATTTTCATGCAAGTGTAAAAAAGCATTTGCTTTCCTCTCTAAATACGATATTCTAAACCTCATGCAATCGATACGAATTTCAAAGTATTCTTGACTTGCGGACAAGAAAATTTACCGAATATATTTCGAAATACTGTATACCTATAAGAAATGAAACCAAGAATATTATTTTTCCCTTTTTACTAGTCTCCCGCATTTGTTCTAACAAATTTAAGCGTTTAAGCATATTTTTTGTAGAATTTTGATTTATGTCCGCGTCAAACCAGTGCAATAAATCCGCTGGAACATTTATCTTCGTCGGGCATGTTTTTAAGTTATCGGCTTCCGCAAATTTCAGCTCCGTTCCTATTATCAGAGCGTCTCTCCCACGAAAATTGTTTTGATTAATTTATGGCGTACAATGACACTGCAAAAACAATTGCCACTATCAATATTTCTCAGGATGTAAATACAACAATTTAAAATTTAACTTAAATGCATACTATATTATGTATTACAAAATTAAGTATACAGTTTTAAATGTAAGCGCATCCAAAAAGAAATTTTAACTATAAAATAAGGAAACGACAATAAAAAAAAAAGTTAATTACGCTCGGAAACTGCGAGAATACGTTTCCCCAGGAAAGGGTCGGAATACTGCAGATACAAATTAATATAAATGAAAGGATGCAAAATACATAGAGCGAGCCTCTACGGGATAGATTCAACCCAGTTGCCGGCCGGGCTTCCAAAATTTACAACAAAATTCATGAGGATCCGGTCGGAGGTAAATCCGAACTGCATCCTACAAGTTAGGAAAGTTAGCGTACAGGTTTTCGTACAAAGCCCAGTTAGTTTTCCCTAGTTAGTTGTTTTTCATTTTTGGTTTCTCTTTATACTTCCACATTGGATATGTCTAGATTGAGAAAACAGTCAAAGATCAGAAACTAAAGAAAAGTACTCATCTGATCATACTCGGTATCAAACGGAACATAAAAAACATGAATCTCGCACTATAGCGTAATGAAATTAATAACGTTTTCGACTGGTCGCACTAATGCGTACTGAATGTATCTCCATCCTACTCCAATATTATATACTGACATAAGATGGAGATACTCTCAGTGCGACCAATCGAAAACGCTATTAGTTGCAGTGAAGTGCCAAAATATGGGCTACTAGTTGTTAGTTTTGCTCTAATAGCATATTTCATATTTCTGCTTTGACAGAAAGCATTAGAAATGAACAGGTATAGAAGTTGGGGATTAGAGTAACATGTTAAATACTGCACTAGTCCGATCAAACACCATTTCTTTAGTATAAGACTACTATAGTATAAACAAATATCCGTGCGCCTATACCAACTTCAGCTTTAACTTCTTCAGGATAACTGAACAGTTCAGTTATTCTGAAAAAGCTATCAGTATCAACAGCAGAAGTTGAGCGAAAATTTTGACACATGGCAATACCCGGAAGAAGTTATTGAAGGCAATTACAAGCGATTGGTGTCAGCGGCGGCTCGTGCGCTATGATAATGATCGAACTTCTTCGTATAACTTCGCAACATAGAAACATATAGAAACGTATTTGCCGAGAGCATACGAAGAACTACGATCCTTGTCATATGTCCAATTCAAGGCGATTTACAATTTCAGCTATGACCTAAATGGGATCATGTCCAATTGCGGTGATGGCAAAAATACACTTGCAATGAGTTTACAATCAAAGAGTTTATTTACTAATGGAAAAGAATATGGATACGAAAGTTCTGTTGTCGCAATAGTCATAGGTACTACAGATAGATTTATCCTTGCCATACAGCAATTGAAAATACAAAATTAAGTGCATATTTCGCCAGGTATTAACACTTTTCATACTCAATACAAGATATTTAATAAAAGATCAATATTTTAGATAATATATTCTATGTAAATAATAATAATAAATATAGATAATGCGTTCAATGGTTAGCTAATGAGACGTAAGTAGGTAAGCTTTATATCCAAAAAACCGTTGCTGCAGTGGTGTTGAATGAGTCAAAAAATATATTATACAGTGACCAGCAGTACTACAAACAGCTTACAACGAAGCATAGTAAAGGGTCTTCAAAGTTCTTACATTCTAAAAGTGTTTGCAATTTTTGTTAATAAATTCCAATCGTTTAGATGCAGATGTTGATAAGTAATCAATATCGTTCTTAAAACTTAAACGTTTGTCGAAGACTATGCTCAGGTCTCTTATAGTGTCAGCTTTAGATAAAACTTCGCTGTTGATAGAATAACATAGCATTGTTTTTTCGTGTGTAGGAGACTTAGTTTCAACATATTGTTATATCATAAT
Organism: Cetonia aurata; assembly: GCA_949128085.1. Classification (NCBI taxonomy): domain Eukaryota; kingdom Metazoa; phylum Arthropoda; class Insecta; order Coleoptera; family Scarabaeidae; genus Cetonia; species Cetonia aurata. Next base: position 50,092,380 of record OX421883.1, on the reverse strand, counting down.
CTCACACGATTTATTAGTATCCACTAAAGCAGAAATCAACGCATAAAGACTCATCGGTCCACAATTCGAATCCAGACATAGAGAAACGGCCGCGCCCGACAAGAAAATAAGCTTCCAATTGAATATCAGGCTACCAGCAGAATTTAATTCTAATGAAAGACTGTTCAAGCGCATATGTGAATTAAGAAGTGAAAAACAGACTGTGAGTATGAGAAGAGAAATACTTTCAAATATAAGGTATTATTTTTAAGTTCAGTAGAATTTCATGTTATGTCAAAATTATTTCTCAAATCTGGAAGATTCCACCCACAATTTACTTAATTTCATTTAATTTAAATCCCCTATAAGTTCAAAAAAGTCAATATATAGCTCTCTTGAACAATTTTTCTAGTTTTCGGGAAATGCATGTACAAATATATTTACAATGAAATTAACCCCTAGATTTCGAGTCAACAACATGGATTTTTCACACGGCGATCCACAGTAACTAACTTGGTTACAATTACTCAATATTTATCCAACAAGATTGACGCTGGAAAATAAGTGGATGTTATATCAGCAAGTTAGATAATGTTAGATTTTCACCTCCACTTTTATCAATGTTTAGATCGTACGTCTCTGATAGAGAACACCATGTAACATACCTGGATTATGAATTTTTGAATGAATTCTTTCACACCTGCTTCTGGCGTTCCATAAGACAGTAATTTAGGACCACTTATTTATTCCTTGGCTGGATATCAGTAGTCTAGGTATAATTCAATGAGGGACTTTGATTGGTGAAAAATTAACTTTTTCTCAGCATATATCTAGCGTCTGCGAATCATAAATGTTGGGGTTCATCTTACTTGTTGCGCGTCCTTTTTCTTCAATTTCTGTGATCCTTTTTCTTTATTACGCCTTCGGTTCGATCTAGATTAGTACATGCATCCTTGGTTTGATCACCCATATATGTACACTTATCAAGTACAGTGTTTAGAACAAGTTCAAAGACGATGTTTAAAATTTTTATACTTTCAGGAATTCAATAGCTGCCCATCACAAGGATTCAGTCGCAAAAATCTACTTGAAATGTTTAATGTTGAACATTAAAGCGCAAGGTGGAATAAAATGTTTATTCAATTTGCTTGACAACAACCTTGATGTTCCTGATTCATTATCACAAATTAACTTGTGATTGGATATGCAAAATATCTGTTGAGCAATAAAGAATCATTAAATCATGAATGGCATGAGGCATTTCTTTGTTTGCAAACATTTCTTTTTAATCAGAAGCCTATCTGCGATCAATCTGAAATCTCTTAGTGATTTTACGGCGGATTATCAAAAATAATGTCGTAATTCAATTGGTTCGGCGATACTTATAAATCCGCGACGAACAACGCCTCAAGTCGGCCACCTTATTTATCCCCGGCCGATAATCCCGAGGTCGCTAGCAGGTGGTATGAACAGAGACCCGGATAAGATCATAGGGCAGATGAACGGGCGAGGGTAAATGTCGCACGGGTGATTAACCAAGGCGCTCGAGGAGCCGATAACGAGGCCAGTACACCACACCAGCACCGCTGGGTTATGAACATCGATCTGTCACCCGCAGTATTCATTAGCATTAGCGCCGTTCCAATGGTTAGCGTACGCCTAAGCCCACGCTGTGTAAACTTCCCCAGGAACGTCGAGCGTACACATATATATCTACCTATATGTATGTATATAGTACACCGTACACACGGTACACACACAACTTGTGTATATAAGCGATGTGTGTACGCAGACGTGCGACGGCGACGAAATACACGCGGACGTAGGCGCTGAAAACACGTGAAGCGTAGACGGCACAAACACACACACACTATTAAATCAACTCTATTAATATCGGATGGATTAGGCCGGGTTAAGTTTCAGATCCCTCCTCTGCGACATATTTCAAGATTAATTCCGGGGACAGTTTATTGTGTTTGAACAGTTTGGATGTTTGGGTGTTGTTTGCACGTCGCGCTGCCTATCATCAATAAATGATTATTGATTAATTCCGGCACTGACGTGCACTGATGTTTGCATGAAATAAAATAGACAGCAGAGAAAATGAAGAGTTCGAAGCGGAAAAAAAATGATTAAACGCAATACCGATAGCTTTCATTGAGATCCGGTGAAATTGATTTGGATCGTGCCAAATTTCACTAATTAAATTTATTTATTTAGAAAATAAAAATGAAAACGACTAAGCATAGAAATTATTGTTATATGTTAGATTATACATATAGATACATTTATTTCAAATTGCTACAAAGATACTAATGATATATATATATATATACATATATATACATATATATATCTTACGGATATATATCTTTTTCCGTAAGAAGAATACTTCAGGATACGACAACACTTAAGTACATATATATATATATATATATATGAATGAGTTGAAACAAGTTAAGGTATAAAAACTTACACAAAATAAATAAGTAATAATAGCGTCAAAAATTGTAAAGGTATACAATTAATTATTTCATTATTTAGATATTTGTAGGAAACTTCTTTCTCTTCCGTAAGTGTGATTTTATTTTAATGGCTCTTCGGGGAACAGTAATTATTACAAACAAAACATCTTGTTGGATGGCTATTTTTGAAGATATAATTAAATTTGAAACATAAAAATAATTCTGAAATAAATGTATCCAAACGAATATCGGATTTGCGAGTTCGTTGAAAATATTATAAAAAAATTGTTTGCGCCAGTTCATGGTTCTTTGCTAGTACATTTCACTCGTCGTTGGTTTATGCTTTTCGGGAAAATAGTTAAAAGACAGCAAATCCCATTTTTCTTGGAGGAGGAAACTTCCAAAACTACAGTGTCCAGCCATCTTCGGCTCGAAGATAGTGGTCTCTAGTGAGGTTAAATACCTAGGTGTTATTTTGGACGCAAAACTGACGTACAAATCTCACCTTGAACAAGTGTCGAACAAAGCCACAAAGGCATTTTGGGCCTGCAGAGGAATGTTTGGTAAAACGTGGGGGCTAAAACCGGCAATGGTGCACTGGCTGTACACGAAGGTTATTGTACCCTCCATAACCTATGCCTCGTTAGTCTGGTGGCATAAGGCTAGTCTGGGCTACGCGGTAAACGCGCTCAGCAAGGTCCAAAGGATTGCCTGTTTAGGCATCACGGGAGCCATGTCCTCGACGCCGACTGCGGCCATGGAGACCATTCTTGGGCTTCCTCCGCTTCAGTTGGTGTTGCGGTCAGAAGCTACCCTGGCAGCTTACAGAGTAAAATGTAGCGGGCGTAAAGGTTTCTCTGGTAAAACTGGAGACCATACCAGCCTTTTCAACTACATCGAACAGACAGTACCTCTGTCCACTAGGGCGGACAAGATTCCGCCTGTCTTCAGCTTCACTAGGAAATACTCCGTAGACATTTCCAACAGTGAGGTCTCCAAAGCATACATTCACAGACCGAGGCGATGTTCTCATCGCTGGTTTGTGGATGCCTCGAAGACGCCGAACGGCACAGGCATTGGGATCTGGAGAGATGGAGAACCGAATGGCGAAGCCATCAGCTTAGGGGGCTCCACTTCCATCTTCCATGCTGAAGTTATAGCCATCCAGACCTGTGCAGAGAGCATCTTAAACTGCCCGCATGGGAATGGATCGGTCGAAATTTTTTCCGACAGCCAAGCTGCCCTCAGGGCACTACAGGCTGTCAAATTTGCTTCCGAAGTGGTACTGAGGTGCCATAGGAAGCTTGAAGAATTGGCGGAGCATCACAGCATTACGCTGAGATGGGTGCCTAGTCACTCTGGGATTAGAGGCAACGAAATTGCTGACAAACTAGCTAGAGGCGCCAGTGGTCTACCGTTCACTGGTCCAGAACCGTTGTGCGGGAGTTCCTATGGCGGTATCAAAGCCTTTGTCAGATCTCAACTCGCTGCTAGTTACCGCTCCTATTGGAATGGACTAGTCGGCGTGAGACACTGTAAAATCCTCGGTTTTTATCCGGGCGACGAAAGACTCCGCAAGGCAGTCTCTATGAGCAGCGCCAGACTGAGACTTCTTACGGGAGTCCTAACCGGCCACTGTTCATTAAATAAGCATTTGCACCGAATGGGGCGAGTGGATTCTCCCCTGTGTAGAAACTGTGGGAGAGCAGAAGAAACTCCTGTGCACCTCCTTGCCGACTGCCCGGCAGTGGACAGGGAGAGACGGAGCTGTCTAGGGGTCGCTCGTTTGGACGAACCCAGTATAAGAAAATTAACTCTCGACCAACTTGCGGACTTGTTTGTTCGAGTACAACCAGGTCGAGAGGGTTAAGACATCATGGGGGCACAATAGGTCTCAGGCCGAGCTGCCTCACGGGGTTAAACCTGCCCATGAAAGCAAAAAAAAAAAAAAAATCCCATTTTTTCCTACACATCTTACCTGTACCTTAAGCTTCTCTTTACCCAAGGACGTTTTACCCAATAGGCTAAAGCCAAATTTCTAGGGAGTGTCGCGAAATTCCAAGAGGCACCATCGAACGCAGCTTGATATAACCCTGCCCACTAGGCCGTACAATGTAATTTGTTACCTTGAAAACTTCTTTTTTGTTACACATTTTTATTGAGAAAGGATTTATAGTTAGCAACAATATAAGTTAGGCGTTAGTTGATATTTAGCCTAAAGCGCCTTGAAGTCTTAAAACACCCCTGCCTTTACCGCAAGTAGACAACTACGGATGGGGCACTTGGGATGTCTTTAATTTTTTTTTTTTTCGTTTTGTATTTACTTACTCTTTCTTAAAAACGCTACATAAATTTTTTGGTTCTTCGAGCCGTATCTGGGATTCAAATCTTGGATTTAGTAATTTACATATCATAGTTATTTTTCGTAGAGTTCATTTACTGGACTATCTCGCAATAATTTTAAACAGCGTTCAAGTATATGCGTTTTATTAAAAACAACTCTTTGATTTTATTATAGCACATATTGCACTCAGCAAAATAGACTGTAAAAGCCTTCGATTATTTGAATTGGCACATGCCGGTAAAAATCATATTTTTTTTTTATTCGTTACTAACCAAACTAAGCTTATCCCGTGAAAAGTGAAGCTAATTTTAGCAAATTTAATAAACCATCACCACAAAAGCCTGTTCATTCGTTTGTAATAAAAAATAATACTAAAAGTGCGTTGTGTCATAATTTTATAGTATTTGCAATAGTTCACATATGATTTACAAATACAATAGTTATTTATGCTCAAATTTTCTAAATCCTAGCCAACGTATTTGCGTTGAGTTTGCCACCACACATTATTGCGTTGAAATAAACCTCTCAGAAAAATACTATACAACAGTTAAACACTGGACCAAAATTGAGTTCTAAAACAATGAAAGAATTGATTGTTCACATAAAATAGTGCATTAAAATTGGTCGGAAGAAGGAGTTTATCAAACAATGAAATAGTTATTCACGTATCAAGGCTAGAAAGGGAACTTTTGTGAAACGAGTGCATTTCTTCAGAATACGGATATTTGAATGACAAATTGTTTGACAGCTATTTTGACAACGGAACCCTGAAAAATGCAGAATATTCACCGAAGAGCGGGGTAAAGTAACAGAAGTGACACGTTTATACATAAAGTTGGTATAGACTTATTGTACTCTACCGTCCATGGACGGTAAAGTAACGAAAGTAATGCAAGTATAATAAGGTTATATTTTTGGATGTAATAGTCAAAAAAAGATTTTATTAAAAGACGAAAGAATTTAATAGGTAATAAACTATTCATTCTTATAATGATTCAACATATGAATATAGATTATTATACATATGTAAATAACTACATTTCCATAATTTCATTCATTAGGGCCGTGTACTGTATATATTTAGTGAATGCGTTAGCTATCAGAACGCATACTCTTTACCAAGGTATGTTATCTGTTCGATCTTGCAATAAATAGTGTCCTTTATTGTGTTCATATGGTGAATTTTAGGAAAATCGTACCTAAAAAATAACAATGCATATTCATATTATCAACGAGTTATTTATTGAACGTATGAAAAAATAGTTACTATAAGAAATATTGGATTATATGGATTAATGTAAAATGATTCATTATAATAATGATAACGTATTTATTTCACCAATGAATCTTGTTATTACTTAATCAGAAATTGTAAATAATATTTTATTATAAGAACGAAATATTTTGTTCCGTCAATGAAATTTTTATAAGTCAACGAAAACTTCGCAAATTTTGATGCAGTGCAAGTTACGTTTGAGGAATAACTGCTTCTAGTATAAGCTCATACACATACTAAATTAGAAATTATTCATCAGTTCGAAAGCTCATGAGAAAAGCAAGAGAGGAAAATAGCAGGAAAAGACACCAAAACACATACCGAGAGTCATACAAACGTAACAAATAAGGGAACAAAGAAGACATAAATCTATAGCCGGCAGATTACGCTGCAGAATTTGAATATCGGAGGGCTAAATTGTTCCCGGCGTCCGTGGAGCGGATTGCCCGCTGCCACCGGTTGTGCTACTGCCGCTGCCACCTCTGCCTCTACTTCCACCGCTCTCGAAGCGCCGGTGAGGCGACCGACCGACCACCCCTCAACCCCGTAAGAGGTTGAGGGCGAAACGGCAGGCAGAGAGAGCGCAGTCGGCGGTCGAGAGGTATATAGCTGCGCTGGGGATGACGGAAAAGCCCGGAGGGGATCCAGCCCACTTGATAGAAAGCGGTGCGGACTACGTTTATATTCCGGTTTCGCTTATTTACCAAGTTTGGCGGGCGCTCGGAGTTTCTTGGAATTCGCGCGAATTATCGAGACCGCCACGGCACGTAATTAGTCGTTAAAAATTCCGGAGGTAGTTTCCCGGATATTTTCCTCACGAGCAACGACGTACCCCGATACCGATACAAATGGCATTCTTTTTTCACTCTCTTTTCTTATTTATCTATTCTGTGTAATAGCGTACCATACCTAAACACGTGTATTGCTACGTTCCCCCCTTCAATAATGCCCGTACTAACAATTTTAAATTTTTCTTACAAATATAGATAATTTTAAATTTAGTGTTATACCAAATGTATTATTATTTTCAGCAATAAACCTTCAAATAAATTAAACATGTTTTAATATCCCAGCGTCATCTTATTCACTTCTATCAAATTACAAGCAATGAGCATAAGTAATAAATCCGCGTCAGCAGATGGGACTCACCACCCCGACGATGTGCTTAGATACAATACACCTTCCCCTCTTCCTCCACGCATATAACCAGGTTTATTTTCTTTAGTCAACTTAGGGACATGGGGAGAGCGTTACTCCTGATTTAAGGTTTCATTAAAATACTTCATATCATATAATAAGAATTAATATGTGTGCATATTGTCATCTACGTGACTTGTTAAGCTGATTTACTCAATAAACAAATGTTATTTATTAATAAAAACTTCAGGAAAGTATTTTTAAAAGAAGGTAGGTTCTATTAAACAATTATTAAATCTTGAGAGCCGAAAATTGACGTCTACAATTTATAGATTTACCCAAAATTCATTAAAGCAAAATTTTAAATACCACGCGAATATTTTTGGAATATCGATAAAATAAATATCTTAAAAAATCACATTAAACATTTGATGTTAAAATTTACATTAAATAGCAAGTTCCTTATTCTTGTGAAAAGATAAATACATATCTATGAAGTAACCGTTCCAGACAATCTTCTATCAAGATAGAACCATTCTAGGAATTTTGATTTCTAGGTAACAGGGTAACAGGATCAACGCAAGATTTTTCTTCAAAACTTGAGCCTCGAAATAAATCCGACGGTAGGTTTTATGTAGGTGAATTCAAATTAAATACAACGTAAATTGACAAATGCTGCCAACTTAAAATCATTAAACTGACATCAGTAACTAGAATAAATATTTGTACGCAAATAAAGTGATTTACTTAAATTCTTAAATGCAGCATCATCTTATTGGAAACTGGTAACAAGAAATGTGCGCAAGAAGGTTGAACTTAATTTATAGTCTTATTTATAACACAACGATTGACGTAAAAACATGAAGATTTTAGAAAATATGTAAACTCTCTATATGTCCTTCATGTTAAACAGTAGAGATTTATACTAGCCATTTGACGCACGGTACTCGTGTTAAAATCGTTTCAAAATTAGCATAAAATATGAGAACAGAAAACTAGATATCCTACTTTCTCTCTTTTTTGGATTGAAACATATTAAATTTAAATGTCCTCTTAAATAAGGAAGGATTGAGAGAACTCAAATATTAATTAAGATAAGCTTTAATATTAGATTAAATTAATCGTAATTTTGTCCTTTTCCTTTAATATGTAGTAGTATTGAGATACTACGAAGTAACACCTATAACGATCTACATTAGATAAGGGATAATAAAATAAAAATTTACTGTTCCTTTGTTTTATTAAAACTTCAATAAAACAAATCAACAGTAAACTTTTATTGTATTATCCCTTATCTAATGTAGATCGTTATAGGTGTAGTAGTAAATACTTGAAACTACAGTTTGTGTAAGACGTTTTGACTTTGTCTATTGTTTTTCCAACTAAATTATCTTCTCACCTATCTATTCGTTAAGAATTTTATATAATGGTAATATAAAATATTTATTAATGCACAAAGCACATCGGTCAATCTATCCCAGATGTTTAAAACCAATTTTAATAGGTGTAAAGGAATAATGACAACATTTATAAAATGTTGTCGTTTATACCCTCATTAATTTGTTTAAGAAGAAAATAAACAAAAACATCTCATAAAAGCCGCAGATTCAATTATTCATCGGCTTAAACGTCCAATTAAACTCAATCAACAAAAACTATGTAATGTTTTCAAGAACTACCAAAATTGCATCTGGCTTTGATAACTGAATGACATATATTGCCAATAATTAAATCCTTATTTACGATTAATTACAGTACACACTGTTTACAATCATATATCAAAAATATGTTCAAGGGAGGAATTCTTTTAGTTTGTAAATATATAATTGAGAGAACGACAGGTGTTAAATTTACAAAATTGGTTTTGTTAACAAAATATAGTTGAACTAACCAAAACTATAATTAATCTAACAAGAAAAATGTAGTGAAGACAATTATATTATTTTTAATTTTTATTTTATTAGTTGTATTGTTCATTCATTTGACAAAGTGAGCATTATTAAGAAATAAGAGTTAGACTAAGCAAAATTGCAGTTAATTGAAAGTAATTATGATGTTGAAATTATCCATTTCCAAAACTAGCCTTTCCTACTTTGAACACGTACAATGATGATTCAAACATTATTATAGCAACATTTTCTATCCATACACTGAGAAAAATGGATTGTAGAAATTAGATCGTAAATCTCTTTATGTTAATTACTAAAATAATTATTGTCAAAACGACAATATGTGGCGTATTAAGAGTAAAATAACCAGATTTTATCATGCTTATAGTAAGAGGCAAAATCTGGATGTTACCATCTACATCTTATGGATGTAACAATATATACTCTATTGCTGAAAGCGTACATAATGACGTGGATTATATAGATAGTCGCTGCGATTGACTGCGATATTGTCAGGTATTCGATGCATATTCAATTTCTAAAATAAATGTTTGTAACGCTCTTCTCAACCCTTGCTCTATTCATTGTCGATCTTTACCGAAGAAATCGACCAATAAGCTGTTTTGCCGCGACAAAATTACTGTGCACGTGTTATGTACGTGTGATACAGGTGTACGTATTCGTGTCGGTGCATGTTTGTGTCTGCATCGTGAGCAGAAATGGATGCAAACGTGGAAAACATTTTAATCGAGTGGGGGTTTCCACAGTTAATTGATATATTCAAAGGTAAGTAATAGATATTATATGCATACACTTCGTAGTGGGTACTTTGTGCTTTGATACAACATTAACCTAAATCTAACCTACTGGTGATTGTTATGTTAATGAAAGTAATACACGTTGGAATTTTCTAATAATGGTTCTAAGGACAAATAAAAAAATAAAATCAATATTATAGTTTTTATTGTGTAATATTCCACTTTCCCTATGCATGAACTGGGTAAAACCTTGTTTAGTACTATATTTTTCATTACAGGTAAGTATCGCTGTATAGTGCCCGCATATGATCCATTATATTATTGTTTACTATCTACTATTTTAAATGCTAAGAGACGTTAGATTATTATAATAGCAAATAATATTGTAAGTACTACAAGGCTATATAGTAAGTATGAGCATCATATATCCTACATAGTAAAATATTACATTATACTGGGTACAATAAAAAATTTAACAGTTATTATAAAATATAGTCAGTGCTATTAGACATTTTTTTCACATTTACTAACATGTATGCTCAAATTAATAATACAAATATAGTACACCAACTTTAACATACGAGTTAATAAAAAGTATTCACAGAAATTTACTATACAGATATTGTCACCGGTAATATAAAATATGATTGTCCCTATAGGAGCTATAAAATATATTAAAGTATACTATATTTATGTTAAAGAGTACAATCTATTTCTCTCAGTGTACACGGCAGTAAATACATTCAATTTCTCTTATTTCAAACTAGCAATAATTCCGATTCTGCGTAAATTGAATGAATGACAGATACGGTTAAAAGTTATTTATGTCGTGCATTTACTAGGTACGTATCTTATACAAGGTGTTATTAACAGTACAACTTCTGCCGCACAATCGGCCGGCCGGCGCCGATGTGCTGGCAGCGGCTGTTATTTGTTTGTAATCCAAGGAATTCTCGTAGTAGAAAGAATTTCACATTGTTTGCCGTAAGTGTCATAACGATGTGATATTATTGATTGGAAAAGAATTCTGCTTCTTATTCAACACAAAACATAGTTTTAATAACAGATAACACTTTCTCCATTCAAGAGCCTATCTTGAAATGTTATTTAATTCTGAAACAAGAACTTGTTAACTCAAGCTGATACAAGTGAAACAATATTTGTTTCTAAAGAAGTAAATATTTACTTCCGTATATACAAAACAAAGATTTACTCAAAACAAAGAAAATATATTTAGATTAAGCAAATAATTTTTAGGGCGCCACAGGTGAAAACACAAAATGAAGTTTTTTCGTTAAAAAAATCTACCATCATTTGTTGTGGGTTTATTTCCTCTTCAAATTTATAACAATCTCCAACAATAAGCGAGGTTCATACGGTGACGGTCAGAAATGATTCAGCCTGGTATACTAATTATTTTCGGGATTGGAAAATTACTTATACACGCAGGTTTAACTGCAAGTTTATTATACTTTCGGACAGAATATTAAATACTAAATAATGAACAAACGATGCACTATGGATTAAAAAGTTTACGAACTCTATTGACAACTTTTGCCGATGACATCAACCGCCAAATCAACCATTCGAGAACGATTGTCTACAATTTGTCGAATTTCGAAGAGAACTTCTCACCGTCCAATTTGAATTGCAATGCGGCACGTTAGCTTTCGGCAACGACCGGGTTTACATGCAGGGAAAAAGAGCCAGTCATCGCCTAAGAGACGAGTTTTCCACGACGACGACGACGCAGAGTGCGGGTGCATATAAATAAGTTTGTCTCGATGAACGGCGGGCGTCGTCGTCGGGCAAAAAATCACGGCGTGATATAACAAAGACTTTCCATTTAGACGCCGGGAGCGCCGCATGTAATCGCGGTGAGCTGTCTAGAAGCTTTCGGAGATTACGACGACGAAAGCCAGGATGCGCATCGGCGCCTGCGGCAGCAGCGACGTCGGTTCCCCCATTCATGAAATGACGGGGCTTTGCTGTGCCGCATAGAGACAACGGAGGCGGAGGGGCGACGCCGACGCAGACAGACTCGCGCGAAGGTGAAGAAGATGGATGATATCGTATCGAGATAACTTTCCCCGTATATTAGGAATTTCACTCTTGTAAGAGACGTATGGCCTGAGATATTCTATTTCCATCGCCTAATAATGTTACAGGAGTACTTATAGTGGTAACCTTCGTAATAACAACGCATTCGTCAATATAAATTTAGATCATAACTCTCTGATTTTCTGCTTTCCAGATGCGTTTACAAACAACACTAATTACAACAAATTAATTTTTAAGGGTCATATTGTACAGGCTCTCCCACCGAAGATTGGGTCTTTGATTAGAGCTGTACTTGTGATTTTAGAAATTCTTTTTTACAATAAAAAATATTGTTACGGCTTTCCACGTGACAAACCTTGGCATACCAGCCAGGGCGCCTGTATGCTAGCAACCCCCTTCACTACGACGACGAGAGAATTAATTTACTAGAGTCAGTGTTTGGTTTTGATTTGTTTTAGTTTCCATTAGCATAACAACAGTAATGACATATAAATATATAGTTAATGAAAGTTTTGATTGGTTTTGGAATTAGTAATAATAAATTAAATGTTCTGTCCAATCACTATTTATTTTAAAAATTCCCCGTGCCTACCGGTTTCGGCCTTTTGCCATCATCTGGACACACACTGAATATGAGATACAGAATTATATATCTAATTAAGTTATTAAACATTTTTTGTTAACTTACGTATGTCTAAAAGGAATTAGGTGCTACGTCATATGGATTTGTAGAGGCGTACATGAATAATTAAAATTTCAAACAATATAAATTATAGACAATGCACAAGAACTTGCATAACACTACAAAACACGTTACGCAGTTATTTAAAAGTTAATGGTCAGCGTGATGTGTTCTAAAATGGACTAGGTAAAATTTTAGTATTCGGTTTTGTACAATGTTTAATGTGTAATTTTTTGTTGTGTTGGAGTGTGTGTGCATTTCGTGTATGTGAATGTTTTTAAAAAATATGTGTGTGTGTTTGTTGTTGGCGCGTGTATTATGTTATAAGATGGATATGAATTTATTGAGTATTTTAATTGTAAAGAGTAGGATAATCTAATGAGAAGAATAGATGGATATTTATATGTTGTTGTATGATGAACCTACACATTAAATGATAGTTTTGTTTGCACATATGGGTGTGTTGTATTATTTGTTTAAATATGTGAAAATAGGTGGCGTGCTATATTCCAATTGTCCGTTTAATAATATTACATTATTGTTTTCCTTATATTTTTCTATGGTGTATGCCTCAAGTAATTTTAATTTTAGACTTTTATCACAAGGATAAATTAATTTTATATTTTACATACATACAGCGAATTTTTAAAATAAATAGTGTTTGGACAGAACATTTAATTTATTATTACCAATATAAATATATGTTAAAAAACTATTTTCATTAAAGTATTTTAAAACAAGAAAAAAAGATTATATGAATGCTAAAACGTTTCGTATAACAAATATAAAACCCAATGCTGCATAACCTAAAAATATTTCGGATATATTATATTATATTATAACACAGAATTGAGAACAGTTTTAAAATAATTCGGTTTAAATTATTCTGTCCCATTATTTCTTGTATAATTTTCGTGGAATTTTTGGCTGTTAATTATGAAAACTGTTTAATTCATATAAGACGTTTCATATTTTTATTTAAGTAAGTATTTTTCAATTACTGTAAATGTATAACAATTGCCTATGACTGCTAAATTAGGTTAACATTTTTTTTATATTTGCCTTAGTATGTAACAAAACAATAATATTAGCTATGAACAGCATTATGTTATTGTGTCAAGATTTTCTTTCATTTTAAATATCCACTTAATTGGGAATTGAAAAATATTTTAATAATTATAGATAAAATTGTGTATAGGACTTAAACGTTATTGGGAGATATCACGACAATAAGAATTTTTTATAAAGCTACGTTTACGAAGCGAAAGAAATTTTTGGAAGATACAACATACAATCTCGAACAATTAACAAAAATATAAAAAAGAAACCAAAAAAAATACCTAGTAGATAACCGTAATTACAACATTATGATACTAAAATCTGATAAAAGCAATAAAACTATCACACTAAACACAACTGAGCACCATAAAAAAAATTTAGAAAACTTCAAAGTTAATAAAACATACTTCCCAATTAAATCTGATCCAACAAACAACTACCAAAAAACAAATAATATGCTAGTTACAAATAGGGAAAATAAAAACTTAATTCCCCCAGTTTGGCAAATAAACTTCAAATACACAATGCAATACCTCGTAAAATATATGGACTCCCAAAACATCTTCGGTGGGACAGCCTGCACAATATGAACCTTAAAAATAATTTTTTTTGTAATTATTGTTGTTGGTAATACACATCTGGAAAGCAGAAAATCAGAGAGCTATGATCTAAACCCATATTGATGAATGCGTTATTATTACGAAGGTTACCACTATAACACAGATAAGTAATACAGACAGCTCACCTTACGGGAGAATTGACAGCGGCTTTCGCTAAAATGGGAACCCTGGATCAAATAGTTGGGAACCCTATCTGAGTTCATTCGGAGCGCTGCACTTCAGTCGCCAGTGGACAGTCGCGTAGGCACGTACGAACATACATACCGCTAGCATTGAAATGTCGACACGCGGTGCTCGTAATAAATGCGCATACATACATAGGTAATCGAAATATTGCAGCCTTTGATTTATGCAACTCGCGGCCAATTCTGCTACGGTGAGCTATAAGTAGTGCTGTAACATTATTGACATTATATAAACCTAATGGACCATTACAACTTATTGTCTCATGTATACAAAGTCCATTTATCAAAATTTTTGGCGAATTCTATATCTAAAATCACAAATACAAACAATTATTACTTACAGAATTCATTTGACTTCATGACAATTAGAAAAAAGAAAAACGCGAGTTCTAGATAATGAAAAATTTTATTATTTTAATGTTGTCTCTATATGTATACTAATATCCCAATTAATCTTAAACAAAACAAAAAAATTGGCTTGAACTAAGAGAGCATGCAACCATACCTAAAACTGAATTCATTAAGGGGTCTTCCTAATGTGACGGCCTAAAAATAAGACGATTTTTTGGGAATTTCTTTGGAAAAAACTACTCTGCATATCAATTTGAAACATTGCAAATTTGTTTAGCTATATTTGAGGAATATCCAGTTTTTTTTTTTTTAGGTAGAAATATCGATTTTATTAGACGTTACAGCAGTTGTATGGACGCGTCTAAAAAAAATGTCCTTGAATGGCTGCCATAAAATCAGCTGTCCAGGTTGTCTGAAATAAAAAATTCAAGAAGATTCTTAATCTGTGTAAATGTGGCTATAGCCCGAACTAGAATAAATGAAAAAAATTGAAAAATAACAAAATTACGGGTTTTCAAAAAAAAAGTTTCGATTTTCCCCCAAAAAAATTCTTAATTTTTAAGTCGTACATTGCGAATTTCGTGACTATCGACCTGATTCTAGTTCGGGCGAGAATGACACGTCTGCTGAATATATCTGGGAAATTTCAAGCAAATTGTTCGATTGGTTCTTGAGATATCTTGGCAGCCATTTCAAAAAATGTCATTTTGAGAAAAACGCGTTTAAAGTTTCGCGTACTAATCAAAGGTACATGATTTCTACCTAAGCGCCGCTCCGCTTCAAAGCCTATAACTTTTTCAATTTTGCGAATCTGACTAAATCCATTTGAGATTTTGTTTTCAAGATGTTAAACTATCAGAAAATGCAAAAAAAAAAATTTCGATTTTTTTGAACCCGTCATACTAGGAAGACCCCTTAATGCAATAGAAATAACCCCGACGTCTACATATTTGCAATACCAAAGCAATTTCTATAAACAAATAGACGACCTGGCAAGGTAAGCTCCTATTTCAAGTATCATTGCTCAACTAGTTTTAGGAGACCTTGAAGAAAGTGTCATAACTAAACTAAAACACAAACTTAAACTATATAGAAGATATGTGGATGCCTATTTAATTCTACCTACTAAGAATATACAATATGTTTTCGAATAATTCAATTCATGCCATCCAAAAATACAATTTACCTTAGAAGAAGATAAAAACAAAATCGTTTCTTCTTAATTATTTTTGTCATTCCATTATAGCATGTTCATACAAACGGCTTAGAGATTCTGTCATAACATCTTATGCAGCCGTATACGAGATATTTACCAACTAGCCGAAGCTATTATTTATTAACTACTATATATATAATATTTAACTGTATGATTCAAGATTTAATACTTCACAAAAGGTGTTTAATGAAGCATTACATTTATCTTACCTCTGTTTAATAATCCTGAAAAGACTCTAAGACAAAAAACACCACTGTAAAACTATTACATTTTCACAATTTCAAGATTGGGTTCTTTAGATTTGTGAACACTGAACCAAAAATGGGTCCTGAGACAATAGAAAAATTCATTGTTCACACGCATTTTACATTAAAAATTTGTTTCAAAACAAAAAATACCTTCCATCTCGATAACTAAAGAATTTAATTTCCGTCACAAAATTAATTGATAATTCTCAACAATGTTCAAATTGTTTATGTAATATTACTGAAGACAAGAAATTTAGTATTACGCTAATGGAATATTTTATAGAAATACAATGATTTTGGGAGATATTTACTTATACCTTTCTGTTTTGCAATGAAATTTACTTGGATGTATTAGAATTATATAAATCAATAATATAAAATCGTGTTTACATTGGCACAAATTAACAGCTATTCGCAAAAACTCAAATAGAACAAATTTCTAACAACAGCTAAGCCGGTTCTCGTCTCCGAGATTTGGTTGTGATTTCTCCTGCACGGGAATCAGACGACAGCGCACACAGCGCCACGTAGCGGGTTCAAGAGCGAAAGAGACCAACAGAATAATTTCCAGCGCTCCGCTGATGTGCGCCGAGTCGCTTTGATTTTTTACGAGCATTACGCGTGACTGCATAAAACGCATTTACGGTTCTGTATACAACGCCGACGGGAGACCCGTTTCCTCTCACTCTACGCCCCCTTCGCTTCCTTCTCCTTCTTGTATTTCTACTTGATAGTCACTATGTGTAATACGTATGCCAAGGGACAAAATAATTTGCATGATATAGAAATAATACAATGACCTCACAACCTGTGGTTGTGTTAAACTGTCCCCAAAGAAGAAAATAACGAGCAAGTATAATGCAACCTAAGTAGTCATTGCAAAACAATGGTCCGTAATCAACATGCATGTAAGCGCTGAAGCTTTGACATGTTTCTTAATTTCCAAAATCATTGTAAATGTGACAATAAAAAAGAAGCTGTTACCTAATTACTTATTAAATGCGAATGCAATAACTTTACAAAGTAAACCTGGAGGATATACGATATATGTAATATATGCTGTATCTTACTAAACTAGAGTTACCATATCTTTTTCTTTTTCGGGGCATTCCAGTGAAGTTCTTTCTATGTTATTTTTTAAAGTAATTAAAAATTATGTTACCTGAAAAAATCAAATTTTTTCAATTTGCAGGATTTGGAGGTGTACGTCTTGAAGACTGCACTGAAAAAACGGAACATTTTCTTAGGCGTCGGGATACCACTCTCAATAAATGCAACATGTTCTAACATATCGAAAACTGTAGTAAACTATGCAGTTATTGATGTTTTAGAATAAGTTTTTGAATCTTTGAAATGTAAAAGTAAGAGATAATTGAATTTATTATTATTATTATTCAAAGAATACAGCATTATTAACTCACTTTTAAAATCAGCTGTTAATACAAAATTAATTATACACATTAGAGTTCATTATTTCACGGAACATCTAGCAGAACTTTTTAAATTGGTCATGTTGTGATGAACTTAATAGCCAATGTGATACTTTGAGGTTATAATTGATTATCAACAAGTACACAGATGCAAAACTATCGTTTCACTTTGAAATGAAACAACATGTTCGTGACAAACAACCTGATCCTACCATATTAAAGGAAGAACATGTGATACCAAATCCGCGTTCCTTTCAATCGCACCATTTTGCGCAATCAATACCCATCTAAAAATTTACGTTCAAAATTGAGAATGAGCACAGTTAATCATTTTCTTGATTTATTAATTACGCTCAATGACAGAACATATCACTTTGACGTTACAAAGCGACACACAAACAAAGAGTTACATTTTATATATATTATATTCTTTTTATGTTTGTTCACCGATTTCCTAATAAAATAATTTCAACATTCTAGAACTCGAAATTCATGCAACTAAAATGTAGGCAGTAATTAAATAAATTAACTATTTAATCACTGCCTACATTTGCATGAATTTTAAGTTCTAGAATGTTCAAATTATTTCATTAGGAAATCTGTGAACAAACATAAAAAGAATATAATTTATTGCATTATGCAACAATAAATACAATGAACATTTCCTAAGTAGAGTCAAACAATTTAACAGCTAAATATTCTTTAAGCATTATATCCCATTCAGACCGCTAATTTATTGTATTTCCCTCCCTACACGAAAAATAATACGTTAGGGTAACCGTATAATTACTAAACAGCTCTTGTTGTTGAACACACATCCTGTAAGTAGTCAGAATATGTATACAATCTAGCTAACCTCAACCGGTCCTATTATTATTATTGAAAATTCCCCGGAATCTCATTTGAAATACAACTAACCGCTTTCGAATTACCGAAGGCTACTACAAATTTTATCAGGAGCGACCTAATGAACGGAACGCCGGCCGCGATCCCATCCGAAATCACCCCATATTTTCCCTCCCCTCGTCTCTTTTCTACCTTTTCATACGCCGCGCCGGCCGGCCGGGTATTTCATCCGACCGTGGGGTAAGCGAGTAATATCGTCGCCGTAGCTGCGGGACAACAGCGAACGGTCCTCTCACGCAATGGACCGTGATTCCAAATGTTTTACCCCAACCCACCGACAACAATCGGTCGGCGCGTCGCATCGTGTGGAGAGAGCGAACAAGAGGCGGCCGCGCGCAAGGGAAGCTGGCGGGGAAAGCGGCGGAAGGACAAGCGGTAGTGTGACGGTGACGTTCGCTCCCGCTGCGGAGGGATGAGGGTGGCAAATTTGATCCAGTCACCCTCTTATTTCGCAATATCACAATTCCGTACTGATGGGACGTCAATATCTTTCCCACTCGACTCTGTAGTGCTGCCGCTGCGTAGTAAGCGGATATTTCTGATTGCCGCGCGAACAAACGCCGCCATCCTCGATCCCTAGATGTGACACCGATGTCCCCCTTGATTATTAAAAATACGACGAGGCGACGCGGGCAGTCGCGTGCAAAGCAAACGTGATCGTATCGCGTATTCTCCCTTGTTGTTAGCATTATGGACGAAATCGTCTAGTTAACTGAATAAATGAAATACATATGGCATATTACTTTCAGCAAACCTCAAAAATTGAAAAATACAAAATTGGTACCTATTTTCATAAAGGGTAAACCCCTATATCACTTACTTCTTGCTTTTCTAAACTATATTTAAGTACTGCTTTTTAAACAGATTGGAATCGGTTTTATCCCACCTCAATATAATACATATCTGAATGCCAATCAGATAAATACTGCCTAGACGTGTTTGCCGACCATAATTTACAAGGAATAACAATTACAACGGTTATGAAATAAGCGGTAGCGCCATCTTTACGACAATCTCTGTAATATAGCATATTTATATAACTATACGAATTATAAGTAGCATGGTATTCCTGCTGCAAATAAATAATAAATAGAACAATAAACATTTTTAATTGCTGGTACTACAACATTTAAGTAAAATAAATAAAAAAAAATTCCTTATTGTTGTAATATTTTATCTGTATTTGATTAATTTTAGAACTAAGTTTGAAAATGTTACAAAACCGTAACGAAACGTAATGTAGCAAAAAATCAGCGAAACAATTATCATAGTTTCTTTAATTTTTTTAGGTAGAATTTGTTGAGAGCCTCAGTTTGCTACTGAGAAAAACATACATAATAAAAAAATTGCATTTACTACAAAAACATTTTTTACTAAAAAAATACATTTTAGGGTTTCTTTCAATGTCTTGAAACAAAAACATGAATTCAATTAATTGTTAAATAGTTAATGAAAGCAGCTTTTTTTCTTTTAGTAGTAAAGGTAATCCTCAAACTTATTAAAATACCAAATCTTCCCTTGTTATACTATATTTAAATGGACACCTTGTATAATGACTAAAGTTTGATGATGATTTCAAGTGTAATTATAATATCTCCGGTAACACCCGTAGATTGAGAACTCCCAACGTCAAAAACTTAATAAATAAATGCTTCAATCATATTGAAAAGCTATAACATTCTGTGTAAAATAATGAAGTCACTGATAGTTTTCGATATACAAAGAAACAGACGAAAGTAAAAATGTTCTGGGTCAATGAATTGTACAATAAAACATAAATATTTGACGTTTTGCGCTTTGATGAATAGTCAAACCAACCAGCTCTAAAGATTTTCCGTTTAAAAATAAATTCAATACAAAAGTATATATGTACTGATAATCTTATTGGTATTTTGTATCTCATTATCAGAGACAACAATGTGTTATCAGTAATAGTGTAATTTCAATAAAAAATCAAGCTTTCAATAAAAAAAAAGTTGATCAACGCATTCATTGTGCGTATTCCGCTGTGTTCCAAAAACAATTCCCTTTATATCACTATTGTAAGCTACAACCAAGAAGTACGTTCAAATTCGATGATCAATTTGATTAACAAATTGTTGCTTTATTTACATCACTGTCATCTAAATCATTTATAAGAATTACATTACACGACAAAGGTATTATTAGATAACCTAATTATAATTTTTAATAACTATACGTTTTACAACTAGCACGCACGTTTGCTGATAAATAAACGTTTTGGACGTTTGCTTCGTCCGTTATTGCGCACAACAAACTCAACGATTCGCGGCAGAGTCGTCCCTAAATAACTGCCAGCGAATAATAAAAGCCTGCGGAATCGAATTCTGTCGTAATAAAACACTTCGTCACCGTCGTCGTTATCGTCGGCGCTTTTTTTCCGCTCCCTATCAAAGGCCGCCGGCAACATGTGAAAATCTCATTAAGCAAAGGCTAGCCGCGCCGCGCACTACGTAGTACATACATACACACGTACAGGAACGACAGACGTAATGAGAAATTGTCCGGAGAACGTAGATTATGCTATAGAGTGATCCACTGGATATACAATCAGCGCCAAAATATTTTTAGCATACATGTTTCCAAAATGTGAAGCTTTTTAGTAAAACTACTGCTTAAGTAGAAACCATAATTTTGTGATAGGTAACTAAATTGTAGTTATTTCTTATTTTACTTTAAAAACCATCTACACAGATGTCATACAACTTTCCAAGAAACTACAAGACATTCGGCACACTAACGCTGCTCAAAATCACACCAGGACTATGTGGAATATTATAAACAAACACGTACCCACCAAATCTGTACTCTGTGCATACTGTTCCAGACACAATTACAGTGAAGGACCGTTGATAAATGTGATAGTATAAAAAGAAATCAGGAAAAAGATACTGAAAAATTGCAAAATTCAAAATATAAAAACTTGAGAATTCGTAACGTTGAGAAATTATAGAATTATGAAATTTCGAAAAGTAGTAAAATTGCAAACGGAAAAAAGAAATTATCGAATATTTAGAATAATTGTAGAATTGAAAAATTAAAAAAAACTGGAATATTTTAATAACAAATCGAGACACGTAGCGTCAGGCCAAACGCGTTTAAAAAGATTAAAAAATCGAAAATTAAGAAAAATTCCTGTGATATGTGTAAGTACGATGCGCATGTGCCCTACGCGGTCACTAGGATAGACGCTGGCAGCACTGTATGAAGTAGTGTAACCTATATTGTATTGTATTGTTGATGTAGCTTCCGTGTGAAGCACGTGTTACAGACTAAAGTAAAACTTATTAAATACATTTACCACAATTCGAAAATTAAAAAATTACGAATTTTGTCAATGAGACGCATAGCGTCGAGTTTTCACTACAGCGAGACGCGCTTGAAAAATTAAGAAAATACAACTTCATTCAACGAGACGCATAATGTTGACTTTAACGAGGCTTCTTTAAAATACTACGCGTTTGAAACAGAAAAATAAAAATAAAGAAAAAACAATGAAAAAGTAAGAAAAAATCAAAAATTCAGAAATTATAACTTTTTGTAAAGACACGCGTAACGTCGAGTCTAACTACAGCGGGACGTTTCCCAAAGACATACATGCTTAAAAAAAATTGAAAATTACAAAATTTAAAAATCGAAAACTTGAAAACATTAAAAAAAAATACAAATGATAAACTAATAGATTGAAACTCCATCCCTAGATTCTCATATCAATTTTACGCGATTAAAGTGTGAGCAGCTACCCAAAAAGTACGGGTAACTAGAGAGCGCGGGCCAAAGTGAATCGCGAGCCAAGGCGTACCAACTTTTTCAATAGGGTGCGTTCCAGGTGGAACGCGGGCTTTCTAGTTAGTATGTATTCTATTTAGCATTCTGCTTTCTTATATATATTTTTTACTGTAGAGTCTCTGTTTTAATTATTATATTATATATTATATTTTTGAAATCTACAAATATTCAATTATTTTCACTAAATTCATTGCCGTTAGAACTTCTGTGCCACTAATTATTAGTTTAGTTATGTATTATTAAAAATTGGTTAACCGTTTCTCTTTGTTTGTAATAATAATCTTAAAACTGCTTTAAGCATGGCAAGCGGTTATAATATTCCTGGATAGTATAGCTATTCTACATATTTTCCGAATATTTTTCAATTTATTTCATTAGAATTGTCGTCCATAAAAAGTTACAGAGTTTTTTTTCGCAAAAGCGCGTTTCTGGACCACTGTGCGCCGTACACAACATATTCCTACATTTGTATGTGTGTGTACGTGAGCATCGTTAAGAAAGGTCGTCAGATCGGCGGTCGGTCTGCCGGCGAGGTCTCGCGCCTTTGAGTAGTCACAGCACGCCGCGATAGACGAGCCTTACGATAAGTGGTCCCCGATCACGTAGCCCTGTGCGGCTGAAAATACGCCACTAGATGGACGAGGGGATGTACGGACAATATTTTATATGCGGCGGTGGGGCCGTTGGACTTACACGACGGCGTGTCTGTCCGTATGAATGCTTTCTTCTTTTATGTGTACGTTTATACGTGAGCACTGCTAGTGTATGTGCGTATACGGATGCAGGCGTATTACACGTATGTGTGTATATATATATATATATATATATATATTGTGAGCTCACGTATGATATGTACGTTCGTTCATATACGATTGCCTCTCTTTATAATACCTATGCGCATTTGTTTGCAACGTATCCGTTCTTGTATTGGAAGCGTTCGCGGTATTGATAACGAAAAAAAAGCAATTTTGTTCGACTATTACTGATATCAGAGAGAGGGCTTTATTGGTATGAGCTTTTCCTATATAATGCAATGAACCAGTGACTCAGTAACATAACAAAAAATAAATGCGAACTATTTCAGTTAACTACTATAGGGTAGTACTAAAAAATCAATTGTAAACACTAAAACAAAATAAAATTAAGGCTAACTAAATTTCATAATCAACATATTCCCATGCGTTGAGACAACAAAAAATAATTATTTTTAAACAAACAATTCATGCAGAAAATAAGTACAAGCAATTGTTACTACTTCAATGAGTAAGATAGCACAAGTGGTTTTTCATTAAACCCGTTTTATTTATAGAAACAAATCCTATAAAATGTACAATGATACAAATTTCGCAAACTGATATAAGCTGCAAACTTATTTTTCGCACTTATTCCCAACATGGTCTACACCTCAACTTTGCCAAGTCTGTTATTATGTTTTTTGAAAATCAACGAGTGCATGAGGAGTTAATGAGTATAGTTGTCGGTTACATATACATATTTTGCCAGTGGTGAGTGAGGTAAAAAGCGTTGCTTTATTGTTAGTTATGGATAACACGTTTCGAGATAAACAGCAAATATCGAAATATATTAGAAGGGGTTATTGTAACTTAGGGATTCTATACCAGCACAGATCAGACTTGCCCGCAACTGCAAAGTTGTCCTTATGAAATGCGCTCATACTATCTCCCTTTATGTATTGTTCATGTGTCCATGCATTGATGCTTGCGATCAGAAAAGAATTCAAAGGATGCAAGAGTGAGAACATAATAATAAAAGCATATACAAACTAAAAAACTTAAATGTTACAAACTGAATTCCTTCTACGATCTAACATTGTTTATAAACACTTCCAGATATCTCTCTAATATGATTTGTATCTCATGTTAAATTTGCATTCTTAAATTTTGTAAGTTTCTAGCTTTCTCCTTGAGTTGTATTTTTCACCTGGCAGAAAGATATGATATTAAATCGGATGATTTAGCTGACTATTTAATTATAAAACGCCGTACTTGATCCAACAATCGGTCTTCGCTTTTGTTGTTCATATACGCACAAATTCTTTAATTTCTTCCTAAATAGTCAAATTTATTTATATTTATTTTATTCAAGCAACATTTTTGATTTAAATTAACAATCACACACAAAATATTTTCTGTTTACCTGCAAATTTACTTTGTAATCTTATAAACACGCGTTTATCTGTGAATTCACGTACTCCCACTTCTCAAGTCGCTCGACGAGTGATAAATTTCCGTCTCGCTCAATAATCTGTGTAATATAAAAACCTCATTTTTCCCATCTTCCTTATCTACACGACCGCACGCTGAACAAGAATACCGATCTTATGTATGTATATGGCGGTGTTACGTATTTGTTATTGAAATTTAATGCAACAGGAATGTTATGAAGACATGTGTGTACAGTATCGACGCATATTAATTGTACGCCCTAAAGTTTACTTTTACACACTCATTCATATTCGTATTTATTTGTAATCAAAATATTGCAAACATCGTCATAAATATCGTCTCCAAATGAAAATAATTAAACGCAACATATCTACTAAATCGCTAATTGCCTGTTCAAAGTGTATCCAAAATTATAGAGATCTATATTTAATAACAAAGATGTGGTATATATTTACGATTTCAAACAAAACAAAATATTTTGTGAGATGTTCGTTAGTACGATGAATTCAGTGTAAAATAATTAACGTAACAACATCCGCCCAGGGCAGAAATGCCTGCACATTCCTTCCTATTTCTCCCATAGCACGTTACACGAGATGTCCCAATAATAAATCCGAAGTCGTCAGCGGGAACGTTCGCGGCGGTGTACGTTCCGGCATTAATGAAAATGCATTGCACATGCATTTTCGCGTCGCCTCGTCATCGTAAAACGTAAAACAGTGCCGCATTCGAACTGGCTGTGTATAGGCCCGTGTGCATCGGATGCCTTTGCCGAGCTCCGCTCGGCTCTAGTACAATAACAACGCCGTCGAATAAACGGCATCAGATAGCGAGCTCATCACAAAGACCGAGGAGAGCAAACTCTGATATGTCAGAAGCCGTACGGAACGGTTGAAGAGGTAAGCGGGTAAAGGGGGGAACAGGGATGAGTGGAAGAGGGTCGACAGTAACTGCGAGAGAGCGTGGTTCACAGCCGCCGGCTGATGACTGTAGACTTTGTCACCCACTCCACCATCGATCCAGCGCCGTACTGAGCACATTTCGCCAGCGCGGTGGAAATGATACGCTTAGCGATGGAGCGCATTAACTTATCACGATAAAAAATGCAATTTGTAATTTTAGGCACGTATATTTTCCAGTCATTTTTAATCGCAATATCTGATACTCACAATGTGGTAATTCTTATAAAAAAAGAAAGCTGTTATAACATCAGAATCCAAAAATTAAATTAATTAACTTTTGCTAAACATGGAAATAAGCAAATGAAAATAAAAACCTGAAGAAGCAATATTTTGAACCATATTTACAGAAGAAACATTAAATTAATGACTCTTTAATACTTGCAGAATGATAATCAAGAGTCGGATGGTATTAATTAGCAATTTTTTTTTCGCAAAAAATGGATTTTATCATAACTCATAGGAAAGATTAAGAAGTGATTTTATCTAGTGACACCAACAAATACCTCCAGAATAATATCGCAAAGTAAGGAGTTTAATCTTTTAGTACAAAAATTTAAAATAAAAACCAAAGAAGCTCTCCAAAATAAATTCTATCTAGTCGTTCACATGAAGGAGTAACCTCCGTTAAAAAACACAATCGCTGAAATATCCTGTTCTTGAATTATCTCTGCTAATAATTCACTGAAACCGCAAGCTTTGATAACATGAACAATACTAGAACAATAATTTTGTAATGCACCTGATTTTGGATATATATTTTTTTAAATTTATATAGGTATAGGTATACCATATGCGCATTTGTTTCTCGAGTATTTGAGCGCATCGATGTTCTGTTGCTACCTTACAGTATTCGTTCAGCATGCATTTGCGTATTTTTTAAATATCACTTCCCCCAACGATCGGATATTTAAGGAGAATCTTTAGATTAGAAAAGAAATGGTTCTTATTATACCATATCAATTTTAATTTAAATCCTAAATATATTTTTTCTTGTACCACTAAATTATGCACATCATTATATCACATGCTATATCACTGTTTGGTTTCCATTGCACATCGTTACTTTATACTGGCCATATATTTCAGGAAGAAATTGAGTATAATTAAAATGAATTCTGACGAAATTGCTAAACATTCCGCCACTTCATCATTTCATTCTTCCATTCTTAAACTTGAAGTACGTACTGTATGCAACATACAAACGCATACAATAACTGCACAAACTTCCTCTGCAACTAAACCGGGTCCTGTTCGATTAAAGTCGTGAGGTGGTTCAGCATTCTAGTTCCAATTCCAGTGTCATGGCGCTAATGACCAGGATATGATGTATTGACAAGATCCTGATAGATGGCAGGACAGGCAACGAAAATGGTAAAGGTTTACGACAATATCGACTGTGTTACCATGTGCTCAAACCTTATCAATCAGTTTGAGTCAGTTGTATGATGATGATAATAATAATCATCTTTATTAGCCATTCGATCCAAAAATGGCACAAACAAGCAAACAAATAAACCCAACACTTCTAGGTAGACTGGCTAAGAAATTGTCTGTTTTTTTTTTCGATAATGTTTAAAATCGTGAAGATTCTAGTTTCTAATACTTCGTCGTAGTTTGTTATGAATTTTTATACACATAACTCTTGGACTCCTTCCGAAAAGTGCTAACCGTCATTCCTGTATCTGGTATTATATAAAACTGATTATTAAGAGAAAGGAACTCGTTATTTTAAAAGTAAAGAGATCACTAGGTCAAGATACCATAGTGACCATATGACCAATGTGAGCTCAGATCTGCCCAAAGAAAACATTACTCTCAGAATTCTTCTTTGTAAAATAAAGCACCGCAAAAATATCAGGATCGATACTCCAGAATAAGATAAGCCAAGATGCAATCTTGGCGAAGCATTGGCATGAGAGAACATCAATAGTCCAACCAACAATACAATACTATGCAATTTATACATGGCATACGGGAATGGACTTAACTTTGAACAGATAAGCGACCATCAATTCGGCAGCGAAGAAAATCAGATTCATATACCACAACACACCAATGGTGATCTATCGATAGGAGATCTGGTCGAATTAAAGCTCACAATTAAAGTTTTACATTTGTTTATAATAGGCCATTGGCACTATACCCTCACACATAGCCGATGCAGATACGCAATTCGATTGGCCACACTGTCACCGGAGATGATCACAGTAGTGTCATCAGCATATTGACAAAGGTTGTCGACGGAAAGGGACCACCAGTCATTCACATGCAAATAAAGAGATGGGGTCCAAGATTAGAACCCTGTGGTACACCCGCCACAAGATCCATTAGAATAGAAAAGACACGCGCTATATGCGGCTGCCCAAGTAAGACGTCAGCTACCACAAAACAGGCACCCTAATCTCATACCTAGAGAGCTTAGACAACAGCAGATGATGGTCAAACGAATCGAAAGCCTAAGAAATATGAAAAAACATGCCACGTACCATTCTATCTTCGTCCAAGAAGTGATGTCAAGTGTGGCAAATATAGTACTTCTGGTAGATTTGTTGTTTATAAAGACAAACTGAGAGGAGGAAACAATGAAAAAGTTGTTCACGCGAAATAGTGCATTAAAATTGGTCGAACAAAAGAACGAGTTAATCAAATAAATGAAAAAGAAAGACAAAGAAATTTATTGCATAATAAACTACTCATTGTTTTAATGAAACCAAATTAATTGAAAATGAAATGATGGCTTGATTGGTTCAATGAAATATGTCATTGTTGTAAAGAATACCAGTCTTATAAAGAATGTTTTCATTCAACCTATGAATATAGATTATTGTAGCAATATAATTTCTAATGATTTCTATTCATTAGTTATTCTATTCATCAGTTAGTTATCATAACATAGACATTTTATCTGTTCGTTCTTGCAATAAATTGCAAGCTATTAAAACAACCGGCAGGATATCATTTAATACATTATTTATAATTTTATAACTATAATTAATATCAGTCGTTCTTGCAAATACTTTCTTTATTCCTACGCATAAAACAATGTACACCCTCGTTGTTTAAACGTAAGGACTATTATGAGAGACACTATGATAGAAATATTATGTTTTCGTTTATTTATAGGAAAAAGCGCAAATATTTCCTAGCACGGCCCTGATCTCTACTACAGCGTCGGTTCTCTGTCTCTATATTCCACCGCCAGTTTTTCCGTCAGGCATCCGCGATGCGACGGCTGCTTTCTGGCACTTAACCATCCCAAAACGTCCTCCTTTCCCGACCATCGTAGCGCGGTATCGTACGCCCGTTCACCTCACGAACCCGCCGCTACACCGCGCGCGCCGCCGCCCTCCGCCCCGCCGACCGAACGAGCAGCGATCCTCCACTTCAAATTGATTTAGGCATCGATTCATCCGTCGATCAGGTGAAGCGGGCGTAAAAGAGAGGAACCGCTGGCGCTGCCGCCGAGTCCGTCGGATAAACGGAAGATAGGCGAAGGAAGGAAGGGAAGGCGAGGCGGGGGGAGGCGAAAGAGGTACTAAAGGGACCACGACCGACGTGACGATGGAAGAAGATGGGCAAGAGACGGAGGATATTTTAATTGTCATAGTCAGATTTCAGTGCAATTGGGCGTATCGGGTTGGTTAAAGAGAAGAAGCGGAAGACGGGCGCGAGGAGTTGGCGGATTAGCGCTCGCTGATTAGATTTTACGTCGCAAACGTTAAAATTAGAGTGAGTCAAGGTTTAAAATTTTTGCATTTTTTCCTAAGGAGAGTCCCTTTCGACGAAGCTATGATTAAATTAAATCATTATGCTTATGTATCCGATATGTGTATGAAGTGAAATAAGTGAACGAAAATTGTTTTTTAAGGTAGAACCATCGATACGGAAATTGGGTTAAAATTATGTTTAAAATGTAAAATATAAAGTTTGTCTATAGAAATAGATCATCGTTCATTGTTAATTTAGTTAATTGTAGTCTTTAATTATTTCAATATTTATAATAAAACAAGTTTAATTTGTGGAGTACAGGCTTAATTTTAAATATTTAATGTAAAATATTTTAGAAACGTTTCAACAAATTCATTGTCATTATCAGCCCTAAAAGGGGCCAATTTCTTTTTAAATTAATTTATTATATTTCACTGACATTACTCAAAATTACCTGGGTTCTTTTTTGTTATTATTTATATAATTAATGTTTATTAAATGGCATTCTGTCATGTATGTAGTCAAACATAAAATCGGATTAAAAAACTGATTTTGAGTATTGTCATTGAAATATAATCAATTAATTAAAAAAAAAAAAAAATGTTACATTTAGGACTGACGAGGACAATGAGTTTGTTGAAACGTTTCCAACATATTTTATATTAAGTACTTATTTTATTTTTATTATTCATTCATTTATATTTATTTTATACGGACCGGTAATTTAAAAATTTATGGGGAATTAGTACTTTGATACTATTTATGGTTTGAAAATTCTTGAGCGCAAGAATTCATGGCATTAGTAGCTTAGTTTTCATTTATATTAATATTTTATATCCACTATACTGTTAGTTTTCAATAATAATTGGCTCAGAAAGTATATAATTTGTACAGGCATTATTTCCAAATTTAACGCTATAAAAAATTATTGATTTCTTTTATAAGAAATAGAGCAGAGTATGTCTAGAGGCTGCGAATTTCGACAAAATTCGTAACCGGTTTTGAAATAATTTTTTTAAAAATTAATTCTTTTTTTTGTTATTTATATAAAAATAGATATTCAAATCAGTTTTTAAAATAAATTTTGATATCTAGTT
The DNA here is from genome assembly GCA_949128085.1 of Cetonia aurata. NCBI lineage: Eukaryota > Metazoa > Arthropoda > Insecta > Coleoptera > Scarabaeidae > Cetonia > Cetonia aurata. The sequence goes on along the minus strand of OX421883.1, from coordinate 50,062,011 downwards.
CAAAAAAATATTTCTAAAAATAAAATTTCGGCCGCATACTACTTATCTTCTTTTTAAATAATTCTTTTATTTTTATTAGTCATTCTAAAAACCAACAAATTTTTGGATTTGCACATATACATACCCTAGCAGCACAAATCATCGGCTAATGATCGGCTTTATATAGTGCCGATATCCTGATGTCGGGTCGATATCAAAGATATTGTGCCGATATCGGCTTTCTACCAGTATACGATATCACTGCGATACAAAAGATCCATTATCGGTAAAATATCGGTTGAACGTTTGATGTATCGGCTGACCATCGGCTGGAAACTCAAGACATATATCAGGGCGATATCATTAATAAATGCCGCTGCGATATTGTTAGAAATGAGGTATATGGATTTGACTATTGTCATTTTTTTGACGATAGGAAGTCGGCTAATATCCTAAATCTATACGGACTGGTTGATTGAAATATAACCGCATTACAGGAGCGTTCAGATATAAAATTTCAACGTTTGAGACATCAATTGTGAAATTAAAATTAATATCGACTATAAAACAGTTTTAGAAGGTGAAGCGATTTATAACTTAAGAATATGCAAATGCAATTATCTAACTCAGCCGTGATTATAAAAATTGGCATCTAAACGCAATGTTTATGGGAGTTAGATCTACGCGCAATATCTTACCACCACCACCTACCACAATCCATCATAGCGTTCCTTATTGCAGTGTGAGCATGACGATCAGGTGAAGTGGTTGCCATTATTTATTTTGTCGCTGCATTATAGTAAGCGTTATGCACATTACAAAATGGATGAATGAAGCTTATAAAGTAAGGAAATTTTTATGAATAATGTTTTATGTATGTATCAAGTATATAATTTAATTTAATGATTAGTACTCATTTATTGTGTAAATATGCAGCGTTAACAAAATGGAAGACGCTTGTAAATTTCTTATTTTACGTGAAAGCATTGTTTCTACAATATGTGTAGCATAAAAAACGTTTCGCATTAATAGAATAAAATAAATTACAAGCGTACTTCAGACAAATTAAAGCTTTTATACGATGCTGTATATATAGGTACACTAAAGAAAAACACTTTTTTTTAGATACGTATGTGGTGCTTAATTGGGGGAAGTACGTTAAAGGAAGCATATATCTAATATTAAAACAAATCCTCTCGAAAAGTATTAGTGTAAATTATTCATGAAAATAGAGACAATCTAAAGAAGCTTTTGATAAATTGGACATATACATAGTATTTCTAGGTAATGTTACATGCATTATTATTTTATTTGTAACTCTATATCAAAACTGTTATTTTTATTTACAGAAGCAATTGGAGTCAAATAGCCGGATGGGACAGAGACGAATATCAATAGATGAGATGGGGGCAGAAAAGAAAGGAAGAAGAATATAACGTCTTTAGCGAACGAATAATTTAGACGACTGGATTTTTTTAGGTATTCCTTAGATTTTTGTTGTTATTGATTTGTAAAAAATTAAACTGTAACAAATGTTAAATTACTTTTCGTTTAAAATATGCACAGTTTATTTTCGGTTTCATGTTTTCCTAGTTATTTTCAGTTTTTGTTTTTATTAATTATGTCTTTAAATATTTGTGTCAATTACTCATAAATAAACATATTAAGTATTTTTATATTAGTACTTTTTCTTGAAATTTATTGCTTTATTTACTTTCTATTACATAAAGTCTTTCCTTCATTATGTATATTATTTTATGCGCATAATATTCTATTTTGTCAAGAATTATTATACACAGAAAATGGTGGCAAATAATTTGAAAAACATTACATGTGCAATGTGATTATGAATCTGATGTATTTTTTCCGCATTGTTCAATATGAATATGACTATAGAGACTGCCCCGAAATTAAATGTTCAAACACAAAGGTGTTATAGTGGGTGTCATTTCCAGTCGAACTAATCCTAGGTGTGATTATTATTCGATGCATAGTTTACGAATCATTTATTTTTTCTAAAAATCTTCCTTCATATAAACGTTCATTAAATTATCAACAAACAAAAGAGTACGATAATAAGAATGAAGCTAAATTGAAATTAAACATTGTGATATTATCAAAGGCACATCCTTTTGTTTAACGGCTTTGATATTTCAGAAGACGTTGATGGTTTCTAATTTCTTTCTAAATTCTAACATTACAACAAAATACTGTTTTTGCCTATAATTTTATGAACGTTTTTTGTGGAAGATCTTTATAAAACTCGCAAAAACCTTATTAGAATTGAATAATCACATATGGGGCTAATTTGACTCGAAATTATACTCTTTATAACCCTTTTCCGTTTCGGGAACTACTTTTGGGACAGCCTGTATAAGTATCCACTATCGTGGATAGACAAACTACATACTTATATGTAGAAATTAGTCATCACACCAATATCGGTGCGATATCTCAGGACGACTAAAACTTTATCGGCGGAGCATAGAAAACGTTGGGTAAGTATCAATCATGTATCGGTCTACTGATGATATTGTATCTAATTTTAATTGTATTGATATCGGATAGGTATTGGAGTTTCGATATCGGATAGATGTTGGAATTTCGATATCGGATAAGTATTGGAATTTCGATATCGAACCAATATTGCAAAATGTTCACATTTTGTATCGGTATGATATCAGCGGCCGCTATAATTACGACATCGGTCAGCAATATCGGCGAAGCTTAGCCGATATCACGCCGATTCTTGTGCTGCTAGGGTAGCTATACAAGTATATCTGTTATGTAATTATTTGAAATTTAGCTTTATAATTATACCTTATTCAGCGAACATTACATTGTTTTTCAATGTAGTCATAAACGACTTGAAATATAAATTCATAATATTAGAAAATACATAATAGATACTGAGAATGGAAACCAAAACCATAACAGGTTTTTGCTAAACGGTTTTGAAATCAGTTTTAAAAAACGGATTTTAAGATCAGTTTGGAATCGGGTTAAAACCAAGTTTTAGCTGAAAATGCATTAACCAGTTTGAATAAAAATCGGTTAACCGGTTTATAATATTTGGCGATTTATGCAGCACTTATACATATATAATCCGTTAAGTACTAAACCAGGATAATATTTTTGGGTTGCTGTTAGTAAATATTTTGCGATAATTTAATGAGACGGATAAACAAATAAATAGTAAACTGCAATTTGAATTTGTTATTTCTTATAGCATTTTCGTTATTTTTCCTTATTTTTAAAGGTGTGCGTATAAGCGTTGATATGCGCAAAATAATAAATTGCATTTATATATATAATCCGATTCGACTTTGTGTGAGTATACATTATAGCAAGAATAAAGTAGTTAAAATAAAAAGATCCAGGTCTTCACAAAATTCTTTAATACCACACGATCAGTTTCGACCTATGCGAACATCTTCAGGTCATAATGTCACGTTTCAAATTAATCTTAAATGATATAAAAATTCTGACCTGAAGATGTCCGCATAGGACAAACCAGTCGTGTGATGTTAAAGAATTTTGTGAAGAATTGTATTTACATCGTACCGCGTGCAGCAAACATGGGTGCTGTGTGCTGAGTTCTGTTTTTCAATCTGCGATCTTACTGCGATTTTTGTAACTGACATGTTTAAAAGGCTTATAAAACCACACAACAGATGCGTTATTTTCTTTTTCTAATTTGACTTTAAAATAAAGCTAAAACAAACTACAGCGCACTATTGTAATTAGTTTTATATTAACGCACTATTGCGTTAATAGACCTATTATAATATTATAAAAAATACGTGTAACAATGACTTGTAATGCTCGTACATTGAATCACTCGCATTAAAACAAAGCTCATTGTGACACTTGTATTTTAATAAACTATTTTCGACTACCACATTCAAAAGTAAAACCTAACACTCATTTGAAGACAAAAAGCGCCACTTCACCGAATTGATCTGGCAATGCGTCACTTCCGTTAGTTTACCGTACTCTTCTCTAAAGATTTTGAAGTTTTTCTGTGTTCGGTTGTCAAAATAGCTGTCAAACAATCTATCATTCAAATATGACTGATCTGTATTCTGAACACAAATGCAAGTAAATTTATTTTAGTAAGTGAATCAGGTGGTACTCAAAAAAATATTGTACGCACCACAGTTGGAAACCGTCTTTATCGAAATCGTTTGGTTGCTCGCCTCGGCTCGCGATCTCCAAACTAGTTCGATAAAACATCACTTTACTGCTTTGATATGTAAATAACTATTATTATAGAAGTCCGCGCAAGATGTATGAAACTCCTCTTGAAGTAAGGTATTCAGGGTGTTTTCGACCGTATTTCAGGGAGTTTTCTTCATTAAAACTCATTTTGAATGCAATACCTTATTACATTGTTAACACTGAAAACACATTAAATAAGATCGATAAAATAGCATTACTGTATTTAAATGAATGAGTTTATTACGTTTTAACTTTCATGCACATATCCTTCGCTGCGATTATCAACAACTAAAGGAAAATTTAAATTTATCATTTAATCAAGCAACTTTAAGAAGTCCAAATAGACATTATCAACCACTACTTAATTCCCTGCATTATCAAAGTTCTTTGCTTTATTAAAAATTACTTAAACATCTAGCATAAAAAACACGTTTTATTAATATTTATTTGAAAACTCGTAGCTGCTGCACTTATTTTTTAAACATAAATTTCTACTTTAAAATGTCTTTTGAAACCAGTTTTTTTCTGTAATAATAGTAGGAATAAGTATAATTCCAGATAGCCTATATTGTCCAACCCCCATGTAGATGGCTGAGTGGATCTTATGAAGATGACCGTACCAAGAAAAAAAAAGAAAGAAACAAACTGTAACAATTTGATGTTATTTTAATATAGGTATATAACTTATGGACGTTATTAACTACTAAATAATTCCCCATATTGTGCATTTCCCTTTCTTTATTAAAGAAAAAAGCGCGTTAAAAACGTTAGTTGCCTACAAAAAAGTAACATATAAAACGCGTTTCACAAAACTTAAAGTACACATTGATTAAATTGAATATAGGTACTATTGAGTATTTGTTCACATTTGCAAAGAATTAGAATTTTCTTTAATTGCTTTGTGTATTATACCTTATTTAAAGTAATTGATGCTCTCAAGCACTAAAAATCGAAAGTTCGATTCTTGAAAATTCTTGCTGTGCTCGAGAGGTTGCTATGAAACACTCCAGTACTTTTAAATTGTGAGAGATTTCTTCTTAATAATTTATTTTTTTTAGATATTGTTAAAGTTATCAATTTTTATAGTTCTAAGATCCCATTAAACAAATAAAAACATCGTATACTCATAATAAAAATGGTATAAGAATGAGTGGAGTATTTTCCACAAATAATATTGGTTATCACAGGTTTTATATACATTTAGTTTTATATATGGCTGCTACATTTCACTAGGAAATTTCGACCACAGCCGTTGTTGAAGTGTTACAAGTGTACTAGATACGCATTTTGATAGCAACTGTTTATGTTTAGTGAGGAGCAAATTGATTGTATCAAACGAGCCCAGAACTAGATAACAGCTACTTGCTGGTCAAGTACGTAAGGTAAAATATATTATTATATGTTAGTAATTGTTATATATTTTTTTTAATTAGCATTATTTCCTTTTCTTCAATTATTCCAAATGTGACATCTCTGCTGCGCCAATAAAAGCCGCAGCTCTAGTTCTCATTCATTTCGCACAAATAATAGTACTTAATCTTAAAATTTCAACTTTTGAATACAGATTATAATATAGTCCTTTGGGCAAGGTCAAACGAAGAACAAAAATATAATATAACCGAAGCCGTAAACGATTACATTATCACAATAAACAAATATCACATGTGCTCGAATCTCGCTCGTGTTATAAACTAATTACAACTCACGAAACCTATTACGGACGATGTGTACAAATATGCATATATTACCGAAATATTGGTCAATACTATTGAAGTTATACAGCACTAAAACATGTAGGAAATATAATATGTATTTCTTCTTACAATAGATATTGATAGATATACCTGTTAAGTTATTATATGAAACAGGGATATAAATAAATGAATCACTCCTTGGAATATAACTTTAGATAATACTAAAATTACTAAAACTGAAAGTTCTATTTCGTGGACTGATAACAATTAAAACTGGTGTATGTAGACATTTAATATCCTAAATATATCAATTTTATATAATAAAATTAAAAAAATAATAACACTACAATTACTGTAAGTAAAAAGAAGTTTAGTTTATCATAAGGTCGCTATAAATTCGTCCACATGCATTGATAGATAAATAATTAAATGGTATTTTTATTTCCTTTTCCTATAGTTTCGGATTACACTTATAACAAATCCCTTCACAAAAAAAATTGGCAGTTAATTACCTCACCACTGTATTAAATATGCCCATGCTGAAAAACCGACCAGGGTGCTATTCCCTTTCAATTCCGCATCGCTTTAATTAAATCCATCGCTCGTCTCTCTCTCTTCCCCGACCTCTCTCGCTCTCTTTATTATGCTCTTTTCACTGTCCTCGCTACCGTGAATGGGGATTACCAACCAGACACTGATGATCGCAAATTAGGACGAATTATAAAATCAGATTGTCCGTGAAAGGCAATCTGCTTAAGACAACTTCGGAATGAGCTTTAAAATTAACACCCACGGACACCGAGAAAATGAAACATTCGCGGAAAAGTCCGCCGCTCCAAAGCCGGTGATGGTAAATTAAAGATACCGGTCTTATTTAAGGACACGAGGCGGATTACCGCTTCAATTTTAGTCACACTTAGGTGGTTTTTAACAGTACGGTGAAGGGTATCAAGAGTGTGTAATTTGCATACGGCTAGCGAGAATTCCAACATAAGCAAAAATTATATTAGAATTTTAGGTTATGTTGTTTTCTTAAAGTTTACTCCTCTCGTTAAAGCTAACGCTGGTAAAGAATAAATAACACTAGGTGATAAATTCATATCGAATCAAATTGCTTCATCTAGAGAGCGATATAAATTGAATAACGCGGAAAAGTATCTATTTTTAAATGAAATGCAAAGTGTAATAATGCCTCATACCTCTGCGTATTTCGTATTTTAGTAAAGATTTTAAACTAGAAAAAAAAGGAGTAAAAACTAATATGAACATATAAAAAAAGGGAAAAGGAAAAAATTAGTAAACGCATTAGGTAATAGATTTATCAAAAATAAGGAAAAGTGGTCTATTTCACACGTTGTATCATGAAATCACTGTTAGCTCACGTTTTATACAATATTTTTTCTAACCGTATTACACGTATTTCGCAGGTTAGATATTTGACATCAACGTATTATAATCCCATAACTTTAAATCATGCATGTCCGGATCATGACATAGCCGACATATCAATGTCTAACTATTTCCAGTTAGTGATATAAAATGAATGACATTTAGTAGCAAATGAAAAGATATTCAAGATACAAGCAACATTATAGATAATGGAAAAAAACAACTTAATTTACTCGACGGAATGAATGTATTTATATTAAATTGCATCTAAACTCGTTCATCTTATATAATCACGTAAATAATGTTATGATTTACCTTTAATAATACATAAAAAATACAAGTATTGTAACAGCTAATATTTTAAATTCATTGTTATCATTGTTGTTATAGCAACTAACGTACTGGTATTATAGCCTATTTCAACAGTAGACTGTCGTTACATGCGTAATGACGAATACCTATTGGTAATCGGTTTTCGTTGCTAGGCAACAACCAATGGTAGCCTGAGTGGGTGTCCTAAACGTCACACACTTTGCATGGATATTGGTGACGTAAAGTATTCTTTACTTTTGAAACAAATTCTTATAAACTATATTACGAAAACTACGGACCATGCACTAGCTGTTGGCAGAAGCACCGCCCTCGCGCGCATCTAGCGTCACTAGCTGGAATAGGGAGGCGTAGCTCGCTGAACGAACAGCGCACAATACTGCAGATACGTATGACAATAAAAACTGAATTTCATATTTTGTACGAATCGTGAAGATAGTGGGAGTGATTATGTTCTCACGTGCGAGTTATAATGTCTCCCTATATTTTTCCAGATGTGTCTCACTTCATTGGGCACCCCATGTTGCTCATCCCGTATCCGCTAGGTGAAAATGCATGGTCTGTAGTTACATAAAATTTATTAAAGCTAGAATTCAAGTTTACAAAGTGAGTGGTATTATCACCGGTTATTTCTAGCTAGCTTTTTTAATAGTCTTATAAACGCACTCAAACGAGTCTAACAAATATTTTTTTTTGTTTTAATAGCTCGACTGAAGTAAAATCACTGATTTTTGGTTGATATTCAAATAATTTTGTCAATTCATCTATAAATAACAGCTAAAACTGAGCAGTGAATTTTCAGTGTGACAGTTGTTGAGACTATATCCAGCAGTAGCGGCAAAAATACTTAAACTATATAAGTAGATTTTCTTGGTTTTTGAAGTCATGTAATTAAACAACCAGTAGAGTGAGTAAAACGTTTCGGTTTAATAATAAAACCTTAATCCTTTTTAACAAAAAATGTTATAGATTTTTATACATCAAAATTTTATTTTCTACATTATTAATTTTTAAAATGTAAATGATTAAAGTTTTATTATTAAACCGAAACGTTTTACTCACTCTAATGGTTGTTTAATTATGACTTCAAAAACCAAGAAAATCTATGTATATATATTTATGAAAAGTCAAGAAAATTTTGAAGAATACTTAAAACTGTGGTACTAATAATATTTATACACTTTAAAACGTCTTACAATAAGTCTCGCTAGATTGAACGCACGTTTCAGTAGCAAAGCTATCATCATCAGCAATAAACCTAAACTGTCTTTCTCCGAATTTTGTAGATAGATATTTTAAAAAATCAAAAGTGGAAAATCATCTACTGTTATTGCTCTTTAATATGGAAACAGAACACTAATAGCTAATATGTAGTTATTTAGAAAGGCGTTCCGATATAATAAAGAGCAACATTTTCAGAAGAGTCAATTTTGTTACGGAGCTTAAATTTCGGTTGTTTTCGCATCCCAAGGTGAATGGCAACGGTAGCACAAATGCTTGGAACACTTGTACTAACATCTTGTTCCTATGGATTAACCTTCTCTACTCTTGTGCCTGTTATTATGTTATAATATGTAGTGCCAAAAGGGAGAGATGTTTCCCAAAGTTTAACAATTTATTTGAGGTACCTCCGGTGCTTTAAAATTTATGAAACCAATACTATAAATATTAAACTATTTTTTCAAATTGGAAAAACAAATGGTGTTCGGCCCAAAAACGGTAGTGACTCCTTTAAGAAGTATTGGTAAGTGTAGGAGAAACAACAAATCCATGTCGTGTCATTTTACAGGCAAATTAAAAGTTTGACCACTATGGTAATGTATTTATATTGACGTATTCATAGTATTTCTAGATTCATAAGCACCAAGAGCTTCTAGTACAATGTCATAAAATCTTCACAACGAATAGAATATTCAAATTATATTATTCAAATTTTGTGTAATTTTGTGTATATGTTTATATACCCCCTACACCTTGAAAAATCAACATTTTTCCTTTTTAATGGTTACTCTCTATATAACACATCCCTGATCCCCATATCTGATATATAACATGTCACTTTGAGAACAATTAGTAATAAAACAAATTATGGCAACACAAGGAACGGTGTGACAAACATTAAATTCCGCTAACTGTTGTTAGCCGCGCGGTATCTACTAACATTTGGACCACATACCTTGAAGGGAGCGTTGGGTACGTACAGAGGCGGATCCTTGGCGGAACCCGCAAGTTTTTCACTGACAGGTGGGATCCCTTCGTCAGAGTCACAAACACTGTAGCGTCCCACGATACCGTCCGCCGGCTTCGCATCGTACCCGGCCGGTTTTCCCACATGGAAACCCTTGGCTTTTACCCAAAATCTGAACTTGCTGTTATCCGCACTGACAACCTCCTCCCCTCGCAGAGTCCGCAATATCCTGGCGTACTTTTTGATCGTGATCGTTTTAGTCTTGGCCAGATCTCCGTAGGTCTGTATGACCCACGGCTGGTAGGCGGCCAGCATATCCTCCTTTGAATCTGCGGAAATGCGTTGTCTCTTCACGTTGTTATTTTGCTCGGAACGGGACTGTTTAGGCGTACTTTTGCGTTTAGCGGGCTTTTTCGCCGGCTTCTGAGTCTCTTGTCCCGTTTGATTTGAAGCTAACTTTCTGCGCATCCCTCTATCCGTTAGCATTGCGGTTGCCATATTTCACTGTGTCACACCAAAACAAAACGAAACAACTCCTGAGAAATTGTATTATTATCTAATGATGTTCGCGAACACCTGTTGATATTTTGATGCTGTTTATTTTTCGCAACTACACAAATATATTCGGACAGAAACACTGAATATATAAAAATGTCGTGTCAACAGCAAAAAAAAATACCGTTACGGGAACAAAAAATATATGAAACGCACCCAAAATAATACAGAGTTAGTTTTTTAAAGCTACAGTTTGACGCTGTCGTCTCTTTATGGAAAAACGAGATATCTCATATGCAGCTACATATTTTCGCGCCACGTTAAATCGTAATAATGCACATATATAAAACACTACGCATTAATAACAACAATTTTTTTTCGTTTCACGTCAAACAAACAAATAAAAATGTATTGTATGCGTGGGAGATATTACAACAGTATAGTCCTTTTTCCTGTTTATCTCGTGCCGATGAATCAGGCGATTTTTTTCTGCGCTCTGTCGCAGTCGCTTATTTATATGTACGGTGGCAGTCGTAACGTGATGAAAGCACGCACGCATCTGCGGGCGCCTGAACGTTTTGATCGCGTCTAGATGCCGGATTGTCCCGTACTGGTTGTCGGTGCGTCGATCTGAGACGGCCGCGCTCACGGGACACTAGTCGCGTACCCCCACCACATCATTCAACGTCCCGTGCGGGGATCGCATGCATCCACTGCTAGGCGCCGCTTACCATCGCGGCCCCGCTTTGGGTATGTAATAAATAGTATTCCATATTAGGATCGGCTGAAGATGTTACGTAACTGTTGTGTGCATGTGGTGCTGTACGTGAGAGACGGGCGATAATCTTTCATTGCACATCACCGACGCGCATTTAAAACGAATTAATGACGTATAATAACCGAACGGTTACTTATTTAAATAGTGCAAAATCCTATTTTTTTCGACAGTTCTCGATTTACCAATTGCGGAATAGTATTTTTTCTAATCGGGTGTTGTAATAAAGCTAAAACAAAAGACGACGCAGTGCTGATATGGCTATTACAGCATACTGTGCTGTAATGAGATATTAACGTGAGTGGGGGGGACTTTTGCCGGAACGTAATATAGACGATTAATGTGCAAATTAGAAAAAATACTGTAAACAACGTGTGCCACAATGACATGTAATGCTCGTACTTTGAATCTCTTGCCGCTACGCGGCTCGAGATTCAAACTTGTACTCGCATTACATAAACGTCATTATGACACTTGTGTTTTAATAGCCATATCAGCACTGCGTCGTCTTTTGTTTTAGCTTTATTACAACATCCAATTAGAAAATAGTATTTTAAAACACAAGTGTCATAATGACGTTTATGTAATGCGAGTACAAGTTTGAATCTCGAGCCGCGTAGCGGCAAGAGATTCAAAGTACGAGCATTACATGTCATTGTGGCACACGTTTTTTACAGTATTTTTTCTAATTTGCACATTAATCGTCTATATTACGTTCCGGCAAAAGTCCCCCCCACCCACGTTAATATCTAATTACAGCACAGTATGCTGTAATAGCCATATCAGCACTGCGTCGTCTTTTGTTTTAGCTTTATTACAACACCCGATTAGAAAAAAGATGTTACACTTTTTCTACCTTTTGAAACAAGTTACATATTGTGTTAAAATAAAGAATGTTTTAATTTAAGCTAAATTTGAAATGCAGTTATTTTTTATTCCTTAATTAAATAAATCAAATTTTTATCTAAATTTTATTTGATTTCTTACTAAATGAATATGTATGTGAGTATATATTGTCGCAAAGGCTACCCGCAGCGATATAGTTCGTTCGGTTCTGAATCAGAAATCTGAATGTTAACATGTCGTATTATGCTTCGTATGTGCTTAGGAACCATTTGAAAGAAACATACATTTGACACCACTGTAGCCGCATACTATTGTAATTACGTTTTAAATTCTACACATTACGCGAGGTATGATTTGCTCTTAAAATTATTTATTGTCAAGATAATACACATTGAAAAATGTTTAACTACAGTGCATTTTACAACAGGGCTAGTTTTTTATTTGGACATTTATCTGATAGTAAAGCAGTGACACTATTATCTATGTACCAGGGTTGGGCAAAATTTATTCAGATTAATAACAAAAATAAATGGATAGCGTCGTTATTCTTAATCATAAATAATAGATAACTTCTTATTCATTATTCCATTATTCAATAATGAATGGTAACATTTATTCCATTCATTATTCAAATAATTATTCTTATTCAAGTAATAATTTTCATTCAAATAAGTACCTTCATTTGTGATGATTTTCTGATTGGAGTAATTCCTTTTTTTTTATATATAATATATACTAACAACAAAGAGATGGTGTGAGTTTGTTTATCTACGTGTGTGTGTTTAATTGTTTGTATGAAATAAACACTGAATTTAAAAAAAATACTAGGTACAGTGGTTCAAAACAGTTATGGTAACCGTTTCGGTTCTCAAAACAGTTATGAAGAACCGTTATTTTCCATAACAGTTGTTTAGAACCGAAATTCATGAAAATATCGGTTTCGATTACGGTGATAATATCAATCCTTTTTCGATTGTATATCGGTTATTTTCGGTTTTGTATCGGTATTTTGGATAATTTGTTATTTTTGTTTTGTAAGAGTTACAATTATATGTTGTATATTGCGTTCTTGAGGCTCATAAACAAATCCTCAACTTATAGGAAATTCTTACAAGTTTGAGGTTTTTTCCTACCGATGCATTTTCTAAAGTTAGCGGGAACCTTTATATTAATATTAGCCGCCATTTTTTAAGAACATTGGAAACTGTGGGAAAAAACAAATGTGATTTTCATAAGTGTCAGAGTTTGGTTATCGGTTTTAGAACGACAATACGTAAAACTTGAAGGATGTCCAAGATATCGGCGGATATAATTATTACTGCCATGTCGTCTTACTGGTACACATCCTGACATTAGCGAAAATTTTTATAAATGTAAATATTACCCGCTAGTTTTGAAGAACATTGCATGCTTGTTTGTGCATCGCCTTCAGAAATGACAACTTGTAAATCTTGAGGGATGTCGCAGATGTTGACGGATATAGTTATTACTGCCACGTCATCTTACTGCTACACCTCCTAACATTAGCAGAAATTTTTATGTAAATACTACCCGCCATTTTTGAAGAACATTGGAAGTTGCGGCAAAAAAAAATAAATGTGATTTTTTTAAGTTTGAGAGTTTGGTTATAGGTTTAAAAAACGATAATATGTAAATCTTGAGGGATGTCGAAGATATCGGCGGATAGAATTATTACTGCCATGTCGTGTTACTGGTACACTTTCTAACATCAGCGGATTTTATATAAATATTGTCCGCCAATTTTTAAAGAGATTAAAGTTGTGTGGGAAAAAATAAGTGCAATTTTTACAGGTTTGAAGGTTTATTTACCGACTTCAGAAATGACAGCACGTAAATCCAGAGGAATGTCGAAGATGTCGGCGGATATAATTATTACTGGCATGTCGTCCATACACCTCCTGACATTAGCGATCATTTTTATATGATTACCCGCCATTTTTGAAGGATATTGGGAGCTGTGAAAGAAAAAATAAATATGTAATTTCTGCAGTCCTAAAACATATGATTTCTTAGCTTTTGTTTGATTAGTGATCGTAAATTTGTTTTATGTTTGATACAAGAGTGCTGCGAATACGCTGAATCCTTCCTAGCTATACACATAACCAACTGCCAACTAGAAGGCAGTAAAGCACAGTTTTCTTCTTAAAAAAAAAATCTCTCTTAAATAAAGGCAAAATTTTAAGGAATAGTTATTTGTGTCGACCAGACCCAGGCCTTGTAGGGCGAGGCGAAGACAAGGCCCTAAAGTGCGAATTCTCGCAAAATAGTTTCTTTTTTCTTTTTTTTTTTAATTTTCCAAAATCTAAAAATAAACATTTTAGTTACAGTAACCTCTTTGTAAAAATATGGAAATAAAATGGTTTCTACTGCTAATACATCTCAAATCCTTAATCAGATATTTAGTAAATAAGACTATTATAAAACAGTTATCTAAATGATAGATATACGTTGTCTGGGGTCTTCAATCGTCTGATATTTAGTGCGTTTCTTATCTGCTGTGACTAATATTTCAATAAGAGAGATATTGGATTATAAATAAAAGACTTAAGATGCCTATAGGATACTGATATTTTCATGCATTCGTTTTACGTACTTTATCGTACGGATTCTATAGTTATCGTAAACAGAAAATTGAAGATAAAAAGTAACATCAATCAAACAAAGGTAAATACATTTATTTATATTAACCGTATACCTACAATAAATGATATTAAGATATAGGTACTTACCTAATGATTGCTTGTTTGTAAGCATTTTACTGTGCCTTTTTCTTTTAGTGCCAGTAAAAAAAATACATACCTACGTATATACATATGTCAACCAGAATTATACAATTCAAAGCATTGTTTCATTCCCAAAATTTTACTAGTTTACTGGACTCGCCATGGCAGGCAGCGTTTCATTAGCTGCCGCCCACCCTGATCGATACCGCATTCAAATAATTCATACAAATACCCCGGCATCAAACCGACAAAAATAGTTTAGGCACTGGCGGGGCAACGGTACCGAATGCGGTCGGCAACGGGGACCCGGCCGTATAATGTTTTATCGGCCTCATGGCTCACACCTACACTTCCCTGACATTTAAGCGACGGCCAACCGACCGGCCGACCGCACGGATCTCTCGCCTGCCTGGGACGGGTCCAGGTTAATGTGCAGCCGTCATTCCAGATTCCACCGTTCTGGCACCATTTAAGAAAACTGCGCGACGTTATTACCTCTCGCAACGCTATTCCGAAAACCTCTAAATCAATTTTTTATGACGGGAATTTGTAGCCCCCGGAACGACCATACCTCGAATTAGTACGGTAAATATTAATTTACCTTTACTGTTGTTGTCTTGTAAAAAAAAAAACGTCGTGAATTATTATGTTTTTTTGACTATGAAGCACAAAACTCCAGGAAACGAAGCAGCTACACTGCTAAACCTGTTTTACGCTAACAATAAGTAAGTTATATTAGCAGTTTTAAACTGTAATAATTAGATGGTTCGGTTTTTAAAGTAACAACGTCATACCCAGCTGTTTTCAAAAAAAGTTTGATTAAAGAATTTTGTAAATACAGCGAAAGTTTTTTTTACGTTTACGCTAAAATGTGCGAAAGTAAGAAATTGTGAAAATCGAAAATAAAACAGCTTTTTGTAAAAACACAGTTATTTAATAATAGTAATAATAAATCCCTTTATTGCAAGAACAAACGGGACATATATATGTTAAACACAGATGCAGAATGCCCGCAATTGCCGAAATAAATGAAAAAATCGCGGTTTGAGCAGAGTCAAATGCCCAAATGCCTTAAATGTTTTATATATCGACCAAGGGGTAATCAATTTTGAGCAGTACGCTAACTGTGTCTTCTACATTTGATCATTTCCGGGCATGATGATTTGAATAGTTGGTATAATCTTTCGTTACATTTAGTTTTCCTTTTTGCTACTGCAGCTCTAGGTACCTCCTCACTTTCTGTTTTGGAACTATTAAAAACAGAAAAAGCCTTAAAAAGTCATATATTTTTGAACATACACTCAAAAAAGTACATAGGGAATTATTACTATAATATTGTAGTTGAAAAAATGTAGTTATAGTTACTACAATTGTAAAAGCCAATCCTAATCCGTTCTCGTACAGCTTACTACATTATTGTGTCTAACATTGTATAGTACAACGATATGAATTTGTAGTATATTTTTGTTTTAAAGTACTGTAGTATGAAATACTACAAATTATTAAAAAATCTATTACAATGTATAAACACTTTGTTCACAATAGTATGGCAAACTTTCTTGTATTAAAGAGTCGAATATAATGTAGTCGAATTTAGTACAATTTGGTTTGGAAATTCAAAATAATGTAACACTTTCAGATATACATTATATTAATTATTGTAGGCATCTAATACACCTATAGAAGTAGGGTTAGCTTGTTTATTAATATATGTTTCATTTGAATCTTATTAAATTAGATATGCCAACGCGTTTTTACTATATTGATTATTGATACAAATATAAATTATGTGCGGAATTGCGGAAACAAAGGTGAATACTGAATAAAAGCAAACAAAAATGTGTTTTGATCTAATAAGTGCCATCAATCATCCCGCCAATACCCCATTTTATATTAGTCGTTAATAAGGCGTACATGGTGGTGGTCGTGTAATTTATGTGTTCTTATGTCGTGTCCTATGGTACTCCGTCCATTAGATAACATATACATTAATGACGATGGATGCGAAAAGTTATTTACTGAGTTAGAGGTTAGAACCGTTGGTGAGCATTTGTGAAGGTAAGACATTGAAATATATCTTGAATACAAAAGTATAAGCGTGTATCTATGTATATAGCATTAAATTATTTCTCTTTATCTGTGTAACTACCTATTACTGGTGCTGCTATGTGTTGAGTGAGAGTTTATATTATGTAGACGTAATTTTAATTATAGATATATAATTTTAAAGCACGTTTATTGCTATCATAACTCTACAAGTTCTTTCTATTGTCCATATATCGGTGGCTTTTACACCTTTTACTGATGTGTAATAATTTCCAGACAGTACAATTTTCTAACTTTCTATTACATATAGTTGAAACCGCAATAGATATTTCTGAGTTTACATTGGCTTCTTTCTTTTTTTAATGTATGCATTTAACACCTATATCTACCTACAGAGTATATCAACTACTTTATGTATCTATTGCTATAAACCTTACATTTATGAATTATGTTAATAGGCTCTATTCTGTAAGAATTCTGTTAAAATTAACATATTAAAAATTAAGTTATAGCAATAAGATATAGGGAAGTTAATTTTTAATTTTAACAGACTGCTTACATAGGGCTCCATATTTCCAATAATATTGCTTAAAGTATATTTATAAAGAGCCCCGTTAATCACTACAAAACTTAATTTGTATTTATTTCCAGAATATTGTTGACTTGGATGTGGAGCTACAGTTGCGGGCAGAGAGAAACGCCAGTTTTAGCTTCCAGTACAACAGATACCAATAATAGTTGGAGAACTTCTTAACGTAACGGACTCATACGTATGCACTTTATATCAAATATAAAGTAGATACACCATTAAAAGCTGTAGATGCATGTTTTAAAATAATGTTTGCATTGGGTGCTGCGTATCCAATAGAATGCAATCAGGTGACATTTCAGTTTCATTGAAGAAATCTGAGTAAAAAATGTTTGTGTTCCAAGTCAGTATCTTTTTCAATAAAAATGTGTTACGTTGAAAATGTAGTGTAGTAAATGTATTTTTTAATAAAATTCTTGTTTTTATTAATTTCTATTTCCTTATTGCTTTGCTAAGTACATACATATATGTAATGTTCTTACAACTAATAGAATAACTAATTGATTGTGCAAATATAGCATTTACCAGCATAAGTATATACCTACATAAAATTGTAGTAATTTTTACAGCACTTCCTTACTAAATAGTAATATATTTCGTGAAAAGCGTTAGATGCTATAGTGATAATCATTACTACAATTTCTAGTAACTTACCTATAATGCTAGAATTGGAGGTAAAAAGCTTGTACTGTAACTTTCTCTATACCTACAACATTTTTCAGAGGGATGTTTCTTAAACCAGAGAAAGGCCAATCAACCTTCTCTGAATGGTAAGGGCAACAGGGTTATTTTTAACGTGTGCATTTTTATTTTTTAGTAATAATAGTATTCTATTATGCCTAACAAGAAAGTTGAGGATTTTTTAAGTAAAAACATTTGTGTTAGGTATTTATCATTGTCTTATTACAGATATTTCAAGTATTATATCTTTAAAACGATAGAGAAACTCAAGTAAACACAAAGTTGTTACCAAATTTAACAAAGTATGTACGGAAACATTGTGTTAAACCAACACAAATATTGGATGTTTTCTATTGAACACTTTCAATTCAGCACGTATCTTGTGCAATAAACAAGCTAGGTCACGAAGTATAGTTTGTTCACGTTTAATGATTCATTGTTTACTTTTACGGTACGCAATTGTAATAACACCAGTGTTCAGTCAAGCCAATACCGAGTCTGTTTGCTCGTTAAGAATATTTGAAAAAATTTGCAAATAAATAAATAAATGTAAGATAAACATCTTACGATTGGAAAGCGCATCCTGGAATTGCTCGTATAACAACTCGCATAGGACATCTTCTCAAGACTTCTATATTTGTCGTTGTTGATCTGAAGCTGAACTATATGGAGATAGATTTATTTATGTAGAGCGGTTGTGGTTTATTAGTAACGGTTATGGTTAGGTTATTTGGGAATGCGGGATTTCCAAGTATTTAAGTTAAGATTATTAAGATGTTTATGAATTTCAATAAATGCTCGGCTTTTGCGGTTGTAGTAGTGAATATTTCGGCATAGGATTTGAATAGAGTTGAATTGGATTTGGTGACCAATCTTTAGCTTATGTTTAGCAAATACAAGCCCAGTTGTGCCAAACATCCGAGTACAGCTCATGTCCTGCAACACGTGCCCCTACCGAATGTGGAATTCAGTAAACATAAGGAGTTCACGATCGTTGATAGGAAGAGAATCTGGAAATTCGAAGTTAGGTTTAAGCACGGTTTCGATGTTGTTTATACAGAATTTTCCCTATAGGGTTGGTAACACTTTTCATATCGGGTAAATACCTATTGTATTGATAAGATATAGTTTGTGCTTTAGATACGTTGGATCTAAAACTAGTTCATAGTAGCAGCCATGGAACTGGAAATAGGTAATACAAGTTTCCACTAATTGTGAGCCTTTTGGTTGGATACCAGGATTTCATGGATTAACAGAATGGTATAGCTTTGGTAAATTAGGATTCGACTTTTAAACTCTACTTTAACAAATAAATCGTAGGAATCTATTAGTGCACTCAAAGTATGTACAAAGTGTTTGGAAATTTGGATAAAGGAATAATCAAAGAAATTGATGAAGGTTTTGTGGATTTGATGATGGAACGTTCAATGCGTTTGGTATTATTATGTTTTATAATGCTGTAAGGAATTTGGGATGATTTAGGAGAAGCCAGCGTATTCCAGGGGTGCATCTTCCCTCTATAAAATACCTGTAATCCCATGGGATTAGAGATATTTTATAAATATATATTGAGATAATGGTAAAAATTTGGAAATAAAAGCGATTAATAAGATAGGCTATAGGATTGTGGAGCAAATCTATGAAATGAAGCTAATATTTTGCAAAAGGTGCATTATTAAACAAAAGTTAGCTTTAACGTGATAGAAGGAACTTCTAGCAAATAAATTACATACTACGTTAACTATGTTAATTAAGAAAACAAATAATCGCAATAGTTTTTCCCGAGTAAGAGAAACAACAGTTGAAATGGCCTATCTGTAATACAGTTAAGTACACCTTTGCTGTGTATGATCGGATTTTTTTTTTAATTCCCAAAACGATAAGTTAATACATCATACCGTATTTTTTTAAATTTCTTTTTATGCATAGATATATAGATATATATAAATATATATATCTACTATTAGAACACATAAATAATGGTGAGTCACTGTCATACTGTACACAAGGGAAAAGCACGAAAAGTTTATCCATTTTCCTTCCGAGAAATTCTAGGCGGGTCGCTTCTAAGTTTTGCATGTTGTAATACCGACGAACCCAAGCTACGGCGCTCGACAGCCATGGTAAAAATTCAACAGCGGTTGACGTCTAGACATTGCCCGGTGTTCGTGGTACCGTCACTACCGTCCCCTTTTAGAACTTGACGGACAGACGCGACGGATCGCTCCACACACATCGCCAAGTCACGAAATCGAACGCGACCCGACCGTTCACACCACAGTATTAATATTAATGGAGCGCTTAATTTGGTCGAATACGCAGGAGCCCCATCGCACTCATTTGCGGAGTAAGGAGTCGACTTCGCACGCTACGCGCTAGATAAGTGAATTTATCGGATAACGGTGATAATTACGAGTATATAACGTCGCCTGCCTGCTGTAACGCATACGGAAAACTACGTAACACTGTGCCCGTTATATTTTAATTCAAGCAGGTAATTTATTAATGCCGGCCATATGTTGTTTTTTTTACCTTTCGTTTTTACGATTTCTACAAAACAAAAAATAAGAAGAATTTTACATAAAACAATAAATGATGAAAAACTGGAAAAGCTCCAGAATTAGCTACAATTTTAAATATTTTATTGCAAACCTTAGTTAATTGAACACCACTTTGGTTAAAGATATTTTATATAGGTATTGCTAAATTTTGAAAAAGAAAATCTACTACAACTTCTGTAGTTTTTGTTCTGTTGACAAATAGCAAATAGCGTCCTCTGTCAGGCCTATGTTATATGCCTATATATGCCTATTTGGTCTACAATAACCAGTCAACAGCCTACTATCATTTTGACAGTTGTCCTGTCTTTACTCAGTAGGTCTTTAGTAAACCTAGGCCTCTGTTCTCTTAAAAACTCTTTTGCCTGCCTTTGTCTTGGTGACTTTTGCCACCATTCCTTGGACTTATTCTGTGCCCATTCGTTAATGGACTTTTTAATTTGCTCTAATTGCAGTGTCATACGGCCACACAAATGCAGTGCTCCTAGAAATTAACTAGAGTATTGAGTGATGCTAATATTCGTAACTTTATTGGTGACATCGCTAATGAAAACTGGACAGATATCTATAATGATAACTATGATACCAATATAAAATATAACATCTTGCTGAATATTTTCCTAAGATATTTCAATAAACATTTTCCTTTAGTAAAAAGTTCACTAAAACCACAACAGTCAATCAGGTTATCAGAAGACATGCGTTACCTTAAAAATATTGTTGAATCGCTCCGAATTATAGCTATTTTCGATAATGAGTACAAAGCAACTTACATTCATTTCAAACGTATTGCTGTGTACTGAATGTACCAACAAAAATGTAAAATGAAATTTAAAAATGAAAAATTAAATTAGCTAGCTGAAATGATAACAATTTTTTTTACAATGCGCAAAAGAACAATTAAACTCAGGGTTACTATCATGAAAAGTAAAATGTGGGTGAAAGAAATCTGACTTTCTTTTATACTAAAAAAAAAATTTTAAAAGGTTTAATTAAAAATAAAAGAACAGTATTTTGAATGACATAAAAATTCAATAATTTTATTATTTAAAAAAAAAGAAAAAAATTAATTACAAATTTTGCAGAAAAAAAAACCTTGGACAAAAAGGTCCTGGTCTAAATCAAAACTTCATTTGACTTTAAATTACAAAAAGACAATTCAAAATCCTTTTACAACGCAACAGAAAACAAAAAGTTCAGGAAGATAATAAATTTTTTTTTCAATTCAATCCACGTGGTCTCAATATTAAAACAACTAAATTAAACGTGGAAAATTCAAGTAATTTATATAAATGAAAAATAAAAGCAAGCACAATGCTTTTATTCACCCAACCCAAAGTGATTAATAAATAATTACAAATCAGAAAAATTAACAACGAACAAAAAAATTAACTCTTTAAACTTAAAATATCTTCCTGCACGTAAAAATAATAACAGATCTTATATCTAAATTGTGTACACAAAAATACAATATCAATTATTATTAAATAAGTTCCGTGATGAACGAAATAAAATCAGAAACGTGAATTCAAAACTTGAAATCAATAATCACAAAATGTCAGCAATGAAATACAACTTTATATATCTATCTCGATCTTTCGTATCGATCAAGGAACTGAACTGACAAGGTTAAACAATCGTATAAGTATAAAAATCTCAGATGCGTGCGATGCAACGCACACAGACCTGTCCGCAAACGGACGAACTCGCAAAACAAAACAATATATACAATACCAGTGAACGCAAAATGTACACCTGACTGAAATTAATATAAACAACTGAACAATAAAATAAATAAATTAAACAATCCAAAACATTAACTAAATCTTATTTGAAAATAAAACAATTTGAAATTTCTCGCAACATTGACAAATGCTTAACGGAATTAACAAAAAAAAACTGAATTTACAAAAACCCGGGGTGCCAAAGCACAGCAGTATGTATGATAATGAGATTAACTTAATTAAGCGTAGTCGTTATAGTAACTTATTAGTCAACTCCAAGAACCGAACTAAGGATATGTGGCAAATAATAAACCATATAAATCATATGGGAAAAAACTGTTCTGTCAAGATCCCCATTGCGGACGACCTAACTTTACTTGCTGATCGTTTTAATCTTTTATTTGCAGGTGAAAATGTCTCTTCGGCTACACCTAGCCTTGATCAAATAAAAATAACACATAATCCTCACACATTTTACTTCTTTCCCACATGTGTTGAGGAACTTAAATATATCATTAAGGGAATGGTGGGATCTAGGTCGTCCGGCGTGGATGGTATCCCCACACACTTTACTAAGAAATGTATGGACTCTTTCACTGAACCACTCTGTCATATTATTAATCATTCTTTCTCTGGTGGATGCTTTCCAGATAATCTAAAACATGCTATGGTTGTTCACTGTTACAAGAAAGGTTGCGCTAATAACATAAACAACTATACGCCAATAAGTCTTTTAACTAGTTTTTCGAAATTATTTGAAAAAATAGTATATAATCGGCTCCTACATTTCATTAACAAGTATAATCTCTTAAATAAGTCCCAGCACGGATTTGTAAAAGGTAAAAGCACTGAAACAGCGCTTTTCGAATTCATGCAGAGGAAAATTACATGTGGTTTTTTCCTCGATTTGTCCAGGGCCTTTGACAGCATAGATCATCGTATGTTATTATATAAGGTGGAGAGCTATGGAATTAGAGGTACGGCTTTGTCTTGGATACGCTGCTATATAACTCATCGAACACAGACCATAGTAATTCGGAATAATAATCACTTTTCGATCAAAAGATATAACACTAACCAAGGGTGTCCCGCAGGGTAGTATTCTGGAACCTTTTTTTTTTCATTTTGTATTTCAACGACATCTATGCTGTCAAATACCCAATGGTGGATTCCAGCCTGACGACTGTTAACTCTGCCGATGATGCCTCTTTTCTTGTGACAGGGGATACGCTAAACGCTATTACAAATACAAGTTCGAATTACATACTTACAGAATGGTTGAATGAAAACAATTTAAATTTTAATCACAGTAAAATAGAAGTAATTTTATATAAGACCAAATCCCAGAACTACCCCTCCAATATTCCGCATCTTATGCTCTTAAAAGTGCAGTGCGTCTACTAGGTCTCACTGTAGATGACCACTTTAAATTCACCGACATATTGATGTCATAGTAAAGAAATTAAATAGTATCTTCTGTTTTGGATTAAGGCGATTGCGAGACCTGGTTGACACACACACACTCTTCGCAGAATGTACTTCAGTTGTTGTTGGTTAGCAGTGACATGCCCAGACTATTTTTAACTCAAAAAAAGATTTTACGTATTATTTATAAATTGAACCCCACTCAGTCATGTCAGGGTATTTTCAAGCAAAATAAGTTACTCATAGTAGGTATATGGTATCTTTATATTTCAGTCCATATTCTTTCTTTTCAAAAACAAACACCTCTTTTCTCATAACACGTTGTTGCACGAGTACTCCACAAGAAACAGGCATGACTATTGCTATCCTCTTTGTAGATTGTCGCTAACCCAACGAAATATTACTTATACTTGCCTCAAGTTCTATAATGCTCTGCAGTAGTAAGTGACTTAAAAGTGATTAAGTCACTTACTACTTTTAGCACAAGATTATTTCATTTTCTTTGTGTTTTCTTTGTTTCTATTATACTGAAAATATGTTACTATCAGTCTTATAATTTACTGTTGTTAACGTCTTGTAATATCTTCTTTAGTATTACAATAAATTTATATTATTTATATTATTATTATTAATTTGCGATTTGGTACTGCCAAAGAAAGGGCTAATTTAAAAAAATGACCTTGACGCACCCCGTCTGGCCGCCTCATTTACCTTCACGCCTATGTGGCTGGGAACCCAAGCCAATGTTAGTTTCCTTTAGGTGCCCACCTTATTTAGGGCGCTTAGGCAGTCCCAAAGCAGCTTAGAGTCAGTACTTGCTCAGCTGATCGCTTTGATCAGTTTTAGAGCCGTCTGTATACCAGATTGAGTCCGCTGTAACTGAAGGGCCTTTCTCCCAGTCCTCAATTCATGACTAACGCTTTAAGAATTATTGCGATCGAATCTTACTCGATCAAGCGGAGAATCACCAGCGCCATTCGTATCTAAAACTCGGCGATACTGCGATGCTAATGAAAAGTCGCAGCTGTACTGATTAGGCTTTAAAACGAGGATATTTCTTGCACGTAAAATCGAAGAAGTAAAAGTTTCTTTAGTTTCGTAGAGTTTAAATTAAATTTAAACCAGAAACGTCGTTTAGTTTTTTGAATATTAAAGCACTAATAATACGAGTATTATTTATTCCTTGAAAAATACAAATTAGCTTTGAATTTATAAATGCAATCAATAAATATAAACCCTAAATACAAAATTAAAAACAACAATTAACAAAATTATACATAAACACAATCCTTTTCAGTAAGTACATACATTAAGACGATCAGAGCGGTTCACGCACAGAACAGTTGATCGTCCTCACTTAGCTAATTGTATCGGACGTCGCCACACTGTGAGGTCGCTGGGTGGAGAGAATCCTCACACCACACTTATCGAACTGAAACCGTTGCCGGCATCAATACGTATGCAGGATGTGTAGAACATGCTCTAATCTACAACCACAGACAGATGTCCCGCGTATCCAGCGCGCTACCGGATGTAATTAAGTGCCCGACCCGTGAACTACTTATTGTGCTGCTCGGAACTCATTTACTATTTTTTATACAGTCGGCGCTGTCGCCGTAATACCGTCGCCTCGGTTTTAAATGCGCCCATTCGAACTCACAATAAACATCCAGACGTCCGATTCTATCGACATACAGAGAATGATACATAATAACATCCATATTTAAATAGAGCCTTTTTACAGCGTGTCCTATTGAAGACTGAATCTTCGAATGTAGCTCGATTTTGTCATTTTAGAATTTTGTACTAGAATTAATATTTTTTATTTGGTGAAATCAATTTAAAAAAGTAGGCGGATATAAATCTAATTAATTTAAATTGTTGGTTTCCATTGTGGATGCAAAATTAAGTAATCAAGTGGAAGGAATACTTGGGTTGACCATGTGTGTCCTCCACCGATGAAGCACTGAATATTCAGATGGCTCCGAGCACCATGAATTATCATTTGTTTGTTGTTGGGGCGAAGCTTTGGATTGTAGAATCCACCTTGATACTACTAGTGTCTGAACTCTATTGATGTATTACACCATCCCCATTAAAATTTTGCCGAACCCGGAGGTGTTCCAGGAACTCTTTAGGAACCAAACATCGCATTGACAAGAGATATATGGTGTAAGACAAGAAGACATGCTCTAATTTTATATACATATGTAGATGTAACTAGAAGCCTCGGCTTGGAATCGAACCAGGACATATGGGGTAAAAGCTGAACATGCAAACCGTTTCAACACTGACAATGCCATGCATTATTAGGTATTGTTCAAAAGCAAAAAATATCAGATTACATTTAGAAAATAAATGCTACTCTTTTCTAGGATTAGTTCTCTCAAATATTAAACTGGAAATTGGAAAATTGGAAGCCTTCCGTCATGATCATGCTAAAAGAGACATTCAAAACTTGCTAACAAGTAAATCAACACATTGTGATGAAGATATGATCAGAATTAAACGGCTAAGCTCAGTTAAAGTTGATGAAGAAAATCCAATTCCACTATGGAATTAACTCTATTGAACCAGAATAGCACGCATTTGTATCGTGCTCCGAAAGAGGTAATTAAGAAAATATTTACCGACTCGGAATACCTGGTAAGACCCTTACCAGCTCGTTCAACGTATTTACGAGAACTCATACGTCGAGAAAGTGGTAAAGACTGCAAAAGAAAACATTGCTTACCTACAAATGGAAAATGCAAACTTAAAATTGAAAATAGATACGTGTAAATAATATTCTTGGAAACAAAACTTAAGAATACAAAGTTTTCCCCGTTGAAATAGATGATGAAATGTAAAATAAGGTATTATCACTGCTAAGACATAAAATGGAAGTGAATGGATGTGATGTTGACGCATGTCATCGTATAGGAAAAAAAATGTAAGCATATTGAAGTAAATATATAATAAATTACAAACCCAGCAAACAGACTTAAGAAAAGACAATCACAGTAGAAGAAAAGATTCAGCTGATAGTCTATCAACGACGAAGGACAACTTTTTACGTCCGCTGTTTGATAGCCTCCAAAGGTATTTCGAGATTCTGAGGTTGGCTCAATGCTCAATAGTAATATTGAAGAAAAAAAGCAATAAAACAATTTCTATTTAAAAAGGTATCACATAATATATGGCGCCTGTCACTGTGTAGAAAAAGAAAGTGAAGAGACACGATCAATTATGATTAAATGTCAAAGTATCGAGTTACCATACTAGTGAAAATAAAAAATTTCTAAAGAGTTTCCATATTTAGATTGCCGAAGATTTAACCAAAGAAAGTTTTGCGCTATATTCCAAATTTCCTAAGGTCTTTGGTAACAAAAATGTATGTACACACAATGATGCTATCTACATAAAAGTTGGAGTGAAGATGGAAATTCAGAAAGGATAAAATCAATAATCTATTGACTATTACTTCTTTAAATTTAAGAATTTGCCGCTGAATGGAACAAAGATGTGATGGGTATTAATGTTGCATATTGAGCGACGGTACACAGTAATAAGAATTTTGTTAAAATTAACAAATTGTGTTGTTACAGAAGATCCACAGAAAAAAATCGTTATATTGACAATTACCTAAAGTTGTTTCCGAAACACTACACTTTTAAATAGTAAAATAAAATAAAACGCTAAGCGTTCTTCTCAATCATTTTAATAAATCACTTGGCTTACTAGTTTCCGTCTAAAAATTATTAACTTAACTTAATTTTACGTTCAAAAACATATACCTAACGTTTCTTATAATTCTAAATTGGGACTTAAGTTTTAATTTTGTTTATTTAAATTTATTTCTAATTTCTTCAATGTATTTTTAATGTATTTTCAAAATTCATGGTTTTTGAATTTTTACTGGATGTAACGAATCAAATATATTGGAAATAAATTTAAACAAATAAAATCAAAACTTAAGCCTCGATTTATAATTGTAAGAAAAATTATGTTTTTATTTACGTGTAACATTATGTTAACAGTTAATTTTCAAACGGCTCTGAAGACGCTCACTGATGGAAACTAGTAAGCCAAGTGATTTATTAAAGTGATTTAAAAGAACGTTTATTGTATTTTTATTTTACGATTTAATTGTAAAACTCAATTTGGATATTATCATGCACTTTATACTTTGTTACAGGTTAACATTTTTTTTTTAGCTCAAACAGCAACATTAGATATCTATATTACTAATTTTCTCAATAATGGTGCTAAATCAACATAGGTGTTGCGTATATTAACAAAATTCCACTTAACAAACCTTGTTTTTGGAACAGTTTGTCAAATCAATCATTATTGTATGGCACTTCAACATAAAAAAAAATTCTAATCCTAATAAATTTTCACTTAACAACGAAGTTTTTCTTATTTTGGCTAAGAATCATTTGTTTTATTATTACATATAAATATAATTACGAATGTAGATTTTAAAATTGTCTTGTTGAAGAAAGATATGGGATCTCTCCGCCCTACACTAGTTTATTTATTTGGAACAATAGTTTCGGAAATTCATGGATTTTCATTACCAACATTTTTGTTTCCATTCTTTTCCTTACTAAACTTTTGTCGCTTTGTTTGAAATTTTAAACGAATCAACTTTATGAGAACCTTAAAATTGAAACAAGACAATGATATGCCTGATGTTAATGATAAACTGCACGACTTGGTGTTCGCAAGAATTGATTGAAGTGTGTTTACTGTTCATGATAGTAATCCTTTTATTGTGGAAAATAGTCATCATCCGAACTTACTAACAGCGGCTAATGTTTTATTGAAGGACGAATCTTAATACTTTTGTTACAAAAACTAATCTTAAATTATAACGTTTATAGTGCATGCAAACACACTGAATATTTATAAAAAAAAAAGCACCGACTAGTCTTTAATAAAATCATTCTCTAGCACTATTGTTGTTGTAAACTCTTTCTATTCCTTAATCTACTCTGCGCGAAGAAACGTAATAAATGGTAGTATCTCAGAAAAGGTAAAATTGTTATCCACATATCCCTACTTGCTATTATACATAATACATAATATGTGTTATAAAGTTTGCCGTCACTAATTTTATTATCCAATTTTCTGTGTGTACTGTCGAGAAACTTGTACCCAAAGCTGGAATCAGTGGTTTCCAATTTAATTCATCAACTTATTGATACACACAAATAATTTGAAACGCAACAAGATATTGTAGATGCTATTTTCTGGACCTTACCAATACTCAGCGTACGCTACTCCAGATTGCCGAAGTCAAATCCATTTTTCATTTCATCAGCTTCTTCAGATGGAGTTGTACGAGTATGAGTGAGTTAAAGATCATTCATTGGTTTGCTTAACTTTATTATTCAAGACTATACGCCACCGTATATCGTATTATGTGAGCCACTTAGCTTACGTATTAACACGTCTGGATTCCTTGATTGAAGTAGAATAGCACCAATCTTCAAATATGGAAACAAGAACAATGTGAGCAATTATCTGTCGATAAGCATTCATTCCACTTGCTTCATGCAATGTTTTGTAATAGGTAAATTTATTTCAACTAAAACCACAACAAAGTATCCAACCATACCTCTCATCACATCATACATATCCAATAAATATTCATATTCAGGAATGTACCCATTATACCCAATATAATAATTATTTTTCAGCGAAGCTTTTAGTACAACGGGTAGCCAAATATGAAACGTTGCATTTTATAAAATTTCTGTAGAAAGCACTCTTTTTTATGGTCGAAACTGTTTTATTTGAATCATCGACAATATTCTGTATAATACGGAAACTCGTCCCGACAATCAATTCTGCGCGCCTAAATTGTAGTTCAAGTACCTCCGCGGGTGTCTGTTTCGGATCGGGTGGGGTCGATGCCGGGTCCGTAATTCGCATCACTATTTACCTTCCAACGCCGGATATCAAAGTCCGTTAGCGGCTCGCGCATAGCACATAATCAATGACCGTTACGGCCGTCAGATTAATTCACCGGAAGCTGGTCCAGTCGGCGTCCCGCAAATGTTGCCGGCCCAGCGAGAGAACGTTTATATATTATTATTCTATTACCGCTTTACATTACAATTATGTATGAACTTCCTATATTAACATTTTCATCGAAAACAGCTCGTCTGGTTTAGGTCAGCGTTCTACAGTACATTCGAGAACATTATACTGGTTGAATACATTTTTGAACATACTCATTCTAACAACAAATTCTGACAATGAGATCAGACCACATGATTTCGACATTTCTATTTAACAGAAGTTTCGGAGCGAGAATCATAGATCGAATAAGCTGGACTCAATCCAACTACAGAGACAGACTCAATAGATTGATCTAATTTACCGACATCTTAAAAACCGAGAACGGGGTTGAAGCTAGAATATACCTTAAGGTGAGAAGTACAATGATCACTTTTCCACTAGGAGAATAAGCCACAGTTTTTCAAGCAGAAGCATACGCAATATAGTATTGTGCAATAGGAATCAATCAAAGCTTGCATGTTTAGGAATAACAATTGGGACTACACCCACAACAGCAATGGAATGCCTCCTGGACCTCTCTCCTCTCCATTTAGTGACAATGCGGGACATTGCGAGAATTACCAAGTGGCAGATAAGCAGGATTGGGACACAATACTATTATCCATCACATGGACGGCAGTCTTCTGGGAATTAGATCAGACCACATGATTTCGACATACATATTTAACAGAAGCTTCCCGGTGAAAATCACCGACGGAATAAGCTAGAATCAATCCAACTACAGACACACACTCGACGGATTGATATACAGTGAGGTGAGAAATACAATAATCACTCTTCCACTAGGAAAATGTGCGACAGCTTTTCAAGCAGAGACACGCGTAATATTGCACTGTACAATCAGAAGGCTTATAAAAACAAGCGAACTTATATTGTGACAGGCAGTCAGGCGATACTTAGGGCATTAGTGAACTCCAAAGTACAATCAAGACTGGTTTAGCAATGTATTCGAGAACTGAATAGCCTGACAGACCCCAATAAAGTCACTTCGCTGTAGAAGACTGGACATTCGGGGATCGAAGGGAACGAAAAAGCTGATGAATTAGCAAGAAATCGATCAGCGGCCAGAACCTGTTCTAGGAATGTTCAAAACACAATACGAGGCCAGGTTAGGATTTCGGTCCAAATTTTAACATTTCTTGTCCGAAAGCGGGTAATATTCTATTAAAAAGAATTGAATTATTCAATAAGAGAACTCATTAATATGATTTTTTGCATTGGTTGAGAGTGAGAAAAACCGTTTTCTCGCTGGTAGACTTTATACCACTCGGTTTCCCCGAAGGCAGCATCCAAAAGCAATCAGTTTTGCCAGATCGGTTTGTTGATCTAAAAACAGGACAAAGACAACAACAAATGACGAACATGAGTTGGCAGTTTTATTGACAGTTACAGAAAATCAAAATACTAGTCAAGCAAGTGTTGGGAGAGGTCAGCCCAAAGAATTTTAAAAACATAATTTTCATCCGTACCACATTCAGTTGAACCAGGCTCTTAGTGAAAATGACTTTCAGCGGAGGGGAAAGTTTTGTACGTGGGCACAAATTGCGCCTGCATGAAAACCATTTTTTTTTTTATGAACGTACTTTTTTCTGACGAGCAACTTTTCATAACAGTCGATACGTCAACAGACATAATTATTATTATTCATTCGAAAATCCAAGACTATTTTGGCAAATAGACCGTCAACAGCGCCGGTCAGTAAACATTTGGAAAGGAATTGTTGGAGAACATTTGGTGGGCCCACATTTGTTTAATGGTCATCTTAATGGCCTAGTGTATTTGGAATTTTTACTAAATAAGCTACCAAGATTAATTCAAATTGTACCTGTAAACATCCACGCACAAAATATATGGTTACAACAAGATGGAGTCCCAACCCATTTTTCATTCAATTCAGAGTACTGTTAAATAATCAGTATGAAAATTGCTGGATTGGAAGAGGAGGACCAGTTCTTTGGTCTGCGAAGTCGCCGGATCTAACAAAAATAGATTTCTTTATGGTGATATGTAAAAGAACTGATGTATAATATGGAACCTCCAGCCACTGAACAAAACATGCGTCAAAGAATTGTTGACGCGTTCGTCTCTATTACACCTGCCATCTTTAGAAATGTGGGAAGGCCCTTTCAAGTGAGAATTAGTAAATGCCTTGAACAAGATGGAAGACATGTTGAACATCTGTTAAAATAAGAAATTATTTAATAATGTCAATTTCAAATGCAGTTTTCCAGGCCTATTTTAACTTTGAAGATGCAGTGGTTCTATTGCGTTCTACATGCCACTTTCTCAGCATGCCAGTAATATTTCTGCCAGTTCCAAAGCTGGTGAAATGCTAGGGGAAGGTGGCCAGCACTTCTCAATACGTTCCTATATCATAAACAACTGAAAAATCGGGAATATCTCCAAAGCCATTGAAGATAGACAGAATGATACTGTTGTAAAATCGAAAGAACATTAAATATTATATCCAGCTATGTAAAATGTGGTATACCGTTCTATTAAAAAAAAAACCAAGTTATCCATGATTTTAGAGGTCGAAAATTATAGATCTCCATTTAATTACTTACCCTTTATTTTAAACTCAACTTGTTTTTAACAAGATACGTGTTTTTTCTTCCTTGCTTAAGCGAAAACTGAAAATCTCATCTTTCTAACTTATACAGTTTCGAAGATATTTTGAAATTTCGAAAACCTTGCAAATGTAACTTTTTTTCTTAAGAAACGTTATGTAATTCAGAAACCATGTGACTTCGATCCAATGTATGCATAACAAAATGCTATTTAAATTTAACATATAATCAAATATGCAATAATATGCAGCATGTTCCATTTAAAATAACAAAGTTGATGTCCACTTCGGGTACAACCAGAAATCCGCCATTACTGAAAAAAAATTCCCTGATATATACCTTATAGTTCAGGATAAGTGGGCATTTGAATGAAATTCTTAACTTAATTCCTAGAGGAGGTATGGAAGTGTGACGCACTGTTGCATGTCCCTTTAAGGATGTAGTTTCCGAAAAGTATAAAATGTTTCTTTTTAATGCTATTTTGACAAGTTCTTAGTGATAGCTTCACTGTTTTAGAAAAGCTACAACTTCCTTTAGTTGAATTTCGTAATTTTTTTATAAGCGTGTACCCAATACATATAAAAACAAAATTTTTTTCTGTAAGCACCTTTAATAGACATCCAAATACTTGAATTTGTATTAAATGATATTAATTGTTAGAATAGGTTACAGTGGGAAATTGTATTAAAAAATATGCTTACTTAATGGATGGATCTTCAAGCGACAGTCCGCGATATGCGGAATAGTGAGGCAAGAAATAGAGAAATTTCGCAATCATACAAAATACGATAAGAACAACAATGAGAAAAATGAAACGAAGCAACTTTGAACAAATAATACTAATTGTAAGTAGATATTGCATTTTGGGAGTGAAACCTGAAACAAAACTTTTATAGCTATTTATAGATATATTTAGTATTTAGAAATGTCGGGAAAAAACATGTAAATTCGTAAAAATATACAAGATGTTCTAATTTTAATTTTGTTGTTATTTCCTGTAAAACCGTAAGTGATAAAGCTTATAATAGAGGTGAAATAATTGGAAATTTACAGTCCACACCAAATTTTATAAATAAAGAAGTTATGGACAAGGAGCTATGAGCTGAGGACAGCCGGTATACATCAAGTTAAAAACTCTCTAAAAAAACAGAAGAAAACAAATTACATATAGACAAATTAAATAAAAGATTCTAGTTCTTCAAATAACCGCTTGGAATACTGGTTGAAATAAATTCCACTCAAGTAATAATATACTTATAATATTTTCGTTTGTGATTTATATCGGAGTTACTGACACGTCTGGCACCTCCGTACTATAAGCACAGTATTCGCTCTAAAATTTAGTACCGAATGTAAAAGTGGTGAAATACTGATTCAAGTAAAAAATCGTTCAACAAGAAAAGAGACAAATATAGTTTTATTCGTTTTCCCTATACTAAGAAAAGTAATTTTTTTAATTAGCTTGATATAATATAGAAGTTGTTAGAAATTGCACTTAATGTAAGTAAATACTAAGGAAAGCATGCATAGTTGCATATGCAGATATACATGTTATGCTAAATTTTATGGATATTATATTATACATCTACAAATTTGTAATTTAAACAAATATATACCAAACACAACGGTTTTTACCTTTTCGTAGGACTAGCTCCACGTCTCATATTACCTATGCTTGAAAATTACGAAAAGAAAGGCAAAATCAGGATACGAATTAATTTCTCTAAAGTTCCTTCTTAATACACATTACAATCGACTACCTTTCTTCATATGTTTCCATATTCTATTTTACCTAATATACTAAGAATATCAGTCGAAAGTAAATTATTAGTAACTAATTATAAATTTAACACGTAAGCTTCGTTTAACCGCGGTATAGAAGAAACTGCACTAAAACTTTTTATTACGTAATCTTAAGCAAAATTAAATAAATTACCGTAAATTAGTTCCGCTCAACCTTAGAATAAAATTTCTAAATACGTAAACGCGATATCTACGACTATACGCAAATGAGATGACATTATGTAAATCTAAAAACCTGTTGATTTAAAACCGTTAAGATACAAAACGATATATATTTAAGAGTTGAGCGTTATACTAAAAGAGGGAATAGAAAACAACGAAAACCAGATTCCTTGGTCCAGTGATGACCTGCGACCCAGACAACCCTTTCACTTCTCCCGATCTCCCAGCATCTAGCGCTCCAACCTGTCTCGATCTATCACCGGACTTTAGGGGGTTTCGCCCGATAGCGGCGCATCGTCGCTTTCCCATAACCCGCAGATCAGCCCCCGACCCGCTAGAAGAGATTTCTTTTTTAGATCTTGATTTATCTAGCTTGCATAGTTGCGCGAAGGGGTTAGTTGAATGTGAAAACTAGATTTCTTAACCGAATTTATACAGGATTACTAACAGCAAAATTCTCCTACGAACACACATTTTTTTTTTAATTCTCATTGCACTCTGAGAAAATATAAAAAAAATAACGTGCAGACAAATTAATTAATTATTATAATTATCGTCTTTACATTAGAATTTGATGTTTTTTAACCTTTTGTTGATTTGTTGACTTTCCTAAGTAGGCTATGAAACTCTTTGATATTCCTCGATAGAAACTTCAAATCTCCAGTATTAAATAGACGAGTGATTTAGGCTTTTCTATCGAATCTTTTTTAAACCTTATTTATATTATCTTTTACGGTGAATGCAACTGGATTATCAATCGAACGTATGATTTATTTGCAGAAAGATACCCCGGAAAACCCACACCAAATCATAATCGTATAAAGCGTTTATTGGAAAGCTGCGCCCAGTTTCTGAAGTTTCTGTCGGAAGAGGAACAAGCATTTGGTAGATAATGAAAACATCCAAATAAGCGTGTATTCTTCTGCATATCCCAATTATTTATCAAAGACATTTGGGAACGTCTAGCGGAACCATTGAAAGGATATTGAAAATGTGTAATTGGAAACCTTATTCTAGCCGTACCGTTCAACATATGAAAGCGAATGATTTCAATCGGCGACTTGAATTTTGCGAATGGCTTTTAACATGTCGAGAAAATTCTCACTTTACAACAAAAATTATATGGTGCAAAATATGCTAAAAATAGAATTTTAATGTGCTAATCTATAAGATAATAGAATTTTATCATTAATACCTAACTAATTTTCGTTTTCGATTATATCGGAAAAGAGACCGTGATTTGGCCACTCGTTAAACACCACAATATAAACTCGAGGAAAACGAGGAAATAATTATGACAGAGAATAACCCACCAAAAAGTATGAAAAGAGTTCGAGACATATAGTGGGCCCCCTAACGTAAAAATTGTTTATTCAATTGTATTGGAATGGCATTTGTTGGCCTTACAGAAAGAACCACGCTGACACTGGGACAAAAACGCTATTACTAAAGATCAAATGCTAAATTGATCTCTAAATTTAATGTAGCGGTGTTATACGATCAATTTTCAAGAGACGGTACCATAGAAATGCGGTTATGAAATAAAGAACAGGGTATACCGTAATAGCCAGCGATCTTTTGCGATTTCGAATGGCTTCCGTTACTTACAAAAAATTATCTTGGGTACAATGAGTTTACAATACTGTATAGGTACTAGGTTGTAGAGCTTTAATATATAAAAGCATAGTATAAAAGTTTTACATCACAATTTCAACTAAGAATTTAAAGAAATTTATTGCATCATTATTCAAATCACGTCTTTTCAGAAATAAAAATTGCAATTTTGGAGCAAACATTTGTTTTTATTTAACACAATAAAAATTAGAAATCTCAACACTTCTGAGCTAAGGTTTCAGCGTTTCCCTTCCTTTTCACTTTATCGTATCCATACTCTTAAATTGGGCGCACTGGACACCTAAAGAATACAGTATGTGCTTAGCATCTATGAACTCCCCTTCTAGTCTAATTATCTTCGAGCACTCTTTTATGTAGAACTCAAGTTCCTTATCGGCATGCCCGGAAGTTGACCCGGTCGAGAGGTATTTATTAGTAAACTGTGCTAGTCTAGAAAATACAGAACTGAAGGCTTCGTCCAAATCGAAGAGCTCTAATGATGGTGGTGGTAACTCCCTGAACGACGGGGGAAACACCTAAAGATTGAATAGAAAATATATATTTATATTACAAACCATTTTATTCGTTTTAAACTATAAATGCAAGACGCAGAATACAAATGTGAACACACGAAACCTGCCAAATGGGTAATTCCCGCTTCATTAGCAGGACATACCCTGGTAACATTTCCGTTTCTCGTAATTGGAGAATTTCCACACAATAGAAATAACACTTACGGCCGCCTGAAGTGGTGGTAATGGAGCCTCGAAATTCGGCCGTATGACCTTCAACGGTTGATGTTTAACTCCGAGCTTTTCATACAAGCCGATCGCCTCGGGCACTGCAAGCGAGAATAACACATTCGAATTTCAGTCAATATGCAAAATTCTCACTCCGGGCCGATATTACCCAGACTTGTGTTCATGGAATACATTTTATGGTCAAATAATTTCGAATAATCCGCGGACACCGTGTGACTAATTGCATCCGTTAGGCAAAGTTTCGGCCTCTCCGACAATTCAGCGGTATCCGGTACAATATGATAATCCCATACCTAAAATTTAAAATTAGTGTACACTCGGATAGAACGCATTTCGTATAGCTCTTGAATTCGCCATTAAAAACATAACCCTGTCCGAAGGTCTGTATGCTAAACAGTGTGTGTCGATAAGTAACGAACAATATTTATAACTATTTATTCAAAGTGACTTTTTGAATAACAGTAGATCATCCTATTTTATTTTTATAAAAGGCACTAGATGCAGAAAAAGAAATGTTGTTCATTTTTCTGTTTTATATCTATTTCATAATTTTGTTAAAATGAGTCCTTTTCTTAGTGTTTCTTAGGCACATTGTATCCTTTGAGGTAAATTATCATAGAATAGACAAAAATAATTTAAAACAAAAGTAGTGACTCCTATTGTAATCGTTCATATTGTGTATGTAAGCATAAATAATAAATTTTAGGTTAAAAACGTAAATAAAACACATGAATGTTAAGGAGTAAAAAGGTTAGGTTAGTTTTAGTTTCAATCCCTCCCATCAAATAAATTATTTTATGCGTTAGAACATTAAATGTGTGTTCTTCAATCAGATAAAGGAATTGACCATTCATTTGTTTATTATCGCCATATTGACCTGCCAAGGAAGGTATTGTTAAGGAACGTTTGAATAACATCAAAATGAGCAGATCTTTCCTGTTAGTAACTTTGTGGGTGATGAGCAACACAATTGTTTAATCTGGAAAAAAAAGGGAAGCTAAAATTATTATTTTGGCTTCCCTATTTTTCTTAACAAAATCTGGCCTCATCTTTTAGGTCGATAGTTCTATACGTATTCATTTACCCATCTTTAAGAACTGTTTCGCCTGTATGGCTTTTTCTATCATTCTTTCAAGATGCGTTCTTTTGAATTGAGGTAAGTTTATCGACCAACAATTTTCGCTGTTTGACTTAATTCAGAAACTACAAGAGACATACACACATAAAGATTTGAAGTTAGTTCTAACAGCGGTGGATGTCAGGAAACACTTTTTCGGTATTCCCTGGCGTCTATCCGTTTTTTGGTGTTAAAATAAATGGAGTTAGCGCTTCTAATGTCGGAAAGTGCAGGGTTTGAACTTAAAAATGAAATGTTTATCCCTTTTATGTGAAAACTAACGATATAAGACTCAAGCTTCAGTGATTTGGTGTTGCAAATATCACAGCGAGTGAAATGAACTGGATATAACCAGTTTGCAACAAATAAATAAGTTTAGATTTACACTTTTAGGGTAATTTTTAATTTTTATCGTTTAAGATCGGTGATAGCTCTCTGTATTGCAGATAAAGTATTTTATTATGATGTGTAACTTCGCTCTTTCTTGTCTTCTTGTTTAATTTCGGATGATCTTCACCTCGTAGTGTCAGAAATGTGTTAAATTTATCCTTTTTCTTGGTAATTTTCCTCTTTTCTTTTTTTCACTTATTTTAAAATGTAATTTATTCCGAAAAAAATAATCATAACACCAAATTTGATTAAAAGTAATAGTTTTTAATGTAATACTTTATCCAATTCGTAACATCAGTAGCACGGATAACATGTTTGCTGAAAAAATTTTATGTGTGTATGAAGGAAATTATAAAATAAGTACTTCTTTAGGGAAACGACTACCTCCTTTTTATATACTATACTATACTATACTATACTATTTATTGACAATATTACAAGCCAGTAATAATATCTACAATGTTAAAAGGACCGCATCACCTATGGGTGTTCTTCCTGTAGCCCTGGTGTTTCGACTGGTCTTCACTCTTCGTGGTCATTATAAGGTGTTAGAGGTTTGAGTCGTTACCATTTTACAATTTAGATTTCAGACGAAATTACATAATATTTATTACTAACAATTTTGATGACACATGAGTGACAGTTAATACCGTCAAGTCTAATATATAACCTACCACAAAAATATACAGGCAACGCGTAGAAATCATATTTGTGCAAAAAAAATTATGAGTGATGTGTCTAAGCTCGGCTCTACATATGATGTGCAAAATTTAGTACAAATGAACAAAAAAGTTACTATTTCCATTTCAAAGAACGCAACTTCAATGGTACAACCTTTAGATGTTTTCCGGTTGTATAACATGAAAAAGGTTTGTGAGAACATTCTCAGATCAAGTACTGCTTACACACAAAAAAAATACGGTGATAGATCTGGAAGTAAAAAAATTATCATCGGTAGTTAAGTGAAACGGTGTTGTAGTTTTCCTGAAAATAGGTATACTGTCATAAAAAAATATTTTACACTTTTCAAAAATGTTTCTAAGCACGCCACAGGTAGCTAAAAATTTCCAACTCCAAAAAGCAGAAATATAGATATTATGTTTCCACGGTGTTACTCATTGTTAACATCGCTCTCGGATTATAATAACTGTTCGAGTCATCTTCTTGATAACAAAGAATGTCTCTGTACATTGTTAACAACAGTTGGAAAAGATGTAGAAGAAAAGAATAATAACTTCACTTCAATATTTATTGTAATCAGAAAGATTGTAGGTAAGAAACACGGCAAAATTAGTAGTAGAATAAGGTATATGCTTTAAGACGTCATCGATTTAAGAAACTCGAAATGAGATCTAAGGCGTCAAGACCTAAATCCAAAGACAAAGTACGTGCTGTACTCGTTGGTTGTACATCATATTTTATCACAGTAGTTTACCACAGTTTTTAGTTATTAGTCATCTCTACCCTGAAAATCCAAGGGGCGCTAAAATTACTGAATTACTACGATTGAATTAATTGTAAATATTTGTGACAACAAATAATTGGTGTTTACATTTTTCTGCTAAATATGGGTGTACTATAGAAAATTCTATTTATTGATTTCAAATTATTATAGATTGTGAAACGATCCAGAAGGCATTAGCAAAGAAGAGAAACAAATTTCAAACATCAACCCACAGCATGTTAAACTTAATGCAATTAATACAGACCCAAATAAAATGAAGAATGACAGCGAACTACTCTGCAAACATATCGGAGATGACTGAAAACTTCAATCTTGGGTACCACAAGTAGGTTGTTACAAGATTGGGTCTGGAGTAAAAGGAACTGAAGATGGCAAAGAATTCATTAATAACTATGTGAAGACATAGCTGAACAATAATACCTTGAGCTTAAATTTTTAACTGCCAATTTTCTCGACATCAAAATAATAGGTAAACGTCTTAAGATTTTAAATGATTAAGCAGCTGGGTTTTGGGAAAAATTTAAGACATGAGACATGTATACTATACTAATATACATGTATAATAATATATTGAAAGAATTTATATTGACTAAAAAAGAAACAAAACGAGTTTTACTAATATACAGGGTGTCTCTGAAATAAGAGTACAAAATATTAAAAATGGGAAACCCAAATTATACTGAATAAGTATCCAAAAATTCGTACGCCAATTGCAATATCGAATATACAATTAAAAACTCATTGAAACGTCACGAATGTGCCGCCCATGGATCCACTATCTGTGTTTATACTATATCTTAAGGTCATTTGTAAATACAGCTGTGATATACAGATAATCATTGTATGCAGCTGATACGAGTCAACGACTCCAATATTATTACGTACGCGAAATTTAAAGCAAATTTCAAAGAAGATATTGAAAGTAAAATGTGGAATCTATTAATGAATAACTCTATTCACTTGTGCGTAATCTGATCAATGACAGCTGTCTGAAATAAACATCATTGCGGTGTGCCGTACTGCGTGACACCCCCACTTGCCCTGCAGCATCACGTGTACTTACACCTGCATTTCTGTTCACATATCCAGCAATTCTTCTTCGGCTCGTAAAATTCGACGTGGTCTTTCACGTCCGCGACCTTCGTAATTTGGTAGCAATCGACCAGTTTCTCTTAATCTAAACACGGTATCCTTTATACACGTGTAAGACGGGGTTCTACGATTGGGGTATCGCTGCCGGTAGATACGTAGAGTTCTTCGACAACTTCCTCCTGCTTCGCCGTAGACATAAATCATATCGAACAACTCGCGTGTGGTAAAAGCCATATCCGATGTGTTCATGCGTAAGGATCCAGACAGACTGAGACTCAGAGCGTAGTTATACGTCGCGTGTTGCCTGCCCTACCTTCGTTGGTTAGAAGTGTAGTGTCTCAAATACCAGTGGCGTGACGGATATTTAATAAATATCTTTGCCATTTTTTTCCTCGCGTATGCGTGGGAATTTTGGAAAAATTAATTTAGATAAAAGGTGTAATAAAATTAGGGCTTCCCATTTTTAATACGTTGTACTCTTATTTCAGGGACACCCTGTATAATTAAATTAAATAAATGCTTTTCTGCTTTAACTGAAATTTTTAATATGAGGAAATTTTCTATGTTAAAAATTTCCTCATATTAAAAATTATAGTTAAATCAGAAAAGCATTTATTTAATAATTTATATACACTATAAGAAAATTGCACTATTGCATATAATTAAATTGCCCATTACATACATCAATGTCATCATGATCCGAAGGTGTGATTTTTATATTATCCGTACTAGTAAGAAAGTCAAACACCATTTCCCTAAACTGCTCGTTCTTCTCCTGATCCAGATATCTATCGGCGAACATGTGTCCTGAACCAATAGCGATCAGTCTCCCGCCTGTAAGAAAAGTATCAAAAGCGATTTACCTACTGCATAATTTACGTAAATCTTTCTTTCTCGAGGTAACACAGAATCGTACTAGTAAATTACAAGGGCGTTCTCCCCAGCCGAGCATACCTGTGCTCTGATTGTAATATAGAGCCCCCAAAGGCCGATCCACAGGAAATGTAGTCGATCCGCTCGTGAACGCTACTATTCCCGGTTTGTTTACGCTCATGGTGCAACCGAACGGATAGACGATATTAATATTCGCCCTGTCCTTGTTCAGTGAAGAATTTACGGACAAGTCACAAATGTAACATTCCTTAGGATGGAAGTATTTGTAATAATGGGTCCGAATGAGACAATCTAAAAAACAAAAAATAGGAAATGAAATAATAAAAGTATTTATTAGAATTTATTATATTCGTTTAAGCGAAATTTAAGAGGTTATTAACCAAGCGGCCAGCCGTACTTGGGTTTTGTGGCTCTCTTATTGTTTTAAAGAATAGATCCTGACCCATAATGTAAAAGAAGAAAATGAAGATAATGAATTGTTAATGTAAAATTGAATTAAGTGTTGTTTTTTTGCATAAAATTATATACAGATTTCTCAATGACGGTTAAAAATAATTTCATTGTTCTTAATTCTTCTCATCTATTAAGCTATATTCAAGATTTGAAACATGTTTAGAGAAAAATTATAATAAAAATTATTGTCGTGTGCAATTAATTTTTGTGAAACTTATAAATAAAACCCAAATTTATTTTGGAGTTTTCACGTGGAAGGGTTTCAGTGACGTTAAAAGAATGTAAACGATATAGGGCGAATACTTTTACCTCAGTTCTTCTAATAATACTTCTTCCCATGAGCTAGACCATGAAAATATCTGTAAATATCTGAAGGCAAGAACATAATGAAGGTTATGGGAAAGTCCTCACAACAGAATTAAACGAAACTTCTAATAACATATAATAGCAAAGAAAACCAATATAAGTGTTATAGGGAATCATTTTATTACTCAAAATAACATGAGAAAAAAAAATACTAATTATTTTGTATTGAGAGGGAAGCCATTTTATACCGGGCAAGCTTCTTATCGCCAACAAACGGAATATTTTTAAAACTAGGTACCCAATCAAAAATATTGTGAATAAGATTTATTCGTCTCGAAGAAACTTATGGGTTGGGTTGAAAATCTTCAATTCAAATTGAACATTTAAATTGAATTTTTAGAAATAGTATGTGTAGCGTTTTCCAAGAACATGATTTCAAACGTACCTAAATTATCAATGTCCTATTACGTTTAAAGTCAGCTACATTTTATTTTGAATTACTTTCACTATGTAAAATGTTCATTTATGTTAGGTATAAGATAATTATAAAATAAATATGGATTAAAATATATATAGGTACTGCACTTTTTAAAATTTATCTAAGTGAACCGTTGCGGAATCCGAGACCTTGCGTCGAATTACGGGAATACCCTAGTTGTTTAGGCTGCCGGCCGCAGTCTCCTATTGATGGCGGGCCAATAGCATATGTCATGGAAGGTCCAGTCAGAGAAGAGAATAGCAACTCAGAAGTTTTTTAAAAACTTGCTTCTTGCAGCCATCTAGACGTCTTTATGGAAACTATATACCTAACTAATGCCGAGAAAAAAGATTTCTGTAAAAGCAGAACTAGAATAGTAAGCGGGATATTTAAATTGGAAATTATCTTAGTAAAAAACATTCCTGCGATGCGGTTACATCTACTACAATATTATTTACAATGTCAACAATTTAGGTAGATATATATGAATTCCAGTAATATACAACATAAAACTTTAAGATATGTATGTAAATGTTATGCCCATTTGCGACATGTTAATTTTGGTTAAATTTTAATTCACACATGGGATGTGTACATGAATGTCACAATTCTAAATGTTAATTAAAATTAATCCAAAATTAACGTGTTGCTGCAAACATGCATAAAATTTCAATACATATCTTAAAATGTTGTATGCTACTGGAACGCATATATATCTATCTAAATTGTTGACATTGTAAATAATATTGTAGTAGATGTAACCGCATCGCAGGAATGTACAAATGTAACATGGTAGCCCAATGTTTTGAGAATAAATGGACTTTCGTAGCAACAATATACTTTAAACCGCAAATTACACAATTGTGAAATAGTCGAACTAAATTTCTCAAAAATATAAATCTCAAATAACCATCAACACAAAAGCATGACGCAATGGCACCTCATGAGTATCACGTGCTGATGACGCGTTATGACGTAGCGACCGTCCGAAAAACAATATTTTTGTATTGTGTTCAGCGCCATCGCAGCAGACCTCAATCAATACACATAGTTCCCCTGAAGACGGTTAGATGGCAGTACCAATTCAATTGTTGGCGGTAAAGAGAGTGCCGGGGGTATGGGTCCAGTACTGCTACTTAAGGGCTTACAATGCACAGCCGCTAAAGGGCCAGTAAAAAATGTTTGCTGGGATTCTACTTTTTAATAAATAAACGGAATAAATCTTATCAAATTTGTTGTAAACATGTTATTAATGAAATTGTAACTACGTAAAGTAGCTCCATGTAATTTTGTTTTTAAACTGTAATTATAAACATAAAAATCTGATTACAAATAATTATATAATTCTTGTTTTAATTATATAATCTTACGATGCAAGAGACATCTATCGACAAGAACTGAAAAAGTGTATTTCATGCACCAGATGTGACAAGATGTATAATCGGGTTTCATATGTAGAAGCCTAGAACTCACTGTACCTACA
Source organism: Cetonia aurata (assembly GCA_949128085.1). Lineage (NCBI taxonomy): Eukaryota > Metazoa > Arthropoda > Insecta > Coleoptera > Scarabaeidae > Cetonia > Cetonia aurata. The sequence goes on along the minus strand of OX421883.1, from coordinate 50,017,667 downwards.
GACTTTTAAAATTTGTAAAATGTTTATCGAAAAAGAAAAGATTAGCAACTAATCTAAAATAAATGTTTTCCTTTTAAACTTAGTACTTACCCATGTTTGGGATAATTCCATACTCTTCCAATAAAATATTTATGTTGCTGGTATCATCTTGGCTACTCTCTGATAATAGTACCAACACACGACCGCCCTCATTTATGAAAGATTTGAGGGCATTTAATTCACTTTCTTCGAATGGATTCTGCGATCCAGGAATTATTGCTACATTTGCATTTTTCAAAATTTGTGAAGATATTTCGTCTTTGTTTCTGTAAGGACAAGAAAATATATTCTTAAAACAAATTCTTAAAGCACAGGACAGTGTTCAAATTAAAAATAATGAATTTGAAAGCGACATCTTTTGCCCAGAACCTCTACTTTCCTACGTAACAGCGTAACAGTTTATAATGAACTTTTTATATGGATTTTTTCTCCAATGAAGATAAAATAATAACGATAAAAAATAAAATAAACAACAAACAATTATACGTTTAAAGTCCATTTATACTTACATCAGTAATTTCCAATATAATTTCAATTTTCTTTGGAATATCTTATAATTCTCATTAAGTCTGAATAACTCGTTCTTAGATGCATTAAATAAAATTATACTTTTGGTATCAGTTACATCCTAAAATTGCAACAAATAATAAAATATTTAAATATAAAATACGAAAAATACCTCAACATGAGCCATGTTCACTAATTACCATTCTAAAATTTGTTGTGAATTAACTAGACGGTTACTAGGCAACCGTATACAGATACCTACAGTTCCTACAGTAAAAAATGTAAAAATTTGAAAGATAGTTGGGAAAGGCAATGAAATAAATTTCTGGCAGTTGGTGTTGTATTTTGAATATACTTGGAATAAACTAATTAATTGTTATGATAAAAATATGTTATCTTTTTGTTATTGTTTTCCCTTTAGGTTTTAGTTCATTGAGTTTCATAGTAGTGATTCAAGTTAATAAGTAATGCAGAGGATGTATTTATGGCAGGTACTAATGATATGGGAATTATGATTTTTTGTTATACTTGAGAATAATCGTTACTTTGTCTAATGTAACAAATAGCAGCAAGTACAGGTAGCAAATACTGCAGTGTAGGTACTCGTAATACTACACTACAATTTGTCAATATTCGCATTATTATCGGCTACTTCTTTGAATTCGCTACTATTACTTGAGTACCCGCTACTTTTTAGTATTATATATACCTCTATCCCCTCTATCTAGTTATAGAAAGTCAACAGAAAATGTGTGTAGTTGAAGTTATTTATCGAAATGTGAGATCAATATTTATACACACTTATGTATGTATTTAACAATATCATTTCTTGCGGAATAATCTATTGATTTTAATTTTAAAAAAAATTACCTAAAAAAAATATAATGGTGGCTTAGAAACTACGTGCTACTCATATATATATATGGTGCTACTACTAATAAGGTGCCCATATATTTATAGTTATTCAACCGTTTTGGAAGTACAACAGGACGTTTCCTAGATAGCGCAGTGCGTAAATTGATTTTACAATGGCGTCGTGCGCCATCTATCCTTCTGTACTTCCAAACAGTGAAATAACTATGAATACATGGATACAAGCATGATACAAGGGCTATATCGGTAACCATTTGTTTTTTTTACCTATTTTTACTTATGTATTGAATAAATTATGACAGGCGCGAAAATATACTTACATCCAATCAGCATTTCAAAATATTTATATAGTAAAAGAGCATTCACAATAAAGACAAGGTATTTATGAAAGATGTATAATCGGACTATGCATATGTAGCACGCAATGCATACTCTGCATTGTAAACGTTGATTACCAAATTAGTTATTTGTATCACTAGGTATCTTAACTTTTGATTTCAAATTAAAAATTCATACGTAATATGTATTGCCAACCTGTACTCTTAACTCCCTAGCGTTAATTCTTTTTATTACTTTCAACAAAATTAAGATTTGTCGGCGCAAAAAATAGTGTGTAACACACGGCCAGAAACTCTTTTGCGAGTATTCGCACTTGTGGGGCCTCGGCCGCACAAACCGTGCTCATATTCGTAAAACTATAGCTTCTGGCCTAGTGATACAATAGTTATTTGTATCACTAGGCCAGAAACTATAGCTTTGCGAGTGTGAGTACGGTTTGCGGGGCCGAGGTCCCACAAGTGCGAATACTCGCAAGAGTTTAATTTTGTTGTAAATAATAAAAAAAAATTAACACTAGGGAGTTAACAGTACAGGTTGACAATACATATTACGTATGAATTTTGAATTGGAAATTCAGAGTTAAGATACCTTAGTGTTTTGACGTTTTAATTTTCTTGGTAGTTTTGATACATATTCATCAATAATACGGACAATGGAAACCCCAGCTCATATTACAGAGGTTGTGTGTGAAGTTACCATTTATCACCTGTAAAATCTTCCGAAAATAGAATTGGAAAGAATATGAATTAATTAAAAGATTGCGTAACAAGAATTCTGTCATCGAATCTATAATTAATCACAGAAATGTCAGTAATTCGAATATAGTTTTGCCGGCCTAGGCCGGAAAATAAGTTTCCGGCCGATTTAAAGTAATGCAAAATCAGTGTTTCTGGACGGAGGCGCAAAAAATATTTTAATGTAGCGGACTGTTGGTATCCACCACCACCACATACCCACAAATAAACTATGAAATATAAATAGAAAAAAAAATTAAATACATTTCTGTTTAGACGGATATTTGACATATTTAATGGTAATCAATATTTAAAAAACAAATTCTGAATTTAGAACTAAACCAAGCCTCCCAAAGTAATTCTGCAAACTGATATTTCCAAGAAGGCATCACTTTGATGTCCTATTTATTTTTTGTAAAAGCAACTATAAGCTTTTCTCATCTTACACTTATCTGGATGTTTTAAACTAATTTACATTCCATGTTTTCGAAGTAAAAATCTATGGTCAAAAGATTTATGTGAAGGGTTACAACAAACAAACTACATTAACTCTGTAAGCTTATATATTTTTTTATGGCACATATATAGAGTTCTTTTTGAAAGGCCATTTTAAAGGCACATCTTTTATTAGGGTTAGACATAATACACAAATCTAAAAATATTATCTTTTTCAGCGCTAGTAAATAACTAACAAGCAGACAATATATAGATTTACACTTACACAGAACAACATTTTGGGCCCCAGTAAATCGCAATTGCGTTAACAGATGCTATAATATAATTGGAACACCGTTTGCAATTCTTACAAAGCATAAGGTTCTAAGTTTATTTTGCAAACTACATATTAGTTTCTAAATTATATATCTCTAAAACGATTACCGTGCATTAACAAATGATATTCAAAAATAAACTCTTCTAATCTGAACTATATTTAACAATTGTACTTCAGAACAAAATTGATTAATTAATAATACAATTATGTTACTTTTTATGCCTGCATCGTCCGTAGAATGATGCACAATAAACTAGCAACATGAATAGAACTAAGTTAAGTATTATTCGCAATCAATATTTAATTTCAGATAACTCGTTAGTAATAAAAGCTTATACATATGTAATTAGTCCAAGTGCGAAACCAATTTCCTGTCATATATATATAAAAAAAAAATATGAATTGTTAACCAATTACATTAAATATAATTTAGATCTTTGGTTCGTCTTGCACTAAAGATCTTTATTTGTACAAATTAATTATGATGGTTTCCAAATCACAGAAAAATTGTTAATTGGATTCGGTAAAGATTTGTGACAAGAAATTAACTTCAACTACACAAATATTAGAATATTATCGGTGTTAATAATTTTAATAAATCTAATAATAATACAAACATAAATTTATCTTATCTTAAATAAAATAGTACATCGTAATTCGTAATGCTAAACCAGAACGAGACAAAAAAAATTCTCATTTTAGCACCATATAAATGACAGTAGTAGCACTTACAATTTGAGGCGTTATATGGCAACAAAGGCAATTCCATATATTCAGAAAAAGAACATAGGTTATTTAATTTGCTTAAAAATTTGAAATAATTTTTTTATGTTAATATAATGACATAAAATTAATAATAGTGGCTAAGAATTCAAAGCTGCAAAAGCAATTGATGTAAGGCTAAAACTTAATATACTTGTTGAAATATGTATTCAACTTTCTACCCAATTTATATATAAACAGAAGGTCATATGATAACATAACAAGTATACCTTAACCGTGGTTTTTTAATTAACAAAATATAAGTGTACATTTTAAGGTTATGTTTGTGAAACCTGTAATATCAAAGGCACTATTTCATTTAGAATGTACATATATGATTTCACATTGCACTTTGTTCCCAAACATACTTTTAGGTACATATCGTTCTACAATATACCCTAGTCAAGTAGTCTTTCGTGAAGAACATTCGTCTATTAAAACGTCGATTATAAATTGCGAGGTATAAAAAAAACACATCGCGCACTTAAGTTGTTTTTCTTCTGAAAGTCACAGATCTCCAGATTTCTGTAGATATTATCGTCTTCTTACACTCTAACACAAGCAGTGTTAACTTAAATCTAACAATGAAATATTACACAATTACGTAAGTTTTCATATTCGTTGCTGATTCTTTTTATTTTTATTTCTTAGCAATTTGAAAGCAATTCCCAAGACAATGATAGAAAACAGAAACAATAATAACTATTAGCAAATGCAAAACAAATCTTCAAATATGATGTGTTGCAGATTGCTTCAACAGGTGGTTCTTATAATCTAAAGAAAGAAAATAAAAATTAGCACTAAAAATCTTTTATCCTTCATATACAGAAAATAAAACTGATTCCACCAATTGATGGCAGTGCTCATACAATAGGTACTTTCAAGCAGCTCATTTACTTGTAGGTTTCAACAGGAAGATATAGTTTCCGTTGTCCTGCAAAATTTCCAAGTTGAACATTGTCTCCTCTTTGATGTGACTGATAACGTCGCTATTCAGATGGATATTTATCGAGTGCGGACCTTGTATGTAGACATCGCGCACTTGTTCTTTCGGTATCCCAACGACGCCGCTTAGTTTATGTAGCAATTCCACATTACTGTGGGCCGACAGAAAGATTGCGTGGTAAACGTTCTTGTTGTCACGACATACGTATATCGTTAATTTGGGGGCGATTGCTCTGAAAAGAAAATTCAAAGAATAAATTTCGAGCGAGCAAAAAATTGAGGTCATAATGAACCAAGTATTTTTGGTATTTTCTGTTTTAACCTTATATTGGCAATATTGCAAACAATGTAGATTAAATTAAAAAATGAGTGTTATATCGCTAAGCATATGTTTTGCTTTCATAATTTATTCTAAAACAGTGACACGAATTTACATTTTAAACAAAGTTCGAATTTTTGTCCTTAGGACTAAAATAGAACAAAAGAAATTAAAAAAAAATAACTTATGACGAGTAATTAAGGTACCGACAAGATAATTAGTTCTCCAGTGGCCGGCAAGGCCAAGTGCTCGAGCACGGAATACATCAGTGTGGTTTGGTCGCTGAGGATTCATGTACATGGAACGCTACTGCAAGATTTTTGCTATAGTCGTTCATTTCGATATCTGTCCAGCGCTTTGTTTGAAACTATTATATAATTCAACTGTGCAACTGGACCATTTACTTCTTTGTCCGTGCTCTGCTAATAACGTGCACGTCTTCCACTTGCGTTAACTGCTTGAGACCGATGAGACATGCTTTCAATTACGTTAAGGACCGCAAAAGCAACTCTCTTAGTTCTTGAGCACTTCTTGGGGCTAGTATATGCTTTCGGATGCGTCTTCCCAACTCATCCCATGATCTCTGACAACTATGGATACGTTAGGTCCGGCATTATCTTAAAAATACCATATTTGCGCATAGTCATCAAGAAGGGCATAACATAATATTCTAGAACCTCGGTTATGTACCTATAAGGTGCCAGGGAGCCATTCTGTATAAAGACCAACTCTGTGCGTGATTGTGAAGATTCACCTGCAAATGGAAGTCGCTCGTCAATATAAACTAGAGCGTATCTTTCTACGGTTTTTCACAACACCCGACGACGTCCGGCTGACCCATTAAGACAAAAACCCGATTCATCTGATAACACTACCCTACCCCGGTCTTCGTCATTCCATGCCCGGCGAGTTCGGACAAAGGCCAATCTTGCAACGCGATGCCAGCGTTGCAATTCTGGACCTGTAATCACCTTTCTACAAGACAATCCAGTAGCACGAAGCTTTCTTCTAACGGTCCATTCACTAACATTTACATCTCTAATTCCTTGGAGTTGATTTTGTATGAAAACTGCAGAAGCTGTTCTATTCTGCAACCTTGGGCGCACTTAAAAACGATCATCCCTTTGGGTGGTGAGTCTCTTTCGCCCAGATCCCGGCCTTTTGTTTAACAGGTCAGTCTCCTCATAGCGTTGGTATATTTTTTGTGCAGCACAAGGGTTCTTATCAACAATTCTTGCCACAACTATAGCATCTAAAGACATTATGACATGTAAAATACACTACACCGTGTGACTAACAGGCTATATAGAGAGAAATCAACGCTAACATGCTACTTCATAAAAGTCGTAAACAAGGTGATAATAAATGGCAGATAACATGTACGATAGATGACATTTCTCAGAAAATAAATTATCCAGCGCCTACTATGATTTACAATTTGCAAATATAAGGTTAAAACAGAAAATTCCAAAAATACTTCATAATTTTAATGTAACCTGAATTTTTTGCTCGCCAGAATATTTTCAAGCTATTGATAACTATTACAAAATATAGGCTGTTTTATTTTCGATTCCTATTATGGAGACGTTTCCTTTCCTTCTAGGATTTATTTCTTATGGGCGCCGTTTTCGATTTTGGCACAACCAAAAAGCTTTGAAATTATTGAAATTGACGAAGAATACATATCATGACTGAAAATAGCTAGCCACGAAATATTAAATCATCATTTATCACTCATTAGTAAGCTGAAGCGTGTTTTAGGCGCAAGGCGATGGCTGTGATACGAGCGGCATTTGTAAAAGGCATGTACCAATACGTACAATTCCCAGTTCTACGATGCAAACATTTTCGTTTGCTCTGCGTATATATTTCGTATGCCTAGCGCTGTGGCCCGTAGATATAAGAATCAGATAGCTTACTCGACCGATTAACACGTGCAGCTGAAGTACATCGGCGTAGCGAGAAAACTACTATTACGTCGAACTGAATAGCAACGCTCGCACCTTCCCGGACAAAGAACCTATGAAGTGGGCATGAACAAATTCGTTTTTTGCCCAAAAGTCTAAACCGAAGAACACGGTTTAGGCTTTTGGGCCTACTCATTAGTATGAAATAATAAGTAATAAAAAAGACAAGCAAGATACGTTAAGTAGGTACTTTTAAGTTTATAAAACGTACGTCATTTGTAACAATAAGTGAATAGAAATAAGAGTAAAAATAATAGAAAATAAAATAATAAATCAACAATAATTGCAGTGCATGTTAAAATAACCATCTTTATTAGTACCTACTCAATTGGACAAGTTGACAAGTCTGGAAACTTCGGTTGCATGAACAAAAATTAATTAATACATCGCATTTCTTTTCGTTGGCGTACGCCATTTCTCATCCAAATGAATGATAATCAAAATGTTTGAAATATTATGGCTTCCTTAGTTTTAATCTTAAAATCTATTGGTCAATAGGGAACTTTCCACTTTCTTTTTTAATCAATAATATCATTCTATTGCGTCTAAAAAGAGTATTCCCTAAGTATTATTCCTTAAAAACCAATAATAAGTTGGTAATAAATGATTAAAATCCAATATGGCGACAATAAGAAAGTCGATGGTGAGCACAAAGCAAAAGGCTATTTAAAAATTTTAGATCCACTGGCGAAATGTCTAAGGATGTTTTTTCCTGCTAGCCCAAATAAAGGTGCCAGCGGCAAAAGAAGAAAATAAATTATGTTCGCTTAAAAGAAAAAAAATATGTCGACCGTTATTTGTTACTGAGCCATTTTTTTTTTGCTTTAGATAATCAACACAAAACTTGAGGGCTTTGTCAAATTTAGAACTATCGTCTATATCTAATAATAAGCTAGAGCTCTGATGATAGGAAATCGAAAATAAATCAACCTGTGTAGAACTATGGAAATTGCACCAATTATATGTGTAGGAGCTTATGTTTATAAAATAACTGCGAGAAAACTGATCCATTGTAAAAATTACGTGCACGAAACTCTCCTGTACTCTTCCTGTGGATCACAGCAAAATAGGAGACATCAAGAGATTAACTGAATGACTAATGTCAATAAAACTATTCTAATGACTTCATTAATTAAAAGAGTGTGGGACGAATGAACTATTTTAGTGCAATACCACTTGCTCTCATTATTATCCATGTATTTTTTTATTCTTTCATAATGTTTACTAATATTGCACTTTAATACATTTGTTTTGAACTTGACATTAATAGAAAATTTATGAGTTTGGGTATTAGTTTTATATATATTTTGCTGTTCATCAAGAAATCTGTGTTGAAAAATGTACTTACTTTAAATGAATAGCATTGTACAATCGTATACCGTCGGCCTGTCCACAAATTTGAATGAAATCATCTTTACTCATACGCAGCATGTCTGCCCCAGAGAAACTTGAAAACGTTGTCAAATATTTTTCAAAGCGATTATTTACCAACCAACAAACAGTTTGCTTGGGGTCTGAAGCGGCACTAAGGATCTCAGATACCTTCTGGAATAAAATATTTTGAATTACCATTTAAAATTAGTTCCATTTAATAATCTTGAAATCTAATATCAAGTAGTAAAATGATTTCAGAAAATATAAAATTTTAAAACAAGAAAATTATGATATAATATAAATTGGTATGTTTGTGATGTATTAGTGCATTCACATATTGCATGATCTAAACCGAAACCCTATAAAATCTATAATCCAATATTTTAGAATGTCAAGAAGGGGTAGTTACATAAGAATTTGTGAATATAGTTTTGAATACAGATCCACAATATTATTAATTGCCACCAGAATAATAATAAATATAAATGTTATGAATTAAGTGAATATTTACTTACAATTGACTCCTGAACAGGTTTGGCTTCAACCACAGGATTGTTGGTAGTTGTGGTAGTGACGGCAAGAGCATTAGTCTCTACTTTCGCTACCGGTTGAGTTGGTAGAGGAAGAGATGTATTGTTTTGCGGGCTGCTAACAAAAGAAATATGACAGAAATTAACATAAATAAACAACTATTATAAAAAAAGTTATAAAAAAAGTAAAATAAATGAAATAAAGGACTACTTTAACTAAAATTAAGCGTGTGAAATGTCGATGTTAAGGCACTGCTTTGTTGTTCAGACTCCAATTTTTTATAGTTTATTGACATAAAAATAAATAAAATTACTTTACACAAGATCTTTGAAAAAAATATTCTTCGTACATTTTGCTTTAAGTATAAATTAATTAAAGTGGAATTGGCAGTATTAGTATCTTTAATAGAGGCAATGAAAAGAAAATTTGTGCTTGTTTTTGGATTATTGCTCACTTATTGGTGTTACCAACTGTTAATTAAGATAATTTCATCAAAATACATTGGATTATTGTTTTTCAGTATATATAATTTGGAGATAATAGATGAGACCGAGGCAAGGTTGGTTATACTTGTCACTTAAAAGTTAAAAAAAACAAAGCCTACTTCGAAACCGCGGTAAGTCGCCCAGTTGGCACGGCAAGTTGACTGGAAAATGTTTTCTTTCTGAAAAGCTCCCTCTAATCCCATAATGTTCACTATATCATTAATATACTATATATAACATGTAATATATGATTGGAAACATCGAATATTAAGAAAAAATATACTTTTACAAACTTCAGGTGTATTTGCCCTTTAAAATGTATTACGATATGTTTAGAACAATAGAATGTAATATTCTCACAAATAATAGGAATTATAAAATCTCATAAATGTGTTTAATATGACTCAATCTTTTCACAAACTTACTTCTTGCGATTTTTACGTAAAACTTTAACAGGTAGATAATAAAAACTTGCCTATCGAAAAGAATATGTATCAAGTTTTGCAACGTCGATCTTATACTTGCATTTGAAGAAAAACATAATCTTAAATTCTCAATTAGTTTTTCATATCGACTATTTATGTGTGCGGACTTTAATTAATTAAATTTTCAATTATTTTACTTAAGCAGCCTATTAATAAAATTTATTCGGGATAAATTTGGGTATCTTGCTGGAACAAGTTGATTAGATATTTTGGTGACTGCCACGATAGAAGAAACGAGTATTTGGAAGTAGCTTCATTTTTTCAAACAAAATTTGGTATTGAAAATGGAACGTGTTCAAGCTGCTTAAGGTAAAATAATTGATGGAAGAACATTATGAAAATATATGCTATTGAGGCAAATTGAAATATCACCATAATGCATGAGTGATTATTAAGATCATTTCCTACTTTTAGATACTAACTGGAAAATAAAAAGAGGAAGATATGATTTACTGGATAAATATTTAAATTTCGCACAATAAATCCTAACCAGCTGTCCTAAACCGACTGATTTCTTCATAGGTTATACGAGAGGGTGCGACTATCGGGCTGTCTTACAAATGAACTTCGCAAATAAACAAGCAACAAAAATACCAGCCTACCCGTTATGTCAATTTGGCCCGATTTTCACTACACTAACAATATAATTCATATAAAAATATGTACATTTATCAAATTGTTAGGTATTAAGGAAAGTGGATCTTTTTTATAATATAACAAAACAAGGGATTATTAATATCAGCAAAAATAAGTAATTTATGATGATTATTTTATGAAGGGATCCTTCGTTTCTACATCTTTTAGGATATTTCTGGGCTATTAGTCAATGGGGCTTGGTTCGAATTCCAGGACTTGCTCTCAGAGTCAGGTTTATGTGGCTTTTCTCCTTCGCAAATAGCGCAGGATTAATAGTAACTCATGGCCGACTGATACCCCCTGTGGGGTGCGTATTTACGTCTGATGGACGTCGTCTAGTGTGGAGGAAGAAAGGGGAAGTTTCAAAAAAAGGAGCACCTAAGAGCTACTTTTAAACACGGAAATGGGTCCGTTATGGTATGGAGTTGTATGTCAGCAAACGGGCTGGGAAATTTGGTCATTTTTCCAAGTATAATGGATAAATATGTTTACTTGCACATATTAAAAGAAAATATTGCAGAGAAACTTCGAATCGGGGGTGATTACAGCTTCTACCAGGATAACGATCCGAAACATTCTGCACGACTGGTACAAGAATGGCTGTTATATAATACTCTGAAAGTTCTTAAAACACCATCCCAATAACCCGACATCAACCCCATAGAGAATCTGTGGCATCATCTGGTCCAACAGATCAGAATGCATCATGTAAAAAACAAAATAGAGTTAGAGCAAAGGCTGACAGTAGAGTGGAACAACATAGACCTAAATTATACAGCGAAATTAATAGAAACGATGCTTAGGCAATTAAGTCGTCATTGAAGTCAGAGGTGGTGGTACAAAATATTAAAACTTTGTAACCGTTTATATTTTTATATATGAACTAAATGTATGAATACTTCTGTGTTGTGTTTATGTATAGGTTTTCTTAATAAATAGAAAAACGATAGTATTATACATCTTAAAATTGATTTTATAAGTATCATACAAATATCATTTTTCAATTTTCATGTAAAATTTTTAAAATTTCCATGTATGTGCATGATACAATCTGTATAAACAATTATATTCCATTTTTCTGTACTGCATGAATATTTTTGTCGACTATTGTATATAAATGATATATTGTAAGTAAAATTCTATTTCAGTTTTATTATAAAAATTAGTTATGTAATTCAATCGAATGACGCAGTTGTGTTGTAACCCCTTATTTTGCATTATAATTTCTAAATCCCCCACCCTATTTTTATTATGTACCTATGTATACCGTACATTACCGTCAACTGCGATAACGGAAAGAAGCGTGTGTTAACGAGATTGGCCTACAGCGATGAGAGTGGAAAACTAGCAAAAACTAAACCAATCAGTTTGTATAAATATACACACCACTCTTTATAGTCGCAATAAGGTATGGTGGTCTGTATACTAGGTATGATATTATATACCGCATAGAAACTACATACTCTCGTATTTATTGGCATTTCAAAAATATTTAAGACAAATTATTGACAGAAATTTGGATTCTCTTGGAAAATGAGTTATGCACATTTTTAGTAGTTACTAACTTCGACATAATACTTAACATATAAGCAGACAACCGAATATTCGTAATTGTACACGATCGGAAAATGTTCTGTTATTCTTTTAAAGCAGCTAATTTTTATCGAAGGTCGGAACTTCTCATCTAGGGCTAATTTTTATGACTGATCTCATACATGTGCTAAATATTTACTTAATATTTGAAATAAGAAGCCAATACAAAAAAAAAGATGCCATTGGAAACCTCACTGCAAAATGCATTAGATAGGTTTTTGTTTACTATTTAGCAAAAGGAAATAATGAATGTTAATGTAAATCACACAGTTTTAGAATATCTACATACATACATACAGGTAGCATAGTTTCAGTGTATTTTTGGATAAAATGTAAATAACGATGTTTAATACCTGGAAACTACTTTACAATCGGGGTTTTAATAGTTTAATTGAAATGACTATGTGGTAATTAGGCATCTCGACATTAACAAAATAGTCGCATCAGTAAGTTGAAACAGCTTTGTATTTTGGAACTTGTACCCATTAAAAAAATAAAGAAAATAGGTAAATAACGGAAGGCACCAGTTTATATTTAGCCTAAATTTATAAATATGGATTATGCGCATAGATTATTTAAGGAACGTGTATGAGGATCACTATAAACAAACGTACTTGCACTTGGCAAACGAAGAAAACCTTTATGAAAATCATTTTTCACTGTTTGTTTATTTCGCATTTCTGCAATAATTCCAGCAGTCATATAGACACTATATTATCTGCAAAATGGAAAGCAGAATTATGTGTTCGCGAAAATAGGTTTTTACCTAGGCAATGCAGAAAACTGAATATTCCAACGAAACAAAAAAAAAAGAACTGGGAGGATGAAGTCAGATTTACAAGCTTTTTGGAAAATGATGTTGCGAAGATTATTAAAAATTACTCCACTTCTCGCAGAATGTTCGTATATTCACCGAATATCACAAGAAAATTTCAATGGAAACTTTTTCGCACAAGTAAAATTTCTTTCAGAGGTCGGTGATGTTATGAAACAGGTTATAGAAAAATGCCTTCTGGATACATTGAGTCACAATTTAAATTTGGTAGTCAATGAAGAGACCTCGCAACATTTTACCGTTTTGTAAAATATTTATTCTTTTTATGAGATAAGCATCAAAAGATGGGATCTTCTAGCATGTTTTACTTCGGATTCAGAAATTACTTTAAAATGATTAAATTGATTGCTCAGGGAAAATTTCATCCATTACCATTATGAAAGCTTGGTTTTGTCGATATTCTTAAATATCTAGCGAAGATAGAATTACCATCTCAAAAACAAAACGAATGGGAAGAAGCCTCTGCAATTAAGAATCTTCTAGTTATTATATTTAAAATTTTTACACAAATAAATCTTTGTGATCGATGCATTTGTGGATTTCACATATAAAATTAAATTTTACACGACTTCTACTTTCCTATCCAGAAATCTTATTATACAATTGGTTATCATTTCCTTGGAAATATGTAATTAAAATATATAATTCGATCTTCCAAGGAGGTAGTGTAATTGACAGAATAAAAATATCCCTCGGTCAGGCTTTTGTTCAAGAGGAACAAGAATAAAAATAATCCTGGCATCAACGAAGGTCGGACTCAACAAGAGAAATTAATAGAAAAGTTAGAAATGACCTGTCGGTGTTTCCGAAGCCTGATATCCATACAGTTATATTAATAATGAATACAGTTACTCACATAAGTATTCATACCTCACGTATTATTGCATGTCAGATAGTATTTGCCCCTTTTACACTTGAAGAATTGTCTTTAATATTATATAGTGTTTCCTCTTTCCAATCCAAAAAGATCTTTCATAGCAAACTTAAAAATGCAGATATATTTTACATATTAATTTATCGGTACGCGGATGTATTTTAGCTACACGTGTTCAACGGTCGAGTAGGCCTATTTATCTGTTTCTCATCATCCCAGTCGGTCAAATCCACTTCTGATCGGAACTTCGTTATGACATATCGGTTATTTCTACGGGTTACAACGCTGACATATAAAGAGCAATCGAAAACTTTTGCATCGTAGAACTAGGAATTGTATGTGTTTATGCACGCCTTTTGTAAATGCTCCTCGTATCCCGGCCATTGTCTTGCGCCTAAAACACGCTTCAGCTTAATCATTAATAGTAACTATGGTAAACACTTTAGTGCAGAAACATGTAGAAGAACGTTAAGAAACCATAGGTTCCATGGATAACTAGCTAGAAATAAACCATGGAATAACCGACATGAACGACTACATTTTGCTAAGGATATTTAAAGAAAGGCGAAACTTATTGGGAACATTTTATATTCTCGGATGAGAGTAAATTCAACATTTTTCGGTCCGATGGTAGAGGTGGCGACAACGAAATATAGAGCTCCATTTTTGAAACCTGGAGCATGGAGGCAGCTCGATAATGGTGTGGCGCTGCCTGGTGGCGTGGTTACTTTAGTTTTATAGACGGAATAATGAATAAATTTACGTATCTGAATATTTTAAAATAAAATCTGCCTGAAAGCGCAACCACATTAGGTTTTCAAGACAACTTTTATTTTGAACAGGAGAAACACTCGGCATATATTGTTAAGCTGTGGATCGCTTTTAACAGCCCCCATTATTTAGCAACACCACCCCAAAATCCTGACACTAACCCAATAGACTCAAATTACACGATAGCTGTAAAAGTTCGCTTACAAAATAAAGAAAGCCTCAAGAGTAAAATACAAGAGATATGGGATAAGCTTGATTCTAGTGTTACTAAACCATCGGTGCAAACATGCCACGATGTCTTAAAGGAATTTTGATGTCTTGCGGAGGATCAACCAAATATTAGTTGTCCAATAGCAAATAGTTTAAATACAATAGGTATGAATACTTTTGAGATAGAATTTTTGTTTATGTTTAAAAATGTTATGTTTTTGTAAATAAGTTTTTTTTTCTTAATTTTTACTGCAAACGTTTTCTTTATAAAAAAAGCAATTAATAAATGTAAAGAGGATTCTTCAACAGAAAAAATGAAAGATATATCTACCAAACAATAATACGTGAAGTATGAATACTTATATAACTGTACATATTTTTATATTGTTCAGAATCAGTGGAACTATTTATGTAGGAGCTTTTAACGTTTTGCCTTTAATGGCAGTTCCTACTTTCCCTTTTTTTTTTTTTATCGCCAATAAAGTAACCCGAGATAAAGAAGTGCACTTTTTTGAGACATCAGCCCAAACTAAAAGATGTTAGTAACACAATTCTCATAAACAATGTGTTTAACGTACGAAATTAATAAATTATTGTTTAAAAAACCTATTAAGGTTGTATAAGGCTGAAAAATCTAGAATTCAGAGAAAATATACCAAACGACAAAGTTAGAAAAATTGTAAGAGTGGGGAAGAATATAATGGAGAAAATATAGGGAAGACAACTGCAATGGTATTGCCAGGTAAAATGAACGACAAACAAACGACTACCGAAGCACATTTTTTACCTGGCTGAATACTTGCATGGTAATTGTCAAGAGAACGAAAATGGAATAACCAAAGGTAAAATGGATGGAAAAAATACGGATGACGGTCACACAGGAAACGATATTGGAATAATCGGAAAACATGGAAACAAGGACTATGAAACCGTATACTATATATATTAGCACTATAATGGCAATTTTGTATAGTAGTATTATCGTAGGAACGATAGTAGGACTTTATTGATACACAAAAACAGCATGAAACCAGTATGTATACCATCAGAAACATAAGCAGCTTTCACCAAATAAACATCATACTGGAAAACATCCATTTGTAAACAATTTCATTCATGGGTAACTTATCGCTCCTTATATACCATTAAAATATCAGTTATAAATAAATAAATCTTCTTTTTCATTCCAGTAATAGGCTGTAATGTTTTTTTAGTGATCTGCATTGTTATCGGGGTATTTCATTTCATATCTTCATTCATGATATATCAATTAAAAATTGTCCCAGTTTACTTTCCCACGTATAATACTATTTACAAGTTCGCAATAAATTAAATGTTACCATACATGTGTATAGTTCTCAAGTGATGTCGTATATGGCCGGACTTCCTCTTCATCAAAGTTTTAAGGTTTGGCGTAGTTAGTCGTTGAAGTCCGACTTTGTGCCTGTTTCTTTGCAGGTCAGGATGGAACCGAAGGCTCAATCGTCTAGCGATCAATTTCGCATCTTCAAATCTTCTGAGGTTACATCCCAACGCGTGAAAAAATTGCGCTTGCAGAACAAAATCACATTCAGTGATCGTCATAGTATGGATTAATAGAAACATATTGTATTCCTTAAATATTCTCTCAGATCAGAGCCATACAATTCCTGCCGTGGCAGAAGTAAACCTTCTTTAGGGAGCCCTCCCTTGAAGATTTTCTCTTTACTGGCTGTGGATGGCCGCGTATTCTTTTGTCATCTGATGTAGTATCTTTGGAGGAAAACACGGATCGGTAAGAATATAAATATTTCAAATCCTGCATTAACACGACTGTAGCATGTAATCGGTTTCGAGGAAGAGATTTCCTTGTGCACCATTCCTGATAGATTTTGTTCGTGCACTGTTCGTAGTACTTTAAAAATTTCACCATAAGAATAGCGGTAGTAATGCACGCTATGTTTCGAAATCGTTTCGGTTCTTTTTAGTGACAAAGTTAAAGCGCCGAAATTTCTAGAATAGCGCCAATTCTGAACGATATATAGCTTTCCATCAACTTGAGCACTTAAATACCTTTCAATACGTGAAAACTAGTTGCGTAGTTAAATATCAACGATAAATCATTTCAACGCGAATTGTGTTTGTACATGGCGAACTCTATCCAACACGTATAACTAGACCACAACATAACCTATAAGACACGATTACACACCACTCCGTTTTCACTAATGTGGCAAAAAGCACGTCGAACAGAGGAACTGCGCGAAAACAAGTGTCAATCCTTTTATAGAAGCTCGATGCCGAACCTAACAATACACAATATGTATGTATATCATACTAGTTTAACGGTTTAGAGGCGTCTAGTTAAAAGCGACTTCAGCGCTAGATACAATCGTGAACCGGTTTTATCCGGTTAGGCCAGGAATGGGCGGTTTAATTCGGTAGATGGAATAAAATTTCGAGCGATAGTAAACAACGTTCTCGTCCTTAGCTCACGTTAGCGCTAGATTTGTACATGATTATTCAATACCACTGCACTTACTCCCATTACAATTTTATTTGATCGTAGCTATATTTAGAAGTTTGTTTATCTTTCGCTTAGGATATACACTCACACAGACTCCTCACTTTGAGTGCGTACATGTATGCGTTGCCTATATTAAAAATATTTCATTGAATAAAGGCTTTTACCTGACATACCTATGCCTACTACCTACTACATTATTATTAACATAGCAACTATACATGGATTTGAATTAATAGATGAGTTGAACGATTTATAAATAGAGAAACAATGATTCACTAAACGCATGCTTAATCACATCATTAATTCCAAATACATAATTTACATTTGAAAGTATTCACGAATCACGAATAAATATGCAGTAGCAAAATTTAATTCATAAGCCCACTACAACAAAATCATTTCAGCAATTGGTCAAAAACGTGGCAAGCATGTTTTCTCGCCTAAAATAAGGTCGTAAATATTGAACATTGGGTCCTTGAACTAGTCATAGTTTTCCAATATTCGTTGAAGTTGAAGTTTTCAACTGAAAAACAATGGTTCCAATTTCTTTGCTTTTTAATAACTTCAAATGATTTAAGTTTTCTTCTAAACAAGTACATTAAATTTGACATATTGTGAAATTAAAAATCTGCTTCTAATCACAACGCTTTGTATTTATTGCACGCAATAAAGCATGCCAGTTTTCGTGTGCATTTTTGTATAAATACCAATTTGTGTTTACAATTATTACTCTTACTACTACCACCTAACTCAAAAAATCGCACCGAGAGAAATTAAATGCTTAATTTAATAGTTTTTGAAATGTTAATATTTTAATTATCGAATTAAAACTATAATTGCTAATAATAAGTGAATAATTTTTTATTCAATGGTGTCTATTTGTAATCTATTTTGTGTTGAGGTCCACACAAAACTAATGCAAGTATTAAAGCATTAGTTTTGCGTGCACCTCAATAGAAAATAGATTACAAATAGTACAAAAAAATAGTGTAGCAGGGAAGCCAGATTAACTACATTTCGCTTATGGCACATTGCGAATCAATCGCCATATAGTCATATCTGTGTGGCTAACAAGCTGCTAGAATTGGTCAGTTTCGACAGTCCGACAGGCGTCGGACATGATGTGTACTCGACCAATGATCGATACATCTATCACTACCTCTTTTCCAAGCAGAGAGGAATTAAGATGTAATGAAAAAACACTGACGCAGGCAAACACCTGCTGGTTTACTGACGGTTCGAAAACAGAGCAGGGTGTTGGCGCAGGAATATTATGTCGTAATCCAAGAGTTAGAAAATTCCACAACCTTGGACAACACACAAAGATTTTTCAAGCTGAAATCTACGCGATTGAGATGTGTGCTCGAGAGATTTTGGATGATAACATAGACACAAATCAATAAAAATTTCAGCGACTGTCAGGCAGCACTAGAGGCGCATAAATGAGGCTCGAGGCTGATCTGAAGCTGTAAAAACACGCTATATACAGTGGGGAGGGCTAATAACCTATCCCTAATCTGGGTACCTGGGCATTCACTCATTCATGGCGATGAGGAAGCAGACACTCTTGCAAAAAAAGGCTGCTGTGGAGCATTTCCAGTGACCAGAATCTGCCATTGGCATAGCACCAATGGTAGCTAAACAACAAATCAATGTCTGGGCAAATCTAAAAGTGCTTCAGCATTGGAACCTGGTTTAGTAGGTATGTACATGCGAAAGCGTGCATTACACCTAATTACGCCAGAACCAAGGAACTATTTGGATTTGACCGTAAAAAGGTCGAAGTAATAGTTTGTCTTTACAGGTCACTGCAAACTGATAAAGCACCTACACAAAATCGGGCTCTCTGATGAGACCGAAGGCCGACTGTGTTTGGAGGACGAAGAGAATAGTAATAGTAATATTTATTAAATACCCAACAGATTACAATCCAATAAGGGTAATAATTGTAAGTACATGAACAAAAAATAAATATAATGTTAAGGCAAATCCATATCCAGAAAGTTAAAGTTCCGCGCTGCATGCACCAGGGGTGCTTTCCACAGAACATTAGTTCGAGGCGTTGGTATGCAGAGAAATTCACTCGATCTGGCTTGAAGACGGGGCACGTGGAATTCCAATCTGGAGAGAAGGTCAGGCGAGTCGATTCTGTTCGTAAGGATGTCCAGTATAAGTGTCATGCTAATTTTCTGCCTTCTATCTCTAAGCGAGATAAAGTTGTGCCTTTCAAATAATTCAGTATAGTCTATTCCACGCGCGGGATAGTGACCTTCACTTTTATAAGAAAGGTACTTCAAAAATTTTCGCTGTATTCGTTCTAGAAGATCGACTTGTACACCATAGAGTGGATACCAAGCATTAACTGCATATTCAAGCTTGGAAACAACATGCGCAAAATAAAGAGCCTTAATTGCCTCGGTATTGCGAAAATCCCTGCATGTCCGGATAATGAAACCAAGAGACCTGTAAGCTGCACTTGAAATATTTGCAATGTGATTGGAAAACATAAGCTTTTCATCAAATGTTACGCCCAGATCTTTGATTGATGACTGTCGAGTAATACCAATGTTATTAATTGTGTAATCTGATTCCACTTTGACGATCTTTCTAGTAAATGACACAACAAAACACTTGTCTGTATTTAAACGCAGATTATTACGTAAACTCCATTGATATATTTTGTTGAGGTTGTCCTGAAGCAAAGCAATATCAGATGAGGAGCCAATAGTACTATATATTTTAATATCATCCGCGTAGGCTAACACGGGACAGGAGATAGATTTAATAAGGTCATCGATAAAGATATTAAATAATAGCGGACCTAAATTCGACCCTTGGGAACACTCGACGTAGAGAGAAAAGGATGAGACCTGTATCCATTGAAATAAACGTAATTCACTCTGTTGAGTAAATACGATCTAAATAAACAAAGAAGTGATTTGCCAACACCGAAACTGCTTAGCTTCTCCAATAAAATGCGATGATCAATTAAATTAAACGCACGAGAAAAGTCCGTGTAAATGATGTCCGTTTGACCACCCTCATCAAGAGACTGTGATATAACTTGTGATATCGTAGATAGGTTAGTTGTAGTAGACCTGTCGGGCATAAATCCATGTTGTAGAGTAGACATGAAAGGTTTGGCACCATAGGAGATGCATTGATGGATCAACATTTCGAATACCTTAGCAAAAGTACAGATTACTGCAACAGGTCTGTAATTGCAAATGTCGGATTTGTCACCTCTTTTAAGAATTGGTGAAATTCTGGCAATCTTCCAGATATCGGGGAAGGTGCACGTACGTAATGCTAAATTGAAAATTTGACATAAAGGCTTTGCAAAAATGTAGGCGCAATCCTTCACTAAAAAGCAAGGAATATTATCTTCGCCGGCCGTTAATTTGTTTTTTTAGTTTCTTAATAGCACGGAGCTCGTCTTCCGAGAATTGCAACGAGAATCAAGTATGACATCTTCGGGGAGGTTGACTTTTATCTAGAAGACCTGAAAAAGACCTCATTCAAAAAGATTGTGAGCTTCCTTAAGGGCCTAAACTTGTTGGATGAACTTTAAAGATACCATCCGCTCTAGCGGCCGCGGTGGACAAGACGCATAATCGACCCATGCGGATGCTACGTTTTTCTCAATACTCAATACTACGTAAAAACGCTGTGAATATAATTCTAACAAAAAACAAAATGTTAACGGCGAAGGAGATAAACTAGTTATTGTTAGTTTCAAATTTTATCCTAAATTACTGTTAATAAACAGGATTACTTGTATGATGATATAAAGGAAATGTTAAACTTTTATACTTTGGATCTTAGATGGTAGAATTTATTTAAATTCTTTCAGCTCTCAAATATTTCTTTACATTACAATACTACAAGTAGGTGTATAAATCAAACAGTAATTTTGGTTCAAATTATACTGAAAATCACAAGAGCAATTGTTAAAATAATAATTGTTACTTATTGAGTTAATAACTTACCAAGTAAACAGTTAGCGGTTATTAAAGCGATGTTTCTAATTGTTCCAGCAAGCCTTTTTCTTGTAATGTAACATGGCTGAATTGTGCGAGTAACAAGAGGATACAATAATCTTGTTCGATTTCAATTAGCATTGTAAATTCATTGCCCGTATTTAAAACTCATTTGTTGATGACCGTCTTAGTTCATTTAACTTATTTCTCGCTTCCTGTTGAGATTCTAAATAATAGATTTAAAAATACCGACAATAACAGATTCTAGTATTTATTTTCTTTGAATTTGCTTACGTTGAGATGTGTAGTTTTTCGCATGAAAATGCTTCATTTGCGATTTTTATGTTAGCACATTTTAACCTTGAAATACTGGGAATTTGAAGGTAGAATCTTAGCACGGATGACATTTACGCTACTATTTTGATCTTTAATACATTATAATCCAAACGTTAACTTACCTCAGTGCAAACTGAATCATTGTATATGGGCAAATATAATGTTGAGGTTGCATTTGTTTACATAACATTTACGAGGTTACTCAGAATACGAGTTATATTTAGCTTCACGCTATAGTTAGAAAAAATAAAATGTTGTTTATTTTTTTATGAACTTTTTCCAGAATTCTAAAAACTGCACATACTTGCATCCAAAAAGAGAATAATATTGGTGGCAAGTCAAATTCTTTCAGATTTAACTTTAGAGAGTCGATAAAAATTTTTATATTTTGGTTACTACCTATCTAATGAATTATTAATAAGTCCATTACATAATTTGGCATTTTCCGCCATCTAGCGCACATAAATTCTAAAATAATTTAATTATGGAATACAAATTTGATTGGGACTCATGTGAATCGGTCAGAAAATTTTATGAGATTACTATGTAATTGCAACAGAACGAAATAATAATTAATTGCAAGAAAATATAATTTTTCAAAAAGGTTAGGATAATATAGTTTCATTCAATAAGTAGTTTGTTCATAATTTAAATTGAGTTATGTATATCTTAAACAAGGTATTTTCAAGGAAATCCTATGATCGTAAGAGGACTGCCTTGGTTCTGATATCACGAACTTATTTTTAACACTTTCGATTTGATGATGATTTATAGTTTAAAAATTTTAGCTGTAAAGTGCTGTATAATATGAAATGTAAATACATATCTGCGACATAAGTTAAGTCCGTCTTGTGACTGAGATGATCACATAATCACGAACTTTTTTTTTTTGGTCAGGTATGAACTTGATTTGTCTGGTTTGTGGTACGTGAAGGATGTTTCTTTGCTTTTTTGTATAAACATTTCAATAAACTTGTGAATTATCGCGGATGAAAAACAATGCAAACAGTAGAGCAACAATGGCGTAAAGCATAGTGTTTAACAATGTTTTTTTAAAAAAGAGGATTATTCGCTATATATATATATCTATTTGTTTTCCTATCACATACAATTATAGATTTTAGATAACCGGTTTATATCTGACATTATATACAGCAGTGTACGCATTATCATAATAGTCGCCAAAGGATCTGCTGGCACTCAGTCAAATCTGGTTCGCGGCGTACAGGACTATTGTGTTTTGCTGGAAGATATTTCGCAATTTGTTTAATACTTGCATATGCATACATATGCATTTATGTTTCATATATTGTACACACAAAAAAGTGTATACATATATTTTTGCTCCTACATATGTACCTACTAAACACTGTTTTTTCAGTTTAATTTTAAGGCAGACAATAACTGAATTCTATTCGTGTTATTTAAAATTTCACACAACAATCATGAAATTTATTAAAACAGATTGACCAATTAGCAGTATCAAAAATTTCGTTTTCAATTGTATTCTTTTTAATGTAGAAGCAGACACTACCCGTTATCAAAACATCATGACGCAACGAAATACAATCTGTAATTGTTAAATGTATGACAAGGTATACAACTGCTTGCTTTACAAGTATACATATTAAGATAACACTACATAAGATCATAACTTCAGAAGCTCAAGAACAGTGCGAATGAATCCGGCAAAAAAAAACCTTTGCTTTCAAGGTATCCGAGTTGGGTTACCCAACCGGATAGAACCGTTTCCAGAAATTTCGAGTACGCGGGTACCCGGTTTCGAGCAACCCTATTATTTCATTTTTGGTAACATTTTATTTTAATTCTGCTGTGCTGGACAAGTTAGTTCTTCCACGTGTTCATATGCTGTTTACCTTGGATTATAGTGAAGCAAATTTACTATGATTTTTAATATTTTTAGGAAGTATATTTGACCGAAGAAAGCTAGTTGTAAACCAATCGCCTCATCAAACACACGTTGCACCGCGTGATCCCGGCTTGCTTCAGATTTTTCTCTTGTTATTATTCTTGTGTGATCAGCTAACAGGATGGTTCTGGATGGTGGAACACTATCCGGCAGGTCGTTGAAGTACGTTATAAATAACAAGGGTCCTAGTATTGACCCTTGTGGCACTTCGAATTGTGTTGTCCGCTTGGAGATCATCCTATTAAAAACAACTTCTTGGTGTCTGTTCGTAAGATACGATTTTAGAAGTAGAAGGGGAATACCCCTTACACCATAATCGCGTAGTTCACTGTGCCGAAGACCTTACTGAGGTTACAAAAATTTGCAGCAATCTTGTCTTGATTATCCAGCCCTCAGTTATTTCCTCCATCAATTCCACCATTCCACCTTTCGATAGAAAACCATGTTTGTTAAAATAATCGACCAGTCTAATTTTTATGATATTTTCCAGACTTTAGACAAGCTGGGCAACACTGATATGGGTCTGTAATTCGAGCAATCATCCCTACTACCTCTTTTATGTATTGGTGTTATTTTTGCCACTTTCATGCAAACGGGAAAGATATCTTCGTCTATTAATAATAAATGCCATTGACTGGTACTGGAACTGCTGGTACTATTTGTTACAATAATGATATTGAGTGACCGTATATCAGTAGTTGTTTTGCTTTTCAGCCTATTTATTATGCGTGTAATTTCTTCAGGTATTGTTTCATTGAAATAATCTATTCGACATTATTTATTTTGTTTTTACTTGCTTCTCTGTCAATATCGTTAAATGCATGTTAAACTGGATTAAGAATACAATATAACCGACTTTGTACTTAATTTCGACCATCCTCGACTTCAAAGGTACATAAAAGGAAAGATGCAGAATTAAAATGAAAGTTAGGCGCAAAATATAAAAAACAATCTCAAAATCCGTTAATGGAAATTCTGAAGAAACTTTATGAAGAGGGTAAAAGAAGATGCTGTCATTAGGCTTTAATGTTATGCACCTTTAACATACATATATGTGTATTAAAATAAGCTTGTTTTTATATTTGAAAATACTAAATGAACGAATCACATTTCGTGACCGCCAGCACTTGCCAAAATGGATGCTTTCGCAAATTTAAAAAACCGATTTAGCCCACTTCGAGATATTCAAACCTTCGTAGTTTTAAGCATAATCAGTATTTTTTCTTTTAATTATTTAAGTACCTAGCCCTCTACATATTAGGTTCCTGCTGAAAGCACATTGAACTGAGCAATGCGGGTAGACTGTATTTGTTTGTATTCAATTTAAGTAGCATATAAGCAATATCATAGGACCAAAATTATAGTGCAGCAAGTATTCAGTGTCCATCTCATACAAATAGAGTGAGGAGAACGCGTTTCAAACGCACATCGAACAATATTTTTTCAAAAACTGATCAGAATATTGTTAAAACAAAGAAAAAGAAGTAAAGATATGACATTTACGACGCACAGAAATGTGAATATTTATATAAAACTTTGTTCTAAAACAAAACAGATTTTCGTATTAGTTAACCAAAGTTGATCATATTGAAATAGCAAATTGATGGAAAAAAACTGCATGCATTATATGATGAAATATATAATTGGAGAAATTATTTATCACAAAATAACTGTATTAATGCCACTTAGATCCTCAATAACCAAAACCTAAGATTATGGAACATAATTCAATTTCTCATCTAAGTCTGAATCGATTATTAAAGAAGGCTACTTTTTGCTCCAGAATTGCACAAGATATCTTAAGCATATGCTAAGATGTATAAAAACAAGATGCTATAATGCTCGTTAAGATGTAGGAAGGCTTCCACAAACACCGTTGCCTTTAACAAGCAACCTTCAAAATGACTGCCACCATTCTGTTCCTTCAAAACAGGATGCGCACTCGTCGAAGTGCATTCTCCTCACTCTATTTTGATGGTACCTCTACTCCATCTATAGCAGCATCATTCAAAATTCATAGACTACGTCGACAGTAATTGACCTGTTAAATAATATAAAAAATCAAGTAAGTAAAAAGGACATAGTGGTGGTAATCTTCATAGACATGAAAAAAGCGTTCGATACTGTATCAAAAACAAAACTGATTGAGAAACTAAACAGACTAGGAATCAATTGCGCCGAAAGGAATTTAATAAAAACATATCTATTACATAGAACGCAAACAACAATAGTGAATAACACTGAAAGCAAACCTCTAACTGCAGAATACGGCATACCCCAAGGCGGAATTTTACCTCCAATCCTATATAAAGCATACACAAATGATATTTTTAATATTAACATGGAAGGAGAGATATATGCATATGCTGACGACATGTGTATAGTCTATTCTGGAGAACATGAAGAAAAACTGCAGCAACAGATCAACACTGATGTAACAAAAATGCAAAAATGGTGCCATGAAAATTTGTTAACAATCAATGAGAAAAAAAACAGAATATATGATTTTCCAAAGAAAGAAACACCCTACTAATTTCAAAATAACGTTTAACAACCAACAAATACAAAAGGTAACCCACATAAAATATTTGGGAATAACAATACAATACACCATAGAATGGGACAAACACATAAATACCCTGATTAGTAAAAATGCAGTGGCTATAGCATCTATAAACAAAATAAGAAGCATCATCCCGGAACATATGAAGAAATCAATATACCATGCGATTTTTTGATCACACCTAAATTACTTCATAAATATCTGGAGCGACACCTCAAAAAAGAACCTAATGAAAACACAAAGACAACAAAACAGAATACTGAAGCTCATATATGGATTACACAAAAGAACTCCCACAACAGAAATCTATGAGAAGACCCACGAGTTAAATATTCAACAAACAATACAACAAAAAAACCTAATACTAATATACAATATCCAAAAAAATCTAGTAAAAACAAATATACAATTGACTAAGACCCGACAAATACATAACTACACCACAAGAAGACAATCTTGCATTAGAACGGAAAGAAACTTATGTAACAGATATAGAAAAATACCTACGGCAGAAACCATAAGACATTACAACACTTTATCAAAACAAATAAAAAATTTAAACTATATACAATACAAAAAAAAATAATTTTATCGGGTAATATTTTGTTTTGAGACTTCACTGTAATACAATACTAAATATACATTCCAAAGGTTCTACACGTTTTATAAATACATGAAATAAAAGATTGGAGAGCGATTTTCATTTTCAACTGAAATTGAAAAAAGAAAACTATTGCATCACTACAGCAGCTAGAAATTTTTAAGATCCAGTTGCTGCTGGTCGAAGTGAATATAAACTTATAAAAGCGGAGAAAACTGCTTCTAGTTGGATTAAACTGTATTATTACCAGGTGTAGAGGTAAAAGTAAGAAACTCAAGAAATCTAGTCCTTTTGCTTTGATGAGAGCACTTTAATTATTATTAATTACAGACCCCCTAGATATTTCAAGTAAAAAAGAAATCTTATGGCATATATCGCCATACATATGGCTTAAAATTAGGTTTCCGATTAACGAGAAAATCAACAAACTTTCCCGAATATCTTTACAAATATCTGATGTTATTAGGTCAATGTTTCTTTACAACATAATTGTTAATATTGGATTGCATTTTTAGCACGGCGACTCTGACATAATGTTACAACATATCGATGATCACATAGAATACATGTCTACCTACGCATTTAACTTCTATACTATCATTTTATTATATTTTGTGATACTACTTATGGGGGGTTATGATGTATCTGTTAACGTCGACGTTAAGATACTTTTTAACAGGTTTCCGTAATAAATGTAATGTGAAATCTGTCAAAATGTATCTTAACGTCGACGTTATCCGTAACAGAAAAGATACATCATAATCCCCATGGTAAGTTACATTTCACTGGTAAAACCCAGATTATATTTATTATAGGTACTGATAATTTGAACTTCTTTTGTCTACAGTTACAAATATTTTTCTCTGAATTTTCGTAAATCGTCAATGCTTACGCAATTTCAGTCAATGAGGTAATTGCCATTCATTAACATCATAATTGTAGTTTAATCGAACGATGCGTGTTTCATGTGAGGTCCATTATTCGTTAGCGATTTTGGATCATTATATAAGAATTATTGAATTTACTATCTAAATAGTGCCAATCAAATGCAAGTTTTCCAGGTTTGCTTTTAGTATAGTCAAAGTATAGGAATACCAAGTAGCGTCACTCTCTTGGTAAAATAAAATTGCGCCGCCATTTTGTTTTATCCCATATGATTTCGGTCACGTGTGAATGGTCATTGTAAACAAACATTTGTGTTTTGTATTTATTATGATTTTGGAATAAGTTTGAACTGTTATCCAAGTTTAAAGGAAAGTATCACATCACTGTGCAGTGAGAAATTGTAGGAGCGATATTATTGATTCCTCGGGGCTTCATTTCTTTGGATTTCCAAAAGATGTTACGAGGTTACTGTTGTAACATACAATCTGTTCATGGTAAATAATATACATATCTTCTAGGATGTCATTCTGGGCATTGCTTACTGACCGGAGAGAAATTTTAGAGATGGGAAATTATGGTCGCTTGAAAGTATATCATCTCTACGTTTACTGTATGAAGAATTAAGTCAAGAAGGAATGGAATATATATACACCAGAAGAATAAATCAAGATTGTCTGGAAAATTTCTTCGGAACTGTGCGACAATAAGGAGAAACTGTCTAAACCCGACCCCGATACAGTCAAATAAAATTAATAAATTTTACGACATTCCAGTTGATTATAGACACAGATATATCCGAAGAAAATGCTCTTACTTATATCGGAGGATATTTAATTAAAAAATGTCTGGAAAAACATTCTTGTGTGAAATACACTGAATTTTCAAACGTATAAGGATATCATCTTGATAGCAGTTCCAAAATTAATGCATTCTATAGAGCCCATTACCAGGATGATGATAATTTATTTGGTAATTTAAAGTTGCCTGACAGCAGTTTTTATCGCTTTATTAATGAAATGGATTCGTATTTTCCAACACGTATTTGCAAAAAAAAAAATGTTAAACTTGAATTAGTTAGGCCCATGAAAAAACATCAATTGGCCCTTTCCCAGTGGAATATTTAATAAAATTATTTGTTAGAACGAACATTTTTTATTCGTTAAAATTTTACAATAGATTGTTGAAAACAAAGCCACGACAAAATAGAAAATTAATAAATCTTTTACATTTGTAAATAGTTGTTTAATTTACCTGATCGACTAGTTTAACATTTAAATAACGAATTTATTTTAATGCAAAAAAACACGTTTTAATTTGTTTTTAGACATATTACTTACATATACATTTTTAAATTTCGCGCAATAGATAAAACAAAATGGTAGAAGGTCACCGAAAACTCTCCGTAAAAACCCATGTATAAAAACGTTAGTGACGCTACTTGGTCTACCTATACTTTGGTATAGTACCAATGTATGTATTTGTTTCAAGTCAACTATCAGTACGAAAGAGGAAATACTAGTGAAAATACAAAAATAAATACTATCAGTGCTTGGTGATATACTTAGCAACGTTATCAAGTTCGAAATAGACCTCCAAAGCGTTGATACAACGACGCAAAAATTGACAAGTAAATGGTTTTACGTGACAAAGCTTATAAGTAAAATCGTTGCTCCACAAATATAGTAAAACCGGTATGTGCTAGTTTTTCGTAAACAAGTACAATGGACAGAAATACTAAATCAACGTATTATCACGAAATGCGGATAATTGCTCACTACCACAATATCATCAATTTTCGCAGTAAATTAATGTAAAAGTGTATTCCAAAATTGTATGTTTATGAACGACCTCCTTTTGTAATAACCGCATTTGAAAATACGCTGAATTTTAACGAAAACAAATTCTTAATAAAGGAAATGCATATGTTTCAATAAGTATAAAATTTTAAATTCAACTAGGTAGAATAAAATAATGGAAAATAGTAATGGTAGATATATGCCACAGCCCTTGTTAATTTCGTAAATCGTTAGGGAATATATGAGCAGTTGAGCATGCCCTGATTTTAAAAATTATTTTTACATTTAATCCTTTGGCGGCATCCATAAAGGTCAAATGCGCAAGCCGAAAAGGTAGCGCGCTTCGTCGCGGATTATGTTGGCACTGCATTTTAAAGTCTAAGCATGCAATAACAACACTATGTTGCTATTGCAGTTGCACTCAGCACAGATATTGTATTTTTGCCCGCGATCGTCGAAAACATAGAGAATTCAATGGGTCGGACAAGGATATGGGAATGGCTAAACTCCCAAATATAGCCCGCCGATTAGGCGTTATTTATGCGTATTAACGGATAGAGCATCTCTCCCTGATTCCAAAATGAACGTAATTTGTTTAATCAAATGAAAAGAAAGTACTAAAAACGGTGTTTAAAAACTACTATGTCCAGGTTATATTCAGGTTATTCTATGGTTATATTCGACGCGATTTTGACGTTTATTATGTATGGTACTGGTAGTGTGTACGAAAAGTTACTAAAAGTAACGGACAAGACTGGCGCGAAATACAAACTAGTTTGATTAGATTACATTATAAATAAAATAATTGTAAAGAAATTACTGGAATAAGTGTATGAATAAATTAATTTGTTAAAGTTATGAGTTCTGAACTTTTTATTTTTTGTTTTGTGGTCGTAACAATGAAAGTAAGAAACACGGAAATGAGCGAGAAATTTCTTTCGCGCTTTTGTAATTTAACGGTTACATTTGTTTTAACCGTTCTTCTGGATTTTTTGAAACTTTTTCCCACTGTTTTAATAGAATTCGTTTAGAGCAGATCGCCCCGACGAATTTTACTGCTTTGCCGTGATATATCGTTGCTAATCTGTGTTAAACATACCTATGTTTTCTACTTTAATTACTTCATTACCATTTACTATAGTAATAGTCTAATCTTATTTTATTTTATATATTTTTTATTAAATTAAGTAATTTATTTGATTCTGTGAAGATATTGTGAAACTAATTTTTGTGTAAAGTGATGTGTTTCTAGAGTATGGCTTTTAAGGTATGGAACCGGACCAGACTGGTTAACGAGGTCGGATTCGGAGATGATGCTGTCAGTTGGTGCCAAGATAACGGTCTACTGCCGATAGTTCGACAGTGTGGACGTTGCCACCGACCGATGACCTTCAGGAAGGACGGAGGAAATTCCGTTGTAGAAGAGCATAGTGCAATTCGTCCGTGTCGCTCGCAACTTGGTTCAAGGATGCCAGGCTGAAGCCGGAGCAGGTACTTAAGTAAGTTTACGCAAGTCCTCCGTCCTCCCTGAAGGTCATCGGTCGGTGGCAACGCCCATATTGTCGAGCTATCGGCAGTAGACCGTTATCTTGGCACCAACGGATCCGACCTCGGTGACCAGTCTGGTCCAGTTCCATACCTCAAAAGCCATACTCTAGAAACACACCACTTCACACAAAAATTAGTTTCACAATATCTTCACAGAATCAAATAAATTAATTAATTTAATAAGACTAAAAAATATATAAAATAAAATAAGATTAGACTATTACTACAGTAAATGGTAATAAAGTAATTAAAGTAGAAAACGTAGGTATGTTTAACACAGACTAGCAACAATATATCACGGGAAAGCAGTAAAATTCGTCGGGACGATCCGCTCTAAACGAATTCTGTTAAAACATTGGCAAAAAGTTTAAAAAGATCCGGAAGAACGGTTAAAACAAATGCAACCGTTAAATTAAAAACGCGCGAAAGAAATTTCTTGCTCATTTCCGTGTTTCTTACTTACTTTTATTGTTACGACCACAAAACAAAAAATAAAAAGTTCAGAACTCATAACTTTAACAAATTAATTTATTCATACACTTATTACAGTAATTTCTTTACAATTATTTTATTTATAATGTAATCTAATGAAACTAGTTTGTATTTCGCGCCAGTTTTGTCTGTTAATTTTAGTAACTTTTCCTCCACACTACCAGTACCATACATAATAAACGTCAAAATCGCGTCGAATATAACCATAGAATAACCTGAATATAACCTGGACATAGTAGTTTTCAAACACCGTTTTTAGTACTTTCTTTTCATTTGATTAAACAATATATGTTCATTTTGGAATCAGGGAGAGATGCTCTATCCGTTAATACGCATATATAACGCCTAATCGGCGGGCTATATTTGGGAGTCTTACCAAATTTTCAATAAAAGGCCAATTATCAGACTAAAAAGATAGGGAAGGAGGTTCTACTGATGAGGAGCGTGGGACTGTGGAGAGACCACAATCAGAGTCAAAGATTCTCCCACCAGTACCAGCGCCAAAATGATTAGGAGTGCGCGACAACCGACTAGATCCTACAGTGACATGGTAAAGGGCATAAGACCAGTTATTCATGGATATCATCCAGACACCAAACTGCCTCAGGCACAAGGAGACGGAAAGCATTGACAGAGGCGCTCTGTGATAACCACATCAGGTACCATGGCGCCACTGCAGCTTTATGCAGCGACGTTTAGTGCAGATTCTTTGGATGAGCTGTGTTAACCAAGGCACGGCCGAATGGTTGGAAAAAACGGTTACATCCTTGGACGGCTTGGACAGTGGGAGGAAGGACAGTTGAGGGTTGTAGACTCAACTTAGTTTCCGGCTAGGCAAAGGCTCGCGTTTCCGAGCCACTAACAGTCAGGGAATGGCTATTAACGAGTCGGAATTGACTCAAAGGACGACCAATCATATTGAGTTCTACAGATGAGTCAACTCAAAGCTTTTTATGAGATAGGCAGCTAGCAGCTCGCTGGTGCTATGAGACACTATGATGTGGCACTCATACAGAAACCTTGGGTTAGAGAAGGTAAGATTATGGGGCTGAGCGGCGGTGACAGAGGGCTAATACATATATAGCAGAACTGACTAAGTTCCTCGCATCTGCATACTGATCAGTATTACCTTTAACAAAATAGTGCTCTAGGAATTTAACGGTTTCGATGCTGCTGAAGGTTGGAGATGGTTGTGGACCGAGTGAATTTGTTATCGGATCCGCATACTTCCCGTATGGCAACCTTCAACAACCACCTGTTAGGAATGTGGAAGAGCTTGTGAGAGACAGCAGGGAGATGTGACTGCAGTTGATCATCGGCTTCAATGCTAATGCCCGCCACATTACTACAGTTTATTGTGGCACACAAGCTCATGCACTGGGAATGGGAAGAGACGCCCTCTCGCGCATCTACGTCATCACCTAGAGTAAACGGGCGGACGGGAATGAATGGCTGGCGTACGGTACTGCAGATACGTATTACAATAAAAACTGAATTATAATTTTTGAACGAATCGCCAAGATACTGGGGGCGGCTATATTCTCACGTGCGAGTTATAACATTTCTGGATATTTCTTCAGGTGTGTCTTGCACGATTGAGCACTCCCTCTTGCTATCGCGCCAGTTGATTTTGCGCAAGCTGTAGACATATTGAATGTGGGTAACAAACCGCCTTTTGTGACTCGAAACAGACTGGCATTTGTCTGAAAGGATGAGTTGCTCAGAACACGACACATCAGTTTTACTCTGGATGGCAGGGTCGACCCGATTACTTACCGTGATCCACGGAGGATGGACTGGGAGGCCTTTCGTGCCGCTCTGGAAGAGGGCCTCTTAGGGGTTAAAAGAAGGGTAGATAATATTGCAGAACTGAATAGTGTTGTGAGCTGTTAAATGACGCAGTCATTTCGGCTTATAATAATAACTATTTCCTTGGGCAATGTGCCTTGGTAGAACAGAGAACCTGCGGAACTACGGAACGAACTGAGGAATGAGAAGTATATAGGACTGTTTCAATAAGATATAAGACAGAGCTGAGATAAACGAAAAGGAAATCGTTGAAAAGGCACTACGAGGAGATTGAAAGTATGCAACAAAGTGGTAGATTCTATAAGATCTCCAGGAATCTCGTGCACTTGGAACACTTAAGAACTCATTAGGAGACATTACAACGACAGAGAAGAAGACGATTGAAGAATTATTCAGAGTCCATTTTCCTGGGCGACTCATTCACTTGAACCATATATACCGCCGGGCCCAGACTACATTTATCCAATTATTTATTTATTTATTATTTAGGCATTGGTAACTAGGCCTCTACATCGCGACCAATACTCGTATCAGACAAGAATTTCGACAGAGACAGTACTCCATGAGCTTGTGAGCTTAGTGGAAGATACATTACAGAACAGAGAAGTTGATTCTATTGCTAGATGTCTCATAAGCAGGGGAGTAGATGCTCTACCTGGATAGGCTCCATGCTTAGAGAGAGGGTGGAAGCGACAGTAGCAGGTGAGACTCTGTTGGCAGGTGCCTAGGGGACGGCTGCAGGGAGTAGTCTTGTCTTCGCTTTTGTGGTCGTCAACGAGCTAATAGAGGCGGGTGTAACCGCGTATGATCTAGTTATCATAGCCTGTGGCCGACATAACACCATGGCCAGAGATCGAATGCAAGAGGCTCTGAATATAGTTACCAGATGGACGGAAGTGGAAGGACTGAGTATCAGCGTTGACAAGACCAGCATCACGGCATTCACTGACCGAAGGAAGATAGAATACTTAAGACTACTGATACTGAAGGAAGTGGAAATGGTGATGGTGGAGGAGGTAAATATCCTGGCAATGGGAACATTGACACTATAGCCAGACACATATGGGAAAAATGGAGGCTAACGTTGTCTTGCTATAGTGGACAATGACATGCTAAAGTGTTCTTCAAAAGTTGAGCAAGGTACAAACACTTGCCTGCTTAGGTATAACGGGGTACACACTCAGAGTAGCTAAGAAAGTACTTTAAACTTGCCACCCTTGTACCTAGCCATACAGGGGGAGGCGAGTGTGGGAGGAAATCACCGTAAAGGGATTTAGAACAGGACACATGTTGATAATAGAGCATCTTAGAGGTGACATTTAGGACATGCGGGCTGATCACATGTCAGCACGACCGCGGTATAAGTCTTTATACGGTTTCAATACCAGATTAACAGCTGGTGGCTATAGGCATATCGGACACCAGAGGCCAGGACCTGACATGGTATACTGACGGGGCGGGGAGATACTCTCGAGATGAAAGTCTGAATTACGCACATTCAGACTGTCTACCTCTCTGTTTCAGATATAGGTGTATGCGATCCTGCAATGCGCAAACAGAATCACTGAGAAATCTCTGCACAATAGACGAATTTGCATTATGTCTAACAGCCAACCGGCACTATCACGCCGAAAAGTGTCGTCTTAACTGGTGGGACGGACCCGACGAAGTGGTAGAACTGTCTGGCCGGAACAGTATGAGTCTGATCTGGGCAGCAGGGATCAGCAAATTGAGGGCAATAAAAAAACTGACGAACTCTCCAAGAGAGAGTCGGAGACAAAAATGTACAGACCAGAACCGTTTTTTTGGGATAATGAAACAAATGGCCTGAAAAAATATAGGGACTGGGTTCGGACGAAACAACATGAGCACTAGACGAATACTTCCGGTAAAATGCATGGAAAACGAGCTAGAGAACTCCTACAGATGAGCAGGAAACAGCTGAGCATCATCATAGATTTGATAACCGGACATGCTCATAACACATTAAATTACAATATTGTAAATAAGTATCCGAGGTATAAATCTATAAAAAGTATATCCATATATGTATGTATCATGTGAAGCCTGTAATTTAGGTATTTCTGTGTGTATCGACAACTTGAGTAAAAAATTTCAAGCTGTAGTCTTTAATACAAAATTGTATATCGCCATATGCAAAGGAAACTGCTGCAGAAAGTAGCAGCTTTTTTAAATTCCTAACTTAAAGTAGTAGAAGAAGGTTGTGGCTGCTAACGCAAAATAGCAGCTTTACACATCACTATACAGTTATAACACATATCTTTACTTTAATAAAACACAGGTCAAAAATATGGAAAACAAGCGAAAGTTACGTTATGTCGAGAAATAAAAAAAAAAGTGATACATTTATCTTTTAAGAGCTGAAGTTACAACTACTAGGCAATTTAACACAGTATTTTATAGGAGCATTTTAACGCCTACAATTCAGGCAGCCTCCTTAACACAAAGTTGCGTTACCCCCACTTGCTGCAGACCCTCATTATTTATTACAACGGCGCCAATAAATTGTTATTATATAAAACTTACCTTGCTGAAATAAATGTTCCGAGGGACGCGGGAGAAGCAACAACAGAATCACAAGCAATCTATAAAGAAAATATAAAAAACAATCCGATGTTATTTGAGAGAGTTAGAAAACAAAACTTACGTCACTTAGAACTGTGCATTCGTAACTCGGCTGATACTTCTCTTGTTCCGACGGAGGGCGCTTCATTATTTTCTCTCGATCCTGTTTATGCTTGCGGTCGGCACCTTTCAACTTGAACACCTTTATCTGACAAACGGCTGCGTGTAGACGTTTCGGCGTATCGCTCCCTTCTTCTATCTGATATGTTTCCACCTGTATTCTGAACGGTACGCCCTTCTCACCACCATGTTTCTTCGGGGTGAATTCTGTACTGATGCAATTAACCTGTGCGGGTAAATATGGAATGTGATAAGAGTGTATGCACATTGTATCATATGTGTATTACTTTTATATACACTCCTACTTCCTTGGTGGGATCCCAACTAAAGTGAACGGTATTATGAGCATTGGTTGGTTGAGAAACGTCACAGAGGCCGTATGAAAGTGGTACATCGACTTCTAGTATCCTGTCGCCTGGTCTAGATTTCTGCCACTGCGTCATTTGTTCTTTCTCCATGTATTGTAAGCGACGTTCGTGGAAACAGATGCGAATGACAGACTAAGAAAACAAAAAAAGAACAAATATGTTAAAAGGTGCTAAATTAAAGCATACAGAATTGTAAACATCCAATTAATAAATGAATTTTTTATTATCTAAATATAAATGAATTTTAAGTGAGGCTCTTGGTATTGACTTCTATTCATGAAATATGTACCTTCAATAGCTTTCCTTTGAAAGTAGACAGATCTCCAAGCTTCTTCAATTTGATTTCATAACTTTGTCCCTGATTTAGGTAAGTTAAAGTATCTTCGTTGATTTTTGTAGCAATACTTGTCGCTGCTGCTAAGACGTATTGAAAACGGGAATCTTCAATAGAGGAAGCACTGGAAACAACTCCGAATCCATCTTGAGAAAGGGAAGAAGGCGATGGAAGTAGATTACCTATATGAATTTTGTGACAATAGAATAGCCGACATGTGATTTCTTAAATATACGTATTATACAATAATTTTATGAAATTGTTCTCAATTGTAGCGGAAGTTTATGATAAATGGAAAATTTTGAATATCTAGGTACATAATTACGTTTCGGCAAAGTATATGTTGCCTTGTACTTCTGATAGTTAGGCTGATGGTTTAATAGTTTGTATGCTTGGCTATCGGTAACCAACAATTTTGATTTTAGTCCAAACTTCGCTACAAATAAAGAACAATTTCGTATTATTGATTCATGGTCAACTAAGTTTTCCATATAAATGCACAATATATCAATAAAGTACTTACTGTCGATAGCATTTTGCAAATTGGAATAACCAGTCTGGCCAAGCAATTGGTGAAGAGTTGTGTTTATTACGTTGGCATTACTGTCACTGATAGTATTATTTTGCGATATAGCCGTCGATTGAGTTGTTACTGGTACACTGCTGTTTTGCCTGGCCATTTGAAGAGCGGTCACATCTTGAGAAATTGGCGGGGAGGGAGCTTCTTGCTTGAACACTGTTAATCCGGATATTGATAGAATAGCATCGCTGAAATAACAAACATTTTATTCAATAATAAAAAAGAGACTACAGGAAAATACTGTATAAGATAAAATAAAATAGAGAATTGTTATACGGACAAATAAATACATAGTTTTAAATGTAATTAAAAGCGATTTAGGAAATTATAATGTAATTAGGACAAACCGGGATCTCTGACAAGTTTTTTTTTTTTCGGCGTATGTTACGTGCATTTCATAACACGCAACTGCGTTTGAAATACTAGCAAACAAGTGATAGTTACGCCAAAGATCATTTGGTTTTGCTTTTAGCATTAGTTTTCTTAAATTTTTACCTCATATTATATGAATTATTCGACAATTCGGAACCGAGTCCATTGAGGGAGCCTTCAATGTCCGCGTTGAGGTCCGTTATGTCGTCCACTTGCCATTGAGTCATTCTTGAATTCCCTAGAAAAGTGAAAAATATTGAATTATCAAGGTAAAGGTTCGTTTAAAATTATAAATTTGCAACCAAAAGAGACGACTGAAAAACAAATATTTTGAGTAGCAACTTGTGAAGAGGCACGACAAATATACCACTGTTGAATATTCAGAGAAAATGCTCATTGGATATATATTTGGATAAATATCCATTTTCACTGAGATAAAGGACATTCACGAAGAGGAACTATGGTGACTCGTTTATGCTTAGACGTTGTATCATGTATATAAACAGGTCCTTATTTTGGGCTTATATTTATTGCTAATTTTATTTATTATTGGTGTATTTGTTACGAGTTTTTAGGATTACGTGATATTTAAAACATAAACAAATAAATACAAACAAAAACAAGTTTTCAACAATGATTGATTTAAATTTACTGGTCTGCCCGTACTCATATACCACCATAGTTTTTAGTTTCTCTTCTACATTAGCTATAAAAAAATAATCATTTCAAATGCTTTTTTAACTTGTCTCGCATCATCAACTTTCGTTTTCCTGAGGTTGCAAATAATTAATAAAATTATTCAAAAGATTCACAAATATATACATAGAAAACTATATATATATATAATACAATCTAGATTATAGAAATTATAATACTGGTTATAAAAAAGATATTTGCACATAATAATGTAGTTAATTACCTCTACAATACAAATATTATTAACGGGAGTTGATAAAGCCTAAGCAAATGATGCTTGTCAGGCGATCTGTTTAATATCAGTAATTAAAAATGTCTATTGATTGTATTAAACCGTATTATAGTGAAGTTTTATACCTATATAGTAAGAATACCATGCCATTAATAATTCGTTATATAAATATATTCTATATTACATAAATTGTCGTAAAGATAGCCCTACTGCTTATTTCATAATCCTTGTAATCCTTATTCATTGTAAATTGTGTGCGGTAAACACGGGTAGGTAATATTTATGATGTATACATCTTACATGTATAATATCAGATATTGTATTTCTAATACCTCGTATTACATGTAGTCTTTACATTGACTGTGACCCCTAAGAAAGCTATAAAATATCTTGGTGTGACATTCGACGACAGAGGCAGTTTCGGGCCGCACGTCATCCGTGTAGCAGAAAGAGCGGAGAAAAAGCTGATCAGCCTCATCCGCTTGATGCCAAATACGGGAGGTCCGAGTAGCGCGAGGAGAGTGGTACTGTGCTCTGCGATTCACATCTTGCTGTATGGCGCCTCCATATGGTGCCAGGCCACGGCTAAGAAGAAGTACCGGGATGTCCTTGAGAGGGTGCAGAGGCGTATGTTCCTGAGGGTTGCGTCTGCTTTTAGGACGGCGTCGGGAAAAGCTCTGCAGGTGGTTGCCGGGGTCGTGCCAATCGACCTGCGGATCCAGGCTAGGAAAGGTGCGCAGGAACATAGCGATATAGACGAGCAGGCAGAGCAGAGGATGGCGGCCTTTCAGCAGTGGCAGGCCCGCTGGGATAAAAACACCACAAAGGCCCAATGGACCAAGAGATTGATCCCTAACATCGCGGACTGGTGTGAGTGCGGACACAGGCGCTTGGACTACCACCTGACACGAGTGCTGACTGGCCACGGGGTCTTTAGAGCCTACGCTAAGCGTTTTTGCAAAGATGACGAAGACGACTGCATTTATTGTGGGGAAGTCGACACGGCGGAACACACCATCTTTTTGTGCCCGAGATGGGGCTGGCTGCGAACGAGCGCCTCCCTCCACATCGACGTAGAGATAACGCCTGACAACATGGTGACCATAATGACGAGCTGTGAAAGGAAATGGCGGATTATACACAAAATGATCGTGGAAATCATGAAAACAAAGGAGGCCGAAGAGCTGGCTAGACAGGGAGTGCTGCGTATCTAGAAGAGATAGTTGGACACCCTTACGTTGCTGATGATGATGCTTCGGCGGTTCCGGTTACGTAAATCTGGGAGAGATATCTATTGGGGGGTTTTTAGTGGGTAGACAGACTCTGGAGTCCCACACTGCCAGACCATAGAACCAAGTCTGGCGTGCATAAAGCATTTTCCCCTCACAAAAAAAAAATACCTCGTATTAGACACTTCACTCCCCGTGACATAAATATCCCTCTCCTCAACGTTGCAAGTTTCTTATAAAAAAAAAAAGCACCGGCTGTCTATTTTTAACAAATTAAAAAAATATTATATTTTAATAAGCAGTTAAACAATCTATGTTTATTTAATTTTTATTGAACTCCCAATAGATCCGTAGTTAGCTGACAATTAATGAAGAAAGATGAATACCCATATGTTTATCCGTTTTAAGTACGTATTTATCTAAACAAATATCCGATATCCTAAGAATAAAAACTTTGCAATTAAATTTCCAACTAGGTGTGCAAGTACATTCCCCCTTTTTTTTTTATTTTACGTCTAAATGTAGCAATCCTTTATTAGTGGCTATACTGCAACAATGGCTCCTATAGAAAGAGAAATTGAAAAGGGGGTTGGTAAGAAAAAACAAATGATCACAGTGGCAATTAAGAAAGATACAATCGACAAGCACAAAAGAGGTATGCGGGTGTCAGACATTGCAAGCTTTTATAACAAGTCCACATCAACAATGTGCACAATATTAAAGAAGAAACTAGAAATAAAGCAGTTGGATACAGCAAAAGCGGTTACGAGAATATAAAAAATGGCCGCGTATTCAGAAAGATGTAGAAAAGTGACTAATCGTGTGAATAAACGAACAGCTAAGACCTTGTATGAGTAAACTACCAGGTACAACGTCAGGAAATGAAGAAAACTTTCAAGCTAGCAGGGGTTGGTTTGACAACTTTAAGATAAGGCATTTATAGCGTTATAACGGAGAGCCGGCGAGTTCTGATGCTAAGGCAGCTGAGGCCGCACTGGCACAAACCAGTGAAAGACCGTTTCACTTTCCTGTTGTGTCAAACCTGTGCTCGTGTACTATTCCAAAAACCCACGAGCCTTCTAGGAATGTAAGATACAGGAAAGCCAGTTGAGCGTTATGTGGAGGTCCAATAGTGAAGCTTGGGTCACTCGCATCTTGTTTGTTTCGTGGATCAACGAGGTCTTCGGTCCAATAGTAAAGAAATACCTCATAGAAAAGACCGTTGAAAACCTTGCTAGTTATGGATAATAGTCCTGCTCATCCACCTGGTCTTGAAGATAATAATAATAATAATAATATACCTTTATTTTCCGTACTCACAAAAGTAATTACATAACAACATTATACAATATCAACAAAGAGTAGGAAAAAGGGCGGAGTTCAGTTACTGCTACAAATAGCAGCATCTGCCGATATAGTAATAGATGACTTACTAGAAGAATTTCAATTTCTCCCAACACCACTCCACTACTTCAGCCCATAGAACAACAGGTCATATCGAATTTCAAAAAGTTTTACACCAAAGCACTATTCCAGCGATGTTTCAAAGTGACTGAAGGAACGACCTTAGCCTGCGAGAGTTTTGGAAAAATCATATTCATATTGTTAACTGCTTGAAGATCATCGACAAAGCCTGGGACAGGATCATCAAAACAATACTTCTAGGGGTTTGAACAAGTGTTAATGAGCAATGAACTGGTGGATCTGAATCACGAGCAGCAGGTTATGGAGATCTCGTCAGACGTCGTCCACACGATCCTCAAAACGAGGCAAAAGCAATCATTATTTGATAAGTTTTTTTTTTTTTTTGTTAAAATAGTAAGAAAAGAAAATTTTGGTAGTCCAAATGATCAATCATCACAACTACAGTAGAATTAAACTGAGCTGGTGGATGCCCGAGAGTAAGAGGGCGTGTTCAATGAAGTGAGACACACTAGTAGGAATTAGAAGAATCGTTCTAATTCGATTTGTTCAAAAATCCTTAATTCAGTTTTTATTGTAATATGTATCTGCAGTATTGTACGGTGTGCATTCGGGGCGCTCCACCCGCCTCTCCGAGCTCGTGACGCGTGCTGCGCGTGGGGGCGGCGTTTCCGCAAAGTTAGACAAATTCTACTCTAGTATTTGTTCATTTTTACATATTTTAATTTTAAACGTACTTTTAGTGTTATACGAATATAGTTGAGTTGTAGAACAAATCCTCTAGGTTTTAGTGTGTTCTTATAGGAAAATTTGCTTTGATGTGCAAGTGCTTTGAGTTACAAGAACGTTTAGGGAACGAATTATGCTCATAAATCAAGGCATTACTGTATTTATCCAAATAAATACCCGATATGCAATCGCATGGGCTCCTAGGACTGAAAAAGAATGCTAATTCTAACAATGAATTCGTGAGAAGGGATATGTATGTGAAGGTCGTATAAACTTATATGTAACGTGCTCAGAACTGGAGGGAAATTCCTGAATACCTTTTTTCTCATTTTATTCGAGGTTACTCAATTTGAGGCAAAATATTTCCTTTTTTTTTCGCATTGAATTCTTGTTAAATATTTCTGCGATTACATATAGAACGTTTTGCGCAGTTTTATGTTTCATTCAATCCTTTTTAAAAATTAGGGGTTCTATTCTCGTATCATTGTTGTTTTAGTTTTCTCTGCTATTAATCTTCCACATTTTTCATCAATTTGTTTATTAAAAAAGCAAATCAAAACGGTTGAAAGTTGAGAGTTTACGACGAGATGAGTCACTAAATAACTTTGGCGCCGGAAAGTAATTTTCGCTATTTCCGGTTATAAAATTTTATCCACGAAACAAGTTAGTAGAAAAAGAGGCTACGGAATTTGAGGTGAGTAGCTAATGTAAATAATTTTCAAAGTAAGTTTGATATTGTTATTATTTTTGAACATATAAATATTGTTGCTTGTGTGCGAAAAAGATTATTTATAGAAACGCTCTATCCACAGTGATATATTCATTCGATTCAATTAACAAAACCATTACAGTGGACAATAAAGAAAATACTAAAATTTAAGAGCATCCTTAGAAAAGTTGACCTAAAATCCTATAAAGCCAACGCTGGTGCGTGTGTTTATACGTAAACGCAGAAGTTACTATTTTTAACATAATTATTCAAAAAATGTGTACAAAAATATTGCGTCAAGGTTAGCCCGTAATTATCAATTAAGAGTATTAGGCCACTTTCAGCGTGTATTATTGTTTTGTAGGCATGAAAAATTTAGTGGGAGACGGGAGGAAAACTATAAGTGAGAGTATATCCTCTATGGTAGTACATGTCATGAACATATTATTTAGCACTTTAAATCAACAGTGCGTATATTTTATGTTAGAACAAATATGCAACAATATGTGATACATTCGCGTGTGTTCCATATTCCATGTATGTTTCATAGTGCCTAACAAAGTAAATTATCTCAGCCTCTCTTTGTTAAACCAAAGCAAACGTTATCAAGTTTCAAGTAGTTAACAATTGTACGAGACAAAATGAGACGATAAGTGAAAAATTACACTATGACGTCAATCAGACTGAAGTGACCTTACAAGTTAACTAATAATGACAATGTACGGCGAAATGGCTGTATAAGACTTAATTCATACATATAGCGTTGTGTTGGAAGAGTATTACAGTCATGGATTGGTTGGGTTAAAAATATATGTAGGTTTCAACTTAAATAGAAATAGTAGAAATAGAGGCTAATTTAGCTACATAATTATGCTACAACATTTAGACTTATGTATAAGTCTAAATGTTCAGTCATGTAGGTATATTAAGTAATATCAAATATTATACTAGTATACATGATACGGTCAAAGCAGAGTACCATTGGCGAAATATAGTAGATGACACGTCTCTTATGGAATTGTATTTGTATTAGTAATACATTTCCATAAAAGAATACTAGCGGTGTCATCTATATTTCGCCAATAGAATTCTGCTTTTCATCGAACGACAGACTAACTGGCTGGGTGAAGGGTCCCAAAATTCAATGAACAATTCAAAAATTAAGAAATTACATATTTTTTTCAACGAGACTTTTTAAAAGTGTGAGGCATTTGAAAAAGAAAATTGAAATTAAAACAAAAATTAAGGAAAATGAAAAAATTCAATATATTTCCAGCGAGTTTTCCGATAAGATACGCTTAAAAAAATTCAAAATTAAAAGATTTGGAAATCAAAAACTTGAAAACATTAAAAAAATAAAGAAAATTTACAGGTAATAAATTAATAGATTACAACTTCATCTTAGATTCCCATATCTACTCTAGGCGATTAAAGGGCGGGCTGGGCTGCTACCTGAGTGGTATTTTATCATCTATAGTGAGCGCGGGCCAAGGTGGATCGCGGCGTACCCGTACCAACTTTTTTAATAGGGTTCCAGGCGGTACGCGGACTTTCTGCTTTCCGCTGAGTTGGGGCGTAAGCGGTCATCAAACGACTCTTTAATTGGCTGGGTGAACGGACACGGCTTTCTAGTAAATCTACTAATATAATATTTGGTAATACAGTGAAACCTCTCTACAACAGACACTCACGGGGCCGACTGATGTATCCGTTACAGAGGGATGTCCGTTGAAGAGAAGGACACAAAAATGTTTATTAAAAAGTTAATATGCACATGTATACATATATCAAAATAAGTTTATTAAAATTTATTTTAATATGTACACAGTAAAAATAATTT
Organism: Cetonia aurata; assembly: GCA_949128085.1. Lineage (NCBI taxonomy): Eukaryota > Metazoa > Arthropoda > Insecta > Coleoptera > Scarabaeidae > Cetonia > Cetonia aurata. The sequence continues at coordinate 49,972,953 of OX421883.1, read as the reverse complement.
CATTGTTAAGTGAAAATGTGTTAGAGCTACATTATTTTATGTTTAAATGACATACAATAATGGTTGATTTAACAAACGAAATTTGTTAAGTGGAGTTTTGTTGATATACGAAACACCTTTCTCAATTTAGTGCCATTATTCAGAAAATTAGTTACAGTACAATAATGTATATAATGTAATGCTGCTGTTTTAGCTAACAACAATTGTTAACCTTTACGAAATGTTTCGGTAACAACTTTGGGTAGTTGTTACGTTAACAACTCTTTTGTGGACCTTCTGCAGCAACAAAATTTTATAAGTTTAGCAATTTTTTTTATTACTGTGTAGGTTAGGTATGTACCAACATCAATCAAGAAAGAAAAAGCATTCAAAAAGGCTTTCTTTGTTTACAAACCTCTTTGTTACTCTTTTAGCTGCCCTCAATCTCCTTATTAACAAGAATTTTATTTTATTTTTTTATAGCTTAAAATTCTAAAAATAAAATTCTACGTCTTAAATGTGTCCGTTCAGATTTAACGCCGAGCGTTGTCCACACCACGTCCCTGACATCAAAATTACATATACGACAACTTCTGATTAGTCAGCTACTACCTATTTATCGGAGCATACAAACTTAAAGTGTGGTGTAAACACTGCAGAACCCAGAAAACTATATTTAAAATTACAAACCCTACCTTTGAAATGTAAAGTGATATGATCATTTCCAAACTCTCCTTTGATAAACCCTTCAAGGTTGTCCTAGACTGGGATGAGTGAAGAGCAAAACAGAAACCAGAGATGGGGAACCAAATGTGGCGTCCTGGGGTCAAAAAGAAACACGAATTCTGGAGTTGGTATATATAGCGAAACCCTGAATGTTAAAAAAATATATGGCATTTGGGCAATACGCCACCGTATACCAAACGGCAATACGAGCAATAGAAACATGTGCCCGAAGGACATTGGAGAAACAACCAAAGGGTCAGCTGATTCATATCTCATCGGGTGGTCAGGCTGCCCTAAAGACATTAGCATCCCATCAGATGACCCCAAAACTGCTTGGGACTGCCTGGTAAACCTGAGAACCTTGGCTAAATACAACAAAATCACTTTGGTGTGGGTATTTAGTATTAGGTAGTATTTACTGGAAATACCTATATAAAATGTGCATCTTCAAAGATGAATCTATTTGTAGATTATGCAATGAGGAGGAGGAAACAGCACACGGCAGAGACTGCCAGTTTTGGAAGCAACCAGTCTACTGACGGATCTGATGGAAAAGGTTTACAACACAGGTTACTAAACCTAGTTAAAGAGACCAACTTGTTTATGTGAAGAAACACACTGGATACGGAATAATGCAATCTAGAGGTAAATTTATACGTTGGTGATGCGAATTAGGTTGTCCGCGTCCGTTGGAAAAGTATTTGTTGTAGAGAAGGTTTAAATGCATTGGTTTTCCATAGTTTCGGGCCTGAAAATTTTACAATTGTCCATTAGGAAGGCTGTCCGTTGGGGGTCTAAATACATTCGTTTCCTATAGATGCTTCCATATCGGGGCATTTGAAATTGTCCGTTAAGAGGGTGTCCGTTAGGAGAGGTTTTACTGTATAGGGTGATTCACGTAACCTGTCCATTAAAAGTTCTTGGATTTGCTATGTTATCTCGATTTTGAAACTTCGGCGATAACCATAGTTGGCTATGATCTAGTTAGAAAAAGTGACATAATCAATGTCGCACTTCCGGTTACATCGAAAGTCATAGCCAACTTTAATATTTTAAATAGAAGCCTATATTTTTGATTGCATTTTTAGATTCTATATGGAATTTTGAAGCCAATTTTATGGCTGTTACACCCCTTTAATGCATCATTTTTTTTGGATTTTTTCACAAATATCAAAATAACTCCGAAACGCAGCATCTAGCATTTTTATTGTTCATTGCTTTTTCTTCTTTTTTACTGACGTTTTCTTGAATTGTATATGTTTCTTTTGGAAATAAATTGTATTATTATTATTATTATTATAACTTTGTATTGTCAACATGCATATACTCCATCGACGAGTACTTCGACTTATGTACTTCGTGTATATAAACCCAATGTATTATATTTTATTATTTTATGTTCGACTTATCCTACACATTTTATGTAATGTATACAGGATCAAATATATTATTACTATTATTATTATTATTACGGTAACCGATAGCTAAAAAGATGTTTTATAAAATTGGCTTCAAAATTCCATATAGAATCTAAAAATGCGACTAAAAATATAGGTATGTATTTATAATATCAAAGTTGGCCATGACTTTCGATGTAACCGGAAGTGCGACATTGATTAACTTACTTTTTCTAAATAGATCATAGCCAACTATGCTTAACGCCGAAGTTTCAAAATCGAGATATCACTGCAAATTAAAGAACTTTTAATGAACAGGTTCCGTGAATCAGCCTGTATATACGTCAAAACAAAAATGCAAAGTGCCCCATCACAGCAAACGTTCGTTTTCTGTGGTATTTGGTCAATTGCATTTTAAATTTTTAACGTGTTGTTCACTAGTCTTGTGTCCTGTTTATGTATGTTACTTTTTATAATAATGAACTTCCTTAATTTACTTTAACACAAACTCATTGACAATATGCATTTTTGCATTTTGATTTTAACATGTATACATATTACTTTATACACATTACTGAAAAAGACTTATACATAAGTCTAAACGTATAATGGTCATAATTGTGTTTATATAAAAGAGTATATTTTTACAAAAACATTATTGAAAGTAAGGCTACTAAAACTGGAATCATGTATTTCAACAATTGTTTGTTCGTATATACTTAGTTTTGTAAAATTCATTATGCTATTTAGTTTATGCAGCTTTACTTCCCTGATTTATCTTGTGAATTGTGTCCTTCTCGCATTTTAACATCTTAAAAATAGAGCAAAAATATTTATATTCGACAACTCTCAATTTCCAATTCACCTGTAACTGCTCGTACCGCTAGATATTCTGCCTCTTCTACATTCATTTCCAGGTCCCAAGATTCATGTTCTTCTAAGTTTATTTGTCATGCATGTTTTGTTCTATTTATCTACGGCTATAAATATAACAACCTGATCGTCCACGAATAGCAGCGTGTGGAAGAAAGAATCATGAATGCGGTACCCAGACAGTACACAAACGTTTTAAGTGTATGCAATAAATATCTATAAGAGTATTTTAAAAATGCGTAGAATATTCATACAACAATCAGATATTTTTTTGAAGATTCGGTGAATGTCACAATTGAACTGTTTCAGATATTCTAGAAATACCTATACTGAATATAACATTCTCAGCATTATGGCTAGGATATTCTAGGTATTTTTCTTGGCGGATTCTCAGCATTTTTACTAACATATTCTCGACACTTTTACTGGAATATTCTTAGTATTTTTAACGGAATATTCTCAGCATTTTTGCTACAGTTCATGTAGTTTCAGCTGATGCATGCGTGCTCAATGGAGTGAGACACCCGAACAAATATGGAGAAATGTTATAACTCGCACGTGAGAACATAGCCCCCCTCTCCCCCCCCCACTATCCTCGCGGTTCGTACAAAATACGAAATTTTATTGTAATATGTATCTGCAATACTGTACGTTGTTCGTTTAGCGAGCTCCACTCTCCTCTAGTAATTACTTTATAGTTCCCACATAATTTCTATTTATGTTGGTTTTGTTTAGTGCTTGAAATAATCTGTTTATATTTTTCTATATATGTATTGGTCAAATATAAAAATACAAAATATGTCTTTATACGGATATTTGATGTTATAAAAGTGATGTGGCAATGGGCTATATAAAACATGTTCGAAAGCAAAACAGCTCCACCAGCGTTTCGATTCAAACTCTCAAAATAAACACCGGGAGTCGGATTCGATAGGTTCGACTAAATTTATATTTCGACTAGATGAAAGTATTCTAAAACCCGGTCACTTTGGGCATAGGTTATACCTAACATAATTCTATGACAAGTCATAACTCTAGCATAGCGCAAAATGATATGAATTATATTCATGAATTGATTCATGCTATGCCCCAATCAATTCACCAAACCTCCATTTTAATATTATAGCAAGGTACACCTAAAATGAAGAAAATATGTGTACCTACCTACTACTTTCCGTTTTGAGAAAATGAAATCCACTAAGGGGGTTTGAATTGTTATAGCAATTATCAAATTTAGAAATACACATATGGAGTCAGTTATCTTTAAGCTGAGGAGTTTATGTGGGAACCTGCGAATATAGCCTAAAATAAACAAGGTCTTTACAAATCTATTTGCAGATAGTAAAACTGGGTTTTCATTACTACATAAACATGAATTGCGTAAATATGTCGCTTACCTAATAAATATATAAGCGTCTGACGTAATTAGAATGTTGATATTAATTGAAAAAGTATATGCTCTATTAAGAAAGGCAAATTTGGAAAATAAAAGCTGCTTTCGTATTATAACATACTTTTAGTGATGATTCGATATTGGCTTGGGGCCCACTGCTGTTAACTTGCTTCATAACTACCTCATTGGAAGAAATCAGTGTGGTCGTGTTGACAATTATACGTCATCGTATCTGCCCAAAAGATCTGGCGTCCCGCAACGGTCAATTTTAGGCTCACTTCTGTATACAATCTATACGTCCAACTTTATTAAATATATAAACAAGTGTAAGTATCATTTTTACGCTGACGATACGCAACTGTATTACTCTTTTCCTGTGCAGAAGACTGATAATGCATGTACCTATATTAACTCGGACATTGAAAATTTAAATATCGCATCTAGGAAGCACTCTCTTTTCTTGAACTCTGCAAAAAGCCGACCTAATTTTATTTGGCCCTAAAAAGACTAGAACTGATTTGGCGTACCACTCCAGAATAAAAATCGTCGTTGATGGTAGAAGTATTCCATTAAAAGTACTATTAAAAAGTTTAGCCCTCAATGATAATCTAGATTTTGCTCATCACGTTAATGAATGTGTTAATAGATCATGCCCTAAAGATGATTTACGCTAGTAGAGGTTTCTTGTCTCAAAAAAATGAAGAAAGTACTTTGTGAATCGTAAGTTTTGTCCCATATGAATTACTGTGATTCTTTATATCATCCTTGTATTACGTCAAACAGTATTCGTAAAATTCAAAAAGTACAAAATTCTTGTCTCAGATTAATTTTTGGTATTAGACGTCGCTCGCGAATATCACATAAGCTGTCGGAGATTAAACGGTTGAATATGAAGCATAGCAGGCTTCTTCATACAGCCACCCTGTTTCACTCTGTCATACATTCTCAAAAACCGCTATATCTATACAGGAGCATCACTTTCAGGACCGATGTCCACAACGTAAACATACGTTTTAAGGGAACACTAACTTCTGCTATGCACCACTCTGCGCAGTTCAAAAATGTTTTACTTACCGCGTAACCTCTACATATAATTCTATTCCCGTGGATATAAAAATTGAATGCTCCTTAAATACATTTAAAAAGAAATTACGTCAGCACTTATTTACTAAACAGATGGGTTGATGGCTTGCGTGGCCTTTACTTCTTTTGTTTACCTCTGCATTTAGCTCTATTTAAATTATTTCCTACGTTGAATTTAGTTTCAGGTTATTTGTTGTATGTATACTTTTTAAGGATCTAATTGCGTTGAGTGGAAGAATAGATGCTGCTATTTGTAGCAGTAACTGAACTCCGCCCCTTTTCCTACTCTTTGTTAATATTGCATGACGATGTAGTGTAATTACTTTTGTGAGTACGGAAAATAAAGGTATATTATTATTAAAAAGCTTTAGCATGGTAGAGTACCACGGATTAAACCTCAAAAATAGGCAAGTTTTGGATGTATTTTTGTGATTAGCTTACAAAGCAGCAGCTTAGCTGCTTTGAAGATCAGCCAAAAGAAGGTGCATATAAATGTAGTATTAGAAAGTACTTCCTTTTTCTCATTTGGTTGCGATGTTGAGTTGCAAATAAGTCTGATTAACAAATGAATCTCAAAGTTTTCGATGTATAACTGCAGTTACATTTTGCTTGAGTCAGAATTCACAGAATTCTAGTAGGTCGAAAGTAGGCGATAAAACGAAAATGAAAATCGAGGCTTTACTATTTTCAAGCTACTTCCAAATACAATTTAAGGCGTGTAGTAAAAAGAAATGACACAGAAAGTACCAGTTTGGGGCAAATCAAACAAGACAATTAATTACTTATATGTAGATTGATGCCACTGTATTGTGCACATATATAACCGCTGAAGACTGGAGACAACAAATATCAATGCATAATCGACACATGTAACTGTTCTTCTTTAATGTTATTAGGTTATCTGCGACGAATATTATATTAATCTAACCTTTGGTTACAATAACAACGATTAAATCCAACCATTTTCCTTAATACATTTGGTTACAATATAGTAAATACACTAAAATTACTTACTTTTATAAAATTATTTTTAAAAAGATCTGTAGGTATATATGAACAATATACGTCGAGCAGAGGCTGTCGAAAACCGTCTTTTTCAGAAACCGGGTATTCGTCCGATGCAGCACTACCTGGTTCCGGGTTACTCGGATACCCGGTCCTAGAACCGGGTACCCGCAACCGGGTTTTCAGTCCTAGGACCGTCTTGGGTACCCGAAACCAGGTATTCGAGCAGCGGATTCTAGGACCGAATACGGGTAGTTACTTTCGAACATAAACACATTGGCCGAGCACTCGCCTAGGAAGCTAGCTGCTAGCAATGCGTGCAAGCGAATGGTGTAGAACCACAGAATAGAGAATATACAGAAATTTCACTTCAATGTTATTCCCCATGGTTACGATTTTTTGCATATATTTTTACTTTGTCTATAGGACTCGATTCTGCGCACAAACACGTTGTATAAAAATTATAATGCGCAATAATTCAAATAGAGCGCAACCAGGATTTGATTAAAAAATGATAGATATCTGTCCATTTAATATCGGAGTGAAACTTCTTCCATTATGTGGTAGAAATGTGTACATGCGCGTGATAACTTGACCTCTGCTTCGCCTACTCAACATATGCACATACAGTCACCGACAGAATTGAGTGGACACTAGGCGATTTATAATTAAACTATAAATTTTACTCATACTTATTTAATGATATACAAAATCATATGATATTCTAGCAGATCTAATAGTTATGCATAAACAATATCCAAAAACATATAAATATTACAAAACAAATATATTAATAATAAAATATAATATTATGTCCAGTAAATTCTGTAGGTGATTGTATCTACGTTGCTTGCCCGTACAGATTGGGTACGGTAGCTTCCTAGCCGAGTGCTCGGCTAATGTGTATATACACTGAGAAAAATAGATAGTAACAATAGGAACAACTAACTTTATAGTTGGTTGTATTATAATTATATTAGAGCGTACCATCTTCCTAATAAACAGTAATACATGGATGAATACTGGGTACTAGATGACGTATTGTTGTCCTTGAGTTAATATCATTCATTATATTTATAATACGTGGTAACATCTTTTTTTCTCCGTGTATGTATACAACTATAATAAAGGAATGCAGAAATTTTATGAAGGAATTCGATCTTTCTGCGATGGAGAATTATTAAAGGAAATTCACTTATTCACATACTCGATCTTTTGGAAATACTCATCAAAACAATGCGTTTCAAAGTTACATAATTAACAAGCAACAAGGTAAAACTTATATGAAGGTGATAACAAGTTGGTAAAAGGACGCACATGTTTTGATAAGAAATTGAAATTGATCAAATTAGCGTGCAGATTTCTTCCAGACTTACCACTACCCATACCCGCTTGCTGTGTAAAGGCCCCTTTATAGTTGGCAATTTTTCTTGCAAAATAAAAATTGCTGCAGTAAAAATTGCATGCTTTTAATGCCCCTTTACAGTTTAGCAATTCCATGTAGCGCAATTATTTTTGAATAAGGTTCACCAACAAGAAATTACCAGAATTGCGTGTTGCAAGAAAAATTGCGAACTGGAAAGCAGCTTCAAGGTTAATCGCAAATTGAACACAGCGCAGGCGAGAATTTTGCGGTGTGCGGGATTACATGTTAAAGTGCATATTGAACACAGTGTATCTGCCACGAAGTAATTCCGTATGCCCTAAAATGCTCGGAGTATGCATAAAAGTTGAATGGAGAAGGTCAAAATACACGTCCAAATAATCCCTGAGAAATGTCAATTACGCGTATATATTCATCCAGTAGCAATGTAAGATTTTGTTACTTTTCGTTACTTGTATGTATCTAATCGTTACTTTCGTTGTTTGTATTCGTTACTTTGAATTCATTACTTTCATAGTGCTGTCAAAAAAAGTTCCTGTATCGGTAATAGTTGCAATCCGACCTCGACACTACTCGGTATTTCTTTAATTTCGCGCGATGCTACACGATATTGTCTTATTTCAGTATTTCTCTGTTTTATTTTGAGTCGTTTGGTGTAGTGGTAGGTAGCTATTCTAATAACTAGCCAAGTAGCGGCTATCGAGGAAATAGCTATAGCTATATCTGTCAACGCGATAACCAGCTATTCCGGGTAGCCGGCTACCACCGGCTACAGTAACTGAACGGGCGATCGGTGGCGTTGGGAACTATGGCTACTGGCTACTACGGCTAGACAACAACGAATATCCGTCCAAGCTATGTAGTATAAGTTGCGTTTCATTTGCCTCGCGAATCACTTGCGATCAGATAAATAAATCTATAAAGAGTTACATATTTCAAACCTCATAACTCGTAACATAAACGAATGTCGTATTTGACTGTATGGAATACCCAAGTAGGCTATTGGCTAGCCGTTAAAGCGAATAGGGAGTAATAACCAATAGCTGAAATAGCTGGTTATTTAGCGGCTATTAAAGTACCAGTAGCCGGCTAGGTAGGTTATTAAAATATCCGCTAGTTTGGTGTCGATGGTATATCATGCCAAAGTTAAGATATACAGTAGTACCCCGTTATCCGCTGACTCTGTATCCGCGGCTTCAGTCATCCGCGATTTACCTATGATGAGCAGAAAATGCGTTATATCAATAAATACAGAAACAAATAAAGACATTCAAGCCTTATTAAAAGTTATAGGAGCATTTGTCGATATATCGTCGTATATGAGTCATCCCCTGAATTCAACGCTCTCTTATGATAAGTTAAACAAATTGGAACGTGCTTAAGGTGCCACTCGCTTTTACTTGTACATATAAACGCTCCTGTTAACTATGAGTTTAGTACTATTCGAATTGTCGGACAAAACAGTGCTAGCAATAGTTTTTAAATAAAGCAAGTAAATTTGAAAATCATTTTAAAATGGCTTCTAAACCAAAAAGAAAACGTGAAATGCTCACTATTAGTGAAAAATTAAAAATCATTAATATGATTGAAATAGAAAAAAATCTATTGCAACTGTTGCTAAAATATACAATAAAAACGAAAAAAAATTCGAGCTAGATTTTCTAGTGCACCCCAAACTGCAAAAGTTGCAACCACAATACGTAATACAGTGTTACTTAAGGTAGAAAATGCCTTAAATTTATGGGTGGAAGATATGACAAGAAAACATATTCCTATCGATGGCAAAGTGCTACAACAAAAGGCGTTGGTTTTATATGAAGATATGCAGACCCAAGATTATACTGAAGAGGAAGGAAAATCATTCACAGCAAGTAGGGGGTGGCTGCATAGATTTAAAACTCGGTTTAATCTAAAAAATATAAAAATGACAGGGGAATCTGCGTCGGCTGATCATGTAGCTGCTGCCCTGTTTCCAGAAAAATGTAAACAAATTGCAATTCCTTATCTGTTGAGGGATGTTGTTTTATAGGTGAGTACTCTGGTAAGAGTAACATTTTTTGAAGAACTGGTGTTCGTGTATCGGTGGCGTTAAGGTACCCCTGAACCTTATATTCAAGGTATGCACATCGGATCTAAAAACAATCTTGTTATAAAGATAAGGTGGTTTATGTAGATGGATTATCTGATTGTATAAGCAAGTAGAGTGAAAAATACGTCGATTTTGCATATTCAACCATCCGATTTCCGGCAACTTGAAACTAATGTGGTCATGCTTTCGAATACCGTAAATCAGACGTAAGCAAGAATTTTGAACCTTTTGTATTTTGCTGATCGCCACAGAATTTATGAACGGTGAGTAAACTATATCACAATAATTAAAGTGAGATAATACCAATGATTCACATAACATTTTCTTAATTTTATGACTCAGAAATGTTCTGCTACTATAAATCATTTTGATATTTCAATAAGCTTTCTGTATACACTTATTGATGTGTTCGTTAAATTTCAGGTTTTCGTCAATAAGAACCCAAACTTTTCACAAAATTTCTACAAGGTAGTCTCTCACCATCGACATGTATGTCTATATTACGTAACAGTTCTGTTCAGCTTTTTTGGTGCAAAAAGGATCATTTCTGATTTGTTTGGATTAATAGTAAGGCCATGACCTCGCGCAATCACAGTCATGCTCCGCAAGTCATCATTGATGTTTGAACAAGCACTACAGATATCGGCCGGAGTAGGAGTAGTAAAGTTGCGTATCATCGGCATAGAAGTGGCACTTACTGAATTTGATGTTATTTTTAAGGTGACTCGTATAGATGCTGTATAAGAGCGGACTAAGTATTGAGCCCTGAACAACGCCGGAACGCAAATACATTGGGTCAGAGATCTTCTCCTCGACTACAACAGCCTGGCTTCTATGAGAAAGATAAGAGGACAACAACTGTATAGAAGTATCCTCCAAACCTATAAAATGTAAAATAGCCGCTAGAAGCTCATGATTAATTGTATCGAAGGCTCTGGAGAAATCTAGAAGGCATAATATTTTGGCATTGCCCTTATCCAACTCGGACACGATATCATCTATAATGGTTAATAGAGCCGTTGTGCAACTAAACTAAATATATGCAGCAAAATTAAGTTAAATTAAATTAAATTCAAGGTTGCGATCAAAATAGTACATTAGTTACTTTACACCAAAAAATTTTTTTACAGTACCTTCAGTCTTATAATGATAGCACAATCCATGGTCCACACGTTGCGTCTACCGTATTTTTCCATTAATCTTTTAAATTCTTTCAGCCTGTAGTGCGTGAGATCTTCCCTAATAATAATGTTGGTACCCTTTAACCTCGATTTATGTCGAAATACCTCTGATTTGTATTTATAAGAAGAAAACTTAACAATCACTGGACGATCACTGGTAGTTTTTTTAAAACCCACCCTATGGCACTTTTCAATATAACTATCGGTAATATTAATATTTAATTTACCCGATATTATCTCTTTTACAACTTCCTCGATATTTTCGGTGGTTTCTTCTTTAATACCGAATACACGAACACTATTCTGACGACTATATTGTTCGAGCCTGTCGGTTTTTTCGTTGCATTCAACCTTGTGTTTTCCATTACTGGATTTTAAATCTTTTATTTCGTCCTCCAACAAGGAAATTTTTGTTTCATACGCTTGCATGATTTTACTCATTTGGTTATTAATTACTTCACCAATTGGAGACGAAATACTAGCAATAAAGGATTCCTTTTTGAAAGCTTGAATAATTAAGTCTTCATATTCGGCTATTTGTGATCGAGAGAGCATCATTTTCGGTTGATTATCATCCAATTTTCACGAATAAATTGACAATATGTTACTGATGTACTTAGGTATAGCCACTTTCAGCACAACAAGCACAAAAATCGGCAACAGACCATAAAACTGGGTGAAACTTTCGCAGACCGTGAGACTGCACGTGTCACTCTTTCGCCATCTTGAATATATTAGTTATTCAACGTGCATTCCACGTAATTGTATTACAAATCAGGCCTACATTTTAATATGGTTAGGTTGTATACGCTGTGCACAAAAACAGATGTGTTGTTGCTTATAATTTCAAGCAACCGATAGGTGCCGCTACAATACGGTCGAGTATTTATTTTTTCAGACCGCCCGAGTTTATATACAAATGAGACGAAATTATTCATTAATTTCAATTTTTCGCACTTAAGCTATCATCCAACAACCCGATCAGTGTAATTTTAAATTACAAACTTTTCTTTTCACACCCCGCGGCTTGATCGTGCCGCTTTATCAGAGATGAAAGGGTACAGGACCATCAATAAAACATCAAATAAAATTATAGCCAGCAAATTTCATAGCACATACTTCTAGATTAGCGTACAGCAAATATGTATATGAGCACAAATGACATGGGAGATTACTTGTGTGCTTATTCTGTTCTTTTTCGCTCAAATCCCCTGCGCAAACAGGTGTCGCTAGTTGTAGGTGTGATAAAAATATATAATTTTAGCTTCTTTATTCGTAATAACGGTGTAAATTGCAAAAATTCGAAAAACATCGAAGTTTAAGGGGTAATTTTTACCCTCCAAACGTGAGGTTCCACAAAAACGGAAAGCGGCGATTTAACAATACTCGATGGGTTCTCAAATACACTTAATGAAAATGATCGAACTTCCTCATATAACGTTGTAAAATAGAAACATATTTGACAAGAGAACACGAAGAACTTTAACGATTGTCAGAGCCCTAAACAAACCTATGAAACCACGTATTACCTATATCTTATAATCTTATTGTCATAAAATCAGCAAGTTGAGATTGATAATCAGCAGCGGCTTTGGTAGAATCTAGATGATATTGCATTCATAAACAGTCCAATTAAAGGTGTGTTTAAAATCGTTACGTCCTCATACTTATTCAATAACGTTTCAAGTTTCTAACTTTCAAAGACAGACAATAAATAGTGACTGTAAAACTTTTCATAAAATCAATTATTTTTTCACCGATAATTGACCATTAAAGAACAGAAAAACATACATTTCAGTTGTAAATAATCCATCCCTATTCGACTGAGGTAAACGGTAAACTATGTTAACCAAAACCAATAGTTTGGGACAAACGTCAAAATACACACACAAATATAGAAGTATATCTATAAATAGATATTCCTCTGTCACCTAACACTAACGACACAATTACGAAGAGTATATGGAACCGAAACCATTTTTGTTTGTTTTGCTTCTTTCATAATTTGGTGAAGTATTTGGTTTGCGAAAACAACAACGTAGTATTTATTTTCCTTATTAGATACAAACATGGTAATTAATAACTAATAACAATCTGCGAATAGGTGCCATTCATAATATTAGATTCACATAATCCCGGTTACTAACAACAAATGAAAACATACTTCTAAAACCAGATAATAGCAGCTACAAAATTGTTTACGAAAATGCTTTTAATATACTTGCTTATGCAGGCAGATATGTATTTATGAATGTTTTGACTAACAAGGTTTAATATAGTATAACTATAATAAAATCCTATGTAACTTAAAATGTCAGTCTCAAATGAATTAAACTAAAGATAACAAAATTGTTAAACAGGATATACTATATTGAAGGCATTTGTCAAACAAAAAGGTAATTTGCGAAATAGCGCTTTATAAATAAAGAAAAGATAAGATACCAGTTGTTAAACAAAGGTTTAAACACTTGAAATATTGATGACAAAGCAAGTGTTATAAAGTTATAAGAGTGGAAATTATAATATCTGCATATTATTTCCATAAACACATAAGATTTTTCTGATCTTAAATATTTTCTTTTAGAAAACCTCTAGAGAGAATATTAATTCAGTATTTAGTACCACCTACCTATATTGTAAAAAAAATCTCTTTGGTGTTATTTCTGAGTACAAGTAACATAAATGCGTGAAGGCATGACATTTCAAGAGAAGCAGTTTTCTGTTGGTGTTAGAATTTTGTAGGATACCTACAAAACAATGATATGGAGTTAATAGAGATTTCCTTGGAATTCCCCGCAAATTTTGGGAAAAGTGGCTTAAATTTTTGAAATGCGAAATCAATTCCAAATGCAAATAATTTTCTTTGGGTATTTTCAAAAATTAATTTAGGACAAGTCCGATTCTTCAAAAAATGTCGAGCTGATATTCAATCCAGGAAGAGTTCTAGTGCAATGAAAAAAATAAATAGAAATAATGCTTTGTTAAACGCCGACTTTCTCTTGTTCAAGGATTAAAAACTAAATGCAAATTACTTGTTTTACCAAGTCAAACAAAATAAACTCATTCAATTCGGCTTAAATGTTGGTATTTCTTATTTGTTTCATTGGTGGTACCATAGATCAAAATCATATCTATAATAAATATGTTTGAATTCTTTTTATCTTGACCACAAGTAAATATTAATATTGTCTTGGTTTTTAAGCGGCAATTTGATTTTATCTTATGGTTAAATATGAAAGACGTTATTAATTTTTAGTAAAAGGATTTCTATATATCTTAATTTTATTCAAAATGTTAATTATTATGGAATTAAGTTTATTAAGATGAAATAACACAAGATCATACATTTGATTTTAAATGAAATCAATTTCAAATAAACAAAAACAACAATTAATTAAGTATATAAAATTTAAAAACAGGCAATATAGTTGAAGTAATTCACATTTATAAATATAAAAATTCAATTAACCACAAAGCTGATACTAATATTCCATAAGTTAATTCTATAATTAACAAAATAAACGTACATATAGTTTTTTTTAGAAATCTTTCTACTAAAATTTAATAAAGGTTTTTATATTTAACAATAAAAATAAAATTGACAGTTTAAAAAATACCTTATTATATAAAACACAAAATTTTTAAATTAAAAGAAAAAATACTGATTTTATCTACAAAACAAAAATTTTTGCAAATATATTTTTATAATTTTATACACGGTCTAATGGAATAAAATTTATTACCGATGCGCCTACATTATAATTTTGGTTATTATGCTTGCCGATGAACTTATATTATTTTAGCCGATTGTATTTCATGTTAAATTGGTCCTAACCAAAGAGTTTTCCGCACCTGAACCACTGTGCACCGCATATGTCTTATTTCAAAGCACGGCTCCGCTTTAGACATTAGTTGAGAGATGTTTGTGCACGTGTAAACATTAAACATAACCAATAAATAAGAAATGATGCGCCAACCGCACAGTAGTGCCAACGTAAATTTCCTATTGCCAATTTCAGACACTTGTCTATGACTTACTTAGGTATATTTATTAAGTAAGTTATTAAATCTGTTTGTAGTAGTTTGGTTATGATTGTAGGTTGTTTACTGACAATATAACTACATAAAGTCACTCAAATATAAAATGAGCCGCTGCAGTGCTGGCGGATAATAGTGAGGATACAACGTCTATGCATACGTGAGGTGAGACGTAAAGGGTAATACTTTCTGCCCCATCGTCAAGTAAACAACAGAAACTAATTGCATGTAGCGTTTTGATTCATTCAACCTATCAATAAACAAGTTAACTTGTTTATTTTTATAGCTCTTGTATTCTTATAATGAGACACAGTACAAACGAATTAGCATTTAAGATTTCTTGGACAAACATATAAAACCTAAGTAATCGATAATACCAATAAATGATAGACTGATGCTCTATATATCTACACTACGCAATGATAGCTACATCGCTAAAAACAGAAGATTTTATATAAAATATGAAATTAAATGGACATTGATCATGCAATTGTAATTCCATTTGAACCTCAAAACTAGTAACATACCATGATAATGCCGCTATAGGTACCTATTATCCAGCTTATTCCATTAGATCAATCATGCTCCCAAAAACGATAAAAGAAAAAGTGAAGTAGCCGGTGTATTTATCACATGGGAATGAGAAAAACAAGTAAATGATCTTATAAGATAAAGTTCTTGTTGTTATGTTAGGTTTCTATTTCTTTTATTTAGTAGTATTTTAGATATCATAAAATTAATTTTCTCTCGAGCATATTAGATGTCCAACGAACTTACCTTCATTTTGGGCATCCGTTTTCTTGTGAGCCGTCTGTTTAACGTTCTCTACAGCATCTTCTGCGTTAGCTTTCAATACTTTTAAACCATTCGCTCGTATTTTTGTTACTTCCGTTGATGAGGAGTTCACTTTGCGTTTACGTCCGCCCTTGCTGTCGTCCGGAAATTTTTCATCCAATTTGAGGCTATCGGTCCAGTCGAAATATTCTTCGTTCCCCATGCTACTGTCGACCTGTGAGAAGTCGTTTATTGCGATTTCCCTACTCTCTGAGCAATCGTATATTTGGAAATCCATAATCCGGTTGAAATCCTTGGCAACTTCTTTCGTTTCTGGTGATGCTAAAGGCGGTTTATCGAACGAGGTGATACACGATAACTCAAAAAAAAAATCTCTAAAAATCTCTACTTCGCTTTTATCTAATTCGAATATAATACGAATTCCAACGCAGGGTGGTCTTCTAATAGAAAGTACTAATCGCCAATAACGATTCGGGTCGAAATTGTCGATTCAAATTCACCAGCACGTAAATAAACAATTTCTTAAAACATTACGAAAAACGAATTGTATAATTTTTTAATGCCGGTCGTTTCCCTCTGACGATGACTTTGTAGCACAGTATTATCGATGTACATCATTTTATCTTGCAAAAAATAACATTCAGTATCCATTTATCACAAAAATGTTTATATCTGCGACGGTATTTGCTCCCTTACGGAATAACAGGTTAGCAAATTGAATAGCCAATATCGTTTGAAAATTACTTTTCGGTTTAGTGCCGTATTGGCGAATAAACTGAGCTATCTAATACTGTTTTTGGAGAGGATGAGAAAGGTGCCGCTAACAATTAAAATGGAAAACTTGAAAAAGATAAACACTTTCAAGTATCTACCGGAACCAAATCTAATAGATCAAAGAAACGCATACTGCACAAGAATTAATTTGGTACTGATCGGACTGTTAATATGCAAAATTATCGCCAACGCACGACACGTTATCGTTTATAGGAGTTGCCACGGCGAGACTAGGATACCAACTGAATAATAGCTTATTAGATCTGGCGTTGAATTAAGAAAGACATCTACTAAATTAGTCCAATTTAAAGCGGGACCATATACAGTTCTGCAAGAGTATGTGGAGATATTTAAATAATTAATAGTCATGTACGCAATTTCCAAATGGTACAAGACTTCGCATGTCTATAAGACCATATATGTGTCTTCTAAAATCTCTTTGGTGTGTTCACTATTTTATAGTTAGAATGTCCTCTTTTTCTCGCGTTTGTGTATCCAAAAGCCGGACCTTCTAGGGAGTTTATCTAATTTCCAAATGTGCGGTTTCTCTGACCAAATATTTTCTTCGTCAGTACGTAAGAAAGAATACATCAGACTCTGTAAAAGAAAAGAAAAAACAAATTAATTATTTGATGAAAAAAAAAAACAACATTTTTTTAATCGCTTTATCTAAATTGTTCTGCATACAAGTAGATGCAGTTTCAGAAATCTGTTCCGACTATTAAAAGTGTCAAAAAATAGTTGAGGTTAAATAACCATAACCTATCAGCTAGCGAATTGTGATACAAGTGAGAAACTTTATTGTAAAGCTAATAAAGTTTTCTTCTCAACAATTTCGTTGGAGTACTGCATTCTACAAAATGTTCAGATTGTAACCGTTGGAGTAAAGACAAAATCTCGGCCAAAAGCAGTTCCAGGATGCGGATTCAACTCGAAAACCTAACATAATATAGTATTGAAAATGGCGGCGGAAGTCTACGTGTAATTTAATTTTTTTGAAATATTTCTTTTCCTCAGTCAAAGTCAGTTGTAACAAAAAAAAATCGAAGTAGCCTTTAACTAATTTTTCTTTTTGAAGTAAACCAATAATCATTATATTGTTCAAAATTTCCAGCATTGTATGGATATGCCATGTTCCTCTTCTTCAAATAACCCTGTTTTGCCTCCTGTAATGCTATATTTAAATTCTTTCCATATCCATTTTTTGAGAGCACCATTGTCCGAGATGATGAAGGGCTTTACATGGGATTATGTTTCTGTCGTAAAACGTAGAAATAGCAGCATAAACACCAGACTCTAAAGTCTTTGGAATGCCAGCCAAAATCATATTTTGAGTTCGGTAATGAATAAGTTTTTATAACAAAATGTCGTTTATACCTGCATACTTTGTTTAAATATATGTACTAATACTAATAAAGCTAGTTTATTTAAACAACATATGACATGGCACTCCGAAACCAGTGATTAGCAATAAATAAGAAAACATTAGTGAGCGCAAGGTATTGGAATAAAGCAGAATAAACAAATAATAAAGGGTACAACAAAACAGAAACATGGAGTCTAGAATACCACAACAAATGGTGTTTGAAAGAAATACCAGTGAGCATTTTAGAAAATTTAAACAGGCACTAGAAATATGGCTGGCAACTGATAAAACCGTTGTCGATGCTGTAAAAATAGTAATACTATTGAATTGTATTGGAGAAGAAGAAATTGAAATGTATAGTAATTTTAATTTATCAGAGGCAGAAAAGAAAAATTACAAAAAAGTGGTACAAGAATTTGAAAAATATGCTATGGGGACTATATAGAAGAATTAAAGAAATTAGCAGAATGTTGTGAATTCGAAAATGCAACAAATATAAAACAACAACTAATAAGAGTTAGGTAAGAAGACAGGTTAGTGCCAGGAATGACAGATAAGCAAGTACAAGAAAAACTATTACTGTCAAAAGAATGTAATTTAGAAAAAGTAATCGAAATATGTCCAGAAAATGAATTAATGAAATCTCAGATAAAAACGGTACAAAGGAATGAGAAAAACGTGCTAAAAGAAAATAAATTTACTTGTAAAAAATGTGGCAGTAAACGTGAACCTAGAAAATATCCGGCCTTTGGAAATACAATGCTAAAAGTGTAAAGAGTGAAAAAGAACCATTATGTCAAATTGTGCAGAACAAAAAAGGTAGAAACAGTAGAAAAAGAAGATTTTGATATAGAATCACTGCAAATACACCAGGTGACACAAGGAAAATGGGAGTGGACTCAAGAGATAGTGATTAACAATGGAAGCGCCGTAATGAAGATCGATACTGGCGCATTAGTAAATACGCTATCTGAAAATGTATTTGGAAAGGTGAGAAATGGACAAAGATTCGAAAAAATCGATGTGTTATTGGAGGCATACGATGCTACTAAAATAAAACCTGTAGGTTATATAATGTTAAATTGGAAATTGGGTAATAAAACAAAATTATTTAAATTTTTTATAATCAAAGGTATTGTAAGAGCAATATTAGGTCTCAAAGCATATTTAGATTTAGAATTGTTTAGTAAAAATGACACTATAAACATTAATATATTAGATAAGAACAGTTTTGTAAACAATAACTCTGAAGGACTAGGACAGATTAAAACACTAATAGCGCTCAAGATTAAAGGATATACACAGCAAGTAGCTAGACCACCGAGAATACCATTATCGTTGGAGACACCAGTAAAAGCAAAATTAAAAGAGTTGGAAAGAAGTGGGATAATAAGTAAAACAAAAGAAGCTAGTGAATGGGTAAGCAACATTGTTATTACTGAAAAACCTGAGAAAAGTATTTGTATCTGTCTGAAACCACATGACTTAAACAAAGCATTGGAACGTGAATATTATTTAGTATAACTGAGATAAGTTCAAGGTTAAATGGTATGTCTGTGTGCACGATGTTGTACTTTTAAGATAGGTATTATTAATTGCAATGATATTAAACATCCAGTAAATTATATGAATTTAGTACACCCTATGGCACTTATCAATTTAGATTACCATTTGTTGTTGTTGTTAAATTGTGCCCCTGAATTTTACAAAAAATAAATATAGAGATATTTGGCAACATAGGAGTTACAGTGTATTTTCATGATTTATTGATATATGCTGTTACTTCAGATGAACATAATAAAATTTTAAGAAAACTGATAGAACGAGCAAAAAAAATATTAAGTTTAATAAAAGTAAATTGCAGTTTAAAACTAGTAGCATAAAATACTTAGGTCATATTTTTATAACAGGAATGTTGTGAAAATAGACCAAGACAAAATAGAGACAATAATGTCATTGAAAGAACCCAAAAATAGAAAGCAATTGCGAGGGTTATTAGGATTATAGGGTATCATAGATGTTTTATACCGAATTTAGCTGAATTAATATTTCCGTTGCGAGAATTTATAAAAAAGAACTATTCAATTCAAATACAAGCAATCACACAATAGCATTAAACAAAATTAACGAAACGATTACGAATGCACCAAAATTGCACAATTTTGATGTAAATTGGATTCTAAAGACGGTATTGGGGGTGTTCTATTTTAATATAATAAAAAAACAGTTGCATTTGCGTCAAGATATATGTCTGCTGCACAATAAGCCTATCCTCAAACAGAAAAGGGATTTTTAGCAATACTGCCTTCATTAATACTTACATTTGTGGTAAAGATGTGGTAATACATACTGATCATAACCATTGGAAGTAATTGTAAATCAACCAATACACAAAATTAAATCATTAAGAATTCAGAGTTTAAAATTAAAATTATTAAAATATAAATTAGCAATCAACACAATCAAACAATCTTTTTTTACGATTTGGCAAAAATATTTTAAAAATTTTAATAAAATCGAAATAGCAGTTTTTGAGAAAAAGAACAAATATAAAACAACCTGTTATTCAAAATTGTTTAAGAATTTGTGTCATAAAATAATTCTAAATGGTGACCTGAGTATTTATGCATTTGTACTAAATAATAAATATAGTAATTAAGATAAATCACATTTTCCAATATATTTATATGTTGCAATGGGCATCAATCAACAATTATTCTCCTTTTCTTAACAGAAATATATAAACGAAAATGACAAGATAAAAATAAGAATTTAGAATAATTGAATTTGAATTGAATCAAAACATTTATTCTGATAATCCACTGGGAATAATAAATGAAACTCGGGATAGCTATAATTGTGCGCGCAGCAAAGTCAAATAGTATATGCTTCTTGCAAGGACAAAGCCAGTATAGACCAGCTAATTATGTAGTGGAATATCCCACATAAAATAAACATTGGAAAACACCTGTAGATAAATGGTAACTACTCGATTAGCATAAAGTAATTCCTTCATTTTTGAGACTTACATACATGAAAAAGATATAAAATGGATATCTATTTTTGTATCTACATCAAGGAAAACGAATTAATAATCTATTTATTTCGCATCAGTTTGATAGTATCAAATATATTTTAATAGTAAGAACTGATTGTGAGAGATACCGGCATTGCCTTAAAAACTAATTTTTATTTACGTAAACAAACCTACAAATAGTGAAAAAAAAATTACAAACAAATTATGTAAATAAAATAAATGACAAATACTATTTTTTGCGTACGAACTTTTTCAAAAAGTGTAATACTAAAATTAAATATTAAAATCTACATGTTAACATAAAAAGAAATCTTTTTATGTTAACATGTGAGTCATAATTAAAAATGAAATGATAGTGCAGAATATAATTTAAGGTAACATATTTCTTCATTTTATAAACTATCGTCACTCCGTCCTCATTTCAATAACTTATGTCTTAAAATTCACAAAATATTACATAAACAAATGTAGAAAAATCTTGAAAAAGCCAATATGCACATTAGCAAAACTTAGTTAAAAAATTATTTTTATTATTAAAATTCCACAGTATCAAAAACACAAGAAAAAATAAATTGAGAATTATCTAATTAATTATTACATTAATAATTACGAAATGGAAAAGCCAAAAAGTACAATATAATTATCGAAACAATTCTTGTTCCTTATCTAACTTTATTTTGTATTTGAAGTTTTAAAATTTACTATCAAATACATTCCAAGGTTTTCATTAACTATGAAAGAAAAATGATCTTGTTACCTCCGCTGAAGTTGATGCAAATTTGAACGTGGAAAGAAGCAAAGAGTTTTCAATTTGTATAAAGAAAATAAACGAGCTCCAATTTCTAATTACAAATTAAGGGTCTAACATAAAATCTAATCAAAATTATAATTAAAAGAAAGCAAAAAAAAAAAAAATAACATAATTTATACAAATTTAAGGTTTGCTGTTAAAATATGCTGGATAAAATGTAAACACCTTTCATCAAACGGTATACAGTTCTTGGTTTCCGGCTAGGAACCGCGTCCTAGTACTTTCTCTGGCCGACGTTTCGTCTATACGAGACATCTTCAAGTCAACAGCGACGAAAGAAGCAGCAGAAGATGTCCCGTGCAAGTATGGACGAAACGTCGGTCAGACGATTCGTACTACGACGCGGTTGCTACCCGGAAAACAAGAAGGGTATACCATGGACAAGCGGAAGTCTACGAGTACGTTTAATCTTTCATCAAACGTTCAGTAAATGCAAAGCAGAAAACTATTCAATTGCATACAAATTCCGTGTCTAATAACTAAAACATTATTGAAAAATAGATGACGCCCTTACCATTTTCATAAGTCTTTACTACACATTGCTTACTGACTTTGACTGTGAAAGAAGTAAATTTAGATTTGAAAATAATAAGGGTAATTGAAAATAATGTGGGTAATTGGAAACAGCTGGTTTACATATATATAAACCATTTTTTTTAGCAGTGTTTCCAATTACCCACATTGACCCTAATCTAAAATTAGAGATTATTTCACTTGAATATCTCCAATAATTGAAACTTGAAATTACCCTACAACGAAAATATTTTGGCTCGTTTTTGGAATGCTAGTGTAGGCAAGCAAATATATGTAGCTATTCCTCTCATCATGCACGTCATAATTTTTTCTCCAAAAAATGTGAAGATTTAATAAGCAATATTATAACTATATGGTGATAGTATTATTAAACTGTAGAAATAATGGCTACGAATATTAATTTTTGATTTAAGTAAACTGCTCGTTGATGATGCCAGATAACTTTTGCGTTTTTAATGCAAGTGTCTACATATGACGTTTTAGTTAATTGAGAAGAACCCTATGTTCTTACTCGTAGTTAACTGCATGGGGTAACTACACTGAGGAAAATGGATCGCGATAATTACTTTATATGAGTCTATCCACCATCCACAGAGTACTTGAACGGTTTAGGAGGCCGGGATCTGACAGAAAACGGAAAACCACTGCTATTGACGACCGATTTCTGGTTTTTAATCCAAGGAACGTCATTTGACTTCAGTGGAGACAAAAAACAAACTTCGTCATGTTCGTGGTACAGATGTGAGTGTGTGGACAGTTCGTCGAAATTTTTCAAGAAGTTAGTTAAAAGCTCGCAGACCAACAGTTGGACCAAAACTACTCCTACGTCACCGAGTAACCCGACTCCAATTTGCTCTCGAACCTTGCTGTACTATTTACTGACGAGCCGAGATTCTGCCTCCATTCACCAGAAGCAAGATAACGAGGAAGGAGACGAACGGGAAAACGGTTTACGGAGTGCACATTTAAAGCCAAGCTTAGCTTATCCTAAGCAACAAGTTTTCATAATGTTACCCCTTCATTCCTTCATATCTGCAATCGAATTCATACTCCAGTGTGTATTATTAACTGTATTAGATGTAGCTCTAAAATATGGATGTAAATGTGGAGCATATGCGATGCTGGGATCATCAGGGTCTGGTTGTAACCGCTGGGTGGGATGCTTAATAAAATCTTGAGAAAATTTAGAGTCTTATCGAGGATACAAGCACTCGAAATGGAACGTAACTCGTAGGCGTATGCTATGACACGTATTTTACACGACGGTATAAGGTACTATACATTCAGCTATTATTTTCAGCTGTTTAATGAGATTATCACTACATAAAGTTAGTTAAATATAGACTAAAAAACGGACCATTGACGGTAAAGTAACAGAAGTGATGCGTTGATCGTTCAATGCATAATGCAATTCGATAGAGTGGTGCATTCTATCTTTGAATGAGTATAGTAAGGTTGCACTTTCGGATGCGGTAGCCGAAAATAGTTATTCGCGTATAAAAATTGGAAAGTGAAGTTTTATCGAACAAGTTTGGAGATTGCAAGCCGAGTCAAATAACCAAACGAGTTCGATAAGACACTTTCCAGTCGTGGTGCATACCATTTTTTTTCGGGCACCACATGATTACCAGTTACTAAAATTAATTTACTTGCATTTGTAGTGTTCAGAATACAGATGACTCACATTTTAATGACAGATTGTTTGACAGCTATTTTGACAACCAAACCCATAAAAACTTCAGAATCTTCACGGAAGAGTACGGTAAAGTAACGGAAGTGACATGTTGGTACTTCCATAGATATTGTACTCTACTGTCCATGGACGGTAAAGTAACCAAAGTGATGCGTTGGCCGTTCGATTCAGAATTCAATTCGTTAAAGTGACGCTTTCTGTCTTCGAATGAGTGTAGTAAAGTTGTACTTTCGGATATATATTTATATTAAAGAAAACAATGTTGTTGTTTTTCATTACAAGTAGCCATACAGTATTGATTTTTTTAATTGATACTTCCAAATTTTATTACCAATGCTAATTTTTCTCAGTGCATTGGATTTCTTATTTATATAAGTAGATATATCAGTTTACGAACGGTTTAGAAAAGCAAATCATAATATAAACATAAACATGAAACGATAAGCGCATTTGCTTTTTAGCATTTTCAAATAAATCAGCATCACGTTCTACTGCATTCTTCCATATTGCTTAGATCTGAAAAGATTAGTGAAAGCTAGCAGGACATGCCGCAATCGATTAAAGAAACAAAACACACTGCTCTACCTTTTCGTTAATAGTCTTCTTATAAGAATTGCAGAGAATGATCCACTTCTTACTACCAGCAATACTTCTCAAGAAGCGATCATCTCTGGGACTCTTAAACGGTTTGTCTTCAAACATTTCGTTTTTACATCGAGTATATGCATCTGTAAGATTCATTCGGTGTTATACATGGCCACTGTAATAGTGAATATTAGATATTATATACATATGTGTTGTGCAGATCAGATGGAACTATTTTACTTGATTCTCACTAAATCTAACTTGACTATAATAAACTTTTGCATACATTAACGATGTTAAGCTTTATTACTTATTACGTAAAGTATTTATACCAATTCGGTAGCTTGACTACATTATATTTTCTTTTGGATTCATAAATTAGTGATAAAATATTGTAAAAACATAAAGGCATCAATGTGCAACAAGAAATTTATTAGAAACAGAGGAAAACGTGAACAGATAGTACAACCTTTTAGGTATCAAATATGAACAGATTTATTTGTAATAAATAAACTATGAATAGCTACGGAGGATTGCAGTTTTAAATAGTAACTCAGTAATTAGTAAAACTTCGTTCTCAATGTCAGTGATAAATGCTATTCGTATTTTTATTTAACAACAGTAAATTATATAACAGCATAACTCTTTTCCAAGTGCTCATAAAATTTTTCGCACTTACTGATTGATAGATGATTTACTAAGAAAAACAAAATAATTAAAACCGAATTCTACGGCACCCGTTTGTAAATAATTATACGCTAAAAGAATGATACACATAAATATGTTGTAATAGATTTTCCTGTAAACTACGTCTTATTGTTGCAAATATGGCATGGTACAATATTTCTTGATTCTCAAAGCTAACGCAAGTACTTGAACTCAAGTTTAGTATAGTTAGATAATATACAACAATTTAATAATTAACGTAATAAGAATTACAGCTTAAAATTACCTAAAAAATATCCATGCAATCCCTTTTATCACTATGGACTTAAGTTATAACTTAACACTGGACGCTAAATGTTTACACTGGCCTTAATCTCTATAGAATGTTAAAGGTCAGAAGAAGAAATACATCAACAATAAATTTGATGTACCAGAGAATTTAAAATTTTGTAGTTATACACGTATCCTTTTTCGAAAACTAAATTGTTGCTAACACTACAGGTGGATTATACCTACGAATTGTAAACAATCACGTCCGTACAAAATTATACGAAAACAGTGCACAAACGTACAGTACGCGTGTAGTAGTAGTAACCGTACGATCTTCAGACTATTTGATAAGGTAATAGTAGATAAAACCGACAGCTCTGTAAAATTTATAAATACACGACAAAATTATTTATCTTGTTTATTTAAACTTATTCTCTAAAGCAGCTCCGCCGTATCTAGTTTTATCAAATCTATATTAGTCAAAGACGGTGTTGACAAGCGTTCTTCTCAGCATAAAGCTGAAGTAAAGATATATACATAAACAAGTGCTGGAGGATAACATTCTAAGTATAATAATAATTGTATTAAATTTTGCAGAATGCTGTTGAGGTTCTTAAAATCTTTGTAAATGGACTGTAGAAATATGATAATCGATTCATACGCATGACAACGATCCAAACCATACAGCACAAACATGCAAACAGTATTTGAGCGACCAAAATCAAGCGAGTATTTATACAAATCATTATTTCTCTGAGGTGGCCATGTCATTACATGGCCACATCAGAGTCCTGATCTCAATGACCCCTTTGTTGTGGGATGAGCTTGACAGAAGGGTGAGAATTGTTGATCCTATTTCAAAAAATAATTCGTCTTTTACAACAAGAATAGAAAATGCAATATTCCAGGCGACACATTAAGAAAGTTAAGCGCAAGGATGCCGAGAGTTGTGCAAACAGTCACAAATGCAAAGGTGGGTTTTTTTGAAAAAAAAAAAAAAAAAAAAAACAATTTATTTAAGAAATAAAAAAATATAATTTTCATTAGATTGTAACAGTTTGTATTCTTTAGAGTTTAGACCAATAAATTTACTTGTTTTAGTATTAGTTTCCTTTTATTTTTTGATTTTTAAACATTTGTTACCCGACAGGATACAGGTTGCCCCATTTTGAGCACTCTGGTAGGGTATCTTAGTTATTAATAAATATAGAGGTGGTGCGTGAGGTTGCTGGATCTTTGCTCCGACCGCTTGCTCAGCTTATAAATAAGTCATTTTCAGAGGGCAAGTTTCCAACTATCCTTAAAACCTCGGTAGTCTCGCCCATTTATAAAAAAAAGGTGCTCGTGATGTTGCCAATTACAGGCCTATTTCGTTAAGCTCTAGTTTTTCCAAAATCTTTGAATACGCCATGTTATCTCGACTTCTATATCATTTAGAGATTAATAATATATTGACCAATCGGTAACACGGTTTTAGGGAGGGTTTCTTAACCATCACTGCCATAGCCTCGCTTATAGATTGAATATTGGACTCCTTGGATCGGGGTGAATACCCGGCTGGTATTTCCTGTGACCCTAGTAGAGCATTTGACTGTGTTAATCACTCATTATTAATTGAAAAACTCGAGTGCTACGGTATTAGAGGAGTGGTTGCCGATTGGTTTACATCTTTTCTGTCAGATAGGACGCAATTTGTTAAAGTTAAATTCAAATGTAATCAAAATATTAAATCATTTCATTCAACCTGTTTGCCTGCCATGATGGGGGATCCGCAGGGATCGATCCTTGGCCCTGTTCTTTTCTTATTATTTATAAATGATATAACTAATTTTATTGACTCACTAATCATTTACGCGGATGATACTTCGGCCGTCATTTCTGATTGTCGTATTGAGACATTGCGGGCGAGAGTCGACTCCCTGTTGGGCCTGTTAGACCAGTGGCTCGGGTGCAATGGGCTTCATAGCCAAGACGGGCTTTACAGTATTTCGCACTGCTCGATCGAGGATGGAGGCTTTTGATGCTGATGCTAATGGCGTACAGGTTGCTCAGAAGTCGTCTGTGTGCTTTCCGGGCGTGCATGTCGACGAAAAGTTAACTTGGGTAGATCATTGTAATCACCTTGTATCTTGTATCTAGGCTCAATCAAATATGTTTCCAAATTAGAAATTTAAAATACATTCTGCGTATCGAACATGTCTTGTCTTTCTATTACGCCGAACCTCATTACAGACTTTCTTATGGTATCATATTCTGGGGCTCCTCGAATTTTTTTCTCTTCCAGAGTATTTATCAGCCAAAAACGCATCATTCGCTGTATTGCTAATATAAATTCTACCGAGTCTTGTCGGCCGTTCTTGGCCAAATTTAAGATTTTACCAGGTATTTACATTCTGGAGCTTCTCTCGTACATTCACTCAATAAGATCCCAAAAAATTCAGACTACCATTCTACCATACATACAATACTAGGTATAACGACCTGCTTAGGACTTCTTGCAATAAACTGTCTTTGACTCAGCGTGGCCATCTGGCAATGGGTACCCGGCTGTTCAACGTGCTTTCGAGCGATTTGACGGCTATTCAAAATCTTAAACTTAAAAACAAAAAAAAGAGTGCGTGGGCTTCTTCTGGACCACTGCGTGTATTCCATTGATGAATTTCTTGTAATTTTTGACAAATAATCTAGACTTGGTGCTCATTAATCGATTTGTTAAATATTGTCATTTTTACTACTACTATTGTTTTCATTATTATGATCTACGTGTACTCCATTATTGAATTTCTTGTTATTTTTAACAAATAATTTGAACTAACGCTCACCACTACATACTGCATTTCCCTCAGTCACTGGGACCACCAATCACCTTTCAATTTGTTGAATGTCTATTATTATGTCGTATTGTTTCATTATTTAAATAGTTTTGTTTGTATTGTTCCTATCATTATTATCACAAAAATTACTACTTTTTTATAACCTACCATTATATCACAAAAAATTACTACTTTTATATAAACTTTGTTGTAACCATGACAATGTCAATATCGTAAGATCTCTGACAATAAAATTATCTATCTAGAGTAGCGGTTTCCGTAATAATATCCTACTTTTTTTATGAAACAAAAGATGCGGTAAACATAATCTTCATACCTGCCTTAGTTTTTGAGATATGGGATTAAATTGAGAATTTTCGAACATCTCTCGTATCTCAGTTGCTATGGAATTTAGGAAAAAGTAAAAATGGAATACTTTTCGAATTATGGACCATACTTATGACTGTTTAAACGGAACACGCTATGAAGAGTTTTTCATTAAGTTCTAAAAGTTTTTAAATCAGAAAATGTTTAGGTAAAACCAGCACAGTATATTAAATATAAGCACAAACAAATTGTAACAAACAACTTTGTTCATTTACATATGTTACTTAACGAGAAGGGGGTTTTTATTCAGAGGTGTATTGGAAAATTACTTGAAATATCGATAGGAAAATTATTCAGCGCTAGTCATGACGACAAAATTAAACATCGATAATCATTCATATATTTGCACTTCAGAACAGCATTAATTATTCAAGGACGGAAAAATGCTTATTTGTAAATCAAATACATCCAGTTTTACTTATAACTATGTTTCTGAAGTATGCAATTAAAAAAAATATCAGTAAACTAGAGTTAAATTAAATAAAAAATAAAATGTACAAGAAAATAGGTGGGAATATTTTTTATTAAGGTTTATTGCCTCTATGTATAATTTGCTTGTTTGTGAATACTTATCATTAATTAACGGTGGTTTACATTATAGTTTAATAAGTTCAAAGATGTACATATTTAAAAAAAGTTATATAAAAATAAACTAAATATTAGTTTGGGTTGATATGAAATCTACTTCTTCAGTTTTTTATAAAGTAGTAGTATAGTATATTCTTCAACGAGCGCATAATAAGGCTTATTATTCAGGAGGGTGAAAACTCCAAGGCGAGTGTTAGAACCACGCAAGTGAAATACATATAATAGCCATTATACGTTAGTTGAAGACAGTATTTTCCCCACGCCTATTAACAAAAACACAATAACTAATAACATACAAATTATCCAATTATAGTTTGAAACGTTAAAATGTTTACTTATTTAGCGGTTGCTATGCAACGCACATTCTGCATAGAATGGTATTTTGTTGGTATATTCTCCCTTGTATTCCGAAAATATACGCGATGTGATTGGTCAATAGGTCGTAAATTCGAAATAGGAAAAGACGGGGAATGACTGTCATTCGTCAAGTGATTTGACAGGAAAAATTGACATATTTAATAGGCGTGGAGAAAAGAAATTCTCACACATTTTCCAAAGCAACACAATCATCTTCTAACACTCCACCAAACACCTCATAGTGATGGTTCAAATCTTTGACTTCTTGTATTTTACACAATGTAGTTAATCCGCCCTTTTTGCTTTTTGCACCAAAAAATACACGTCTTATCCGACTATGAACTAAAGCCATGGAACACATTACGCACGGTTCGTGAGTCACATAAATATAATAACCAGTACATAAATAAGGATTGTATTCTTGTCGAGCACAGTTATCAGAGACAGGAACACCGAAGGATACTTCAGGATAATTGCATCTTAAATTTTCAATCAGTTCTTGAGGGATTCCAGACGTGTCTAGGTTATTTACAATAACTTTGTCCCTTTTCGCCCAACTGCCACCATTCTGGGTAATTGCCACGTTATCTACAGCCATCATCACAGCATGTTTGCAAGGATTTTCATCAACTCTATCATAACCAACTGCAACGATAGATGACAATTTGGGTTCAAAAACCACAGCTCCAATCGGTTTCGACTGGTACATTTTTTCGGCAGTCTTAGCGATATATGTTGCTATTTGCATGCGCGCTTCATGCTCTTTTATTTCCTTGTGATTAAAAAGAGTATTCTCGACTAGTTTTTCTAAATATTCATTGCTGTGAAAATTGCAAGGCCATAATTTATTGACTTTGCGATATTGGTGTTTCACTTTTGGTGGTATTTTTGCTACAGATACAATTTGGACTTTATTTGCGAGGACTGAAGTATCGAATCCTTTTTCAACAAGAAATTCCTGAACTTTACTGGACTCGCAAAAAGTGTTGGGGAAAAGTAAAACATTACGGCCTTTTATCCTCTTCAAATGTAGTAATTCCGGCAATGGAATTCTAGAATTTATTTCTACTACAACCCCCGATATATCTTTTGGGTTGGTAATTTCGTCTGTGTAAATCTCAAGTAAAGGCGTATCTTCAGTTAGGTTATCCGGTAAAACGGGATACATTGTATTTTTCTTGGAATCAAGTCTACTATCGTCTGCATTCAAACAGTCACGGTTTGATTCATGTAATTCTAAATCCAAATCTATTTTTCTTCGCTTTGGCGAAATCATTTTGTTTTTAGTTTTACTACTTCCAATTGTTGAATTATAGTCTTCTTCCTGGATCCAAAACGTGTTCTTGGAAATCGCCTACAGGTAATACAATCGTACATTAACTTCTTCTAGAATAAGCACAATGTAAATATAAGCTTCCATAACAAATCTTGAGTTTCCCCAAAACTAGTCTTATGGTCACATAAACAACAATGTAAAATAAGTGTTAACACTATATTTGCACAACTTACATAGAATTTATTATTAAGAATACTCTTTTATTAAAAAATATAGCAAAAAAAATTAATTCGTGCGTGCCTACATTTTGTGTGCGCGTTTTACATTCTCGAAGTTTGAAAACTGTTTTGAAAAAATGCGAAACTTTTACATAATCTGTTCAGCTATATACTCTCTTCCGTTTTAATAATTTTTGGTTTAAATTCGTAAAATTACAAATCGAAATTACCGCTTTTCATTTTTCTCTTGGAGTGCAAAAATTGTAGAAGCTTGAATACATCTAGAAAAATCTGATATTGTTTGTTGCATGTAGCGATTTATATTTTCCATATATGTAGGTATACCCATATTTTTTGAGTAATTAGTAAAGCGTATATAATACAATACATAATAGTAATAGAAACGTTTCTATAATAAACTGTTTATAACAATTCGTGTTTGGTCTTTGAATAAAAATTAGACATTTTAAAAAGCAAGTTTCAACGATTTTCGCTGGGAATAACTGAATAAAATTTCAGTTTAGCATCCAAGAATGAATGTTCAACTGTGTCATATCAGCTCCACGATGTTAATGAATGCGTCCTCGAAATAATCAAAATTGTTAACCCCTATTAAACAATGTCAAATAGAATAAGAATACAACTTTTCTAATAACAAATATCTCGCTTCTAAATAAGTAATTTGATTAAAATTGGCATATTGTACTGGGCTGACAACATTTTAAATGATAATGCATTTCTTGTACTGTATATGCTGGAATTTACACTATTTATCAATTCAACCTATGAGAACTGTAGTAATTTGTAAAATTTGTCTTACAGCATGGGATGACTGTAATACAACTGTAGAAAGCAATAGAAGCAAATATATGTAACTGTGCAGATGTAGTAGGCAATATTTAGCAAGTATACCCGCAAATAAAATACAAAAATATTCCATTCATTAGGTGATTTGCCCGCTAGGTTTATTAGAATATGCTACGCATTTTTATAACGTGTGGTCACTAACGACCAGTGGGTTAAAATCAGCCAAATCCTATTTATCGATTCTCAAGCATATTTTAAAAATAAATTCTTACCTAATATGGCGATAATTGAGGTTAAAACACAAACTCGTATATAACTTTGTTCCACTTACGTTGCAGCAACAGCGAATATAAACAACATAATCTTGTATTTAAAATGTATAAACTAATAAAATTTGATATGCAAAAATGTTTCAACTAAATAATCCGAACTCAAGTGTAATGATCTTGTTGATAACTGACGTAGGTTGGTAGCGCCCTCTCTGATTCTTTTTTCGCTTATTATCGAAATTTTATTAGTAACATTTCTGTATATGCAACCAAAGTTTCTCTGCTGCAATTGTTTTGCTTTTAATAATGATAAATAATAAAATCTCAGAAATGAATTTTTTATTGTGAAATTATTATTTTAGTGTTTAAAACCAATATATTGTAATTCTAAATTATTTTTACTACTTACCTCTGAATAAACCACAAAAGAAGAAATACAGTTCATTGAACCCTATTGAAGAAAACAGGCGGGTGGTATTTTATTTTGACTGCAATGATTGGTATTTGCCGCTTCTACTAATCGAAATTGACTACCCGTAAATGAAAGCTAAATGTTTTCAGACACACGAAGCTAATGCATTTGCTGTAGCACATTCTATAGTAAACTAAACTAAAATTACATTTAATGGAGAGTCAACTATAACAGGATATAATTAATAATACACGAATTTACACAATAAGCGTAACAAAACAAAAAAAGGGAAGTCTGAAATTAAGAGTGAAGTATTATGCTTTAATGTTAAAGATTGATTACATTATCATTATTAATAATAGAAATAATATATTTATTTCCTTTATACATAAAAAAACGTTAAACACTGTCTATCAAACAACAGATTAAAATATTCACAACATGCACATGTAAATTAATAATGAAGCTTACACATAATTTCATTAAAAAAATTACCGACTTTATGTTAGGTTTCGCCTGTTAAATACCCTTTTAAACGTTTTTTGGCTGCCTACCTCCTACGCTAACTCGATTCGCATTTAATTCTTGAAATACTGTACTAGGCAAAGATTTGATATTCTCTGTGATTATAGATTTTTAAACATTGGTGAAAATTTTTTTGTCAATTTTTGTTAAGTGCGGAAACGGTGGTGAGTATAGATTATATCTCTCGTTTGGTGAATGTACCAGCTCAAATAATGTCTCAAAGAATTCTCTATAACATATTTTAACAAACACGCACACTCCGAAAGGTATGGAAACGATAAAGTTAGAAGTTTATTGTTTTAAAATACATGAACTAATAAAATAACTTCTGAATTAAAGTTACATGTTGGTTTCTGCAGTTTCTTACATTATTTGTAATTCTTTTTGTTTATATTGTGAACCAAAGAATGCAAAGTTGTTGGTAAATTTGTTTAAAATCTACCTCTTTAAGTTAAGTTTAAACGATTTTCATATTTTACACCATTATGAACAAAAAAAAAATTGTTGTCTTTTATAGATCTGCCATATTACCATATTTCTTGATATATTTACTATAACCTGAGGCCCCCCACTCTTAACTATTTTTACAAATATGATAAAGAAGGAATAAATACCAAGCTTTTATTGTATATGAGGTTACTGTTTTTTTTTCTTTGTTTTAACTATTTGGTTGACTTTGATTACCACTGGGTTTGACAATTGGTGAAGTTGTAGGCATGGGCGGTCCAACAACAACGCGGAAAAGAGAGATAAAATACAAATTTGATTTGATTTTTTTTTGTAGATAATGGCAGAATAAAATAAAAAAATTGAATTTCGTCTAAATATTAAAGTTGTAAAATTTACAACAGTATCATATTTGAATGGATAATACGTCAATCTGAAATCTTCGCTTGTAAAGTAGAATAAAGGTGTTAATGAAACAACTTTTTATTTTAAATAGTATAGCTTTTTTTTTTAATTCAGTCACATATACATATGTATAATATTTTATAGTATTACATACAGTAAAAAATGCTCTTTTAAAATGTTACATTACAAATGGCATTTGTATAAGGTTTGTAGAAGGTACTTCAAATGATGAACAATATCATTCAAAATACCTTACATAAGGCAATAATTACCTACGTCCTGATTATAATGTATACGTTCTCCCTTTGCGACCCTAAGTTAATATTGTATTTAAATTATTAACACATCACAAATTCCATATAAAAAAGAAGAGAACTCAGGATGTACCGTAACCGGACCGGGGTTAAGATATAATATTGTTAACGAATGTCAAAAATGTATAAAATATTTTTAAATACTGTATCAGTTTTTTTTTTCGAATTTAAAGCATTTAGGTCGGCTTGTATGGTTTTATGTTATCACAAAAATTACATGAGTTTCTTTTGTGATAACGAAAACTGCCAGTATAAATAGTACTATAAATATACCTAAATTTACAAACGTTATATACAAAATTTCTGGCATCTAAGAAAAGTTCCTTAATAAACATATAATAATGCTCCATTTTTTTAAGGTATATAACATTATTAAATGTTTAGTAAGATCACAGGGTAAAACTTACGCATTCACTCTCATATACATTCTGTGGTACTTTTTAAAGGCAAGAATACTGAACGTATGATTGTGTACACACACTTTAGGAAAAGAATATAACCCTTTTCTAACATTATTATTTTAAAGACTTAAGCTATATACTATGCTTAGTACACATACACTGGTTTTCAGTAATTGATACAACCTACCTGCAATGAAATTGTTAAATAAAACTGAAATTATTTGTGCATTAATGAAGAAATAAATGAAAATAAGAAATCACCTGGGTTGTACCTATTTCTGAAAACATAATATGTATTTGTATGTAAAACCGCTATTGCTGCTATAAATTGTGTTTGGGTAAAACAGAATAATCTGTTGTTGAATATCGAATGCTATTACCTATGTAAGCACATTTTGAAGTTTAAAACCTCTAAACAAAAATAAAATCTTTGGTAATTTTTTGTTAGTAACTTTGATAAAAGGTATTAAAATACCTATTAATAAATGTAATGTCAAATCACAAATAATACTATGATTATATATTAAGTTACTAATAATAATCGCCAAAAAATTGAGTTTTGTCTAGAGGGAACATAAATTGATAACATTTTATTACTAGACTGTGGATTCCTATCACCGGTAAGAAATCCGCACTCTAATTATTACAGACAAGAACGACGGAGTGCTCTGACCCTTCCGTGCCCAAAATTAAAAAAAAAATATAAATATAAATTTTGAGCAAAATTCATTGGCAGAAAGATATTTTACCGTAAAGCCCTAATCAAATATACTTCAAATTCGTAGTTTTATCATGAAACCACTAACCTGGAATAGGTTAATGTTTTTAGTAGACGCGCGATGCGAATAGTCCGCGCCATTATTGTAGCAGTCCAATCGAGTGAGCGCGTTGATCGTTGCATACGATAAGGGTACCCTTTCGTTCTTGTTCCTAATAAATATCTACCAACTTATGTAACGAGAAGTGTATTGGACGGCAAACAACTAAAATTAATTTCATTATAACCAGAATTAAGAATCAGTGTTATCAAACATTACTATATTATTATCACAATTTTCAATAATGCATGTGAATTTAATTTAAAGAATGGCCTGCAGTTTTATTCCAAAACAGAACACATACAAACGATACAGCTACTCAAATTGATCAATTTTAACATTATTATACTACACTGAGATTCAATATTAGCGTGTTGGTGGGTGGTGGAAATCTTTAATAGTATATCGTAACCAATATTATCCTTCTTTAGTTTATTATCGCCTAGTCCAAATAACTTGGCGCCCCAGTGACTTTCAGCAGTCATAAGATGTTTAGTGGTGGAAGTTGATTATATGTCAAATGTCAAGTAACTTTGTTGTGATTATGAAACGTGAAATGTGTCAAATATTCAATTTTATTTAAATTATGCAATTTGTCAAGGCACACACGCAAACATTTGAATAAAGTTGCAACGACATCTAAAGATGATGATAATATCGATTACCAACACTTGTCAAAACAGCAAAAATCTGTCAATTCACTTATACACATATAGATGTGCCCTTAAAAATAACGCACGCGATTGTTCGATCCATTCAATACCTTATTAATAAATATAAAAAGTCTGTTGTCTTTATCACACTTTAACGTAGCATAGCTGGAGTTTCTTTTTTACATTTCTCAACACTCAAATTCGTTGGCCGTTATGGCATTTAGAGTCATCATTAGGCCTTCCAAGTTTGCCATTTCTTGGTTTAGTTCCTCTGTAGAGTGAGATGGCTGCAATCTTTGCACCTCTTCTGCCGTATGAGGAGGTGGGTTTGAGCTATTTATTCTTGATGGGGGTGTACTCGTCAGAGTACTTGAACTACTGGATGGTGCTTTTTTATACGGCGATGAACTAGGTCTAACTGTTAATTGAGGTTGTGTTACTAAATAGTGGATAAAAGGAAGATATTAAAAGAAAATAAATAAATAAAATACAAAATAAAAATAAATGACTGGGGAATGTACATTGCGTAATACATACAGGATTGTCTGCCAGTCCGGAAACGATACTTTAGTACCCAATGACTTAATCCACAACTTAAACATTTTGTGTACAGAAACTGGCCAACATAATGACAGCATATATATAATTAAAAATATCATAGAAAGGAAGATAAACACGGATAAAGAACTACACTTAACTTTGTTTGACTTAAAAGTTGCTTTCAACACAACTAACAGAAATATAATATGGAAGAGTTTTGGTCAGACACGGCAATAGTTTAAGCATGTTACTGTTTATAATAGTAACGGTAGATCAGTACATCACACAAGAATAACATCTGAACAACAAACAATAATCAGAAATAATAGAATGAAACCGATCAAAATAAACTATTTACTCTACACGGATAATATAAAAAATGACAGAGATGATACAGAGATTAAAACTTATAATAAATAGTGCAAAATGCAAAACCATACCTCCTAATAAGAATGCAACAATTCACATTAGAGGACAACAATTACTTACAAAAAATATTAACATAGGAATACTTAGGCAGATTATAACAAAATGCGGGAAGATATATAGACGCAAATAAAATATAAAAGAAAACAAATTTTATGACGTAAATTGGACGATTATTCGGAAAAAAATAATACATAGAAATATCAAACCAAGAGTACACAACACAATTGCTCTATGAACAATAACTTATGCAGGCGAATCTTTGCCACTACGAAAGAGACATGAAGGGAAGATAATTGCAGCTAAAATAAAATGTTGAAGGAAAATAAGTGAGAAGGCAAAATGAGATGAAACGCCAATTAAAGAAATAAGACAAAAAATAAATTAAGAAGCACTAAGATTGAGAAAATACTATTGAAATAGTAAGGATATTTCATGGGATGAATTAGAACGATAGAACGTAGGAGAAAGTATGAAAAAAAAACGGGGGAAATAAATGAGTTGGTCAGGATTTGATAAGCATGGAGGTTTTAATGGATTAATAAATTCAAGTGGCAACCTACTCATTTGACGCCTATAATTATGCATAAGGACACTATTTTCTTCCTAATATTTTAACATAATTTTCGCTATAACAAATACTATCTACTACATTTTGAACTGTTTTCTTTGAATGACGATCTTGCTAGGTTTTTGAAAAGTTTATTCCATTTTATTTCAGAAAATATGCAATTTGTTAGGACATACGTTTAAAAAAAAAAAAAACGAAACAGATGACTGCATACTTTAAAGATTAATACTCAAATGTGCACTAATTGACTGAACGAAAACAATACAAACGTGTTTATCTACAATATACAAATAATAATGAATAAGGGCGCAGATACAAATGAGATCAAAACTTCCGAGATCAGTTCTTTGCTGCACTGTGTATGGTAAATATCACTACCGAGTGATAACTACGAAAGTTTTATCCTCAAGTCAAGAGTATTCTGTATTCAAGATTTCATAGTTTTCTGTTATTCCTGGAGTTTGCACACAATTGAATATCACTTTAGGTAAATTAAGCATTCTCTTCACCCCTACAGATGGCCAAATTGGCTTCAATTTTTTGGCAGATGTAGGAAAATATTCTCCATATACCTGTGTATATAACATATTTCCGATACAATGTTTCTCTGTTGAAGGTACGGTTCAATAGCATAGCGCATAATTATCAGTTTTGTGCATCAAACTGCAATATGTATAATAAAAGGCACTGAACTGTCGACTATAAACTTAAACTTATGTTAATTAAACAAATTGTAAATGTATTTAAATAGAGTGGTTCAAAGTTTGGTGATTGTTGAGCACGTCAACCACACAAGAACGACACTAGCGCTGCAAGTAACCGCAACTAACCAAAGATATTTTATGTTGAGTTGTTTAGCAAACAGTTCATTGTAAAAGCTTGGTGCGCTCAACGCACCATCATCATCATTATTATCATGATACGACTAGATTTAATAATAATTTTAAAATTAGTCTATCTTTAGCACCTGGTATAGTGATTTTCAACAAAGAAAACAAAGTACATAGGAATGTCCAAAACAAATATAAATACCAACCCATATCATCATCGTCGTCCTCGAGATTAATTATTGTAAATGACCAAATACTATTCTTAAAGACAAAAGTATGATGGATATAATATACCACAACTTCCGTTTAAAACAACAAAGCCAGTATCCGTTTATCTACCTTCGAAACAGTTCGTATAATAAAAATAACTTTGAAGCATGGAGTGAATATATCTATTGTACATCTATATAAGAAAACTATATTTTGCTGTTTTACTAATGTGAAAAATAGCACAGTAATCAAAGATATCCGCTTCAGTAGACCACCATAATAATTAAAAAAGAAAAAGGAATGTAATCCGTAGTTTTTGAAAAAAATCGAATGTAAATTCTAATAAATTTTATAATTTTTTTTTTTCATTTAATTATCGCAAAGGCGACAAAATAAACTTTCTAAATAAATGCAAGACCCAAGCCTAAAAAATGGAAAAATGTACAAGTGGTATTTATCATAGCGAATAATCTAATGTCAAAATATCGAGAAGAAAAGTTTTAAAATCTTAAAATTGTGGAAAAACCCGTCTGGGTACTATGGCGTTCCCATGTTTTCTAGAAATCCTGCATGTAGACTACTCAATAGAAAAGAAAAAAAATAATAATATCGCAGTAAGTGCAGTAATCCTGCAATGGCCAAATAGGTACAAAAAATTAATGATTTTCCAACAGTGATTTAACTTGTTTCGCAAGTAAAGCACAAATTTTGTTCATATTACTGCATATGTTAAGATTTAAGCGTTCATACTAGTGCATATATTAAGATGTAAATGATTAACAATACAAGCCCAGATTCTTCAAACACCTAAACTGCCATGTTTGCAATAAATGCGTTAATGTGACGGCAATCAAGTATTACTAGTAGGTTATCTCCTGCATATATTTGCATTTCTCTAGTTCCGTGGAGATAAATATGTTTGCTCGTCTTCGCTTGCATGTTTCGAAAAATAATAATTAAAAAATATTATTACCAAACCACAATCACCCAAAGTATTTAATAAGTATTGCAAACCTAACAATGAACATCGCTTTTTATAGAACTTTTCTTTTATATTATTCTATGTTCGTTACACTCATAACATTCATAAAAAAGGCTCGTTTCCATTGCCTATTATCTATTCGTGATTCAAATATTACTTGCCAACGTTTCATCTGTCAGCAAAGTCAATTAGTTTGTATGACGTAACTAAACCGATCTTTGGCAAATAAAACAGCTAATATGAACGAAATTTATGCATAAACAAACCTCGATGCAAGTGTTACTGACGCCTAAAAGTATCAGGGTTGCTTTTATCAAATAGTTATAAATTGCACAGACTTTACAAGTTTCCCGTACCATTCTTATTGTTAGAGATGAATGGTGCTGTAGGGCAGACAATATTTGCGACAGTTCAAATTAGATCACTCTTTCAAATCTTAAATCTGTTAAATGATTAACGCTATTTAATGAATGAATCGGATTTCGAATAAATTAATCAACCTACCAACATGTTTAGGCTGCGGGGTGCCTGGCGCTGATATTGGTGGAGGAGCTGGCACCGTAAAACTTTTCAAAGGGTGACCTTGTCCTTGTACCCTCTTACCAGCCTGCGATTCCGCAAGAACGCTCATACCAGGCGCATAGGCATTTGTTGGAGGGACATGAGCAACAGGTGGTGGTTGGCTAAAGTAATAATTATAAATAGATAGGTATACATGTATTTATTTGCAAGTAAATGGCTTGAAATAAATACCTTGAGTAGCCTGATGAGCTACTTGTATGATCATAGCCATGTGGAGGATGAGAAGCATATGGATTCTCAATTGGCGGATTGTTTGCCATGGCATTTTGGTCAAGGGTTACGTGTGCCCTTGAGATTGTATATTGTGTTCTTGGGTACGGTGGTCTACTAGATGGTGTTGAGTCTGAACTTGTTTGGCTTAGGTTGGTTGAATTAATTGGAGTTGCTGTTGCAATTGCTGAAAATAATAGGAAAATTACAATAGCAAACTTGGCTTGTACCCAATATGCAGCGTAGAAATAACACAAATATGAATAAAAGATATGCAAATATAAGGCGTTGCGTGTTACTGTGTCATAAATATTGCTAGCTTTATTAGAATATGGAAGTAATGGGAGAATTCAGAGACAAAAATACAGGCGATTAAAAATAAATGAGAATGCCTGTACATCCCCTAACAGGTTTCGCTTGTTACAGGGAGCACCCGTCGACCATGAGCTATTATTATTACGCCTGCGACCATAAAGCGACTTAAGATATCTCTCAGCACTTGCCAAGGAGTGAGCAGATGCACAAAAACCTCACTCTGAGAACAGGTCTTTGGATTTGAACCAAGGACCCCGTGACTGATAGCCAAGTGTGTAAGCCACTAGACCATCAGTCGCGCAAATAAAAATTTATTTTATGTTTTATT
Source organism: Cetonia aurata (assembly GCA_949128085.1). Lineage (NCBI taxonomy): Eukaryota > Metazoa > Arthropoda > Insecta > Coleoptera > Scarabaeidae > Cetonia > Cetonia aurata. The sequence continues at coordinate 49,931,590 of OX421883.1, read as the reverse complement.
TAAATATTGATAGCGTTGAAATCAAAAGATAGTTATTTTTCATTTTTTTCTAAGTATTGACAGTTTAGAATTGTACCTATAATTCAAAGAAATCTAACAATAAGGTGAGGTAAGGCCGAATATGACGCAAGATCGAATGTAGTTAACAGTGACGAAATAAGTGATGCAAGAGAGCTGTCATTTTGGGAAATATGCTAGAACTAAATTTAACATGCGCAAAGGCAGTTTATATTGACTCAAGCAAGATTTTATTTATTCTTAGTGTACCCTTTACTTACCCTTATCAAGACGTATGTTTAAGGTACGAATACAATAGCTTAAGTTATAAAACACCGATTTATATTTAAAAATAAGTAATGTATTAAGATATGAGCAACGATGGAACTATGGATAGTCGACGATCAATAATTATGATTACTACGGAATAATTACAATTGCGCAAACAGAAAAAAAACAGTCATTCTCTAACCGTTTCTTTCAATTATTTATTTATACAGCACGAGTTTTCATTCTATGCTCACCCGATGTTATACCAACTCCACATCTAAACGTTGTCCTAATAGCTATATTAGTAACAGGCACAATATTAAAGCGAGCGGCTTATGCTCAATGCGAAGCTAAGTTGACCAAAACTAATTAGCTCTCATGTAACTTTATCAGGACGCGGCAACTAAAGCTAAGCGAAGCTATGACACAATAGAACTCATTGTCGATAACATTAGTTTGGCTCAACTTAGCTTCACATTGTGCGCAGTGGACGCTCGCCTTTAGCGTTTCAGGAACGGTTTCGTTTTCGCATTTGGGAAGATAGCCGATTACGCTAGAGGTGACCATAGGACGCTCACTCTTACAGTATATCGATGGGATTAAAAAGATAGTGCGCAACACCAGCAATGAGTGCATGTATATTATTATACCTGGCATATCTGAACAAAGTAAACGGTCATAATACGCATGTACCTCTACAACCAAATCATACTTTCTTACTGCTTTTCGTTATTATTTTCGCATAGTCCAGTCATTCGCCACAGCGCTAGTGCAAAGGTCACTTCAAGTCAGAAGTGGTTGAAGTCTTGCTTAAGTATTCAAATACGAGATATGTTTGTAGGCTAACAATAGCCGAGGGGTTGAGCAGTCGATTATTACATTATAGGATCATGGTTCAAACCGCGAGGGGTAAACAAATTATTTTTTTTTGTTTTGTTTCAAATTAAATGTTTCAATGATAATAAAGGTGCAAAAGTACGTACCAATTGTAAGAATTCCAAATTCTTTAAGTTCGATTAAAGAGATTTAATTCCATTTCTTGAAACTAGTTGTGATAAGTACCGTGGGATCTGCGGTAACAGTTTCTTTCCACGGGAAATACGTTCGACGTTGTTCAAATTTTGCTAATACATGGTAATGCAATCTATGTATTATTCAGAAAAATAACAAAAACAGCATTGATGCGCCCTCTTGTAGAGAGAAGTAGAACGAGTCACCGTCTCAGTCGGGTGCAGGCGGGACATTAGTTTATAAAAACTCTGACATTGTTGTTGGAGTTAGTTAGTGTTTAGTTCGTGGAGTCCGAATCAGCTTTTGAAAAGCTCGCGTTCCCCTTCGTTACCGGGCGAATCTAAATTTCAAATTAAATTTAATAATTCTTTTGTTTTCTTTGTGATTCTGTAAAATCCCCCAAAATTTTGAAAAAACTCGAGCAGGAAGCAAAAGCTTTCCCTCGCGAAGTGATTTTGTGTTAAGTATTAAAAACCGTTCGAACGAGTCTTTTTGTTTTATATAAAATTAGTGTGCCTTTAATATTTGGATTAAGAGAAGAATACGCCCACATTTTGGCTGGTAAGATGAATCAAAATTTCGCTTAAAGAACTAACCATCGTGAAAGACCTAGATTAGTGTAACTCGTTCTCTCTCTCTCTCTCCCATGTTTTATGTTTAAAAGTAATTTCTAAAGTTTTGTTATCATTTGTTTTATTTTCTGTTTTTTTTGTCAATATATTTGTTAAAATTACTAGACCCTTTTTTCTTCTAATCTAATAATTTTACCCCAATAAGTGTTCCGGAGAGGAACCCTTAAAGAGAGAGACGGCGAGAGTAGGGGAAATTTTGACAATCTTTAGGCAAGTAACGCCCTGTTCCGACCGATCGAGAAATAACCGTGGAGGAGATATCTTTGGCCAAGTACTCAAACTAACCGCTACCGAACAAAAAGATAATTTCCCCGCGGTGGCTCGATGGTTAAAAGGGCAGGTTGGGTTATCTGTAAAAACGAAGGGTGTGGTTTCGCATCAAATATTTTAAGCGGACCACCCACCTATAAGATAAATAACCCGTGCCCGTTACACAATGTACACAGATTGTCTGTAATAACAGTATTTAATTAGGTGTTTAAGAAAGTAATTAATCACATATAAATGCTCATAGTTTTTACGATAGATGTCATCTATACTTATGTAATGTTGAGGATAAATAATTTAAATAAATAATATAACAATTAAAAAATCAACGGAAGTACATTTAAATGTTACATGGAAGGTATGGTGTATTAACGTACGGGAAGTTTCTCTCATTTGCCTGGCTGGCGTTTGAGAAACTTTCTCTCGCCTGGTCGGCTTGCGGGCAGGGACGTTTCTTTCGCTTGACCCGCTTGTGCGCGTCGACATGTACTTTGTCATGCGAGTGGTGGTGTCTCTTAGACTGCACGCGTTAGCATTTAGCACATAGATATTTCATCTGCGGCTATTTTGCTCTACTATTTCACTGGTAGATATTGTGGGGAATCCTACCTTTCCCTAGTAGATGCCTCCCCGCCGTTTATTTTGCTCAAAACTGCCCGGTATACATTATTATTAAAAAATCTTAAAGATTTTTTCCTTTTCTAGATTCTTTTAAGAATATATAGGACAATAACTATAGAAAACTATATGAGTTGATATAGTAAGAAACACTGCGGCCAAATAGAGAAGAAAAAGAAAATGTCACATAGAGTATGGACTGCAATACGTGTTTTATATACATCAGACCATATAACTTATCGCGAGTAAGTGCCGAAATGACACTTATTATATTGAACGTTTTATTTTTTGATGAATAAAATAATATACTGCAATTTTGAAAAAAATACGACGCTTGTTTTTAGGATGAACGTACAGTAGACAAGCCGTGCTTTACTTCCTAGTGTTAGTACTTGAACTGTAAATAGGTATTTCAATGTCATTTTGGTAAAAAATGGGCCCAGGCTTACGCTCACTCATCTTATACTTATAACAAATAAATAAAACGATTTGATATCAAATGACTTTAAAGAAGCGGAAGCGTGCAAGCAATGATACTTACGTTCACGTGGTGGTTTAGAATCGACTGGCAAGGTAATTGGCTTGGGTTTCACAACTCTTTTGTTTTTATCATCAGAGGAAACACCTACGTGCAGCAAAAGCCAAAAAATGTGCATAACAAAGAAAGTCCATAAATAGAAAGAGTTATGTGTGAGATGAAACAACAAACTGGTAGTGTAATGTTAACGAAAATAATGCGGCTTTATATGTATGTATAACAGAATCTCCCTTAATCGTTTGTAACCGAAATGTGAACCGCGATAAATTGAAAATGTATTATCTTAACTACGTTCGCTATGTAAAAATACGCATCTCTACCACTAATTACTGCATATACGCTGCAAGTACATCTTTTGAATGTCTGGTTAATCAAAGAACGATTAGGAGGGAGTTCACTGTATATCAAATGAAAAATTATGAATTATGATTATGTACAATTTCTTTATAGCAGGAATGTGCTGATTTTTTGTGTGATTTACTTCTGTTCATGACAAAAATATAGAAGCAGCTCTACTTAATTATATTAAAACAAATTATACTTACACATGTAACTACTAGGAGCATAAGTACGTTTATCTAAAGAGTTTGTGTGGTGGTGACCATCGTGTGTGTCAAAATCCCCACCGGTGCTTCGAGGTAAAGTCATTGCGCCGCTACTACTTGCAGCATCGTTATTTGAATGACTTTTCTCTAGAGCCTTTAATTCCATTTGATCGTGATGAATCCATAGATCAGGTGGCTTGATGCTCATGCTACTTTTCTGATAGCCTTTCTTGCTGCGGTCGGGTGACTGGGTGCTGGGTTCTCGCCGACGACAGCATAATATACCTGCTACGGTCGCTATGGTAATAACGGCCAGTACGCAGCCCCCGCCGATTAAGTATAACATGGTACTGCCGCTGAACATGCTGCGGCCATCTAAAACAACAAAAACGTGATTGTATGGCGGAGTTATTGATGTATTACTTTATTACATATTAGTTGAAATTTGTGGTGCAAGAAAGAAACTGTAGTAGCGATTTTTTTTTTATTTTATCATTAAGAATTCGTAACTTAATTCATGAAAGTGGAGTGAGCTGAACCAAAAGTTAAAAATAACTTGACTTATGTTATATATAGGTATATGTACAGCTGCGACATAATGAAAGTCATCGACCCGATGCTTGACGCGTTGACAGCACAAATACTAGCGTTTTTGCGAACTGCGATGTTGTCACATAGATGGTGGATAACTTTGCTTATGAATAACTTTCAACTATTAATAAATTCTAAAGTATTTAAAATAAATGTAAATTAAAACTGTCTTTATATTTTTAATTTATCAAACATGCTTTCCACGCATCAATTACGATATAATATTCAGATTAGTTATTTAACAAAAACTATATATAACAATTGCAACTGTTATACTAACTGAACTGTGCTGTCCCTTGGATATTGTATTAAGTGTGAAAGGCGAAACATGTGAGTTTAACTTAACTTTCTATATTAAGAAATGTAGATAATAAATAATAGATTAATGGTATAGATAAGTCAATGTTTATATTTGAAAAATTAGAAATTCCGCTTACTTGGTAGTGTATGGTGTGCTTTGACTTTTAATAAAAAAAAAGGAAATTCACAGTGATTTAGTATTTGATTATGAACACGAAAATACTTCACATAATCTATTATAAAAGTAAAAACCTATGTCTAAATTTTAGAACATACTTAAGACATAAAAATCTTAATTAATTAAAAAATAAGAAGATTTTAAACTCGTTTTTTGATGTATTTACGTTTATTTTCCTTTTTAGTGTCTCAATGGAAGCAAAACTCTAGAAATTTGATTCATTCTTTAATCATTTTGTGTCAGTGAAAAATTCAAAGAATTAGAGAACCAATGGGACCTTAATTTAGAAATTCAAATAAACAAACCGTACATATAAATAATATAATTGCTTTTATGTAAAAATACACTAGTATTTTTTTCTTCAAACAACGCCGATTGCAAAGGATTGCATAAGATAAAACTGAAATTTGAAATACAAGACACTAATGTTTCATAACAATCAGTACCTTTTCTGTCCTACATTCATATCTTTTTTGAAAACAAAAAGAAACAAATATAATTTATAGTAGTGATTAATAATAAAAAAAGTAAATATAATAATTTTATGAATCTTTAAAGCTCCTTATTCGTACATTTTATACATGCCAAACAGAGAGACGTATTTGTCTTCCATAAACAGGCACATTTCGTTTTGTTGGTTTTAAATTAAAACAAATTCTACAAATTCATAGTGTTCATGTTTCTGTTTACCAAACCAAGTATTTTAGGTTTGTTGCAGCTGTTGATTTATAGCTACGATAGCAAAAGCATTCGTCAAATTTTAGCGTTAGGTCGATAACTTTCAATGCCTCACGGCTGTACATACCCTTTATTTTATCCCAAAAACCACGAAATCAATAATTTAAAAACCGCTGAGGGTACATATTCATAAAAAAATTAAATCCAACTATTATATTATTTTGTTTAAAGGTTCACTAGTAATTGAATAGAAATAATAAATTAGTAATTTAAATTGCAAAGCTAACCCAACCATACCAATTGGGGGTTAACTTTACTAATCATCTGGAGTAGCTAGTATTATTTGAGTTGCCTACTTTAGTGGTATGCTAAGGATAACATAAAAGCCGAGTATACCGTTAAAATAAAAATTAAATTACCAAATAAAGAAAACTAATCAATGCAATATTCTTGTCTAATTTTGGTGTTCTATGTGTGAAAGAAATACAATTGCACTGTTGCCAAATCTGTTCTTGCAAATTTAGATTAATTTTACGTTTAACCAACCAATGAAGATATAAGAAGAGAAGACTTACTGTCGGCGCGTTTGATGTTTGTGTCGCCGAAAAATGACCGACAGCGGCAATACATTATTTTAGCACCAGATATGCCTGAATCTTTTTTTAATTTAAACCAATCATAAAGAACGATTGTTAGGAAGGTAGTGTAAGGAACTATCTCAAAATGGCGATTACATGTACACACTACACACGCGTGACGAGATTAATGTATGTTTCTTATTTTTTCTTCTTCACGACGAATAACTTTCAACCGCAAAATAATTTGAGCATTTTGTACGAACTGTAATTAAAATTTAAGTGTAACTAAATTTCTATGAAATAAATAATTACTCTCAACGACTTTCATGATCAATGTCAAAACAATGAAGTTATTCTACGGAACAATGATTGCAGTGGCGTTCAATATGTAACTGTTAATTTACACAGAGAGCGCCACTGCTGCAATTACTGCTCAAGTCGTGCATCCGCACCTGTCAAAAATGACAACTAGCCCTTCTTGTTCTTATCTCCTTGCTGCTGGTTTAACCTCCTAATCTTATAACAAAATATATAAACAAAATCTCGCGTTATATATCTAGTTCATTGATTTTGAAATTTAAGAGAAACAACGTGATTTGTATACATACGTAAACATATTACCAAACAATACTACCAACATAACTTTTGGATAAACCACGATAAACTCGTGACAAATAGAGAAGGATGCATTTATGCAAGTTAATGTGAACCGGGGCGATCTCATGAATAATATATCACTATGACTTTATTTAGGAATAGTAAAAGTACTTTATAATGAAAACAAAATAAAAAAAGTAAGATAAAAAAAAAAATTAAAAAAATTACCCTTTCCTTGGCGCATATCATTTGTCAACCGAACATCTAATAAAATAAAAAAAAAATGAACGTACAAATTAATGAAACAAAAAAACGAAGCAATATGAATGTGCAGAACTGTACTATTGCAAATGAACAGTAGAATTATCAGTTTCATAAAGTAGTGAAAAAATTTTATTTTGTGAAATCCCCTGCAAAAGGTTTTAATTATATATTTAAAAAAATTCACTATACACGAATGTGCGAATAACATGCGAAATATGTGCTCAGTACAATGCAAAACTAGATGCACCTAGTCTAATTAGTTTATTTTTTATTTATTAATTAGATTATCTTTATGTGAGTCATATATTATTATTATTATTATTATTATTATTCATGCAATAAATTGCATTCATAATAACTACATGTAGTTCTTTATATTACTACTGTATTAACTTGCAATAGTACAACTACTTAATAGTAAGTATTAAAGTCATTTATGTTTATTGCAAAACGAATATATTAAATATCGGTAGATACAACAAAAAACAAGTATCACCTTTAAACATTTTATTGTGAAATAAATGTACTCTTTTACGTTGTACCGTTGAGCAAAAAAATTGTAGAGAGGCGGAACCGTATACGGTCTGTAAGATCCGAAAAGTAGGTGATGCGTCAAGTCCCATACAAATCCTATAAGACTTGAAGCGACACGTACATGTCGGATATTGTAAACTGTGTCTAGTTGCTTTTCACTTTAAATTTTTTTTCGCTGAACGACTGTGCTAAACAATATATGCAAAAGAAAACTTACTTTCGCCTGTCTTAAATGATACTATAGACGATATAGGCCCATATCCTCGACTATTCCTTGCTTGGATTTTGAAATAATAAGTGGTAGATGGTAGCAAATTATGAATAACATAAGAATGTTTGTCGCCCTTTATGGCTTCAACTGCCCAGTCACGGTCCTTCTTTGAGCTGTCCGTAGTGTAAAATATAATGTAACCTAATATAAACAAACGTAATATATGTAATATTTCTTTCAAGAAAGTGATTGAAATTCGCAATATTACCAGTTACATGTCCATTCTGGAGCTTTGGAGGTTGCCAGTGTAACTCTACAGTACTGGAGTCATCATCATTTGAATAGATTTTCAAATCTCTGGGGGCACTACTCAATGCTATTTCGAATGTTGCATTGCTGACAACCATACTCCAGGAACTTTCTCTTCTTCCTAAAATAGTTTTCACATTATAAATTTGATTTACTTCATTGAAAAAGAAAAATTACTTGCCTTTAACGACTTTTACCTTGAAGTCATACATCGTGTTCGGCTTGAGATCATCAATCATAACATTTAAATCTGATACGTTTAGATTTTTATTGCGAGAGCTCTTTTCCGTCGCGCCATATTGGACAATGTAATAGCGATCATCATTGATGAACTGGCTTTTACTAAGAGTATTATCAGTCCAGTATAAAATTACTGTGGTTGGACTAAGGACAACTGCTTTTAATCCGACTGGTGGCATAAGTGTGTTTGCCATTGGTGGTTCGTCTGTTGTTCTGATGGTTGCATACGCCGCAGGGCCGTAACCTATTTTATTACTGGCGATTATGCTTATTACGTATTCAGCGTTTGCCTCTGAAATAGAAAAATAAGAACTTCAGGTAAGTTTTCATTTTTATCTGCTAATCTTAGTTATGTGATTGTTTTAACACAAATCGAAAGCTCTATGACGTTTTAGTATACTAAACAGACACCAACCTAGATTATTAAATACATAGCTTCTTTGCTTGTCATCTAATTTTTGCGTAAAACTATCTGGAACGCCTTTACCCCAACTAAGCCAATAATTCTGGATTTTTACAGTTTGGTTAGGAGGAGGATTCCACGTTACTCGCACCTTATTCTGTTCTTGTGTTACTAAAGGCAAGATGTTTAATTAAAATGAAATAATTAGTGCTTGTTTAAAATACCTTTTAAGCCAGAGGGTCTATCAGGAACTGAACTTTCATCCATATCATTTGCGAGCGTAGTGACATGCAGCCATTCCGTTCCTGGACTTGTACCGTTAACATTCATAGCCCATAACTTCATTTGATATATGGATCCCCTCTCCAAATTGTTTAATACATACGAGCGCTGATTGCCGGCAGTTGTAACTGTATCACCTTTACTTCCCTGCTTGCGATATCTGATTTTGTAGCCTGTTATGATTCCATTACGGCCTTCTGGTGGAGGGAGCTCCCATCTGACAGTAATGCTCTATATATAAAAAGTACTGTTACGTCAAGTTGTAGAAGAAATAATTATAAGAAGACGTACAGTGCTGGATGGTTCAAATGTAACATTGGATGGAGGTTCTGTGGGTGGCGCGCTAAAGGTCCTAACGATTCTCTCTTCCGAAGCTGCTCCGTGACCTTTCTCGTTTACAGCCACAACAAATAGATTATACTCCGTGAATATCGTCAAACCATCAATATTATAGTCCAAACCAGTTGTTTCTTCTTTGTGTTCCGCTGAACTTGCGGTCTAAAACAAATATTTTATGTCAATGACTCAGATATACAGTAACTATCACCGTATTGCAAAAGCGTTTGTAACGGGAGATGGAACCAAGTACATAAATCGAGGCGATTCATATAGAAACAGGCCTCAAACATTTTAGTTCAATGTACAATAAATATTTGTTTAGGATCGGACACAAAATCCTATATAAGTATCAAAATCTTCCAATAATTTAGAACTAGGTATTTTTCAACGCTTTTTTTTTTATAGATAATGGAAAATAGCAAAATAATATGGACTAAATTCGTGTAAACGTTGAATTGTTTACTTAAGATACTTAAATATGGCAGAAATAGTAATGTATTCTCTCTTTCTAAAAGAAAATAAATCTAACATAAGATACATTCAAACAAGTTTTTTTTGAAGTATTTTTTCAGATGTAATAAAACTTCAATCGTGTTATATGAAAGGAGAGCAAAATAATTAGATGTAACTGACATTAAATTTTAAGAGGGCAATGTGCAATCGCATAAGTTTTAGCCGTTGGATACAGAAGCTTGCGGCGCTGTTTGTCTGTTCTTGTTGGCATGTTGCTTGACTGGGGGATGTAAGATTCTCAAAAATGACATTTATGGATATTACATTATTATTTAATATTATAATTATTTAATATCAACGTTGTCAAGTGTCACTAGAATGTTTGCGACAAATTTTGTCTTCTCTTCTTGTCCTTTTTATCATAAAGCATTAATCGCTTATCTTTGTATTTTCGCGATATGCGCGTTCTTTTTGTGTAACATACTTCTACACTTCTAAATCACGTTTATTGCTGTACCTACATATATTTGAAGTATGAATGTATATTAGTTATTATGTTCTTAAAACTAAAACCTCATTTTTCTATTATATTATAGTAATAATATAGCCCCTTTTAGCAGGTAAACTGAACCTTTTTAATTGCTAAGCTGTCGGGTCAGCTAATTATCCCCACAATAGAAGCAATAAAGACATCAAATGTGAGTTTTTTATAATTTGAAAAAGACTATACCTACTTCTATTTAGCATGATATTCTGTGAGCATAGATGAATGAACTGTTTCGCCCTTATGGAGGGCTTTTGCACCATGTATATTTGGTTGTAAACTAATATTTTCGGAATTTATTCCATTGATGAGAAAAGGGATGCTCTGCCTATAAACATATTATAGCCAATAAAATTTAAATGATGTAATGCGGTTTAATGCAGGTGGCATACTGGGGAAAATACCAACAAGAAAACAAACTTTTCACTTTTTGGCGGAATATTTAATTTTTAATCTATGGATTAGTCTTTTTTTAGCAATTTGTCTAATAAAAATGTTGTTTTGAAATGAAGTAACTACAGTAATATTATTCACTTTATCAGTTAATCATGTAATATGCCAATTACACTCAGTGTTAGCCAACGCGAAATATTCTGAATTTTGTAATAGTGTAGGGGTTATTTTCTCTTTAGTATTTCGCGTTTTTGTCCATGGTAGTGAAAATTAATGTCACAGTTTGTCGTGTGGAAAGACATAGACTTCACTATTTGAACGTTCCTTCTCCTATACTGTCTATAAAGTTTATAATAGTGTACCTGCGGATGCTAAGGGGTTGTCGCTGGCTACGTTCAGAACCTATATGCGCCAATACATGTTCAATAAACAACAAAATGGAAGCAGTTTTTTTGTAAATGTATGTGAGCTAGGTGTATTGATCTCTTTTCATGCCTCATTCACCACAGAATTAATATTAAGTTAGACTTAAGCATGAACATTTGTTTATTAGCTCTATCATTATTTCAAGGTTGGGTGGAAGAATGGTTGTAGAGCCGTGCACTCGAACCAAACCCATACCTTGCGGTTTTTCTTGTGTCCTCGATATTATTATTATTTTGTTTCTCTTGTACCTACTGTCTTTGTTATATGTACTGATCTCACAGAAAATAAATATTATTATATATTAAAGTTTTTATTTCAAATAAATGAATAGTTGTCATCACTTAAAGGTTGCTAATTTCTTTTAGACAATTTATTGTATTCATAAGTGAACCAAGCTACAAATATACCCCACAAAATAGGCTATATATACCACAATTATCTAAAAAAGAACTTGCTTGGAGTTGTTTCTAGGATTTTAGAGAGATATAGAAATTTTATTTCAACTTTAACACACCTGAGAACTTTTTATTACCACTTATTTTTTGATATACTTTTTACAGCTTTTTGTTTTACAAATACAACCTGGCATTTCAATATTTCCCATAAAGAATATTTTTCTTATTATCAAAAGAAGTTTCGATCTTTCTGTTTTTAAGCGCAAGGAAACCACAATCATATGGTAAGTTCGGCTTCGATTTACATTCCACCGATTGGCGAAGTGGATTTTATATGCGCATAGGTAGACAGAAAATACTATCGAAAATCGAGACGGGAATTTATAATTTGACTGTTCCTATACCATAGGGGTAAAACAATAACACAATATTTAATTTCACCACTCCCTGCTTACCTCTACATAGTAGACGATGTACTTCAATATACGGCCGTTTGGAATTTCTGATGGATCCCAACTTACTCTAATCGAATGGCTACTTGTAGCGTAAGCTGAAAACTTCTGCGGAGCACTTGGAACATTTTCCTCCGCTAGTGTAGTAACTGTTAAGCTCTTTGAAGTTGAACCAGAACCATAATTATTGTAGGCGACGACGCGGAAGTGGTACACACAATTTGGACGTAGATTCCTAATATTAATCTCTTCGGCTAGGCGCGAATTCGTTGTATTTTGCACACGTTCTCTAGACGTGACACAATGATTATTAATTTAGTATTAATTACGATGTCAGCGAGTACAAAAAAGTTACCTTTCGTTGTTTTCCTGTCGGTAGTATACGGAATACGCTATGATATCCTCGTTATTGTAGTCAGGAGGTCTCCAACTTAAAATTACGAATCGCGGTCGGACCACTGGCGCTCTCAAATCCTGTGGGGGACCCGGTACATTCTCCAACGGCAGGGTGTCGCGGTAATCGTCCGCTACAAAATGTTTGGAAAATGGGGAGGATTCAGTATACGCGCTAAGTGTGTCCCCGAGACTGTTATCGTTGGCCTCACTGCTACGCAGTGAAGTTAGTATGTGGTGAGGATCGTAGTTTGGATACGGGGATGTCTCATTTTGATTGTTTGAGTTTTTGTTAATATTTGTGCCTTCCGATTTTAACTGCGTGAACAATTTTCGTGACTGCTGTTCTGGAAATGGTATAGTTTCTTCGGGCCTTTCGCTGCTCGTGTTTAATTTCTTTTTGCGATTCTTTGCTTTAATCCTTTCCTTTTCTGCGTCCATGCGAGATTTTCATGCATAACATAAATTGACGTGACGGTTCATGCATAAAAAAGGAGAGGTTAGGAAATAAATTAAAACGGAAATTGAGGGAGGAACAAAATAAAAAAAAAATAATTAGAAAACAGATAAAAAAATATATATAAATGATGTGGAAGCACATTCACCAATTAAAGAAATAAATAAATAAATTTCATGCAAGGTCTCTAAAAATTAATAATATATTTTCTTAACAAGCAAGGCCAAATATAGTATTGTTATAAAGCGGCATCTTTTTTTAAATCGCCTGTGTATAACAAACTCCATATAATGAAGCAATCTTCAACAAACAATTTATAATCGTTATAATCCATTTGTTTTGTTTTTTCTTTCTTAATTTTGTTTCAAAATCTTCATCTTATTGTGGAAGTTATGTGATTCCAATAAGACTAATTGTGGATTATTTTTTTTTACTATATTGAGTGAAAGTGAACAAAATTCCTTCACCCACAGATTACTAACTTATAATACTTATTCAACTACTTTGTGAACTTAAAATAAGATTAAGCAATGCTAATTTAGTGAGTTGACGTTAACAGCAATCGCCAAAAGTTTTTAAATTGCTGCTCGATGGTTTTTTGGAATAGAAAATGAAAGGTTTATATATTTTGCACCAATGAAGCTTACAGGAGGAGGGGTAGATATCCCTAGCTTTCCATTTAATTAAAAAAAAAAGCTTTATATGTTTGATATTATGTCAGGTTTACACAAGTTCGTTCTGTAAACACAATTCGCAACTACCGCTTATATTCTCTTATTATATATATTTCAATTTCAGAACAGATACTATATAACATGCTAAGCAATAGATACAAAATATATGCTTCCACATAAACATTTAAATCTATTCAATACCTGGTTCAACTACTTTCAAGCTTCCGGATGCTTGTATGTTTCCCGCGTCATTTGAAGCGATACATTGAAATATTCCTGTATCACTAGTCATAAGGCCCATAATTTTTAAGTTGTTTCTATATGATAATAAATATTAATAAAAAGTAACACAAACTCTCTTCATTGCATATTACCCCTTAACTAACTGATAATACTCATTAAGCATAATTGGTTCCCCGTTCTTTAACCATTGTACCTTCGGTTCTGGTACACCATAAACGCTACATTCTAATTCTACATCCTTGTTAGTTGCTTCAACTTTATCAGTTGGTTTACGTAGAAATTTGGGAGGAACCTATAAAATAAACTCAACAATGATTTGAATATTTAAGGCAATTTTTTTAAGACTTACATGTACTTTGATGTCTGTTGACGCTTCGTTGCTATCTTCCTTATTCTCAGCCCTACACTGATAAGTTCCTGTATCCTCTTCTTGTATACTAGTTATTTTTAAAGAAGTAGTTGACCCAACAATACTGAATCTAGTATCCAAATCTCTGAAAGGGTTAATATTTATATAAAGCTTAAGTTTATATATTAAACTTACGCCATATCAATGCTGACGCCATCTTTCAGCCACGTTACTATAGGATTTGGGTTACCATTTGCTGCGCAATCTAATGTGACATTTTGCCCTTCGATTACGACTTGTCTCATAGGTACGGCTATAAAATGTGGCGGCGCTTTACTGGCTCCTTGTTCTCGATCCTCGCTTATGTGCAAAACCGCTTTATTGCTTAATTTATAAGAACTTAATCCTGACGCGTTGCATCTGAATTTACAAAACGCAGAAATGGCGAATTCTTTGATCCATGAAAGGCGTTTACCAACCTGTAGGTACCCTGATCCGATTCTATTACTTCGTCGATTTCAAGTGCACCAGATGGCAGTATGGTCATTCGCAATTCGTCCAACTGCAAGGGTCTTTCGTCCTTCAGCCATCTAATTTTGGGAGGTGGTGATGCTTGTACTCGACAGGCGAAATAGGCCTTCTGTCCGGGGTAGACTGATAAGTCACGGGGTTCTTGTAAGAATTCAGATAATGCTAGACCGAAAAAAAAAAAAAATATCAAAACTAGTAATATTCTGCAGCGTTCGAAGATTAGAGGAGATAGTCCTCATGTCTAAACAAATTATGTAACGGACAGATAGTAACTTGTATTCACATTTTGACTGCCCTTCACTGTAAGAACATGGATATTTGAAGTTTTTTTTATATTTATTCAAATGTGATAGTCGTTATAATTAAATTCAACGTATTCGTTAAGTGTTATTAATGTCGTCTACACACTTTCACAACAAACTTATACTTTTATAATCGTCATGTGTAATTAATTGATTTCTTGTTTGTTATAAAATTACAGAAAAATTGATATATCTAATATAGAGAACAAACAAACGTAAACGTAAACATTTATTTTATAAAAATGAGTAGCGTGACATGTTAATAATTGCACTGTCGCATGATAAATGCAATTCTAACTAGGAGAATATGCAAATTCAAATTCAGAGTGCCTATTATAATTCGTTTCGAGATTATTATGAATACGCATTAAAATGTATACATATGTGCCTTGCTCGTAATTATAAGTTAATATTGCCATCTACTTCGACATTAAATTGCATGAATTAACGGATAAATTCAAGGTCTACTACAGAAACTAGTATTCTTAATTGCACGATGTACCAATGTAATATAAAAACGATTGCTGATTATATCGAAGTGATAAACAAAAACTTTCATCTTAAATCATTAATGGTCAAGTGCGCGAAAACGCAAATATTTAATCTGATTTTTTGAAATTTTAAATAATTGCTTGAGTAAACTTACATATAGACTTCTCCGGTCGTTTGCCCATAGTATGCACTACTTAATTCACGGGTTAAAACCCTGTTGCAGAGCTACTTCTGCCCGAAGTTTTGTTCACACTCTTATAGGACATCTTCAAGACTGCTACAGTTTCAGGTGAAGAGCGATAGAATTAGCAGTCTTGAAAATGCCATACGAGTATGGACAAAACTTCGCTCAGAAGTAGTTCTTGGGGGCGGCTTCATCCCCGGAAACAAAGCAGTGGCAGGAAATCAAACAGTTCACTAAACTAAACTACTTCGGAGTTTTGGCAAATCATAATCTTTGTTTTATTAATAAAAAAGATTCAAAATTCTTACTGTGTGTAGTAAAGGATGAAATTCATTGGATTTTCATAATTATAGTTGATTTGATTATATTTTAACTAATAGTTTAACACATTGTCTGCCATCTACGAGTATTCTCGTAGATGAAAGTAGTACCTACCGATTGGTTAGCAGCCAACGTGTTAATAGAAGTTGTCTTGGTTAATGCTTGGGCCATTAATTAGTTATTGAAGTGTTACCGGTGCACTTGCATTTTGATAGCACTGTTTTTGTCTAGCAAGATAGTGATGGGCAGTCTGATTTTTTTCAAAGATTCCTACGATACGACGTATTTTCCTTTTTTAATTTCTTTTTCTATATTGCATTATCTTTTTCTTTTTTTTTTCTTTAGTAGTAAGATTACAAATATGCAGGTAGGTATTTTGTTTACATATATGCCGAGTAATAGTACGTTAAAATATAAGTGTCACAATGACGTTTGATGTAAAGCGAGTATAAGTTTGAATCATGAGTGATTTAATGTACGAATCATTATAACACGTGTTTTTTTATAGTATTTTTCTAATTTCCACATTAATCGCCAATATTAAATTCCGCTAAAAGACCCACCAGTGCGTTAATAGGGTCTATTAGCGCACTAGTGCGTTATAATAACTCATTACAACACTGCGTCGCGTCGTCGTTTGTTTAAGCTTTATTGTAACATGGAATTAGAAAAATATTGTTTTCAATAAATTAAACTTGCTGGTTTGTACCCGTAGATCTCTTGAAATCGCTTTATGTATGCCAAACAATATTTATTTTTGTTGAATTTTATTGAACTTAAATAAATAAATCAATTATGTTTTTATATTAATAGTTTTAATGCTTGTTATTACCTTATACCCTGTAACGTTGAAATTTCCAAAGAACAAACGCATTTAGATTCTACTGCAAGCTTTGACCGAAAATGCATATCTATGTGCGCAAGTTAACAGCTTGAATATATTCGACAATGCCGGTAATAGATGTCAGAAAAAAAAAATGTATATTATATAAAAAATTTTATGATACAATCACATGCTCAAAATTGACGGTAATGTCGATACAAACTTGTTATTACAATAATAATCCGATACGAACAAGTCGGCACGAAAACGAAAACTTTTATAAGTGAAATAAGCTTTGTTCCATCAAGGCCCTTCTGATGCCTGCATGAACTTTCATAGATTGATAAATGCGCTTGCGCATGTCCACTTCATGTACTGATACGTGGACTTCGGAATGTAATAATGTTTGTTGAAATCATTTCTGCTGGCTTATGTTCTATCCCTTAGATGCCGCAATAAACGGTTTATAGATTAGACTAAATACATTGACTTAAAAAAAAAACAAGTAATATATCTAACATTCATTATTACATTCAAAATATTCCATATTTTATTTTCGGTGTTTATTATCTAATCTAATCTAAGGGCAAAATAGATCAACAGGTCGCGGTGCAAGGTCACCCTAATTTGATCTAATCTTAGAATCTATTATTATTTTGTTTTAAAGTTCCTATGTTTTTTACTGCTAAATCTACTTCAAATAAGGAATTATCGAAACGACTAACTATAAGTTGTAGTCCTGAAGTGTACGAAAGTTTTATGCAGTAATATTACAAGAAGTTGCAGAAATTATAAGAGTGTCTTGTCGACACGTTGCAAAATGAAGTAATAAATAGTTTACAGCGAATACTGCTAATACGTTTGTCTTTTTTTTTTTAATTGTCCTGCAGTTTCTTAAAGCGTTAGTTAATTTATTATTAACATGTTTTTTTTTTTTCTATTATGTTTCAGAGTTTGCCAGTTTTTTTAATTTTCTTTTATTATAATGGTACCTAATTTATTATTGTAGCCTTGAAAAGGTGATAGTAAGTAATCACCGAAACAAATTTTTGGGTATGTATTAAAAGAGTTTCTGTTCAAATTAGTTCACCGTTATTTATCAGTTATTCATCTTTGTTACCAATATATAAACTATAATGAAAGTGCGAAAAATAGAACGTTAATGTAAGTGCAATAATTAGAATTTAGTAATGGGCACTATGGTGATTATTGAATAGTATCAATAGTTTTAATTATCGATAGCTGTGTGCCTCTCCTTGGTGCCGCAAGGGATGCTGTGCCTCCAGTGTTTGCTTTCAACAGACACTACCATGTTCTTGTTGACCCCGGGGTCGAACTACAATCCTCGATCGCCATCTATACAGATGGATCGCAAACGAAGATGGGAACGGGGGCAGGGGTTTTCTCCTCTGACCTTGATCTCAATATAGAACTAGCGCTGGGCAGGTTTGCCACGGTTTTTCAAGCCGAGGTGCTGGCGATCCTGCACGGTGCCGGAGAAATTTTAGCAAGGGGCATTAAGGGACCTTTACAGTGACAGTCAGGCTGCCCTTAAAGCTCTTAATAAAACTGGGCAACAAATTTTCGAAAAGTTCATGCTTCTAAGCTGAAAATAGTCATTTCTTAATGAATTCAATGTGCTGAACACGAAAATGACTAAGAAAAAGCTGAATTCGCTACGGGTTTTCTGTAATATGTACGCATATTTCAGAAAAAGTGTACTTATGTCAATATTATAACACATGGTAAGAAAACATTTACGCATATTTCAGAAAAAGTGTACTTATGTCAATATTATAATACATGGCAAGAAAACATTTACACATATTTCAGAAAAAGTGTACTTATGTCAATATTATAATACATGGTAAGAAAACATTAGTCTGCTTCTGGCTTTCGACTTCTTTTGGCCTGCCGTTTGTAGTGGACTTGTGGAGCATCTCTACTGATTGTCCAACAATAGTCAGCTAGCATTGACGTAGACCATTTGCCTTGGTACCGTTGCTCCATGGTGGCAATGTCCTGATGAAAGCGTTCGCCGTGCTCATCGCTGACCTGCCCGCAGTTATCAGGAAAGAAATCTAAGTGGGAATCAAGAAAGTGCAGCAAATGCTGCATTAACTTCTTTGCATGAAGGGGTGATGCAATATGACGCAAAATTTCGTAATTTCTCACTAAATTGCATTACATTATGCAATAGCATCTATACAATGGACAAAACGTCAATATCTCTGGAACGTGAGCCAATCAACTTTTTTCAATGTGATATTCGTGTTCAGCACGTTGAATTCATTCAGGATTGGGTACTTTCACCTAAGAAGCAATTTCACTGTTGACCAGTGTAATCATCGGATCACTTCGGGCTTAGTACTTCAATGTCACAATGCCCTAGAAGTGGTCGCTAGCGATAATACCTAAACACTCAAGTGGGTTAAAGGTCATAAAGGGAATCTAGGTAACGAGGCTGCCGATGGGCTGGCGGGGCGGGGTTCGCGTTCCCACTTTGTGGGGCCGGAACCTGTTCTTCCTATAACGCAATGGACCGGCACGCTTCACGAGAATAGATGGAAGTCCATAACCACCTGCCGTCAAGCGCGTGGAGCCATCCCCAGGCCATCACCGAAGCAAGATATTGCCTGCAGCTTTCCCGCAGTAACCTACGTCAAGTTGTGGGGCTTTTGACCGGCCACTGCAAGCAAAACAAACACATGCACTGCGTGGGCTTGGCTAACAGCCCACTGTGCCAGGCATGTTACCACGAAGACGAGATGCCGGAACACATTTTATGTGACTGTCCGGCGGTTGTCCAACTTAGAGGTTCCATGCTGGGGGAGCACTGGCCCAGCATGGCCGAGTTTGGCGGCGCTTTGCCTGCTGCCCTGCTCGAGCTCATGCTCAGTTTGGGCTGGCTCGGATAGGCTGTGGGCGAGTGACGCCACCTAGGGCAGGTAGCACAATGGGCCTGGTAAGGGTGGCCTAAGTGCACGTGGTTACCACCTTCCCCGACCTAAAATCCAGAATCGATAGCTGTGACTAGCAAATAATTTAATGTGTTAATTTCTATTTGTCTTTAGGCAGGTATCATCATTTTTAAAGAAAATATATTACTAAACTCAACTTATGTGACACCTCTAAATACCGGACAATTTCCAAACATCCACCGGTCGGTTAAATAGAGGTTGCACTGTACATTGAAAAATGAACAATAAAATAACTAATAGAATTATATGGCTAGTTATATTTTCCCGTTAGTGAACAACAGGAAAGTAGAGCATTATCACTGCAAGTGGTTTAACTTTTAAGCATTTTATATTAAAGGCATCTCAGCTTTACAGTTACAATAAAAAAGTGATGACTTGAGTTATAAGCTGTATGTTAATAAGTAAGATTTTACATTCTAATATCGTTGACAAGGGTGTTTATTAACCGGAAAACGTGTAATCGAATAAACAAATTAGTTAGCAAGCAATGCGGTATTGCTCAAAGTTTCCAGGTCCTTAAAGTAACAAGTATTGCGTAGCACATGCGAAATAGGAATTAATGGAATTTCTTCGCGGAAGTTTCCTCTAGGATTACTTACTCGCTAAACTAAGTTTGGCAGTTCTGCTAACTATGGATCCGGCGCCGTTCGGTAACGAAGCCATGCATTGGTAGTTGCCTGTTAATCCGTGTTCTTCACTAACGCTACCTATATACAGTGATCCGTTTGTTAGTTGGGATCTGTGAAACAAAGGCAACATTATCAATGTTTAATTATATTCAATTGTATGTCTACTTTTCTTTATACGAAAATTGGCTTTCGGTTAGCATTATTGACACTTTCTTAAATGAAAAAAAAAAAAAATATGGTTTAACTATTCTGCACATTTTCTTGCAAACCATACTTTATTATCTGGAAGTAATATTCTGGATTGTCTAAAACGAATACAAATATGAAAAGAAAAACACTAATTTTGAAGTTATCAACTACTTCTAAACCAGTAGCGCCAATAAAGAAATTGATTGTTATTTTATCGATACGAACAAAAGCTTCAGAACATACTTGGATGTTGCGTTTTTCAAACACGATTAAGCGCATTTTTAATGTTATATGAGTTTGCATGTGTATGTCCAGAGTCACAGATTTCCATTTGTAAAACATTTGCAGCCTCTCGCTGAACTGGTGCCAGAGACTTAAAAGATCGTTAAAAAACCTCTCATTATGATAAAATTTAGTTTCAATAGTTTTGGAGTTATAGTGCCCTGCGTTCGTCTGCTGTCCTTTAAAATAAACGAAAATATGCATTTTGTATCAATTTGTGCAAGAAATGATTGTGAATGAAATGAATATAAAATTATGGAAAGTATATTGATTGAGGAAACATTAAAATAACCGGGAAAAATTTTAGACCGAATCTCCTTAAAACAAAAGGTATACTATTCATGGGTTTTATTTTTATTAATTTTTTTGTAGCTTGTATTGAATAATTGGAATAATTTAGCATTCCTAATTACGTACTTTGTAATAATTGTTATTCATACCTGAAAGAGTCACCTATAAACGTCAACATTTGTCGGTCTTGATCTTGCCATTGCGTATTTATTGTGTTGGGCGGGTAGTTTGATTTCACGACACAGTCTAGGACGGCGGAATTTCCTGCCTGAACCACTGTATCTGAAGGTTCCATTGCAAACTCCAAAGTATGATCTGGAAAGAGAAAAGTATGAACATGAATATATAGTTTTGTTATTTAGCAACTGTTGCAATTAATTTTAGAATGCAAGTGTAAGATCTGCAGTTCTCCTCCGTAGATCATCGCTATAATTCGTAGCCATTAGTAAGTTATTAAAAGTAATAACAGTTACGATATTTAAATGAACGACTGAGACAATACGTACAGCCAGACAATTAATACAAAGGTAAATTATGCAAAATTTTGGGTATTATTTCTTCTAAGGTCTGAGGAACATGTGAAATGTATCAAAATGTCTTGGAAATATTGGTGCAAAACAATATGAAGTAATGCTGAATGATATATACTGGGCGCTCAACCCGTAAGTTAATTTATATATCTTTTAATAACACTAAAATATTATAATGTTTCATAATTTCTTGTTTTACTGGAAATATTATCAATACCAAATAAAATATCTTGTGTACATTTGGATTTTACGTAATACTACGATCCCAAAAACATCATTTGCTAGTTTTCATTTCATTGGTTACAAAAAATTTAAATTGTTTATTTTTTTAATTTAATGCTGCAAATACGCTGAAACTCCTAAAAATGTCAACAAGATTACCAAAGAATTACAAATATTACATTTTTTCTTTTATACCCCTACTTAGAACGTGACAAAGTGCACTCTGACAGTTTTCTCATAAAAAGTAAATGTTTTTAAACAGAATTTCATAAGTCCTTTGTTTGAATTTGAATGAGTGATTTTTGGCAATTCGAATGATACCAAATACTCGGTATTCCAATTAAAAGTTATTTCCCTCGTCTTTTATAAAAAAAACTGTCAAATAGTAGATGCTTCGTTGCGTCCTAATTGGCGCATAGAAGCAAAAAGAGTATAAGATTTGTTTTTTTTTATGTAATGTTGATAGAAACACTTGCTGTGTATTCACGGCACTGATAGAATTACGTAGAATCCAATTTCAATGTTGATCACATTTCCAATAATCCTTCAAATTTTATCAAAAAATATAAAATAAATGTAAGTGCTGGGACACTTGATATATAAAACACTGCTTTCTTTATATTTAGGTATTAAATGTTGCAAAATTCCGTTAAAACCATTTTGCTTTTGCATACAATTATTAATCCTACATTGACAAGGCACTTTGCTTAAACAATGTTACCATGATCAAATATACCTCTAGCTAAGGTTATCTGATTCGTTCATCCTTTGAAGTGAATCTCTGAATATATTTTTTTTGGAACAAAATTTAGAACAATAAAAAAATTAGAAATGATCTATGAAATTATGAACTTTCAATAATACGACTTTCGTCTTGCTTTTTGTTGGTACCGAACTTTTGTATTCATAAATGATGGGTGTAGATAAGTATTAACCGACTAGATTTATGAGCTGGATACAGAATAACTATGGGGTATTTGTCACGAGTATCATAGGTTTTATTAAAATCACTGTTATAGTCAAAGTGCTTACTGCGCTTCTTAGCACATATAGCACATTCGTATATAGAAATAAAGATGGAAGAGTCAAAATGTCATAGTTTTTAAGAACAGTTTGACAAGAATTGGTTTTTTCGCATAGAAAGCATTGTCTTCAATAGACGTTTTTGCATAACAGAACAGCGGTGAAATGCGGTAGGCTGGCCCCAGAATATAATGCCGGAACTCAAACGAGGTGCAATATTTGCATAATAAAACAGTAACAGCGCATCGATGCTGGCACATTCTCTAAGTTTAAGCATAGCGTACTTTAAAGAACATAGCTTAGAGCACAGCTCAGAAACATGTTGATCCCACGAGAGCAGGGAATCGACCTGGCAGCGTAAAAAAATGGAATTCGATACCATGGGCACTGTCACACTCTGGCGACGAAGAAGTGAAGCATCCACAATACGTCCAATTGTACTAAAATTTACAAAAGATGTTTTATTTGCATTAATAAGTAGGCGTTTGTGGCCGCACTACGAAGACATATCAGCATATATCAGCAAACGCACAACCAGCCAAATAAACAGCAGCATCATCAACACCAGAAACCACACCATAGTGAGTGGTGTCATCAGCAAAATGACAGAGAACTCTATGAGAGTGTCGCTAACGAACAATATATGAATAAAGGCGAGCGCAAAACGCAATTGATTTTTCTGAATCGATTTATGACATTGATTTATTTTATTTCCACCAAGTTGGAAGTTGTAGTCTAAATATCGGCTCAAATAAACATTTACTACATAAATATATTATCTCAAAGAAAAACGCTTAATTCCATTTATTGAAAATAAAAATACGCATTAGAACCGCGTACAGTGATCTTCCAATTCGTTACTCTGACACGTATTGTTCTTCTTATACACACTGAGAAAAATGGATTGTAGAAATTAGATAGTAAATCTCTTTATGTTAATTAGTAACATAATTATTGTCAAAACGACAATATGTGGGGTATTAAGAGTAAAATAACCAGATGTTACCATGCTTATAGTAAGAGGTAAAATCTGGATGTTACCAGGTATTCGAGGCATATTCAATTTCTAACATAAATGTTCGTAACGCTCTTCCCACCCCTTGCTCTATTCATTGTCGATCTTTACCGAAGAAATCGACCAATAAGCTGTATTGCCACTCACACGTGTTATGTGTACGTGTGATACAGGTGTACGTATTCGTGTCGGTGCATGTTTGTGTCTGCACAGAGAAAAATCCATGTTGTAATATTTACACTTCACTGTTTGACGGAAATTGTAGTAAGAATTCCTACTATTGTGCAAAATTTTAGAACAACGGCGTTGCATTTTCCTATATCACGGTTACAAAAAAAGCAATAAAATTGTTTAAAAATATTGTGTGACAATCTTCTACAAAATATAGTGAAATGTTTTACAATATTTTACAACAAGTGAATATAATAAATTGCATATAATGTAGTGAACACAGTTATAATAACAGGTGTAGCAAATTTACTGTGTTGTGTTTATTTAGATTAGGTTAGGTGCTTGCAACAGTCACCTTACTTTGATTATTGAAAACGGCATTAATAATGAGATGGAATGAAATGAATGCTGTATAGTTTTATATCTATATAGTAGGAATATCATAATACTCATAATTGGTTTAGCTACATAAATATGTGATACTACAGCTTTTGTCGTAAAGATGGCGCTACGCTTGTTTCATAATCTTTGAAATTCGTACTCAATGTAAATTGTGATCGGTAAATGTGGCTGCGTAATATCTATATGATGCTTATACATGGTTAACGTCGTGTAAAAAGTACTGTGGACAATCGCCCACAGACGAGAATTACGAGGCGCTTCAATACCGGTAGTACTCTACAGTACACGGGCCGGTCTGATTCCCGCAATCCTGCCCGATACGACGGCAATTCGCCCGGCTGTCACCGGCTAATCAAATTATATTAATTAATTATAATTAAAAATTATTAAACTATATTTATTATAGTTTTCATTGTTAACAGTTATTATCAAATATAGTCAGCGCTACTAGACATTTTTTTCACATTTACTAACATGTATGCTCAAATTAATAATACAAATATAGTACACTTTACCATACGAGTTAATAAAAAGTATTCACAGATATTTACTATACAGATATTGTCACCGGTAATATAAAATATGATTGTCCCTATAGGAGCTATAAAATATATTAAAGTATACTATATTTATGTTAAAGAGTACTATCTATTTCTCTCAGTGCACCATTTCGACTAAAATGGTTTTCACAGCAGCACATTTATTTTCATTTCTAAGGAGCATTTACACTGCGAGTGCCCGCGATCGAATTTGTACTCGAGTGTTAGGTATATATGAATGGCGAAATGAATTAAAATATCTTGGGATATTCTGCACTAAATAAATCTTCAAAAGTGAAGATCCACCCCGTAAGCAATTAACACTAGTGTGGACTTAACGAGTAAAACCTGATATATTTGTCATGTTCCGAGCGCCAACACGGGCACATGTAGTGTAAATGCGCCTTTACAAACTCAAACAATATCTCACCGAGCGAAAAAAAAAAAAAAATGCAATTTTTCCCGACGTCATAAAACCGCAATAAGTTCCTCTTCACGCTAAGAACGGCGCCCTTTCCGCGACGAATAATAGTTCGTGTGAACTTTGCGTTCGCTCTCAAAAGAAGGGGGCAATATTTTTTTCCTCAAAAGACGAGATTCCATAAAGCGCCGCCATGCACTAGCTTTACTAATTCAATTCAATTGCCGCTCGCAAAATTTCCCCGTCTAAATCTCTGATTTATTCAGAGACGCAATCGAGCGCCGGCGGGTTTTATATTCGCAGCGTCGCGGCGCTCAACATTCGATGTTGGGTAGCTCTTTACGGATGCGCCTTTCTTCCGGCTGATTCGTAGCTTCTTGAATGGCGGATTCGAACTTCTTTTGGTGATGATGCGATATTTTATCGGTATTTCAGGGCCTAATGGTAACTGAGAAAGTTTTCTGTCAGGGGTTTACTTATGTATTTTTTTTTTTTTGTAGGGAAGATGTGTGAAATCCAATATACACGAAAATACTCCCTCAGATAGTGGTTCCTTACAATATATCTGAATTTATTTATATACCCGACCCAATATACTTGAATAATGGTTTATATCTAGTGTAATAAAGATTAAAATATCCTGTTGAGATACAATTTATCATATACCCGTAATTGGTGTATGAAAAACTGTATTTTAATGCTTATACTAACTATATTCTATCGTCTACAATAGGGCACAGAATGAAGCTTTATAAGAAGTAGTTGCATGTTTTATATTTGTTTATTAGCTGTCTATTCTACTTAGACATTTGTTTTCTATTGTCGTTTAGCAAAATTCATTTCTTTAACTAGTAGTTTATGAACTTATAATTTTGAATGACTAGGTATAGGTGCAATGTTTGAGCAAAATTGTAACTTACAATTAGTATGTTTTCTTTTGACAAGATTTATCTTTAATAACTTGTGTGTTTCTTCATTTGTCTGTCATTGATATACCTTTAGAAATTGTTTGTTTCTGGTATAGTATATAGTAGGAAAATGTTATACGTTTATAGATAATCATTCCTCTAATTGTTTGAATAAAAAGTTAGTAGTAATTTGCTTATCGGTATTTCACAAAATGCTTTTTGCAGTCTACGAACACGAGCAACACGCAATAAGTACTTAAAATAAAACTAATGCCACATGCCCTATCGAAATTACACAAATTTTTGAGATCTTTAAGTATGCTGTAAAAAACTGTGAGGAATTGAGGCAATTGTCGTCATTTACGGCGCTCCAACTCTTTCTTCTGAAACTGACTTGTTCCGCTGTAAATGCTAAACAGCTACCGCACTCTAATGTATATAACTATTTTCCGCCTCCGACCAGAAACACTGATTTTGCATTACTTTAGATCACTAAAGGTTGGCAATGCTATATTCGAATCACTGACAATGCTGTGGTTAACTGTAGATTTGATGACAGATGACAGAATTCTTGTTACACAATCTCTTAATTAATTCAAATTGTTTTCAATTGAATTTTTTAAAGATTTCACAGGTAATACATTATTAATAACTTATTGCAAAACTTCAGTAATATCAGCTGGGATCTCTATTGCCTTTATTATTGATGAATATGTATCAAAGCATTCAAAACTACCAAGAAAATTACGTAAAATACTAAGGTATTTTAACCCTTATGTCAAGTTCAAAATACGTAATATGTATTGCCAACCTGTCGTGTTAATACCCTAGCGTCAATTTTTTCATTATTTTCAACAAAATAACAACAAAAAACCATTCAAGAATTCGGCATAGGATGGCGGGCCGAAACACCAATGTTGAGAATAGTTTCTTTTAATTCTTTATTGTCAATAATATTTCAACACATATTGTGTTTTCATCACGACAGACTACAAAGGAAGACCATATAAGGGGTATAAAAACATACAATTTCCAAACTTACATTCAGAAATGTTAAAATCTTTACGGCTAGGATAGGCACTAGTTATTCTTTTGCATCCATTTAATCCTATAGTGGGATAAAGCAGAAACCTTTATAGGGTTCAAGCTTTCCGGTTAAGTTTATACGTTTTGGACATATGTAAATGTTTAATGTAAACGATTTACATGTTGATTAGATTACCTACAATAATTTGATAAATTTTTCTAATCCAAACAAACATATTTTGTCCACCTAAAAAGTAACGTCATATCTGTCTATTGAGATGTTCTAAAGGTAGGTCGTTCTTTATTTGGATGCCGCTGATATCTTCAAAGAACAACTGTGATTCTGATTTGTAAACATATATTTCCGAGAATTACACATCAAATTGAATTAATTCACGGAGTGTCCAATAATACTCACACATTTATAGCATGTTTATTAATACCTAATATACGAGTACAACTTGAAACAGCTGGCGAAGATCTGAAAATAGCACCTAGTCAATGAAATTGAAAGGTTACGAGTCACGTTTTTGAAAATATATGTCTATTTTAAATATGAAGCGTATCAACTACGTTTTAAATGATTTTAGCGGTCTTTTAAATTTAGAAGTGGTATGCGTCACATAACATAGACAGAGCCCTTTCGATATCACGGTCCTGTGGCGCAACGGATAACGCGTCTGACTACGGATCAGAAGATTCCAGGTTCGAATCCTGGCAGGATCGACTTTTTTTTTATTTCTTATATGTTGATTTAGAATTGTTGTTAGTTTCTGTATATTAATATCAGTGAGTATCTTTGTAGCAGTGTTATAAAAGAGTCACTTTTTTTAATAGAACAGTGAAAAGTGTGAATTATATTTTAGTAGGAAATAACTATACATACCCTACTACTATAGTCTACAGTCATTAGTTTCTCTCACAATCAGTAAAAATAAAATTTTAACCTTCTTTTAATAATAAATCAAACATTGTCTGTATTTCAGTACTTATATCGTATCTTCCAAATATCTCAGAAAAATAATTACTAATAAACTCTTGTAATATAGTCGCAATGTCAAGATTAATGAACTAATTTATTGACAGAATTGCATACTAATCGCCATTCTCTATTTATCATGTAGCATGGTACAAAGGTATACTTGGATGATCGCCGTATAAATAACCTACATATCGTCAAAGTTTAACTTTGTGCCATCATACATATGCGATATTTGCACCGATATTGAACACTCCATGCTATAATTAATATTCTGGGAGGACATTGACTGGTAAGTCAGCAGTACAGTGTCATTATTTTCTAGGAATTATTATACTGCATTACTATTTGCATTTGTGGAAGGAAAGAATATTAATGTTTTTAAGCTCTTGATTTTGTCGCATGATAAAAATCGGCACTTATACTTTGTTGTCAAAGAAAATGGGGAAAAATATGCTAATGAGTACTTTTTTTTTCAAGAATATTGGTAGATTTCGTTTCTAATATAAGAAACTACCAAATTTTTTTGAGACCTAGTGAGGGCATATCTTTTTTCATAGATATGCCAGTAATAAATATTAAACCATTATTTATACCAGAAAAAGTGCTTAAGAATGTAGTACATATTTATTTTGGATATACCTATCTATGCATGTAAAAAAATATTGCACCTTGCTGAGGCACACTAAATTAAACTGTGGCAATATTCTCCAAGTTCGATGCAGGGACACCGCTACCATTAGCGATGACAATGGCAACCCTAACCTAATATAGCAAGTAGTAATAATTTATTGTTTTTTGCTTTTCCAGCAGACATTTTTTGTTTAATATACGGAAAGTTGATCGAGGTGTGCCTCAAGGCTTAGTCTTGAACACCATCTTTTGCTTAATTTTTAAAAATGACCTTTCGTGGTTTCTATCTAAAATCTATAAATTACTTTAGTAGATATATCCGCCCTGTTTCAGGAAACTAACTATTTATACACTCGGCATAATCTTGGGATTAATGTTAACAAAATGAGCTGTATTTTGTTTAGTATCTACTGATACCAAATACTGCAGCAGTAATTTTATACTAAATGTTAATCCTATCAAACTATGTAAATAATAACTCCAACAGATTAATGGAAATTAGAGGCTTTTTATTATATCCAAATTAGGTTTAGAATCTACAACTACGGAAGAAGGTCTGAAGTGGAACCACCATATTGACAATCTTTGTTGCGAATTGTCTAATCCGTGCCATGCATGCTGTGTACAATTTGAAAAAGGGCTGTACTACTCCTGTTTTCAAAACTTATTATTGCTTACATTTTTGCTTAAAAATGATTTATGGTACACTGGGAATCACGTTATGGCGCTACTCATGTAATGTATATATTTATATTGATAGATCTACCAATGTAAAGATATATAGGGTGCTCCATTTAAAATAATAAAGTAGCATAAGTATTGGACAACGTTGAATGTCCAATTCAATCAGCCAAAGGATTTATACGGTTTATGTTTCACTTCTCTGAATTACTAAGTCATTATCGAGATACTAAACTTTTCTTACTACATTGTATTTAAAAAAAAAAAAACAAAAAAATTAAATAAGGTAAATGCACCAGTTGGTATTTTTCTCCTATAAATTTGTAACGGTTGCTGGTGCCACTATGACGAATATGGGACATTTACTTTTCTTCCAGATGTCTCGAAGTCGGTATCAAGACAGTGATATGGCAAATGCTAAACTAGCTGTAAAACATGGAATGTCTATTAGTTTGGCTGCAAAAACCTACAAAGTACCTCGTATGACGCTCAATGACAAATGTAAACGCAAAACCCCGATTAACTCTACAAAAGGCCCACCACCCATATTGAATACCCTTGAAGAAAAGAACATAGTACAGTGGATTTTGCATTTAGGAGAAACCTGTTTTCCTTTAATAAAGGAACAGATACTGGACAGTGTTCAAGTGCTTATAAAACGCTTAGGAAAGGAATCCCCTTTTGCCGATGGAAGACCAGGAAGGAAATGGTACAAAGCATTTCTACGATGGCATCCATTATTGTCTCAAAGAACAACACAAAACTTAACAAGAATGAGAGCTGGTGTAACTGAATCCAACATAAGGAATTGGTTTGAGGAAATTAAACAGTATTTCATAGAATATTGACATCGTAGAAAATCGCGTTGAAAACGCAACTACTAGAGTATTTAATTCCGATGAGACTGCTTTCTTTCTGTGTCCCAGCAGTAATAAAGTTATTGTACGACGAGGTCAGAAGAATTTTCACAACATAGTAAATTGTAGCGAGAAAGAGTAGAAAAAGGAAGTGCATACATGGCGAATGGAGAATTCAGGATCACGTTTGGGACGTGACGACTTTTGCTCGCTACTTAATAAAGTTCTCCAAGGTATCAAAGATTCGGTATTAAAAAATGGATTTAAAGCATGCGGCTTATTTCCTTTAAGCCCTGAAGAAATTACCTATTTCAAAACTAAAACCGACGAACCAAAACAACACAAAAATTCTACAAGAAAAAGATGTTACCGATCATTTACATTTTTTTGAAAGTTTAATTCCACCACAGAAATTAGAGCTAAATCTTAATATTTTTTTAATGTATTTACATGTGTTTTGTCAATATATTATTAATCTTTGGCGTAATACATATTTGTCTTTCCTTCCTCGTAAAAATAGGTACACTGACGAATAATAGAACGGTTTTCGACGAATACTGGTACACAGCGACATTTCGACTGACG
The DNA here is from genome assembly GCA_949128085.1 of Cetonia aurata. Classification (NCBI taxonomy): domain Eukaryota; kingdom Metazoa; phylum Arthropoda; class Insecta; order Coleoptera; family Scarabaeidae; genus Cetonia; species Cetonia aurata. The sequence goes on along the minus strand of OX421883.1, from coordinate 49,900,412 downwards.
AATTTTGGTACATTGGCACTATATATTCATTTTAACAAAAACTAAGTTACAAGCCAAAATTATATAATTAATTTGAATCTGTATAAGTCTACAATAGTATAAAAATCATTACACTGCCAATACAACTAATTAATTAATAATAATTAATTTCTATGGTGGCATACATGCCAAAATTGCGCTTAAGATGACGGGTATTGGTACATTTACCTTATCTCACAAATTATAAAAAAAATAGGCATAGGGTACCTTAAATAAAATCCATCTAGTTCTGCGTGTACAATTCAAAGATGCCAGAAAACATAGGGTATTTCCATTAAGAACAAAAAATAACTTATAGATACATTGCTAAGTTTTGGAACATTCTGTATATTGCATATTATTTTTAAATTGTAGATATAATCCACCTACATATATTCTAATACATCTCTTTCCAAAAATTATTGTTACCTATTCACTACCAGAGACCACAGCGTTCTCACTGTTACACTCTGTATACGCATAAATAAAATTTTTTTTTAATTTTTAGCGGTTTTGGTTTAGTATTTAAGCCTTCAAAAAGCTTTTGGTCTTGACGAGCTTGAAGCTATAAGTATGTATGGGCATCGATTTGAGATATAGAGACAATAAATATTTTCCTTAAAAGTGCAACCAACCTAATATAACATGTTAACCGATTAGATATGTAAATAAATTATAATGAATAACCTTATGCTCATATTAGAGATGAGTTTTCGTGCATTTTTTATGGGAGTAAATGAAGATTGCTACAATACTTTACTACTTTGTATTTCTACTCTCATCATTCGTAGCAGATTTTAATCTGTAATATACTGAATGATTTATATTCTTTTTTCTTTTGAAAGAACGAAAACATAACTGCATTAATATGTAAGAGATGCTCGAGTTGGAAAATATGAAACTCAGAATCTTTATGTTCACAAATTATTCAACTAATTGTTCACATGTGATTTAGTGTTTTTATTTTTCAAAATCAATTAATTGACGAATTAAACTGTTTTACGTTTGATCAGCATTGGTTAATTCTGGAGAGAGTTGTAGAGTTTTAGTTATTTTATTGAACTCCAAAGAAAGAAATTTACTTTCTAAAAGATATCTAATTAATGCTCAGAAAAAGCATTTTAGTAAAAATGCCCTTACACAACAATAGACTAACAATGACTAACAAATATAATAATGTATAACTTTCCCAACTGTCTCCATTTACGTGTTATCTCGTGCAATGTCTAAACGAACATTGCTCTTGGGACGTAAGTTAATAGGGGCGGAAATCGATAGAGATCGGATTTTCAGTTTTACTGGCCTTATATACGTAATACGCCTGCCTCGTTTCTTGCAGCCTGCAGCTGTTTATATTCGAATGGAAACAAACGACAGCCTAGAGAAATAAACGGATAGGCCCGAACAAACATTACCAGTAGACAAGTAAATAAAGTTAAACGACACATTGGACACCGTATGAAATCCTATGCGGCGAAAGTAAATGCATACGATGGACATTGATCAAAATAGTTCATCACCTTATCGTTTATTTTCTCTTCAGGCGGTAATCTGATGTTTACTTTTCTCCAGGGAATACTACGGCATCTGACGGGATAATGCGTTTCGCCGTTTGATTTGTTAAAATATGAGATTTTGTTATGACAATGTAAAATCCACGGAGTATTTTTCTCACAGTAATTATTGAAGTAATTTTTAAGTAAAAATTTTATACTTTATTTCATGTTTGAATCGGTGAGGTCAGTAAATTAAACGAATTTCAAAATTAAGTTTGTACATAAAATAATCTTTACTCTTAAGTACATAAACATATATCGACTAATTCCATCTTTTAAACTCTAAAAACATGATTTTTTTTTAAACTTAAGTTGGATCATGTTCTTTTGACAAGTATAGCTCCTTACAAACGTTTCTTTTGAATAAATTAAATGTTTGGTCGTACGAACAGCAATACAGAAAGCGAGCCCATTCATTTTTGACGTCCAGAATCACTTTTCTCTTTATGTCGTTAATTCTCCAATGCTTTGATTTGTAATATTTTACTGTAATTTTACTCAAACTTAAAAGGTTCAAAATAAACGTTTGTGTTTGCACATAATCACACCCTATGCATGAGAACGAATAACATATACTTCCAAAAAAGCAGACTGTATGAAATCATCTGCCTTTGTCCAGCTCAAAGAATCAGATAGGTACATAATCTTTGGGGAAGTCAATTTTTCTGAAAGATCTGAAAATTTTGCTAAACATTTCTCCATTGTCAAAATCAGGGTTTTATTTGTTTGTCAATACATTAATTTGCGAATATATGATATCGATGTTGTAAATGATCTGTAACTTTTAATTTTTGTGTCAATTGCATTGTGTTTATTGACAGATAGGTGCAGATCTTTCTTTAAAAGTTAACGACGTCGAATTGATGTGCTTGGATTATTGTGTATAGTTTCTTCAACTATATCGATATTTGCATTTGATCGTTAACTTCGGCGAAGCGTTACTCCATCATAAACCGAATTAGTTTCTCAAAATTTCTATTTAAGTTACAAAGTGCACAAATTCTTCTTATAGCAATTGCAAATGACTGACAATTTTCATAACAAAAAGTTTTATTTTTCACATAATAAAAATGGAACGCGATTGAAATCCTACAGAACGCCTTTGAGACGCCTCTTATCGCAAAGAATTATAAAAAAGAAGTGCATCAGGCGATTAAAGCTATATCCAAAGATAAAATGGTTGAATTGGTTCTTTTTTGAGGCGTTTGAAAAGAGGTGAAAGATTGATACATAATTTTAAATTTGCTTCAAAAAAATTCATATCCATACACTCACAAGCCTTGGTTAACACCCTTTTAACAATATAACCGTCAACGGAAATCAAAGGTGTCAGCAATTCAAAGCATCCTGTTCATCGCTATACCATTTCATTGCAGCGCCTCGGCGTATCTTTATAGTATATAGGAGGGCAAGAGCTCGTACTTCTTAATTGCAATGTGTGTTTATTGTAACCCGAACATCATGTACGACCAAATTGATGCTTAATTAGATAAGACTGAGCACCCATATAGGTTTAACAGACTGCGCCGCAGATGTTTTTGGAACTCATTATACCCGATCTGACAGCGGGGTTATTTCGACGTGATGTGTAATATTAACGGACAGCAATATATCGGATTTCTATTATGTACGAAGGCAAAGTCTCAGTTATTAGGGTCGCCTGTCCGAAATATTCTTTGCGTGCCTGCTGTATACCTCTTTGTCGTCACAGAATACGCTCTGGTACACAGGGACGGAATCGATGATTTCTTATCCAAAATTTAATTATGAATTGAAACGTTGAGATTGTATGAGGAAGGTAATACAGTTTGATGCAAAATTTAATAAGGTTTCAGAATATTGAGAAAAAATTGGGCATTATATTTTAAAAAATCGGGTTTTTATTAAGAACATTTTGTAATTTCCTCTAAAATGTATCAAAAACCTTCATAACTTAAAAATTATTGCAGATATGTATGGGAAACGTTAATACATTTTGATGCAAAATTTAATAAGATTTCAAAATATTGAAAAAAAAATGGGGCATTGTATTTGAAAAAATCGAGTTTTGTTGGTCTGCAGTTGCACTAAAGGACAATTAAATTTTGGACACCCTGTAGATAATGCAACAAATCTAAAAACTTCGACAGAAACGGCGGGGTTTCTTCCATCGATAGTCTTAATTTTAGCGTTCTCGATTAATATTTCGCGACAGTACATAATGTTAAACATCGTAATGTAAATCCAAAAATTTTCAAAAAGTCGAAAAATCTCCAGAACGGCTGCACTTAGGTATAGGGAATACTAGTAAAAGTTCCTCTAGAATAACGTTTAGATTTCAAAAGTGCAAAGAAAACTATACCATTCCATTTGAAATAAGAAAGTTGATGTCAATTTCCGGTGTTTCCGGAAGTGCCTTGAAAATATTTTCAGGGCATAGATTTTATTACACTATGTACGTATGCAACTTTACAGAAATTAATTATTACTAGGAGGCCCAATCTTTCTAATGGACGGTCTCGATCAATCACCCTGTATATATATATAATATGTAGATATAACAGATATAGCAAGCACACATATGTTATTATTAGGATATAGAAATAATATATTTAACTTGTGCTTCTACGACATGCATTTCTGCAGTATTCCGATGTCCTCGTAGCTGTTAATTTAATTAACAGCTATTAATTATTTTACTAATGGCACAGCATTCGCCGAATTTACAGTTCAGATCGATAACTTTCATTGTGCCGCGACTGTACAAAATGTCTATAGTTATCACTACCGCCATCGGTATTTCTTCGGTGGAATACATCCTTAACCTCACACTTATGTATCACACAGGAACATTTTTGTGAAGTATAATCTTCATAAATCCCAGCAGAAAAAAAAAACAGTAGCTATAAGAAGTATCAAATATATAACGACCATTAATTGAGCATGAAGTCTGTCGTTTGGATTTCAAAGATAACAGCATACTAATAAAAAATAAATAATATGAAATACCAGGATAGTGTATTCAAGTTTTGTGGTTAAACACCTTAATTTTGTTTTTAATTGTTAGAGTAATATTATTATATTGAATATAAGATATGAAGTTTGTAATTTAAATGGAATTTATATCGGATGTAAGTATAAATTGCTAATTGTAGGTAGATATGTAGTTTAGCCAATGTTGTTTTCTTAGTGGAAGTAGAAAGTACAAAGCTAGAGCAAAACACAACGAGACCAACACAAAATTCGCAAGCCTATCCTATTGTTTCCTCGTTCATTATCTCTTAATCCGGGCCATTCTACGGCGTGTTTAGTTCCTACTCGTCCGGTTATATACCTACCGTAAACCTTTTGTGGGAAGGACGAAGGTGTAAGGAGAAATCCCGAAATTAATTATGGTCGGACAGATGATACTATCACAATAAGCGGTGAAACTCGCAGGCAACGTTCGGTAAAGTTAGTCCTAATTAAAACCTCACAAGCGAGACGCGTTGTCGGAATTTGTATTGAGTAGGAGCGGGATGGTAAATTACCGTGGCTCGGTATGCCCGCAAACGCACCGTCAAAGTTTCGTTTATTGCGACGATTTATACGCGTGCAGTTTATCTTTCATAAAAAAGGAATTTCGGAATTGACGCAGTATTATCAGGGGGTTTATTAAGTCGTAAATTTGATTTGCTGACCTTTGTGAACCCAAAATTGTACGTATACTTACATATAAATATATGTGAATGGATATTTCCACATCGTATAAAAATCAAAATTTGTACTATTCGTTTATCTAAACTGTTTATTTCAGTTTTTACATCAAACACTTTTATTAAAGTATGGCTATCAGAGTTTGCAGGTCTCAATAGATATGCTACGTCCTTTCATCAATTAGAACTCATCAACAATGCAGAGAATTCCCGATGTCGTTTTAGGAATTTCACGAGTAGTAATTAATCAAGTAGCAATGCGGTGAGTTTGACTGCAACTTGGTGTTTACTGTTGAATTTAAACTACACGAAATGTAATATGTACAGGCATGTACTACGTAATGTGTACTAGAACTTGGGGAACAGTGTGTGGTGATTACTAAACCAGATTTTTTGGAGTCGATTTGTAAATTGGGAAATCTAATTACTTGATGAGAAAATAGTTAAGGGCGGCTATAAAAATACTTTTATAAGAGAAACCTTACTTTTAGCTATAACAAATTTTGTATTTCATTTTCACCTAATATATGAATCATTTCGGAATAAGAATTTGAAATATTTATTATTCACCAACATTAGTCCTAGTTGACCGATAGTATTAATAAAAACTTCGAATGTTGAAATCGTATCGTATCAGTCGCTTATGTAGAATATTATAACAAATACAGCAAAACTTTTCGGGGTAGAGTAAATTAGATCTACAGTTACAAACGTTCAGTTGCATACTGAACTAATTTGTCAACATTTAAAGGATTTTACGTAAGAAAATTGAAAACTTGTTAAGAAAATTTTATGTAAGTAATAGCTTATTACATATTATATTTACAATTACAGGTATTTTTAAATATTGGCAAGAGTATTTATATGTAATTTATAATATTAATATTAAAACAAAATAATATATTCTGTTATCTTATTTTGTTCATTCACATGAATGTTCGTAGGCGTAATGTTCTTTTACAGATCGTTCCAGTCCAGTTTACAGTACAGAACATATGACACACATACGTATGCATTATTTGCAATGCCAATTGGAAGCTAAATGATCTACAGTAAGTTATAATGTATTATTAAGAATATTGCCAGATAATGGCTCCATCAGGAATAATATTTACCACGTCTAAAACACAATTCACCGCCAATGATATTAGAATTTATTGCAAATAATCGGTGATTAATCTTCTCGGCCTGTTTTGCAAATAATTATTGCAACGATTGTGTTTACATAAAAAAATTCTGGAAATTTGTTTATAATTTGCTTCTTATTTAATTTAAAGTTGGTATCTGAATAGCAATACATAAACATACAACATAAAAAATAATATTGTTTATTGATTATAAAAACAAATATTGGTATACCATAGATACCAGATATTTATTTTCTCAATAGACATATTAAAGTAAATTTTAGATTATATAGTTGACATGCTTAGGTGTAGGTGATGTGTAGATGCTTTATTCCAAAATATTTACGAAAATTACTTTCCCTTTAGTGAGGATGTAACTTAAGAAGAAAATGCTCGAAGAATTTTTAGTAAGAGTAAAGAATGGTCCCAGGTCGACAGAAACAAAAAGCTGGTGTGGGAAATGTTAGGAAAAACATATTAGAAATTAGAAGATCTGATCTTTTAGTATCGAATCAAAAATATGTGACATATACAGCGTTACTATAAAAGAAATAGACAGCTTTGAAGAACTGTAGAAGTTTCGATAGTACAATTGGTAGTACTGCGCAAGCATAATACCTACGATGACTGCAAACTCTACTGAGAAAGCATATTGCGTGCTTGAATTTGTCAAAACGAACTCCGTAACTGTTGTCCAACGACATTTTCGAACACGGTTTGGAAAACCACCACCTACTACACAGTCGATCTACGATTCGTACAATAAATTCGAAACGACGGGGTGTTTATGTAAAGGCAAAAGTCCGTGAGGACTTCGTGTGTCAGAAGAAACAATGGAACGAACGTGTTCGTGTTGTTTACCAACGAAGTCCACAAAAGTCAACAACACGTGCAAGTTTGGAACTACAAATTCCGCAACCAACTGTGTGGAAAATTTTACGTAAACGACTAAAACTGACTGATTTTTAGAAAAGTTGTACGGCTACTATAATGGCCTTTTTTTGTGTGGGAATGATTTGGTTTTATCATGTGGTTACTTAATTCACGCTACTTTGTTAAAAATAACCCATTTTCATGATTAATTCATCTGAATTGCATCGACATTTGCATTTTCCATTTTGAAACTATAATATGTATTAATTAATGTTTATATAGCAAATGTATCAGATCAAACATCCGTCGCACCGTGTAGCTAAAACATTTACCCTATTTAACTCAAATATTGGATGCATCGTGCAGCACCTGCTTAATACTATCCTTCCTTAGTGCAGTCTCTCTTGCAGTTCCTATTATTGTTTGATATATGCACAATGAGGGCACCTTTATTCGATCTTGCAGGTGGATCACGTTTAATAATTATTGCATAAATAATTTCCTTGCTTTCACGGCAGTAATATTTCGTATTGTTTCTTTTTGTCGCTTCTCCCTGTGTGCCGAGTCACTAGCAGAACTCCTTATTTTGCGCCGCCAAAATTTCCTTAGGATGCGCAGATTTTATACCAAGCGTTTTCATGACTCGTGTCAATATCAAATACGTAGTCAATGTGATAGCAACCATAAAAAAGTACGTTCATATGCCCGTAAACCATTTATACGTATAGGGTTTTGAAATTAACTCACTGAAGCTCCAAATGTACCGATTTGTTTCCTACGGAAAAAAATCAACGACACGGCTAAGAACATAAAATAGATATGCAGAGAGCGCATTACTAACAAATATACAATTCTTAGTAGATATCAAAAAGAAAATACAATACTTTCTGCTGTCTCTAAATTTCTTCATTTATATGCAAGATGGTAATAAGATTCCCGGTTGTATCAGATGTGAACATCGGTAATAACATTGATTTACGACATACTAAATACATTTCCACGCATATTTAGTTCTAAGAACAGCGCCCATTATGGTCCTACTAACATGGTGAATAAATAATTGCTGATTATACAGGTTTTGGCAGTGATTGAAGCGATTTATTTTTTTATACACCGTAAAATTCCTGTGTGCTCTTACACGGGCAACTTTTGTAACAATTAATTATCCAGCGAGAGTTGCTAAATGTATAGTAGAACGATAAATGGAGCAATATAGAGCAACGTCATTCAAATTTCCGAATATTTTCCTTAAACATCGCTAGATACCACTATCGGTATCGCCGACTAGTAGTTACCACTGATTTTGAAAATTTGTGGCAGATATTTACGTCCCACTTTATGCGGCTTGCGAACTGCTTATGGTAGTCACACACATAAAAATTTTACGGAGTTAAGTTAAACGGAGTTGTAGCTTTTCCAAAGGCAGTTAAGCTATCACTAAAAATTTATCAAAATAGCATTAAAAAGAAGTATTTTGCACTTTTCGGAAATGTTTCTAACTACACCCCTTGAAGTTGGAAATTTCAAACTCCAAAAAAAGCAGAACTGATAGACTGTACCGACTTTTTTGAAATTATTGGAATCACTTGAGGCAATTCTGACAAAATTTTTGGACAAAGTTTCATCGTAACTTAGTTCGTTAAGAATGTTGAAGACTGATGTCGTCTATATAAATAAAATCGTCATCACAGTTTAATGTCATCAGGATATGCAGGAACAGGACAGGGGAAGGAAAGTAATAGGTCATTGATTAATAGGTTGAGGAACTCCAGAGCTGGGAGAAAACTCGTAGGAAGGAAATCCGTCCAAAGTTCTCTTTTTAAATAGAACACTCCGTATATGAAATCGAAATTGGGAAATAAATACCACTCTCCACCAGCCCACTGTGTCGGGCATGCTACCAAGAAGACGAGACGCCGCAACACATTTTATGTGATTGCCCAGCGCTTGTCCAACTTAGAGGTTCCATACTGGGGGAGTACTGGCCCAGTATGGCCGATTTTGGTGGCGCCTTGCCTGCTGTTCTGCTTGAGCTCACGCTCAGTTTGGGCTGGCTCGAGTAGGCTGTGGGCGAGCGATGCCACCTAGGGGAGGTAGCACAATGGGCTCGATAAGAGTGGCCGAAGTGCATGTGTTCACCACCTTCCCCGACCTAAAATCCAGAATCCAGACCACTCTCTGTAGAAGAAAATACACCTGCTGAAGTACTTCGCGTATGACCTAACAATTTCTTATTGGTTATTTGGAGGGCTAGACACCAATTATTTAGAAAAGTAGTCCATCAATGCGCGAAACACAAATTTTCATACCAAACGTTTCAATCGGGTATCCAAATGATTGATGACACTGGTGTAGATATTCAAAAGATAACAAAGGATCTTTTTTCTCCTCGGTGTAATAATAAAGTCTGATATTTGCAAGTTGTATAAGTGGATAATCAGTAGATAAAATACGTGTATCACCATATATAAACAAGATATTTTTTACAACCTTGTGGTAATTAGCACGTGGAAATTTGAATACCTGCGTACTTAAAATTTATCGAAATAAAAGCTGAGTAAATTTTGATACCTAGGTATGTCAACACGTTCGGTTAAAAACCAAGTATCGTAAAATGTAAATACAGTTAGTAGCTCTTATTCTTTTAGGCAACGAAATATACTTAGCTATTCATTATCCTAGGAAGAAGTTAAAATGGTTTTAGGGGTACTTTTAGTGCATCATCTTTGGATGATGGACGAAGAGAGGCTGAAATGAAGAGATTAAAATAAATCTAGTCTTAGTGTTTACGATTATATGCGGAGACAGACGCGCTTAGGTATCTCTGTCCATAATATATTTGCGCATATACATGCACATATCACGTTGCAAAAGAACGAACCGGACAGTTATAACCGCACAGTAGAAGGAACTAAGGTACTTTACGAGAAACGCATTCGCTATAAATTTTTACTTGCATGCGTTCCTCTTTTTGTGTGTGCGGGAATAATTATTATTTTGCAAACATAGATGTTCAGACTCAGATACACTTATTCGTATTTTGCCCCCGAATAAATATATATAAACTTCGCAGAAAGGTATAGGTACATAGCCCATTGCGAGTTTGTTATTATTCTCCTTATGTTAGCTTGTAATGGAAAACCGTTCACAATTTGCAAGTGATGCGTATACAAAAATATAAGACATATAATGAACAAGGAGGAAGTAACACATCCGACTGAAACTATGATTGGGCGGAAGCTAAGTTTGTTTGAACGCGTAGCATATAGAAGGCATTATTTAGTAAATAAAACGCATAGGAAACAATGTCGGTTAAAATTACTGCGGACATTTATATCGTACAGCAAAAAAAAAGACGACATGAAAGAAACCAAAGGAAGGAAGAACTGGAAATACTAAGATGCTTTGTAAATCATACACGATAATATAATCAATACATCATCGATACCTTCCGCTGGATGACTGAATAGAAGCCGTAATGATAACAGAAAAGGTTTGAAGTTGTTTGTCCAGAATTAAACTAAAACCACAGTTCATCAACAATAAATAAGGATGTTAATGCTTGTATTATATATAGGTTTCATTGCGAGATTCTGAAGAACTATAGGCATTTATACACAGAGCTCTCGTAAAGTTGGTAAACAAATACGATAATAGGGGAGATACTTTTACTGTTTTGTTTTATTTATGTTTTCTTTTTGAAACATAGTTTTTTTTTATTTTCTGTTTTATGTTTAAAGTAGTAGGTAGGTACTTCATAATGAATTATCCTTAATATATACATTTTCGAAGCAGCTGTGATGAGCTGTGAAATTCCTTGTCTAAACAATAAAACAATTTGGCCACGCAATCACATATTTTGGCATTTTTTATTGAATTATGGTACACAGTTACACCAACATGCAATCTTTAAAATGAATTTTTACAAACAGCGTTACTATTCCGATAGCAATGGCAACTAACGAGTTTCGATAACGTTGTTACATATTTTTTTCCTACTAGAATAGCTTTAGGTGTTTACCTTTAAAATTTACATTGAACGTAACGAAATTTGAAAATTTCACAGTTTTAGTTTAACGGCCGTATATTTCCACAGGCTGGTAAATACCTAACATCTACATTGCATTACAAATCATATGAAGGCTTAAAATTGAAAACTATACAGGTACTATCTGTTCCACAATACTATTCTTTAATATCTAACTCTCCAAATCTTCTTTCTAATTTCTTCGTTTTAATTTAAGATATATTCGTACCTAATGACAAAAATTTTTTCACGAATCCACCCCAGAACATGGATATTACACTTCACCACATCATATAGTTAAAGGGATACTCGATTCATATCGGTACTGAATGTAATCTTAATACCACCAGTTTTATGAACCCAATTGCAATTCGATGCGCTTCGTTATCGTAAAATTTTGACCTAATGTCCCTTACAGACGTCTTAAATCTACAATTTATTATACAATCCGTGTTGATTGAAATTCTGACTCTCTCACAAGTTCCGTAATTCGTAAGTGTTCCAGTAGATGTGACTGTAATTTTTATACGGTATAGTAATTGAGTGCGTGATCTAAATTTAAAATGCAACATGTAAAATATGTTACGTACTGAAAATCTTTTTCATTTCTAAATGGTGCCTTAGATATACATACATACAGATATGTATACTTACAAATGTGCTCTAGTAAACGCTAGATTTATACTAAAAAAATTGTTAGCATTTTATATCAATTGAAGACATAAAAATAGTTTTATAGAAATGTTGACATTTCTTTTAGTACTTATTTCCTTTTGCAAAGCTTATTCTTGATGGTTTATACAACTATTAGTAGAGATATTAATAATAAATTATTTTTCATATTATCGTAGTTTTATGAAAAATGCTCAAACACATCAATTTTTAGTTTTAAAGATACGTCTTCGGAATGAAATTTGAAATATACAGGCTGATTCATGTAAATGCAGCACAAAGTAGATGATCCTATTTAAATTGAATATTTTGTATATACTTTTTATATTCGAAATCTCCTTAAAGGCGCATTCTTGCGAGTCAAGTTTAGTTGACCGATTTTAATTGATCAACAAAAGTTGAATAGTACTCGAATAAAGTTAAGTTCACACATATCAATAGAAATAATAATAATCAATATTCCTTATATCTGTTTGTATTTTTTTTGTTTGAGATCATGAATGTTGTCTGGCTTTCTCGCATACACTTTATTTTTGAGATTCCCCGATAAAAAAATCCAAAGGTTAAAGATCTGGTGATCTAATTGGCCACTTAATTGCACCTCTTCGAACTATCCATTTATTAGGAAAGGTCTCATTTAAATTTCTTACAAATACAGCAAAATGGGGTGTTGCCCCATATTGCTGAAACCAAACATCTTCACTTGGTAAGGTCGGATCTGTCACTTTGGGATATAAATTTGCCAGAACAGCAACAACGTCGCTTCTAGTGAGATCCAGATATTTTACCGCTGTCAAATTCCCATCAATAAAAGTTGGACCAACTATATGGTTACCGAAGAAACCTGTCCAGAAGTTCACCTTTTGGGGATATTGCGTATGTGTCTCACGCATCCAATAAGGATTCTCTGCCGACCAGTATCTACAGTTCTGACGATTTACTTCTCCGTTCAACATGAAAGTTGATCCAGCGGAAAAAAGAATAGAATCAAGGGTTACCTCATTCCTGCTCAGTTTATTCCTTAATTCTTCGCAGAACTCTATTCTACGATCTGGATCGTCTTCGGTTAATTCCTGTAGAAACATTAAACATTTTAAAACAATTGGCTGGCTACCGTTATTTTCTTGAGCTATTTCGCGTGAACTTAATATTGGATTCTCAGCAACACTTACTAAGATATCTACTATCACATGGTCTTCCACAAAATGGAGCAAAATCTAATCAGGCGTACACGGCCAAGTTCTCTAAACTGTGAATGAATTTTGACAATCCTTGCGAAATACTGGGCAATTCAGGATACTTCTAATTAAAGATATAAGTAATTTCCACTTGACTTCTATACTTATCTCTGTAACCGATCATCAAAATTTCTATACCATGACTTTCTGTTAAATATCGCAATGTTTATTAACGACAGAATGTCTTTCAGAAAGAGATAATTATAATAAAATAGTAAAATGTTTCTGCCCCTGTAGACAATAATGTCATACCGACATTATTTTATTGTTTCGTTGCCTAGGTTATTTTTATTTAGATGCAAATGGCAATAAAGATTCGTACCTATAAGATGTATTGTTTTCCAAATTGTAGGTAAAAAATGGGTGGTATGTACTACAATCGGGCGACAAGCATTGTAGGAAAATAATTTTCACTTTAAGAAGGTACACTTTTTTACTTTTGTGCTTTTACAAAATCAATAGTCCTCTAGATACTAGAATATGAGTGATATAAATTCATACAAACAAAAATATATTTTTTTGAATAAACTTCTTCTAAGACGTCATTTGTGAAATGTATGTGCACTTTAACGAAAACTATTTTAAAATATGCCCTAGTGAGAAATGTAGATAAGAACATGTTGAAATATAAAATAAAATTATAGAATAAACTGCTGTTGCTCTAATTTGTTGCCATTATTTCACCAATTATTCTCAGAGCGTTGCTTCAAGAGTTAATTATTTCGTCCTGTCCTTACGCATTTTCTCTGATGTTACGCACTGGTGTAAAGCAACATCTTTCGTAGAATGGCTGTCGTATACGATTTGTTGAAGACTGTTGTTTATTCAAAGCTTAAACAACAGTCTTCCAGTAAAAATATAAAAACCAATTATTATTTGGAAATTTCTATCTCGCGATGGGATTGTCCGTTCGAAACGTAATAAAAAACAAAATAAAGAAAATATTCAGTTTTTTGGAGGGTAACAGAAAACAAAATTCAGTGTCCGTGGATCACGCTTAATTTTTTTTGTGTAGTTTCTATTCTTTAATTCTTTTTTTTACGTAGTAGCCGTTTTGGTACAATTACCAAAATTGTTGTAAACTTTAAAGTTATTGCAACACTCACAATTAAATGTCTTTTTTAATATATGATCAGTTTTCAGCCAAAAAATCCACTGGGGCGATTTTTAGCTACGCCCTTTACATCGTATTTTTATAAGGAATGTATCTAAACAGTCAAATATTCTTATTAATATACATAGTATTAATACTAATTACATTAATATATTATATAATACATAATAATGAAAAATATATTGAAAGTAATAAGTTTATTGAAAATAAGTACAACGTAATTTTATCAAATGTTTACCTCAGTCTATCAGAAATCAATTCATTATCAAATGCATATTTAGTATTTGATGTAACTAGAAATTCATTATTTATGGCCAGTTTATGTAGTGTCTTTATTATCAAGATACAATCGTGCTCTAATGTGAGATTTTTAAAGAACGAGCTCTCTTACTGTAACCGTTAGGTATCTAATCATCGTAGGAATTTGTCTATGTTTTTGCTAAACTTTTTAACTAAAATAAATTTAACTGATGAAATGAATGTATCAAGGTACTATTATTATTTGTCTCTGTAATATATTTAGCAGATATTACATGAGTTGCGAGTTTCCAGCATTATGCAATCAAACCAATTCAATATTTGTTGCTTATAATAGACGATATATTGCGTAAATTCCCCCTGTCCGCAAGGGTTGTTATTTGCTGGACGCAAATACTCTGGATTGCCAGCATTAATTAATAATTGTACCCATAGAATCTTATAAACCTTTTCTATATGTACATACAACAACTAGAGTCTACTTGTGCGTTCTTTTTTTTTTATAATAGAATTGCTTCGTCAATATTTACTCTAAGCATGGTAATGTACTTTAATATAGATATGTATTTATTTGTTCAGTATACCCTATGGAAAAATAGTTAAAGCAAACCGTTTCGCTATGAGAACCAAGGAGAGCGTCAGATGCATTCTGTTTGTTTTTCAGGCGTTCCGCTCGACAGACATGTCCGTTACTGCATATTACCGTCTGTAGTCGTCGCTTTAAGCCAACTATTTCAGGAATCATAAGAACATATCCAAATATACACGAATACATAAATAATGAAAAGGGTTTGTTCGGACAATAGTCTTGTGCGTGTAAGAAATTGTATCTTCGATATAAAATGAGAGATATAATCACATATGTGAAATCAATACATATACCGTTTATAGTCGACTGTTGCAATTGAAAGATTGAAATCATTTTTCGCAATTTAGTTAAGTATACGGTTGATTTATGTAATGTAGAGAATTTTGTAAGTAAAATATACAGTGAAGCCTCGATACAGCGTATAGTCACGAAGTTAATTGGTTTGTTTGTTTTAGAAAGATGTTCGTTGAAGAGGGGTGTACAAAATAGTTATTTAGTGCGGTACGTGCCATTTACGCTGTAAATGACCTAACGCACCACATTTGCATTACAATTTTTAGCTGAGAAAATTTTACATAAAAAAATATATCAAGGTAACACTATGATGTATCAGCCAGTAGATGTGGATTGGTATCACTGCATTTTGACAACTTGATTCACGTCAAGAATGTTTACTAAAGCTTCGTGCTAATACAATGCATTTTAAAAGTAGGATATAAAGTAAACTTAGCACCGCGTTGCACACACATCGATTTTTGTCGTACCCCAGTGGATGGATGCTTGTAAACACTTAGATTTTTAATTTTTATCGTTGAAAAAAACACGTGAAAATTTACACACCGAAAATCGTGATGTTCGTACGGCAAAAATTGATATATGTACAAAGGGGTTAAGATGCAATATCGAGTTGAACCAGGTGGAAATGAATCTTCCCAAGATTAATGCCTATTATCTTACTATGTCGGGATGATATCACAAAGCAACAATAAATTCGGGCAGGTTTACTTCGGGTAGTGTTCTAAGACCCTTTGTCTTCAACTGAACATATTTATATGCATGTGTTCATAATTTTTTTTTAATAAACAGTAAATTAGAAATAATAAAAATTTAAAGATGAAAAAAAAAAAAAATACGTGAATTACGAAAACAGGAAAATTTAGAAAGAAATTTAAAACAGGTTAGCTTGTATCTTTATAGGTATGTATCGGATGTAAATAAAAATCAAAATTAATTCATTCAGAAAATTCAATGGACACGTTAATTCAAATCTTGCTGACAAAAATTGGATGGTCATTCGAAATACATTTAAAAATGTATGCAATAAACATTATCGTCGTCACCACGAATAAGTATTTGCGTAAATAAATACTGTTAAAATGTTGTTCAAAAGTGATATTTTAGTTGCTTCATTAACTCTTCTAGACCAACACAAAGTGTAGATCTGTTTAAGTCTATCTATACAATCAAAAATAATTAATTAATACACATTCTTAAATATTAAATAGGGCTTTAAAGAATTAAAAACGAAATTTTAGTAACACTTGCTTTCTCGTATATTATCCAAGATGTTTGCATAGAAAAGCATGTCGAACATCAAAGCAACACTAATAAAGTTACTCACTGTTTTAGTCCCACCTAAAATCTATACTATACGCGCAAGATAAAATAACTCAAATATTGATTGCAAGGTTCGCTTACCAATCGTGTTCATCAAAGGCGATTGATTGGTATTCAGTATCAAACTCCACTCATTCGATTTAGGTTCGTTCATTTTGAATTTATTCTAAAAATTATTATCCGATTTATAATTTCGTCAAATCTACATGAATATGTTTTTCATTTAATGTAGAAAAATGCTTCGACTTAGGTTAACTAATACCAATTTTGTTGTATTTTCCCAAATATAACAAATAGTTGCAGTGTTTCTATTTCATAATTTTAATATTTTAGTGATATGCAAAGTATTAATTATTTGTGATCAACAAAGAAAATAAAGCAGGACATTATATCTATTTTAAGAAATCTAACCGAGTCTAGGTAAACGAACTTCAGATATCTTATCGGTAAATCCATAACAAAACAAATATTGTAGGAACATCTGCGTACATATTGTCAAGGTGCAAATATGTATTTCTTCGTGAATGTTACAACGTTATACTTAACCGTTTTGTAATAGATGCTGAGCTGAAGAATAGAATGAGTAAAATATTGTATGTAAGTAAGTTCACTCTAAAATACCTAAAATACATCATTAAAGTTCTGCAATACCTTAAAACGGCTCAACTTTCTCAATACAAAGATAACATTTCTATTTGGCT
The DNA here is from genome assembly GCA_949128085.1 of Cetonia aurata. Taxonomy (NCBI): domain Eukaryota; kingdom Metazoa; phylum Arthropoda; class Insecta; order Coleoptera; family Scarabaeidae; genus Cetonia; species Cetonia aurata. The sequence continues at coordinate 49,882,948 of OX421883.1, read as the reverse complement.
TCTCTTTATAAGCATCCCCGTGATAAGTTTATATTGCTCATTCATATAATTATGATTTCTTTTATAGTTTTCTTGATTACGAAACAATATGAATTTCGATGAATTTTAAAATTATTAAAATATTAAGGTTTTTTTACACGGTTTTATGGCCTCTAAAATAGCTGAAGTTTACATAGATAAGTAAGTATAATATGAGATGTTGGTTGTCATGCTGACAGTTAGGAATGTGTTTCATGTATTAGCGGCATTTTAGATTGAAAAGTAAGCATTCGAATGTTTGGTGGAAGGAAATGAAAATGAAAAGCAAGCAAAATAGGAAGGAGACATAAATTAGAGACAAACTGTCTAAATTCCTAGAAATATTGTCCAAAATAACTAATATTTCTTTCAGGACATTTTCTTTTAGTTTAAAATGCAGCAAAATAATAATAATAATAAAAAAAAAACTAAGGAACTACTGTATATACTCTAATTTATGTCTTCATTCTATTTTGCTTAAAAACTAATTTGGTAGAGGCGTTAAGTTGTAGTTCTCTATCAACTATATAGAATAATAACAGCGTTTGTTTTATGAGATGTGGGTTGAGAAGACATAAAATTCACATATCTGCCAGATGATATAGATTTCTTATACAAACGAGTTTCATTTGTGTCAATGATTCTGATTTCTTCTACTTCTAGGGTGAACTTTAATTTATTATGCTATTGGTTAAACTGATTTAAAATGTAATTTATTTTTTCTTTGGGTACAATAGTTAGGCAATCATATTTTTTTTTTTTGACCTTCATGGGCAGGTTTACCCCGTAAGGCAACTCGGCCACAAGACATATTGTGCCCCCATGATGTCTTAGCCCTCTCGACCTGGTTGTACTTGAACAAAGAGGTCCGCAAATTGGTCGAGAGTAAGTTTACTTAGACTGGGTTCGTCTAATCGAGCGACCCCTAGACAACTCCACCTCTTCCTGTCCGCTGCCGGGCAGTCGGCCAGGAGGTGCACAGGAGTTTCTTCTGCTCTTCAACAGTTTCTGCACAAGGGAGAGTCCACTCGCCCCATGCGGTGTAAGTGCTTATTCAATGCGCAGTGGCCAGTTAGGACTCCCGTAAGTAGTCTCAGTCTTTCGTTGCCCGGATGAAACCCGAGGATTTTGCAATGTCTCTCGCCGGCAAGTCCATTCCATTAGTAGCGGTGTCTAGCAGCGAGTTGAGATCTGACAAAAGCTTTGGTACAGCCATAAGAACCCCACACGACGGTTCTGGACCTGTGAATGGTCGCTCACTGGCGCATTTAGCTAGTTTGTCAGCAATTTCGTTGCCTCCGATCCCAGAGGGGCTAGACACCCATCTCAACGTAATGCTGTGATGTTCCGCCAATTCTTCGAGCTTCGTATGGCACTCCAGTACCAATTCGGAAGCGAATTTGACAGCCTGCAGTGCCCTGAGGGCAGCTTGGTTGTCAGAAAAAATTTCGACCGATCCATTCTCATGCGGGCAGCTTAAGATGTCCTCTGCGCATGTCTGAATGGCTATTACTTTAGCCTGGAAAATGGAGGTGGAGCCCTCTAAACTGATGGTTTCGCCATTCGGTTCTCCATCTCTCCAGATCCCAATGCCTGTGCCATTCGGCGTCTTGAAGGCATCCACAAATCAGCGATGGGAACGTATGGATTGCGGACGTATGCCTTAGACGTCTCACTATTAGAAACATGTACAAGGTATTTCCTTGTACATGTATCCCATCTATTTTTTTATAATGCGGGTCGTTATATTTAAAGTACGTAAGTAGAAGTAAGAGTTAGCTCTATTGCTTTGAGAAATTCAGTTAAAGGTAGGAGTGTGTGAAAGGTTACTTTGTTAAAATTTTTTTCTACTATTATTTTAATAAGTCGTTTGGGATATTTGTGTATAAAGATACGACATTCAAAAATATGAGTCTGTTATTTGTAGGAATATTTATGTTTTTAATGCAATTTTTAAGATCTAAAGAATTTTTTAAGTAATATTCGTTTTTATTAATAATTTGTGAAACTAAATTTGTAAGATATTTTGATAACTCATAAGTTGCATGATACTATGGGTCTTAATGGGAAGTTAGCTTTGTCTAGTTTTGGGAGATCATTCATTTTTGGAGGTTGTGTTCATTTTTAATTTATTGCAAGTGTGTGGTGCAATCAAATTCTGGTTTTTCAAACGTGCTATTAGGGAACTTGTTACTTGTTTTTTGAAGATTTGAAGTAGGATCTGAGTTTATTTTCTTATAGACCGTGTTATCTTCGTTAGTAAAACTAACAGTTTTGAAAAATAAACAAACAAACAAAAGAAACCAAAGGCTTCTTAAAATAAAACCATCAAATTAAAGTTATCAAATTTGATAAAAGCTATAAAACTGTTATGTAGATTCTAATGAGTATCATTTAAAAATGTTAGATTTACTACAAGACAACACGGTCTATAAAGTGATGATCTTTTCTTACTAATATTTCCAATGCCTAAATATAAGGAAATCTATAAAATCAAATTCATGTCCGGCAGCAGAAATCATATTTATCTCTTTTTTTTTTTAATTGCTATGATGATTGCCCTATATAATCAATGACATTGTTTACATTTAAGCAGGGTTCGAAAAATATCACAAATGATAAAAATGCAAACGAATCGCATTTTTATCACTCGCGAAGGAATACATCATTTAAGCTTGTATACAATATTTCTGAAGTTTAACTTATTCTGCATACTCTTGCTGTTATTAAAAATATTTAGTTTTTTTTTTAACATGTTCACTGTAATACAGTTTTTGTTTTTTAGTTTAAAAAATACGCTAATATATTACAATTTATGTGAAAATTCTGGAAAATAAACTAAATTTTAAAGTTTTTTAATTATAGTATTTAGCTTGAAGAAAGCAACGGTTATTGCCAAAACGTTGCTATTAGAAAATTAAAAGTATGGTTACTATTGCTCAAATTGGCGCTTTTCTTATCTTACATTTTAAAATTGTAAAAATCTCAGAAAAGGTCGCGTTTAAAAATAGGGAGCTTTAATAAAAGCTAGCGAAAAAATGATACCATAAATTCACTAGCTTATCTACTATACAAGAAGGTTGATATCTACATTATTTAAACCGGAAGTGTTATAAAATTGAGAATATTTACTTTAGATAGATCATATTGCCTTTACATATATTATCAATTCCTCTTGGAATTAAAAAAAAAATCGAATGAGCAAGTTCGATGGAACACTATGTACTTATTAAACACTTATTATTGTATGCCTAAACACTGAACACATACACAAAAGTTGCATAAATGCGATGATGTGTGTATAAGTTACTGGAAATCTATTGTAGGATGGTTATAGTGCCTAAGACTCTATCTGAATAATATTTTGATTTAGATACGACAATAGGGTGACGTGTGCGAAGCAAAGGACTAGGTATAGTAGCATAACGCGTTCTGGTACATTCTCAGTTTTGATGTTACAATTGTTTTGTCGCCACGACATAATATTACACATTGCTCGGAACAACCAGCAGCCATCGACCGTCATAACGAACGAGTCGGCTTGAATATTACGAATTCCTCTTAGGATGTGTGCGGGAGAATTTATATTAAACTAAAATAAATACTATGAGAGAATCCTGTGGTCCAACGGACGGTGGTCTCCTGGGTTTAATGCGTGCGTACTTGAAACGCACGGATCTGTCTGGGTCCTACAAAGATCCTTCACTTGATATCTCGCGAATGTGATACGGGTCGACGGCGCAGGTACTTTACAGAATATAGAAATACAGAAAATGAGAGAGTGAAAGAAAGAGTGGTGGTTATTAATCAGATAAATTGTCGAGATATGCGTGAAAATACAGGAGGTTTTGCGTATATAGAAAGTTAACCGATATATATATGGGACTGTGGAAAGTTAGCATGCTATTGTACATTGCTTTAATTTTAATGGCGATATTCCTAAATAGGGAATCGCTCCAAGGTATTAAATACAACGAAACGAAATTTCAAACATAGACATTTTTAAGTATCCTAAGTAGGTGAAGTAACTGTTACTAAATAGTTCATATAGAGTAGTAGGTGTTACGTCAAGAGAGCTATGTAGGGGAGAGAACAATCGGAAGATGACATTTTAAAAAATAAAAATTCATGTCAAACAGGGAAGTGTAAATTTTCCTATATGGATTTTTCTCTGTATACAGAATTTAACTTAACTTACCTTTTGCTTACAATTTGTCAGAAAAAGATTCCATCTATTATAGAACTTTGAAAATCAAAGCTTTTTCCCATTAAAGTTTGCATTACATACTTTTATAGGTTTGTTTGCACTTATGCACATAACATAGAAATCACTTCAACACAGGACAGAAGTGTGTTTCTTGTATTTACATATAACAATTTGTGTAACAGTTCTTTTTGTTAGTTGAGATGGTTTCTATGGTATATATGACTGAACTGACTGACTCCTTTTTGTCAAAAATTCCTGAATGTTTGCTATAAAATCGACGTTTATTAGTTGAAGCGTTTTATGATAATAATTGTGCAGGAGTATTATTTGGAAACATTATATATGACAAGTACCTGACAGTACTTTTATCATCCATTCATTGTTTTTGGCGAAGAATTTTCTTCAACTATCTTGCATTTTATTGTAAATACTATGACTGCATAATTTTCGTCCGTGTTTGATACTAGTCCAAAGAATGTTTAGATTTTACCGTACTTCACACGAAGTAACCGCATTTATGCCATAAAGGAATTCTCGTAGATATTTGTATTAAATATATTAAATGGGGTTATGTATTACTGATAGTGGCTGATCATATAAAAAGAATCCAGTAATTGGGTTTTGGAACCTTTGGTGTAACAATAACTATCACACTGACAAAAGTCAATGCTAGGTTTTTCCACTATCACCAAACAACAATGCACAATCTCTCGACGCGCGTTTCGCTAACCAAGTTAGCATCATCAGGAGATGATTAATAGTAATAGACTATTAATAGTAATAGACTATTAATCATCTCCTGATGATGCTAACTTGGTTAGCGAAACGCGCGTCGAGAGATTGTGCATTGTTGTTTGGTGATAGTGGAAAAACCTAGCATTGACTTTTGTCAGTGTGATAGTTATATAAAAAGAAAATCAGATCGAAAGAAGTACAGCATAGCAAATAATTGAAGCACAACAAAGCATTAATTATCATTATTGTTAAACACTCTATTTTAGCATATTTTAAGCTAGTGCTGATGATTGAGCAGTTTGTATATTCTCCTTTTACCTCATGCACAGGTCCAGACCGATATGGTTGATTTTTAATTGTGGATAAAATATATAATATAAAAAAATAAAACCATAGGCCCTTTCTCAATGCGATGTTCGGCATGTAAAACATACTTCCCGGAAGTTGGGGCACCAGGATTCGGCTAAACTTCTGTGGGGATGCTAATATATATTTTAGATGTCAATGCCCAGCAACAAACACAAACATTTTTTTTGTTTGCACATTCTATATATAATTCTATATAAGAAGAGCTACTTTGAGCTACAAAAAGGTATCATCTATATTTTATATACAGTGTCGGACATAAGTTAAGCAACTGCACCCTCGTATAGAACTTATTCATAATTATCAAAATATGTAAAAACACCTCAAAATTTATTTATATAAGAATATTGGGAATGACAATAATAAATAATGGTTCGTTCATTAAGAATAGCGCGACAAAAGTTAAGCAACCATACAAAAATTAATATTTAGTAGCATAACCGTTGTTTTTTATTACTGCTGTGCACCGTCGTGGCATTGATTCTATAAGGTTCTGTATTGTACCTTGAGGAATTTCTGTCCATGCTTGCACAAGGGCTGAAAATAATTCGTTTTTATTTGAATACTTATTATTGTTTCTAATTCGTCGATTTCCCAAAGGTTCTCAATTGGGTTCAAGTCCGGTGACTGTGAAGGCCAATTGAGAACGGAAACGTGATGTTCTTGCTGATATATCCATCTTATAGGCATCTCTTCGTCCGCGTATGGATACATGACGTTTTGCAGTATGTCTCGGTATACAAACCGATCCATTATTCCATTTATTTCGTGTAACGGTCCTACACCATTGCCGGAAAAACACGCCCACACCATCACACTTCCACCCCCATGTTTTACACTTGTGTTATAATATTTGGGATCAAGTCTTTTGTTAACGTCTTACGCGGCACATACCGTCAGAATCTACCAGATTAAATTTAGATTCGTCACTAAATAGCACCGTATTCCATTTTTTAACCGTCCAGTTCAAATGCTCTCTTGCAAAATTAAATCGTTTTATTCGTTGCTCCTTAGTTAATAAAGGTTTTTTTGCTGGACGTCTACTGTATAAGCCTTTTTCTACTAAACGGCGCTGAATTGTTCGGGAACTAATTTGCAGCCCTAGTTCAGCTTTTATTTTAGTTGCTGGCAGAAATGGATTACTTTGGCATTGTCGTGTAATTAAAATATCTTCTCTTCTGGTAGTGCTTCGTGGGCGTCCTGAACGTACTGGCCCAACTGGTGTACCCCTTTCGGTATATCGTTTGATGATACGTGATACAACTGATTTACTGATGTCAAACAGATTACTAATAACGATTTGAGCATAATTTTAAATCGTTACTATACACTTTTCGTGACATATTGAACAAATGCGTTGTGTGACTTCACCGTACAGCACAACAGCCAATAAAACACTAAATTTTATAAGATTAAATCCCACTACGAACAAATGTGTAAAGATCACAGAACTAGGGACTTCCCTGGGGTTGCATAGTAAAAGTTGCTTAACTTTTGTCGCGCTATTGTTAGTGAACGAACCGTTATTTATTATTGTTATTCCCAATATTCTTATATAAATAAATTTTGAGTTGTTTTTACACATTTTGGTATCTTTATTTTCAAATCCTTACATTAAATCATCTACTGTTTTTAACAGTCTTTGAAAATTATGAATAAGTTCTATACGAGGGTGCAGTTGCTTAACTTATGTCCGACACTGTATGTACATATACATCATGATCGGTGCATGTGGCAACATATGAAATTTTTTATCATTAAAAAATGAATAAAACTGTTTTAAACCGGATTTCGGAAAGTTGGAAATTTATTTTAACAAAAAGATGTTACCAGTGCACTGATTTTATGAATTGGATAAAGTGTTGCATCAAAAATTATTACTTTTAATAAAATTTGGTGTTACTATTATCTTTTTCGGCATAAATTCCATTTTAAAATAAGTGAAAACGGAAAAAAGGAAAAAAAGGAAATTAATTTGCCAGGAAAAAGGTAAAGAAATCATCCGAAATTAAACAAAAAGACAAAAAAGAATAAGAATGAAGTTACACAGCATAATAAAATACTTTATCTACAATAGAGAGAGCTATCGCCGATCTTAATCGATAAAAATAAAAAACTGTCCTAAAAGTGTAAATCTAAACTTATTTATTTGTTGCAGACTGGTTATATCCAGTTTATCTCAGTTTCTTTGACATTTGTAACACCAAATCACTGAAACTTGAGTCTTATATAATCGTTAGTTTTCACATAAAAGGGATAAATATTTAATTTTTAAATCCAAACCCAACAGTTTCCGACATTAGAAGCGCTAACTCCATTTATTTTAACACCAACGGATGGACCCCAGGGAACACCGTAAAAGTGTTCCCTGGCATCCTCCGGTGTTAGAACTAACTCCAAATTTTTATGTGTGTATAGTGATGAAGTGAAAAATTAAAAGTAAAGTTAGATAACATTATAAGACAAATTTCGGATAATTGGGGACTGCCGGCCAATTAGGGACACTGCTTCTAACTCCTCCACTTAGAAAATGCAAAAAGTCGTCTGTATTTCTATAATGTCTTGTAGCTTTCTGTGTAGTCAAAAAGCGAAACCAAACTAGAAATCGAACCGTCTATAATCAAATAGAAAGATGATAAATTGAAAATTTAAGCTGCTACAAAGTTTGTCTTTATTTGTTCTGCTAAAAATTTAACCATATTCTATATATTATAACGCTTATATCGCCAGTACCCGATAAGCGGGTCAATTAAAGAAAATGTTCCAAAGACAAAATATGTTGCTCTTAATTGAAATTTGTGAGGGTATTATTATATATACGAATTGTATAGGAAGTTTGGCTAGCGTTTTGAGGGCATTTAATTACTTAGTGATTTCAAATACACAGAAACAAACATATGAAGCTGAAGTAAATGTCTAGAATTATCTCAATTAAAAAAAAAAAAAGAAATGAAAATTTGAAACAGTTTGGAATCAAATTTTGAGGATATAGGTATGTAAAAAAATCTGTTTTAGCTTAAATCTTTAAATAACTTTGTACTATCCATAATCTGGTTAATTTCATAATTACTTTTAATTAACAACTACATAAAAAATGTTCTAATAATATCTACACTTAATTATCCCTTATGTGTTTACATTCTGTTTACACATATAAACATCATGCATATGCAATAGAATAAATTGCAAAAGTTGGTATACGTGCTTACATATAATACATATCTACTTAATTCGCGTTGGTGTAGAACAGAATACAATTGACAGATGGGTGTGGTGTAAAGTATGCAATTCCTGCATTCGTTTTTTTTTTTTACAAGAAACACTGAAATCATTTGTTTGTAATTACGAGTTCATTACGCAAGTTTAAAATCTTATGCAATCCAGAAATAAGAATAGCGATTTATATTTGAGTTTCAACAACAGCAGCATATCCTGTAACATGTTGACGTATTAATGCAGCGATAATTAGGACTCTTATTGGAGTTTAAATATTTGAACTCAAATAATTGTCCTTGATCGATAATGTAGTCTATTTTTAAATAACAACAAATAAATCTCTGAAAATTAAGTATGATTTATCTTTTCAAGAGTCAAATATGTGATAGAGGTATCGTAAATACCTAAAATCTTCATTCAATCAAATTTAAGAGAAAAGAAAAACATAAATAAGGATATTTTGAGTTGAGGTACCGTTGAATGTAAATAATTAGTATTCTTTCTTTTATTTTTTTTTTCATTATTATTATCACGGTGTGATAATAATAATGAAGAATAACCGGCCAAATTCAGTACTACATCGGCGCCACGAACACCTCAATTAGCATATTCAAATTAAGAAATTCCTACCTGCATAACAAAATGTATAAATTTTACTTAAAAGGTAGGCGGTAAGTATATAGAATATATACCGTTGTCAAACCACATTAACCGTCGCGTCGTTTCAGATATAGGAGCTAGTCATACTATAAAGAGCAATTTCTAATCTTTATGCTTATGGGGATGTGAAACAAAATAAAGAAATTCGAATTCCAAGTATAAATTACAGTTGCAGTTTGAATTTAGAATTCAATTTTTTGCAGATTAATGATAGATATCTATTAAATTTTACTTCCTTTTTTTTTGTTTGAGATTTCCTATTCTTACCGTAAAACATGTTTTGCATCTACCATAGCATTTCTTTTCCGTATTAGTTGAGATTAACGAAGAAATGAAATGAAATGTCTTTTTTGCATTCACCGTTTTCCGCGCAAAGGTTTTCATTCCACAGTACTTACATTTTCTGTTTGCGGAAATCCCGCCCTCACGCACATCTCACGTCACCAGCTCGAAGAGGCGGGCGGGCCTCGATGAACGAAGGGCATAGAGTGCTACAGATACGGGGCTTTCAGAAATAGATTCAATCCACGTGACCACTTTTGTGAGACGTAACGTTGGTTGCATAAATATTACGTTGGCAAGGAATTAAATATTCCTTGCCAACGGATAGACTCCGGTATGGACGGTACGGTACGTACTCTACTTTTCATTCTGACAAGTGGTACGCCGCATTTTCTTCATCGTTATTTGTATTGTTAAGCTTTATTTTATTGTATTAGTTTTTGTTAAAACTACTGACAGAATAATATCTTCGCTTGGTGAGTTATTTGATGCCTTAATTATAACGAAGGCAATATTCTGGCCTTATAACATTTTAGGTTATTACGATGGTGTTTCAACCAGAGCCATGATGTCTTTATTTTAAAGGCATCGTGTCAATGGAATTTAAAAATATTCCCTCCCTAGCTCCATCAATCAGTTTACCCTGAATTTCCCTGATTTCGATATGGACTACGAAGCATTTAAAACCCGCAGACATTCAATTATTCATAGATTTGCATTTGCAATAATATTCTTGACTTGACGTTCTTTAGCGATTAAGCTTGGCTTCGTTTGTCAAGATACGTTAATTCACAGAATTACATTAACATGGGGTACTGAAAATCCTCATGAATTTATGAAGACAACTTTGCATCCGATAAAAATTAGATGTGGGTAGCAATGTCTAGACGAAGAAAAATATTGGTCCAATAACCAATATTTTTCAATAAAACAATTACAAGTCAACGATACCGTGCTATATTAAACGTATTCATTCCATAACTACACGACAATGAATTACAACTTGAATATTTTCAACATCACAATGGATCAGCCAAAGACGCTCGGCAATATCTAACAGAATATTTTGACGATAGACTGATTAGTCAAAATGTATAGCTTCACGCTACCCGGATCTTACACCCTTGGATTTTTATTTATTTGTTAACTTGAAGAATAAGGTATTTAGAAATACATTGCACGATTTGGAAGAGCAGCAAGCAGCAATTAAACAAGACATTTTCGACATTTCGAGCATCTGTTATAGATAAACAGTTGATAAATTTTATTATCCTTTTCCTTATATTCAAACTTTTAGTTGTAACTGTCAATGCAATTTAACCTAAAATTCCTCAGTTTTATTTGTTAATAAAAATAAATAAATAAATAAAATATATAATCAAACCACACGTCTACTTTGTAATTTTATTACCTTTAGTGACTGCAATTCCGACAGGTAAGTTTCATTTTCAAACTCTTAACAACGCTAAGTACATCAGTACAAATTTTCCTGAAATCGGAGAATTTGTTGTTAGTTAGTTAGTATAGTCTGTCCATAGATATAACGATTTGACTTATTTATTAGCACACAATTTTCAGAAAATAAATGCTACCCAACCGTTATAATACTTTTCGAGCACGGGTGGTTTACAGCGACGTATTCAGAAAGATTACTACATACAGGCTGTTAAACTGTTAAAATGCAGTGACAGATTATCACAAATTTAATATACAAATAATTATCTTGTTTTCAATTTGAATTGTTTACTTTAGAATAATAAAGTTTAAATTGAAAATGGTAATTATAAATTACATAATTACTTCTCTACTTCAGGATGGACAGACTATACCACATTTCAGGATTGGTTGCATACTTAAAACAAGTCACGTGTGTTGAACTCTTTTCTGAAAGCATAGTATATATTACAATCAAAACTGAATTTCGTATTTCGTTCGCTATGTTTTCACGTGTGAGTTATAACATTTCTCCATACTCCTTTGGTAGTGTCTCACTCCATTGTGCACGCCCTCTCGTTATCGCGCATCCGCCTGCTGAAAATGCATATACTGTACTTATTTTTGTTGTTTAAATCCAATAGAATAATAAATAAATAAAATTGATAATAAAAATTTGCAGAAAAGTGACGAAAGTTCTAAATGAAAAACAACATGAAGTGTTCTATATAAAAGCATTGGATTAGTGCTTCCTTCAAGGATAAAATGTAACATGTTTAACTAAGTTATTAAACTTTTAAACTCCTGAACAAAATATCTACGATCCTATCCACGTTTTATCAAATGAGAAACCAGGATGACGTCAGTGAGGTTGAGGAGTTGTTACATTCAAATCTGCAAGTTGAATTACGAGCAACATTTACTAAATGTCAGTATAATAAAATTTAAAATTAAGTTTAAACACCAGAATTTTGTTATATCGTGAATATGATTCATCCTCCTTTTAATTAAACTAAAGTTGGTGGAAGTTTATTAGACATATACTGCCGGTCATTGAAGTTAGGACAACTAGTAAATTACTGCTAACTAGATAAAAACGACAAGAATTCGAAAAAAAAATGTATTCGTAGAAACAAAAATATAAACAAATAACAAGAAGAATACAAAATAAATTAAAACATTCTCATTAAAATATTAGTCTACAACTACATTTTCTTCTCATCGAAGAAGCCTCCTTTTGCTTTCAATACGGCCCGGACCACCCGTGGCATGCGCTCTGTTAATTTTGTCAATGTTTCCTGCTCTTTCGAAGTTGGGCAGACTTTTCTTACTCGCCTGTCCAGCTCATCTCATAGTAATTCGATGGGATGTAATCCAGACTCTGCGAAGGCCAGGGCATGATCTCCAAGATACTGGCTTCTGCTTGAGACGATAGATAATTTTTGCAGATCCGTGCCGTGTGTTTGGGGTCATTATCATGCGCAAACACGAAATTCTCCCTAATCAACCGCAATCCTGATGTTACAGCATTTTCCTCCAGTATGCGTCTATAATTTTCTTTCCGCATAATGCCGTCAATTTTTACGAGATCTCCGGTCCCCGCACTACTGAAACAACCCCAAACCATAATTGAACCACCACCGTGTTTTACTGTGGGAACCACACAATCGCGCAACATTTTTTTCGTTCTTCGTGCGTCTTACCAGAACCCTGCGCTTCTGTCCAAAGACTTCAAAGTTTGATTCGTCAGCCCAAAGAACCTTTCTGAAATTTCCTGCGGTCCAATTTCTATGGGTTTCGGCCCACTGTAGTCGCTTTTGGCGGTTTCCACGACGAAGCCAGATATCGGTTGTTCGCGTCGCCTGTTCATCTCCGCTGCGATTTCGGGCGCTGTCAATCGCCGATTTCTCTTACTCAACATCTGAAGGCGTCGATCTTCCGTAAGGGTTGTTTTTCGTGACGAACCTGGGCAATTCCGGTCTTCGAATGTTCCGGTGTCTCGGTAGTGACGAATAGTGTAATGGACTGTAGATTTTGTAACTCCTAATTTTTCGGCTATCACACGCACAGAATATCCTTCCTCGTGTAATGTGATAATCGGCTATTATCACATTTTTCTACGCTTTTCTACGCTTGTCGGCTTTCCTTTCGGCATTTTTTAAATACTATTTTCACAAACACCGCAATTGAACAACCGCATCGTAACTGGTTTACTAGTAGAATCATTCACGACGAGTACGATATTAAATGTGCCCTGCTATAGTGGGAGATCTTTGGGAAACATCCAGGTAGAATTTTACGACCTTGTTGACCCACCCCTCTATTGTAAACATGCTTGTCGGGGTCCCTTTGAATATCGTTGGTAATTGTATTATTACCTGCTATTCGGTTAAATTAAATTTTCTCTTCATTAAAATTCGTCTTAAATACTTTACTGTTATGCTTACTTTGTTGTAGAAAATTTTACAATAATGTTAAAAGTATTCAATATTGAAAAAAAATAATTTTTTGAAATTGTACTAGCTGTCCTAACTTCAATGACCGGCAGTGTATATAATAAAACATTTTTTAGAATGTGTTGAAACTATGTCGTCAAGACTACAGCTAACGACATAATATATCGAAAATAAATTCTAAGCAATCCCGTACAGAGGTTCCTAAGTGAATGTAAGTGAACGAGCAAATTGACCGCACGTCCTCAGTTAATTGTTCGGCAATAATTTACGGCGCAGTTCAAATTAAACCCAATTCACTACGTAGAATAGAATAGAACGCTAAATCATCTTTTCTCAGGAGGAAAAACGGCAATGTGTATAGAAACAGGAACGTTGTTCGAGTCCGCACATTTCACCTAATAATTTTAAAAACCATTACTATAAGATATTAATAATTTCTATCGCAAGAGATGCTACGTCTAAACAGACAACGGGCACTTTCGCAGTCTATATATTATGGCATTTCTCGTGTATGTCTTTTGTAAAACTTGTCGAATAAATTATTCATCAGGTACTTTGAAGACGTAGTTAGATGCCATAAATCTGAGATGACATTAAACATTGCCCTGAAACTCCCGCCGCATTTTCTCGAACGCCCACGTGTAAAGAAAAGAAAAACCTAATAGAAACTTATGACTTATTCACGCATTGACGACTGTGCAATGGAGCACCTGCAATTTCCTGGTGCATACTTTTATCGATTTTTCGGAATGGATGCGGAAAATCTGACAGTGAGCGAGTGACGTTAAATATTAAATAAGCAATTTTAAATTTTCTGCAGGCATATCAATTTTAAATTCACTAATACATGCATATATGGGAGTTCTCGTCGATGTAAATTTTTAATGTTTTCTTTGTTAAGTTGTTTATGACATTCACGTCAGGCGCAATAAGTTTTTAGTGCGTATCAAATATCAATTTTGATCATACCCATAAAGTAGAATAACGAAGAAGTCATTCCTCACTTCACGTTAGTAATATTCCTATTATATTTACATGATTCAACATCCATGGCATGGCAGTTTTATATAACTGATGTAAAACTATATATGTATATGTAAGTGATTGTAATTTTATAATTTGTTGGTATAATGACATGTAATAATAACCATTTAAATATTTATTTTTCAAGCTACAAGTTTGTTGATGCAATAACGTGCAATTATTTGTTTATTGTGTTTAAACGTTTTTTATTAAGCACATAATAAAAAAATTTCTACGCAGGAAAATATTAAATTTATTAACAAATATTGACATTTCCCAGCTAATTCACCGCAGATATATGTACGACAAACAACATGTAATAAAGGATCTGAGGGTAAAAGATAAAAAGCTGTCAATACATTCGAGAATGTCTAATTAATAGTCTACAGTTATTATCCAAAACACTTTTAACCGAAATAGCGTTTAACCGAAACGACCAAAACAAATTTTTGGTAAGTTATATTAGATGGTAATTTTAAGAAATATTTAAAATTTTATTTGTTCTAATAACAATAAAAGTACCACCGACATTAGTAATTTTAAACTCATATGTGTTGAAGTCAAAAGTATATAGAAAAGTTAGATGAAAAGTGTATAGAAAATCTAAAAAACGCAGAGTTTTGAAAGGATTTTCAGCAAGTGCTCTTCCTATCTACTGTCGTAACCAAAAAACTGCCTGAATATCCACTGCTTTGTTCACTGAATGATTTAATGATGAGTTTGTCCCCAGTGTTAAGTCTTTTTTAAACCTTCCAAGAAAACAAGTGTGTAGAGGCGTTATCGATTAACAAATCACACACACACAGAATCTGCAGAATGGTGACATTGTTATTCAGTTTTTACCGGCTAATGTCACAAGTATGATTCAGCCGCTACACTCTAACGAAAATTTGGTAAAATTCCTGTACGGTTTCGGGGCAATTATATTACCCCGAAACCGTACAAGTATTTTACTTGGGCAAGTAAAATTACTTGAAATTTACCCAGAAATTTCATTTTACTTAGTATTTTTCATACACTAGTAATAAATTTCCTTGGTGAATTTTCACATCAAAGTAATTTTACTTGCACAAGTAAAATGTTTCATTTTAATAATAATTTTACCAAATCTTCGTTAGAGTGTATAAATAGACAAGTTCAATAATACATTCATAACCTCTACTTCAGCATAGCAATATGACTGCAATAAACAATATCTATAACCATTTACTTTAACATTACGGTAATACACAAACTACAAATATATTTGATATACCCTGTCGAGGCATATTAATGTGTTTTTTTTGAACACAATTAGGTGTATTGTGTGCTTGTATATGTATAAGCCAATATATGTTTCAACGTTTGTAAATTATGAAAATACAGCTGCAGGTTACCCTCAGTAGTAAGAATGTATTATTTAACTACTAGATTTATTTTAAATTAGTCACTTACCTAAATATGCCTATAGATAAAACAAAAAGAACGACCACTGCCACTTCCGTGCGTGCTATGTGCTATCTATCTACAAATGGAACATGCGCGCATTGTAAGTATGTATTTGGTTTCCTAAGTAAATTTCCTAACTGTGGATAAAATCACCACGTAATTTAGTAAGAATCCCTGGGAAAGCATAAAAATTTTAGTAATATTACGTTTTTACGTAGCACTTTTACCTGCAAATGAAAAATACTGGTCGATATGTGGGAAATTTTCAAAAGTATAGGTAATTTTACTAAAAAACGGAAAATTACCCAGTTTTTGGTGATTTTCCCCTAAATGTTACTAGAATTTTTAGGAGGAATCCTGGTAAATTTACTAAAATTTTTTAGTGTGTAGATCAAGGTGTAACAGAATGCTTCAAAAGGCACTATCGGGCGTTCTTCCTTAGATATCTGTTACAAAAGGCAAACGTGTCAAAAAGTGTTTGAAATTCTGAAAACCATCTGAGAGAAAATAAAAACATCAACTCCGGAAAAGTGTTGGAATAAATTGTTTGACGGGATTTTAATTGACGACAATACTGAGAACGACGAAAACCTTGGAAACTTAATTGAAAAAAGTACCAGAATGTAAAGGGATCAACGAAGGTGAAATGACTGAATGGCTAAATGGTGATGACCCGAAACTAGATTTCAATTACCTAGGGGCATTACGATTGCTTATGGGCACATACACACAGACCTTGATGTTTATTTGTACATGTGCTTATATATTCTCTTGTATTTTCTATAAGTTTTGTTGTTATTATTAATTTTTTTTTTTTTACTTTTGTTTGATTTATATTTACAGAGGCTAAAGGAAGAACGCGGTATTCCATTATTAATGGTAGGCGATTTAGTCTACATACATATTATTGATATGGTACTCCCCGAATCACAGGACAACAACAATATAGCAGACGAAGATGATGACGTAGAAGGAAACACTAGTCATGACACCGCAGGCGAAGTATTCAATGCCTTAGAGGTAACAGTTTAAAACATGGGATATAAAATTAGGTTCTATAAAAGACGCGTTTTCTCGCAGTTTTTATATATTTGCAGATAGCATTACGGTTCGTCGAAAAATGTGACGAATCAAAACCTTCTGATATTCTGTTAATGAAACAGTGGCGTGATATAGCGGCTAGAAAACAAGAAACAAACGAAAATTGAAGACCTTTTCAAAAAAGAATAGTACTATGCATATAGTTAGGGTAAATATGTTATTGTTGTAAATACAGAGTTTGGACTTATGAACGTATTAAAATGCTTTGCTAATTTTGTTTTTGTATTGTCTTCATTTACTTTCATCTAAAACTTAAAAAAACAATTCCTAATCTTCAAATATGACATTTTGATTATTATCCGAAATTTTGGTTATCCGAAACCACCTTTCCCCCCTCTGTTTCGTTTGACAGAGGTTCTACTGTATTAAAACACAAGACTCACTATGACGTTTATTGTAATGCTAGTAATTCCATGTACGAGCATTACAAGTCATTTTGACACTTGTTTTTTATAGTATTTCTAATTTGCACATTAATTACCCATATTCCATTCCGGTAAAAATCCCACCAGTGGGTTAATAGGTAGATAACTCTTCTGCAGAATCCTATTTTCAAAGATAAGATTTGTGCATTATAAGAGATGACTTTATTGAGCGTGCCTATGAAATTGAGTTTTCTGTAATGAATATCTTTCAAACATGTATTATCGCAATATTCTGATCTATATGTATTGCACATGTAGATACTTATTGCTATTCGACGTAATACAGCTCGATGACCTCATAATTTACATTACCAAATTTCTTCAATTCTCTGTTTCTCGCGAAATCCGTATTACAATGAACTGTCACTTTAAATAGCCATTGCTTTACTATAATGCATAGGGAGTAAAATGAGGCAAACAGAGGCAGTTCTAATAACAACCGGTAGCGTGTTTATTTTCGGGAGGATTCACTTTCCTGAATGGCTATAAATATTCGCATATGTATTTCTGTTCCTGTTACTACTATACCGCTGACAGATGAATCATTTACAAAAATAAAAAGGTGTACCACATTTTTTTTGTTTCTGTATTTAAATTCAAAACAAATCGTGGGTGCTTTTCATAACATTGTCGTAGTAAATTTAGAATTGGTTATAGGTATCTATACAATCAGTAGTTTTTAGCAAGCATATACATATCTACACGAAATAAAACTGGCAATTACTGATAAATCTAATTTATCAAATATGTATATCCTGTGGCGATTTGCTTTTGCGCCATAAATAAACATTTATCAGTAGCGAATACTTATGATTCCTGTAACGATATTTTCAATAAATATTGATACACGTACTCTTCCCAATTTTTTATGCATTCTCCAGGCGCAATCACTGGCGCTTACGAAACGTTTCAACTCGAACAGAATCACTTAAAAATTCCAGGAGTTATCTGCCATTATGTCAGACGCGTGGTCAAAGTAATATTTTACTTGGCAGCAGTGAGGCACGCATCCAATTAGGCAAAACTATCAGAACAGATAGTGGCTATATCTATGGCAAATACATTTTTAAAGAGGGCATGAGATAAATACGAAACGCAGCAACCGTGCAACAGAAGTCGTTTTTCATCCGCCATGAACTTTGCCCATATGCTGCTGTTCTGCTATGCTTCGTTATTTAATTGCAATAAGAAATAATGGCGGCAGCCAATTATCTGTCATGTAATAGGTATCTCGTGCAAATATAAACAGAAATAATTGGATGATTCTACATTATTATTGCTTAATCTTTACTCGATCGAATTAAGAGCATAGAATACCAATGTAAACCGGTTTATTAAGAAGTCAAAAACGATAATTAGCTTCTTTTTGTAGTGGATATGTTAATTACGTCGGGTTAATTTCCTCGATTTGCAATTAAAGCAAATATATGTGAATGTCAAAGTGAATTCCGTTGAAAATTTTTCTGATAAGAATTTCAAACTTTCTTAATTTGAGCACGGATATACAGTAGACGACAATAAGTTTTGGAACTTCTTGCCGCCGGCGCAGGGTGCATATTAACAATATATTAATTATGTATTCTTGTACATTAAAAAAGTGCAACGCTATCCACACCTGAAGGTAAGATGTCGGGTAGCCTCCAAATCAGAAATAGCAAAGCTATCAAACAGAAGTGGAATACAGGCACATATTCGTCAATCACTCCTACCTTTCCTTGTGTTTATTCAATTTACCCATTATTTAATGTGTGTGGTGCACTCTGGTGGGCGATGGCTGCGCTTGTACTCCATTTATGTTTGATAGAGTTGCTATTTTTGATGTGGAGGCTACCATACATCTTACCTCCACGAGTAGATGGCGTTCCACTTCTTTCATTTACATCTTTATGTCATCAGTGCATTTAGCTGCCTGGTGGAGTGTTGTTGATTGTGTCTCGCCTGTGCCAAGCTGATGAAAGCTAAAGTTTGAAACAGTACCGTTCATGTTTGGCATGACACATTCGGCCATCACTCCTACCTTCCCTTTTGCTTATGTAACATTGTTTTGTCGCCTTATTGTTCCTTGGTTTGCTTGTAGTGTTGCATGCTATTTGGCTAAGCGCGAATAACTGCAATTTGGTTAAATGAAACTGCCTACGCATGGACGAATAATTTGCTACAAGAATAACCAACACACGGTTTTACTATCAACGTTTTTTTTTTCGCATTTTAAAAAATAATAAGTTTAAATAGTAAATTAAATTTGAATGTAACTGTATGTTCTCTTACTCTACCTTCTTATTCTCAAAATATTATCTAAAAGGAGCTGTCAAAATCACTACAAAAACTTAATCATTAACTAGCAAACATATAGATGGCAGCACCTGATAATCATACGTATAACTAACCCTTTCTCATATACGTATACTCATACGAAGAGAATAGATTCAGTAATCGTACTTCCTTGATGTATACTTCACTATTCCAATGCGGGGAAACCCTCAAGCCATACATAAAAAAACCGAGGGCCTAGTTACTGTGCTGAGTCCGGCCTGCGCCTGCCTTAATAAACGTAATCAATGATTGAATAATGGAAATAATGTTTTCCAGTAGAAAATCACATTTTTTTCAATAAAATTCTTTTAATTGCTTTCAAAATTCGTAAATTTCAAATAAAACATGATATTTCTTTGGGTAAAGTAAAATCTTCGTTAGGTTAATACAATTAATTTTTTAAAATAAATTAATTTAAAATTTTGTTTGAAAAATTTTTTCTTACAATAAAATTGTTTATTATTCAATTAGTCCAAGAAAAGCTTACAAAGCGCAGTAATAGCGCATTAAAAAAAAATTAATTAATAGTATATATTCACGCGAGGGTGAAAATTCCAACACTAGTCGTCAAAAACGTGAAAGCGTTTCAAATTTTGATTTATTTAGGGTTGCTATGCAACTTATATTCTCATATGGCGTTTTGTTGCTATAGTCTGTCCGTGTATTCCAAAAATATACGTGATGTGTGATTGGTCACTAGGCGTGAGGATTTACTGTGAATTGGCGAGAAGACCTGACATATTATACTATTATTACTCCTAGAGTTCTGTTTCTTTCCACATTTACTGTAAGAATGAAGGCAAGGGCGGAACAGCCAACTATGCAGCAGAGTCTGCACTCGTTGGGAGCCCAACTCGGTTCGCTCAAAACATTAAATAAAATCCATTTTTTTAGTTTCATCAATCCGGTACAGCGGGGTTCTTCCGCTCCTGCTTGCATCCTTAAAGTAAATGTGGACAGAAAGTTACCAAATAATTTACCAAACATAACTGTATTTGCAAATAGAGGTTTGCGATTGGTATTGCAAACAAAAGTATGTTCTGCAAGTTGTAAAAATTACTTTGACGCACTTCTGGTTGAATCAAATGATCCAAAATCGAATTTATTTTATTAAAAAAAAAATCGATTTTTTTAGACCCGAATTACATTACATTGTGCTTAAAAAAATAAGAATTGCTAAATACTGTTGAGGCAGATAAGTATATCATACCACAGTTATAATAATTTTCCGACAGTGTGTTTTTCTTCTATCGGCGAGATTTAGAGTTATTGTTATTTCAGCACTGCGACGAGATTGCATGAAATTGCCGCAAGAGGCATGTGGCGGCATTTTCCGATCTGCGTGTGAAAAAAAAACAAGTTATATAGTCGTGACGCGGTTTACCGTTTTCCGCTGCCGTTCGCTGATGACATTACAGCAGCGCTAACAAATACTCTGTCACGTACGAAATATATTTTCCGGTTTCCCGGGGGAAGCAAATAAGAGGCGTACTGCAACGGCGAGTTCCATAATACCAGTTTTTGAATTGTAACCACGGCGCTCGAATAAAAACAGTTCAGATGAGGTTGCTTCTAATTATGCCGTTCTCGTTCGAGGCGGCACGTTCCACCTCGAACCAAAGAAAATTGGAAAATGTATTTACGTAGGGATTGGCGTAAATAATAATAAGATTAAGCCAATAATTGGATCAACGTTAAGCATATGAAGAATTGATATTCAAGAGACGTTGATAACGTATATGATAAAGACGAACGTTTCTAGTTTTCGGAGCGTTTCAGATATACAGGCGAATTCATGTTGAATCCTCATCGTATGGGAATCTCGCTATATAGGTTTAAATTTAGAAAAATTGTGGGCTATGGACCCAAAGAGAAAACAGACCCGTGACAAATGACGTTACAAACTTTTTTTAAGAAAACAAAAACAAAATAATTTTCTTTTTTTATATTTAGTACCTTTATCGAGGTGCAGGAAAAAAAACTCTAGGCCGCATTTGATCTTTTATTTAACAATGTACGCTCTTTGTATGGCGTTTCGTTTTCTCCTGATGATCATCAACTTCCTTATTTCTATTGGGAGGCATTTGGATTTTGACTACCAGAAAGCTTTTTTTTTTCTGATGAAGAATCCATTTTACGGTCAAAAATAAGGTAGGGATGAATTCATCGGACGGAAATACAACAATAGTGGGTACAAGGTACTTACAATTGTATCCAGAACGATATCAGCCACATCGTATCTACATTGTTTTAAATGTTTGCCAAGCCGCATAATATTTATGCTAACAGAAATTTGGATGAAAATTAACGAAATATTGTGTAAATAGTAGATTAAATGTCCGATTTTGAAAAGTCTATGTAAAATTTGTATTTTCTAGGCAAATAATAATTTATCAAATTTTTCCCAGACTTGAGTATGGAAAACCCTACGTTGTCGGTCAGAATTAAAACAAAGCATACAAGTGTCACGTTAGCCATGGCTTACTTCCTGGTGATAATGACAATTTATGTATGTATGTAAAATGAGGGTGGTGATCTACTGCGACCTGAAATATCTATTGTGTCCCCTATTTTTGCTTTATTTACAGCCCGCAGTTTAGTCAGATATCTTTTAAAAAGTGCAGAATGTCAGAAACCCGCAGGTTAAGTCAATTCTCCCTCTTCAATTTCACATGCTTGAGCTGCACAGTGCAGCGCAATTTGAGAGGAGGTGGATTGATATTTCATCCTATTCCGCATGCAGTGTCTATACATGCATTTCCGTGAATGCATTGTATAGATCTATTTCGCTTATAAGTTTACAGAAGAGTTTTAGGTTGACTCATTCCTTGGAGATCCTCCCAACTTTCTCCAATATTGTACTGCTACTTAGGCCGCAAATTCCATTTACTTCTTCCAGTTCCCTCTGCCGTTTTGGAGCCATCTGTGCGCCATTCGATGACCTTTCTGTTGAGTTTCAAGACGGTGTCTTTTTTGCTGCTAATTGCAAGCTTCGTGGTAAATTCTTTTACAAAGCTGAACTTTTTCGGCACATCGTAGATATGATTACCTTCACGTGACTGATGCTTGTATTTAATCATTCTAAGTAATAATCTAAGACTACTGGAGTACTGCAACTGGTTAGTGGGAAGGTTAAGCGAAGAACTTTTATTGCACTTCCCCCAGTATTATGCTACAAGTAGACAGCGAAGTTATGAGTTAATATTTTAAGTTCTATATACTGAAAATCAAAATAAAATGGTCAATCTTTACGACAACTTTATTCAAGAATTCAGTTGGTAACTTAGAGAACCCTAAATTCAGCCTAATTAAATCAACATTATGTATATAAGATCTCTTCATGTTAAATTTCAGGACAGTGTAAACATTTTCCTACATGATTCCGTACTTCCTGTGTAGCAAACACAAAATTATAGCATGAATCGGGAATAATTCTAAGCTATTGACAGCTTGTGATTTCAAGGGCACTGCTATGTAATTAGTATATCTACAATGATATAATGTCTAATAAGTATATAGGGACCGTCCACTGTATAATATCCAGAATCCTCGCGGCTTTGCCACCTAACTGAACACGATTATTTCGGGACATGGCTGTTGCAAAATATCTTCATGTAATGTCTTTCAATTCCATTTATGCGTCTCATTGTTGACGAATTTTGGAGTGCCTGACAAGTCATTCAGTCCAAACAATTAATTCCACAGCTACAATATTCCAAGCACTGCATTTTTTGTAAGGGGTATCCTTTGGGTACTTTAGTGTTAGATTTTGCATATAATTTAAAATTGTACTATGAAATGGGTGACATAAAAAAGAATAAAAAAAAATTAAATATGTTTAACTATGAGTTTACTAGAGCCATGATATTATTTCTAAGGTTTTATTATTTATTCATGGAGTGAAAGAAATACACGTTTCTTTGGTTGAGCGTAATTCAATTTCAGAACAGTCACTCTTTGACTGTAAAAATCGCCTCTTTTGCGGCCCTCGATGTCGGGATCGAATCATATGCAAATAAGTTCCTTATGGTAAGATATTAACAGAAATTTTTTTTAAGAAATGTAGTTTTTGAAATATGAGCGGTCAATTTGTAGAAAAACTAACTTATTTCGGAATATGTTGTTTCTGAATAATGTTATACAAACCAAGACTAACAAGTAAAGTGGTTTGGTCACTAATTATGAATCTGGACTGGGCGATCTTTACAATTTATAAACTTTGGAACTAAATTCGTTAGGAAATCTTCTCTTACTAAGTTTAAATAATTACATTTTGTTTTTTTCGCTCGAAATAAGCTAACAAATAGTTTGTTAGAAAGACTTGCTTTGTTTCACAAGTTTAACTGAAGCTGCAGATCTTTCTAAATTGTTTTTTACCATAGCCAAATCACGATTTAAAAGTGCTATCATCAATGGAATCTAACGTGTTAAGGTCAAATACAACTTTTTTCTTGTCCTTCAATTCTTGATAATACTCAAACATTAGATCGCAGACTAGTTATTGCTCTTCAGCATTTACTTGCTTCACGACCTGTTTAACTAATGGCCAATAATTGACCAACCTATGTGGTTGCTACACAACCGCGCATCTTTAAAAGTGAAGAATTTGTAGCTGGTAAGCAATTCGTTGCGAGTTGTCTTTGGAATTGAAAACAGGTTTGCTGTATCTTTGCAACCAAAAGTACATATTTTATGAGAATTATAGCTTTTTCTGTAGAAAGATAGATTAGATAAGTTTGGGTCAGTTTGCACGCAGTTGGGAGAGTTTTGCACCTATGGTTTTTTTAGATATATTGTAACAAGATTTACAAAACTTGCTATTCCCAGGAATAACTCCAATCTCATTTAATTTCCGTATTATAAGTCTGTCGTAAATTATTAGCAACTATGACTGCATTTGGAATGCTATTGACGGAGTAGAACTTATCACTTTTATTGCGCTTTTGAACCTCGCACCCTAAACAAGTAATGATCGGCATTATTAAAACCAAAAACCAAGCTAATCACATCAATTTGGAAAAAACAACCGGCACAACAAAATTGATTTGCAAAGAAGGTCGGAAGAAAAGTAGTCGTATCGATGTGAAGTCGCGCGCTACTTCTCTTACGAGAAACTGTTCGAATACTTGATTTGCGTTTTGTTTTATATTTTATTATTTAACAGGGTGGAGGGACAGAATGCATCGGTGCAATATAATATCCCTGTCGAAAATATTCAGGACCTTTTTGAAACATTTCTTTCAAATGATTACATGGATGCTTATATCCCAAGATGTTAGGCAATCTCAAGTTAAATGGAACGCCCGTATTTAGTATAACTTTCAACTCTCATATCTATAAAACTAAATATCACCTCACGTTGAACCTTTTTTTCGATTAGTATCTTATCATAAGGAGTGGGTTCACATATGAATGTATCCCGAAATCAAGTGCCGCAAAAGAGGCGAAAAACCCCTGCTTTTTACAGTCACTCTTTCATTAGTTAGTGAGTGGCTGATGGTCCAATGGCTTGTGCGCTTGGCTATCATTCACAGGGTCCGGGGTTCGAATCCCAGGGCCTGCTCTCAGAGTGATGTTTTCGTGGTTTTTCTCACTCCTTGGAAAATCCTGAGAGACAAACACCTTAAGACGCTCCACGGGAGCAGGCGTAAAAATAACTCATGGTCGGCCGATGCCCCCTGGAATTGGCGAAAGCTGTTGGGGGATGTGAAGGCATGAATCATCATTATTATTATTATTTTTAGACCTTTATTCTAGAACTGATCTGCAGTAGTACCTACTCCCATCATTACATAAATTCTATATATTTACTAGTGCTGGGCAACCAAACAGATTTTGTAACAGGCTAACCCTATACCATGGCTTGTTAACCGGCCATTATTTTATCTACATATATACAATCTATAACTGCCTTTTGCTTACAAGTAGCGTAACTAGTACTGCCTAATTTTACATATATTTTTTTTTAATGGGAAAAATCATGTAATTTAAAATCTTAGAACGTTCATTCTAATTCCGAAAATATTTAACTCTAAACATGAACTTTATTCACCAAGATCACAATGTGAATAATAACACAACAAAGAGACGACTATTCGCTATGTTCGCCAGCCGCAAAGACCGCTTCTAAACCGTGGGTAATGCTCTCAGCTTTTGAAGACTATACGTAATTTATTTCTGGTATTCGTGTCACACATTCCGCCGTTCGCAATGTTACTGCGTATAATAGAATTATACGTGGTCCGGGAACTGGTAAAAGCAACGTTATTAAATTGCAAGATTCCGGGATATTACTAAAAATTTCTCGGCTTAAATAATGAATGGTAATGTGTTTCCACATGTATCCTTCTAGGTATTATATATTACGTTCACATTGTCTATTGTATTTTTCTCGTTCTCTGATGGGATATGTTCGCTAAGCGAGATTTTCTACCACCTAAGGAACAAAAAAGAGGGAGAGGATAAGTCATTTTCGCAAATTTGTTTAAATTCCGATTCTTGCATGAAAAGCAAATCGTAAACAAAATATGACGGTTTAATTCGTTTAATAATCAGAAATTAGAGGAAAATATGCAGCAGAAACTACCTCTACTACAAAGAGAAGCGTGCGCTTCATGCATATAACAATGTACATACATAACTGTTTGCAGTTGGGATTATTCGTGCGGTATAAGCTGCTACTTTCCTTATAAATGATTAAATCATTGCAGTAATATTCGTTTCGATAGTAAAACATGCATTACATCACCAAAACCTGCGAGAAGTCTAACATATAACATCTTTATTGTGTTATAACGCAAATATATAGATAAAAGTTAAATAGTACAATAAAATAGTAACAAATAGCACTATATCTGATTGGGGTCGTTCTGTGTTATCCATTTCTTGATTGTCGGAAGGGAAGGTATTATAATTTGCATAACCTTTAATTAGATCTCTTTTCATAACGCCATTGCAATAATCTAGAAGGCTGATAAAATAAAAATCCTCCAGTGTTAGTTTACTGCCATTTGCTTAATCACATTGGACTTAATGAGCACACTAGATTGACGAAAAAAAAATCGTTCACTAACAGATTGTAAAAATAAAAAAAATATAGAACAACGATAAACAGTAAATCAAAATAGCACAGATAAATTCAAAATTAATAAAATCAATTTAATTATTAAACTGAAAGCAATAATTAATTAGTTATAAGTGTAAAGTCAGAATTATCTAGATAAACAACTCTGTACAATTGAAATATGGTCTTAAAATTGTATCAGAGATGTTTTATGTCGAGAACATTTTTTCTCTATTATTTTTCTAATGTTAGCGAGAACAAGGAACACAATAATCTTATTGATAAAAGTCCGAGATACGTGATAAAGAATACGAATTTGAAATTTCGAATACGAACGCGGGGCTTTGGATAGCAGATCCGGATTTGAGAATTCGGATCTCAAGTTTTTAATAGCGGATCCGGATCCAAGATTTTGGATAGCGGATGCAGACGGTAAATTGGTTTTGTAAACAATTTGTTTCTTGCATTTCATTTAAATATATTTCTAATATATAGTATATCTCCGGGTTGAGATTACAAGAGGAAAAAGCCTACTTTTTTGATTTTAGAAACAAATTGTTAAAGAAAACACTTTTTTTCTTGACTATAAAGAAACAAATCTGTAAAAAAAAAACTACAATAATATATTTTTTGTTAAATTATTCAAACAAAAATCAAATACCTATTGAATTATTCTATTAGCCTTTCACCTTCGTTGCAACATACTTCAATCCGGGGACATACGGTATAGGTTTTTAGATGCTTTAGAATAGACTGTGACTAGCGCGATGCTCGGGACCATACATGCGGATTTCGAACCATTACAAGTATCCCATAATATCCGTCGACAATGAAATACCGATTACCAAGGATAAAAATAGAAGAAATATAGAAACTCATGTATATATGAATATAAACAGCCGTAGCTATATTGGAAGAAATACCAAAACAGATTCATTAAAGAAGTAATGGAGCTTGAATTGAGAAGACGCACTATCATGATAAATGAAGTGAAAAATTTACTCATGAATGAATTGGCTACATCGTAAAAGAAAAGAAAAACAACACTTGCGGAAGTGGAAAATCAGTTAATTTAATACCATTTTGTCTAGATGTCAGCGATAAAACGCGGATGATTTCCGTTATTAAAAAAAAAAAAGAAATACTTAACTGTCAAATTGCAAATTAATTAATATTGAACATATAGTAACGGAATAAATGGCGGGTAGTATGCGCGGTAAAACGTTTCCATAATTAGAACATCCAATTAAATAGACTAATTGAATTGAAATTGAACCGGTGCATCGCTTAGCGCAATTACGGTAACCGAGAGATGGGAGATGGGTCTTGTGTGCTGATCGATCGATAATACCCGAATTTAATAGTCTTTAAAAGTCTCTTGGCCGTATCAAATATCAAAGGTGGTTTGCTGATGCGCTCTGCCCACACCCATCTTCACGACTTACTACATTATTTTACGCTCTTGTTCGGGTCGCATAGACTGGACGCTGCGCCACGGAGGAAATGGAATTTCAATTCAATTTCCAAACAATAGAGGAACGAACAGCCAACAGTGAATCAACAATTTCCACTATGAATATCCGGTTGTCGTTGAACAGACGACACTTGGCAGCGGGCAAATCAATTTTCAAGTTGTTGTGATAATTTAATTGGGGCAAAGGAATTTGGATAACCTCGATGGTAACTGATTTTCTCTTTTTCTATAGCACGTAAAATTTGTCTGCTTCTTTTTGCAGTTTGAATCTTCGGAGATCTATCGCTGGTTACAAATAGGATTAGTTTGGTGTAGATACTGTATGAATTATTTTTGTGCTAATTTATAATAACCAGTTTACCAGGTTAATAAGACCGTCCAATTAACCAGGTAGGTAAGTAAATACAAGTTTGTAGTTGGAATTCATGCTACTACATGTATTATAATAGAAACGAAACAATAATGGCGATTTTAAAAAAACCAGAAAATCGAGCAGGTTTGTTTTGTCCAACAAAAACGCCAATGTTTATGTGGTTTTTGTGTCCAGGACGATGTATTTAAGCAGTTGGTTAAAAGACAAGATGGTCTAATTGATCGTAGTAAATCGGCAAGTTAGTTCTATAGTAATATATACATATGTAATGGGTATTCGGTATCATTAACTGTTCGTTTTAGTTATAATCATACAGCTTCAAAAAATGTTCGAAGGAAACTGTGACTAACTGCCTCCGCGAACAATGCTAGTGCGCAGAATTACAAATTTCAACTTAAAGCAATGGCGCATTGCTTATATGGTTTGTTCTAAATCAATCAAAAATTCAAAATATTAAAACGTGTGATAGCCGAGTGTCTAAAAGCCTTGTTTATGGTTTCGACTATTATACGAGTACCATGAGTTCAAATCTCGCTCGGCATGATAACCGGATTTGTCTTGGGATCATGTGATTATGGATAATAAGAGGGTGGACTTGGCTTTACGAGGGTGTATGTTTTTTATATATTTATAAAAATGCTCAGGCTATATTATCAAAAAATAATTCTGTAAAGCTGATAAAAAAATGGTGTTCAGTAGGTATACATCTATTAATGAAAATATTTACATATGTATACATAGTACGTAGTGATCAAAGTCAAGTGCGCAATTGACCATTCTGAATTTCTTGTTGTATTGTTTAAGTTTAAATGTTTACACGTGGTTTAAACACCAAGGCACAAATGTCAAATGGCGCGATGACAGATGACAAACAGAGATACAGCCAGTTCACGAAAGCAAATATGACCTAGTTTATAACTAATCTAGCAACTTTTTAGTGCCAATTTCAGACACTTGAGATTGATCACGGTGCATATGCTGTAAATACAGCGTAAAAGGAACTACAAACCCCAACAGCATAAATATAAAATAAATGCAAAGATTGCAAAACAAAATGAGAAAAAAGGTCATTATGTTATCTTTCAAAAACAAAAACAGGTTTCCAACAAGTTCGGTAAGATTTCTATGTTGTACATAAAATAAAATAAATTATTCTGTCTCTTATAGTGCTCTACAATTGGAAGGAAGTTGTCAATATCTGAGCTAGAAGATATGACATCGTATGAAAAAATGTCGGTCTATGCGAGATACATTTTCAAGTGTAAACGTTATCAATTTCTTAAGACGTTCTTATTGTTCTTAAGCCTTTGAAAACAAAAACATAACTCATTATTAGAATCTGGACGTAATCTTAATTTAGAGAGGTTTAACAATAAACTGCATTTGCAGTTTGATGCAAGTGATGGATATGTGCTAAACCAATACCACAGAAAAAGAGCACATTGAAGAACCAGTATAAGTAAGGATTTACTCAGGATCTTAAAATTGTTTCTAAAAGTGAAGTATTTCATTTTATAGCATCTTAAGTCGTAGGTTTGCAAAACAAAATGATAAAACTGAAGTTTATTTACGATACGACTAAAGACCTACTGGTTTATGTTTCTACATTATTAATACTTTTTTATCTTCAATGTGTTACGTGATTAAAATTAATATGAAAACACTTACCTTCTCTTAAATGTTAAATTAAATCAAACATTACCAATAATTACATACAAATTACAGGTAATAAAGCCAATGCTGTATTATATAGGTACTGCTATTCAATTACCTATGTAAGTAACTATTCCTAATTAAATAATTTTCTACAATTGAGTTTATTACTTTAACATCCATACTTCATTAATTTCATTGCCAAGAAAACACATTTACTGACTTACATTAAAATATGATCGAATAACCGAAATGAAACAAAAATTAATATTTTTTACAAATCCAAAATAATTTTGTGCTTCCCTTGACGTTTAAAACAAATAAATGTTTATATTATCAAATATAATTCAATAAAAATTTCCCTTCAGTGAGGTTGCTGTTTTCGAATAAAATTATAATGTGCTAATTTAAACAAAAATTGGTTAAATGAATGCAAAAATAAATTGTTCGAATTTTTTTCTGTGTGGGCGGAAGGGGCCTCTAGTTACTGCAATTAAGGTGCCACCAACTCCACTGTATATTTGGTGAACTTTGAAAAGTGTATGTAAAGCATCAGAGATGCCGCAAAATACCACTACAAATATACCCTTACTGGTTGTATTGTGGCTGAACATTATAGGAAAGCAAGTATTGTAATAATAGGTGCGAGTAGTTGAAATAGACAACACGTCATATAGCGCTCTACAAATCGTACATACGAGCGGAATATGTTTAAAAAAGTGGAAGGAGCCCCAAGATAGAACTGTCAACACAGCTTATATAAACCCGGTTTTCCGCAACGCTATGTTTGGCAAAGGCAGTAGCATTAAATAGCTCCCACAAAGGTGGAAGGTTCTGAACTTTGTCGGTAATTATACTGAAACGATTATAATCTCTTTGTGGCCTAAATAAAGCATTTCCCATAACTTTATTACCATCACATTGTATACGACACTCGCATATTAATATAGTAACATTGTTATAACGCCTCTATGACTATTATGTTCTCTATGCAGAAGCTAAAAGGCATTTAATAAGTATCAAATATCAAAGCCGGCAATTTTACTATGTAAGGGGCTTCCGATTTTGAGATTTGACTATATTTCACTTAAAATATTATTATTAAACACCTTAATTGTTACCATAAAATTAACACTGATATACTCGTAAAGCATATTCGTGCAAATTAGGTTGTGGTGAATGTAGAATGACTGTTTGAAAAATTATATCCAGGGTGAAGATTTTCCCTATCAAGCTTTTAGTGGAACCCACCAATAAATGCGTGAAAATTTCTTTGCTTTTGGGCGGACGGCGGCCTAGTGTACAATGAGGTAACTCGAAATTGATACCATCTGATTAGAAAAATCTGCGTGCTGCATTTAATAGAATGAGGGATGAAATAAAACTAAATATCACGGTAGGGAACGAGGAAAAGACGTTATCCCTATAAGACATAAAGGAAAGCATTTACAGCAATATATTTAAATAAGTAATTAGTGAAAAACCAGGTAATTGAGGCAATATGTTATTCAGCATTCTTTTCTCGTTCCATATAATTTCTGTCTCGTCTTTTTTTTTTGATCTTTTCACAAAAAAAAAGTGGTTAAATGAAATTTTAGAATTGTTAAAACGAAAAAGCAAGATTTTATAGGCATTCATAGTCAAAATCTTGTTTTGGACAACGAATTTATTGAAGTCTATTTGTTTGAAACTAAATATTATACAGCATCGTTCGATAAAGCTATTAATCTACTTTATACCAAATGAAGACATAATTGTGATTGGATATCACCCTAGGCGTAACAGTTACCTACCTATAATAACTTAGTATATAGGTATCTCATTATTTTCATAGAACGATTAATGTGTTCGTCAAACGAAAGGTAATCACTAGGTACTTCGTATAGCTTTAATTAAAAGTTTCACTGCACGTTGGAGACGGTTAACCAATTGCATGTTTTGCTACTGCTCATTAGGTGTGCATGTAATAAAACTCACCAAATGCAAACTCCTGGAACCCAAAAAAAATATGGGAGCATATTTTTTGATTCTAGAAATACGCGCAGAAGATTTATCGACTAATACATTTTATATTCAAATACTGCGAGTGTCAACCTCTCCTATCCCTTATCCATATGTATACGCATGTATAAAATGTATAATGTACATATACATATGTACAAAGTGTAGTTAAACGCTAAATGAGTGAAGTGTACTCTATCACAAAGTATATTTCTAATGAAAATTACACTTTTCTAAGATTTTATTTGGATAAAATTTGTGATTAATCTCACTCAAATATTTAAGCTTGGATATTATGTAATATAGAACCTAGTAAATTAACCTAGAAGTATTCATTATAAAATTAATAAAAATGTTTGAAAACGTGATACAGATAAGTTAAAGAAAAGTTGGTTGGTTTGAATGACAGTAAAAAAATATACTATTATATTTTACTTAAAAAATGGCTGCCACAGATCCTTCAATACAGATTGGACTTGGCAGTGAGTACCATATACATAATATGTGTCTCTCATAAGCTCTATATTGTCATTTAAACTTGAACTTATGGACATCGTACAAATAAATTCAAATATGTCATTTTCCAGACACATTTTACGCCTTTGTCTGTTCTTTAACTTACATATTATTTATTGTTATTTGAGATTTATCGACAAGATATGCAGGTGCCCTACTAAGAATGGGAACCGGCAATATCTTGGTAACTTAATTGCTATACTGATGGGAAATCAATATTGCAACTAAAGTACCAAAGCAATTGCTAAGATCAACAGTAAATTTAAAATTTGCTGAAAAAAAAATTCAGAAAATAAAAACCTTAGTTAATTACGTACCACTTTGGTTAAAAGCGTTTAATCATATTCATATTGTCAATTATAAGTGTATTTAGTATATATAGGCGTTTTGAAATCATGAAAAACTGAATTTTCTACATCTTCTGTACTTTTCATCCGGACCATAAAAACGTGGACTTGTTTAAGACGACATTTAGTGCTGTTTTAAACGCTACTATTTGTAGCACCTATTAATATTCAAGAAGAAATGTGGCGTCATCCTCAATCGCACGAAGATTTCTGAAGTATATTCAAACGAAAAATTGCTTTTCTTATGTCGTGTCTGAGTTTTAACGAACTAAAATAGTTGCGAAAACAGCGTAGTATCTTTTTCCATTTTACAGGCAATAAAGAATACTCATTATCAGTAATTTTCTTATAATCTGCATCTGAAG
This sequence comes from Cetonia aurata, assembly GCA_949128085.1. Classification (NCBI taxonomy): domain Eukaryota; kingdom Metazoa; phylum Arthropoda; class Insecta; order Coleoptera; family Scarabaeidae; genus Cetonia; species Cetonia aurata. The sequence goes on along the minus strand of OX421883.1, from coordinate 49,849,492 downwards.
TAAAAACCGAATTTTTTATCATTTAACGCCTAACTGTAAGGCCCAAACCTGAAAGACGAATGTGTAGTAGAATTTAATTCTATGTACTTGACAAAATTTGATAATTATTACCATATAGACAAGTGTTTCCATGCCATCTATAAAGTTGATAGAAAACTATGGAGGTTTCGATACTGTTAAATAATTGACAGGAAAACTATTACAACTAATGGACTGTTTTCATTTATTATTTGAAAAAAAAAAAAAAATTTATCATTACTATGGCAGCGAAACGTGTGTTAAACGTCAAATATGCTGCTATGTTACGAAGTTATGTAACAAGAAATTCGATCATTGTCACTACTTTATCTGTATCGTAGGTATGCACCAAATGCCGCTGTACAAATGGTACAAATTGTGACGTTTAAGCTAGCATTAGATGCCCTTTCAAGCAGTTGACGTGTTTTTAAGTAATGTATTCCATGTATTACTCCCCTTATAACTGACAATGATAGTACGTCTATAACCAAAGTGGTGCGTAATTAACTGCAATTTTTACTGAAGCAATTAATGTTATAGCTTAATGCTGGATTTTTTACCAACAAATATAAAATTTACTGCAACTGCGCCCACTAGCGGGCATATTTGGAATTCAAAAATAGTCTTATTAAATTTTCTGTTGTCACATTATAAAATTGTGGTTAGCCTGTTATATGAAAACGGTAAACATGCAAAATAAAGTTTGTAAAAGATAAGTGGTCAATAACAATTCTACCAAAAATTATCATACACAATTATGAATCTAATATAAAATTCATATTTCAAACATCACTTTCACCACAATAAAGATGTGCCGAGATAATGGCTATTATACTTTCTGCGGTATCTTTTTATCTGCACTAGAAACCACAATTTATCACGACAAGGCCAATTATATTTTTCAATGTTATGTATGTTGTTTTAATACTTTCACATTTAGTGACCCAATAGAAGTATTAAAACGACTATTCCTGCCTTAGTTATTAGAACAATTTATAGGTCAATATAGTCAAGATATACGCACTCATTGAATAATAGTGGTGATATGAATAAAGCACAAAATTCAGGTCATCTATTTATGTTGATATATTTCGACGAGTTATGAATTACAAAAATCAAGCATGTCTATTAAAACGGCATTGTGTTTTAGCAATACCAGTTATGCGTATATTAATGAATCACATTGAACACAAAGCTTTTCGCAAATCCCGACCTAAATGTAATATAGTGTAACGTCCTCGCCTACATTAACCCATGTCAATTTTAATTAGCAGTTGACGTTCGCATGATATGGGATCAACTTTTTAGTTAGCGAGTGTTTTACGTAAACATTGGAATACATTTCATTTGAAAATAAACGAGGATATACTTAATAATGGATTTTACTTAATCCTGTCGAGCGTATAGGAGAATAATGGGAATAATAAAGACAGTCATTATAAAATTAATAAGAACACTTATGAACCATGGTTAAATTTTCTTATTGCCATTTATCCAGAAGCAAGAAGACTTTGTGCCAATCACGCTTATGTCAAAGATATATGGCGAATAAAACACATAAAAAGGCGAATCACGTCGAAAAGAAAGAACAATAAAAGCTACTATCACAATTTATATTCTTATATCCTTATATGAAATATGTTTATGTGTACCCTATTTAGGTGGCATTCACCTTCTTCAGATTAATAAATATTAATTTCTATGGAGAAAACAAAAGATGACCAGAAAATAATATATCCTTAAAGAATCTCAACTAAAAATAAGTTATGCATAACGAAACATAATTATTTATTGTCAGCAGTTTCCTTATTGAAGATAAAGTTATAGGACTATCTTATCCTGGCAATATTAGAAAAGTATTGTAACGCTTTTCGCTGATAAAAACGTTGTCGGGGATCAAAGAAATAATACCGGCGATATAGTCCATGACATTGATTTATTTAGTCACTTAAAGCCTACTACAAATTAAATACTAATAATAAATACAAATTTAAATAAATTTATCTCTACTATCAATTTATATTTCACAGTATATTTATTTGCACTCGCCTCTCTGTGTATTCGTCGCTTCAATTTAACGGCGTGCACTCCCTGGATCCAATTAACTCCTACCCAATCGTAGCGTCGTATTTAAATACCGCCCGACCGCTTCGAGAAAGTTCGACCACAGTTCGAGCCACCTCTCCACGTTACTAGAATCCAATCTGGAACAATCGCGACTCTTTCTTTCATGCGTTGTAAACAACAAACTGCTCCGTCATGTGATGTTGCGTACGTGAACTCTCGATGCATTGACCGTTGGTGCCATCTCTGAGTGCTCAAAGTAAACTGGCGCTCGTAACAGTATTGAAATTGTTGAAACTCAAATAAGTATTTTTAAAATTCTGACTATCAAATTTATTAACAGAATTCAAATTGTGAAAACAATCTCCATAGTTTCACTCCATGATAAAATATAGTCCGAGCTTTCTGAAATACTTTAAGGGTGAATGAATAAGCATATGGAATATATACACATAAAGGAAGAAACAGAAATTTGCTGGGAAAATTTATGAAATTGTAGTTTTCATAACTTATAAGTGTATTTCAGATCCACACTATACAAAATTTCCCGGAAGTAGGTAAATGCATAGTGCGTTATTTGAAATGGAGCTTCAGGCTATATCTTATTTAAGTTTTAAATTCTATCGAAAAAAAAAATGACATGACACTATATAAACTACTATCCAGGAAAAGTGGCGAGTCAAAGCACTTTCGTCACTAAAAAATCGTTGCTCTATATTCATCTATACTACTGCATCACTAAGTGTATGCAAAACAATAGTATTTTAAAACACAAGTGTTACAATGTTGTTTATGTAATGCGAGTACAAGTTTGAATTACGAGCCGCGTAGCGGTGAGTGATTCAATGTACGAGCATTACATGTCATTTTAACACGAGTATTTTACAGTACTTTTTCTAATTTGCATATTAATCGCCCATATTATATTCCGACAGGAGTCCCACCAATGTATTAATATTTCATTACAGCATAGTGTGCGGTAATAATCATTTCAGCGTGTTCAGTGTTTTAGCTTTATTGTAACATCCAATTAGAAAAACATTATTTTCATAGGGTGATGTATATTCTAAAAGTTAGGCCTGTGAAAATAATGGCCGCCTTCAGAGTACGAATACGATACATATCACTAACTGCTTCCGCTACACAAAATTGCGACCGCTTCATAATGTTATTGATGTAGAGTTACTATTTTTGAGAGGAATTGCCAACAGTTCCCAAACTGCTTAGAATCAGCTGCGTATTCTGAAGGCGGCCAATGTCAAATCCACTTCAACTGAAAACATCTTCCATGTTATCTTACGAAATATGTCAAATTGCTTGGGTTTTTTAAAATTAAAGTGGAAGTTTATATGGATATAGATCTTGAAATGATCATCAAGTTATAGTCTTACACCAAGGAAGACGACATATATGATGTTAACAGAAGGATAAATTCAACCTGTGCCAATTTGAACAAATTATACTTCTGGCTTAACCGTTAAAATTTGGACGCGCTTAAAGGCTGGAGGAAGAGCACTTGGGGGTGATTCAGTCTTTTTGGCATATGTGTATGTATTTATGTATATGATGCCAATAAATTGATATTATCTTGTAATGTTACAAATTACAATCTAACGACTCTAAATATTAGTAGATTATGTTATTAAGCGTAAAAGTCATACTTTATGTGGCGAAGCTGAATGTTTATTTTGTTTATATTTGCCAATAAATTCAACTTCACTTTTAATAGTGGCAGCCACTTTGAAGATAGCTTGTCAAACTTGTGTTTGTGGAAGTCTTTCTATATTTTTACGGGTTTTTGTTCTTTTTTTCATACACCTAAGTATATTTTTAAGATGTTTTGTGCAATTTCGGAGCCAAAATTAGCATTTTTTAATCATAAATTCAGGCTTACAGGTGCGTATTTTTTTCTAGTGGCGAATGCGCGATAGCAAGAGGGCGTGCTCAATGGAGTGAGACATCTCGAATAAAAATAAAGAAATGTTTTAACTGGCATGTGAGAACATAATACTATCTTCGTGACTAGTTAAAAAATAGTAAAGCCCTATGTATTGCAGTTCGTCGAACGTCGACGAAAGCCCGCCTACCTCTTCCAACTCGTTGACGTGGAAGAGTACTTTCGCCGATACAAAATATGTCACTTGTAGATAATATAGAAAATTAACGTGGAACATAACCTTATAGTTCTTGTTTATTGAGATGTAAGTAACATTAATTCAGTGCAAAATTAGAAGTTAACCTCGATAGATGTTAAATAAGTTTCCATACGCTGTTATTTTGTGATAAACTATTTCCAGTTACCTATATATTTCATCATATAAGCGTATACATTTTTTTTAATACTATTGATTTGCTGTTTCAATATGATTTTCGTTAACTAGTACAAACGTCTGTTTGTTTTAGAACAAATTTTTACATAAATTGTATTAATATTATCTATTATCGTAAATATCATCTTTCTGAAACGTCATTCGTTGATTATATAGTAGCACTACCTAAAGAGTTTGAAATTGAAATGATAAAGTTATAAGTAAATAACTGAAAAATGAAAAAAAAGTCAATTATGAATTATGAAAACGGAGAGAAGAGTACTTGCGAGTTGAGAACGAACAAAGCCGAGATATGTATTGAAGATTCGAAAATCATCCTGTCTTATTCGTCATTAACCCACAAGCAAGCATGTCTTTTCATCTCACCACTCATAATTTGTTTACATTTTTGCAATTCAAAATAAAAAAGTTAACTAACTCTTCCATTTTATTTTTCAATCTTTCAATTATTTAATTTACTATTTCAATTTAAACTTAACAATTTTGCTACATAACCTAATTTTACCAATTTCCTGTCGATAATAATATTTTATTTTAGAAATAATGCCTAGATATTTGTAAATTATAGCTGAAGATGGGGTAACAGCCGAAAATAGTTCTAGAGTAAACATTCAAAATAATAAGGAATTAGTTGCTTTTACACATTTTTTCAATTTAGAGATATGCAAGCACTGCGTAGGAATAGCCACACGATTTTATTGATTCGTAACAATTGTTTCGGAAATTCGTGGATTTCCATTTTCAAAGCGATCGGAATTAATAAACCCGTGTAGCCCGGAGTGGTGAGATATATTGTTGTTTATATTTTTTCAAGTTTAATTTAATCTTTCCTTACAAAGGAATATTTAGGACCGTTGGAAATATAGATGTAATATAGAAATCGGCAGTTGTTATTTTCGACGTGCGATGAATAACCATGCATATATAATAAATAGTAGCAGCGACTTTCAAAGCCATCGGTATATAAATCAGGGAATATTAAAATATGAATATCTAAAGTAAATGTAAATAGAAATCTTAACCGGAAGCAAAATAATATACGTAAATAACATTGCTGTTAAAGTCATGTTCGTTTTTGTGTATGTATACACTTCAAAAATGGAATGTGTCGGGTTCTATCAAAATGACGGAGTGAGTATACGTTTATCTACTTTTGGAATATAATCAGGGATAATTTTAGGTTATGCAACATTGATTTCTGTAAAATGTTTGTAGTTTTTTTTCTGTCCTATTGTGCGGCGTCTTGTTTAGATTTCGAGTATTCATTCATTTATCTCTACAGTTAATACAAATAAAATTGTTTGCCACTGCTTCTAAATAATATTATTCAATCAAATTAGATAAAATCATTTTGTCATAATAAATAATCCTGATATGATCAAATTCAAGTGCCTTTGAGTTTATATCAATGTAGCATTATTGATTAATACAATGTATTTGTATAGGTTATTGTTCTGAAAGTGTACATCTTTCAATTCTTACTTAAATTCAGTTATTATAATATACTGTAAGAGCGAAGATCCTATATGGTCACTTAGCGTAATCGGCAATCGTTGCAAATGCGAGAGCGAGGCCGTGCTTGCAACGCTATCATATCTATTGGGGATGTTACTGCAATAGGTATATTGGAACACGTTGATACAAATATTAAATTAATTGTATGTAAACCAAGCTTGTGAAAGCGTGTCTTTGAACAGCAGCGCTTTATTTTATCACTCCCAGTATCTTTTTGCATCTTTTCCGAGAAGAGAAATATCCGCTGTTGGGCACACCAAAGATACGAGAATAAAGACATTCTCTGTATTTAGAATCTGATGCCATGAAACAAAAGAATGAGGAAGTAGTCAGAAAATGCTCTTTGATGTGCTATTTTAAGCTGTGCAGATAGTATTTAGAAGAAGAACCAATTTACAGCAACGACAAGCCATTTTTCATGCATACACCTAAAAATATACTAAATGCTAAAAGAACACGACGATTTTATCTAATATTTACAGCAACTATTAAAACACTTTTAAATATTTACTTGCTGACTAAAAATGTTATTTAATGAGGGATCGTCACCTAATTCCGTGCCTTCAATTCCTAGAAATTAGAATAAACTTTACTGCCGCCCGTCGCTCAAGATAAATACAATATAAAGTTGTAGCAATAAATTGCTCGTTCACACAGGGGAAGGATGATACTCAATGGGAATTTTCAGCGACCGTGATCGTTAAATTTAAACCAGTTGCCTGAGAGTCCGTAAAGTAATTTTATCGATATTTTAATGTATCACTTCGCCGCGTTGCTGAATCATTGCCCGGGGCTTCTTCGTCATAACGCTGGAGCCAGGCGTCTAATCGCAAAATATCGAAGTCTGTGAGTAGAATTCCATTTTCACAGACCGTGTCACGTCGGATATATCGTTATTTAATTGAAATCCGATGCTACTTTTTTTTAAATTAGTCATTGTAATGTGAAGAAATTGGAGAAAAATACGGCTAACTTGAAGTGAAATGGAGATATCTCTGAAGCAATTTCGATCGTGGTAATGATCTATGAAACACTTTTAATTTAATATCAAAAATCTTTTGACTTCAAAATGAATAACCACTTCGCTTCAATAATATCCTCCATTACGAACAGAAGCGTCTAGCTATCATCTATTAATTTAAGACCTAAATAAATTAGAAGACATAATTCGATTTAGTTAATTGCCAAGGACGTCAGGTTGCTTTATTAGAATTAATCACATTGTCTCTGAAGCAAGGGGAGAGCTCTAATGAAGTTTACATCTAAATGTAACTGACATGATGTTCGCGTACAGGGCAAGAGCTGTTCGACTTTTTCCTACAGCATGGGGTCGCCTACGTGAACACATTAACATGCATTAGTAAACAATATCGATTCTCCATAGAGATGCAACATTTAGTAGTATATTGATTGGAAAAGCAAATTATAGAGCAGGAAACATAAATTTTATTTTCATGACGTATGTATATCAGCTATTGAATATATTAGGATTATATGGTTCACAATTTCACGGGCATTACAGTTTTTCATTAGAATATTTATTCAAATTTATAATAACAGATAGCATATCGCACATGGGCTGCAAGGGTGTCACAAGTAACAAAACACTGATTTGGAGAAACGTAAACAAAAACTGGGTACTGCGTCAAATTACAAAAATATATTTTTTTAGTTCTGTTTTGATACAGACCTGCATTTAATGAAGTACAATTATCAGGCCAAAACTAATTTAACAAATTACAATTGCTAAAGTGAATATTTGTCTATAGATATGTCGTTGTTGCTGAAAATGTTACAGATGATTATAGAAACTTTACTGAAAGCAACCGTGATCTACTCTATAATAATATAGGTACCAAAGTGAAAATTATAAACATTATTAAAACATCCAGTGAACAGAATATTTTATAAACATATTTCCATCTAGGTAAAAAGTAAAATTTAGAGTTTCAAATAACACTACCACACTCTTTTGGAGAACATGTTATTTTGGGGTTATCATTGCCTGCGGGTTGCATCCTGATGATCTATAACACTCCGGATAGTTCATTTTAATGTGATTTTTATTACATACTATAGTCGGAGCATCAAGTTTAGTTTGAGATATTTCAAGAAAATGTGTATATGCTGTTGTCAGTTCGATTTTTTCTATTTGAGGTATTCTTCTAACGTTGCTTTGTTTTCTGATTGTTTTTGTATTTTCCTCGAGTGTTGCAACTAGTTTTGTAGAAAATACTTGTGTCATCTTCTTTTAAGACTTTAACATGGCAAAATCATGCCAAATCACCTTTTTGTCGTTTTCGTTTATTGTAAAATTATTCCCCATGCACTCTAGCAGACTGGTTAGATTATAAAATTCGCTACAACCAAATTCTGCAACTTGTTAGGGCTTAACCTTCTTCTCCGCATTTTCAATTATAGCCATCCATTGGGCTAGGGTGACTTTACATACAAACAATACGGTATTAGATCTGGACGTGAGGTATTACCATCGGTAGTTAAGTGAGACGGTGTTGTAGTGTTCCTGAAAACAGATACCTAAATTGTCACCAAACATTTGTGAAAATAACATTAAAAAGAATTATTTTAACAAATGTTTGGAGACAATTCAACTGTTTTTAGGAAAACTACAACGTCGTTTCATTTAACTATCGATGGTAATTCATTCACATCCAGATCTAACACCGTATTTTTTTGTTTATAATGATATCTTCTTTTGCTCTGAGTGTATATTACTGTCTTTATTCTGCCTGTGTCCGACGATTAAAACTTTTAGAGTAATGGACGGAATTTCTAACGTTTTTACAGCATAAAATATAATTGGGGCAACAGATTTATTTTTATTTTGCCCACAATCTTTCCGCAAAAAATGGTAATTAAACTGGAACTAAATAGAACATCTGAGAACAAATACGTGCACCAGATCACACCAGATTAGAGGTGATTGAAGTGCGTACAGCAACACAATCACAAGTTACCTTATGCCAGTCTCACTGAAAATATTTCTCCCAGACTCCTAATGTAAATAAATATAAAAACTCCAGAGTGATTTCTGTCTTGATTGACACAAGTGTCTACCTAGCGATTAAATATTAACCTATACTTGTGACACTATTGCAGTAGTAACTTTGCTATATTTTTAATCGGTTACTATTATCTCAAATTTCCGTTTTTTGGATTTATGACACTGTTGCAGCTTATGTGCGATAAAGTAATTTTTATATAGTGTGGTAGAAAAGTTGCGGAAAAGTTTTAAAGGACACAGATCCGGAATTTGGGATTTCGGGGGTACCTTCTTCTTTACTGAAAAGGTTGAGTTCACACGAAATAGAATTATCAAACTCAAAAACACAATCCTTGTTATGGAATCGGTGTGCGACATACCGCGGGTTTAGTATTGTATTATTCCAGTAGAGCAAACTGCATTTTTCTTTAAAAAAACGCATATCTACGGTAGTAATGGTAGTACTATCTACTCGTATGTTATTGTGGAAAATAGCTTTTCCTACCAAATAACGATCTATGACAATTTTGATTGTTCTTTTGCACAAAACCTGTTCTTCTAATCATGAAATTAACAAATAGATAATTGCTGGCCGAATACATCTTTGTATTATACATATAACAAACAAACAAACAATGTTCTAATAGTAGGTGTTTATAAAGAAAAGATTTAAACCTTTATTACAAAAATACAGCGTTACTATAAAAGAAATAAACACCTTTGGTATTTGTATAAAACAAAAGTTATTTGTGATATCGACATGCATTTTGCGCTGTCAGGTTGAGGAACTGTAGAAGTGTCGATAGTACAGTTGGTAGTACTGCGCAAGCATAATAGCTACGATGGCTGCAAACTCTACTGAGAATACAATCAATTTGAAACGACAGGGAGTGTTTATGTAAAGGCAAAAGTCGGGGAAGACCTCGTGTGTCAGAAGAAACAGTGGAACGTGTTCGTGCTGTTTATGCTTCTATGTAAAGATGACAAGCTTAAACGTCAAGATTTCTGCAATGAAATGCTGCAACGTAATGAAGATGAGTTTTGCGAGCGGATGATTTTCAGTGACGAGTCAACGTTTCACAGAAGTGGCAAGGTGAACAAGACTGAACCTCCGACAGTGTTGGTGGAGCATTTGCGTAATTCTCCAAAAGTGAATGTGTTCTGTGCTGTATCTCGCACAAAGGTGTATGGTCCTTTCCTTATTGAAGAAAACACAGTAACGGGAAATACATATCATCAAATGTTGATTAATTGGTTGATGCCTCAACTGCATGAAGGCGGGGGGAGCTTTATCTTCCAACAGGATGGAGCACCTCCCCACTGGCACCGTGTCGTTAGAAATTATCTGGAGGAAACACTTCTACAGCGCTGGATAGGCCGTGCAACAGCCGACAACCGCGTTCTCGTACGGTGGCCACCAAGGAGCCCCGATCTTATACCGTGCGATTTTTTTTTTATCTCCGCTTCCCAATGATTTAGATGAGTTAAAACAACGCATTACGAGAGCTGCAGAAGGTGTCGATGCAGATATGTTACACCGGGTTTGGAATGAACTAGACTATCACCTTGATGTGTGCCGTGTGATAGGAGGAGCACATATGAGTTCCCAAAGTAAACTTTAAGAATCACTTTAAAAAATAGTTTAAACGAATTCATAATAACGTTATTAGTTTTAGATTAATAAAACATTGAAAGTGAATATTTCTTTTGTAGCAACCCTGTACAAAACACATCAACTAAGTACTTTGTTTTAGCTGTTTGCAACTTTTTCCTTTTAATTTAGAAATGCAGCAGTTTCATAATAATACGTCTGCTTTGGTTCTCACTTCGGCCGATTCACACATATGCGAAGTCTAATTCAAACCGTAATAGAACTGTGTGAAACGAAAACCAAAACAAACCTTATATTGTTTTTACCATTAGCGTTTATAACAGACTACCAAGAAACGATCCCGAACACGAAAATTTAAAGAATTATGAAACTTTGGTATTATACAGATTACATTTTTCTTTCCTACGGAAGAACACTGAAATGAATTTTTGAAAAGTGAAATTTTCCTTTTGTCTATTATGCGCATAACTCGCTAACGGTAACAGATAGAGCAAAAGTTCTAAGCCAAAAATTATTCGTTTCTATGAGTTCTATTAAGTACATAAGAAAAAATAGTTCAATGTAATCAACATGTTCACATATATTTTTTTCGATAGCTAAATGTGTTTTAAATTAGTAATAGGTAATAAATATTGGTTGATTGTGGCCTGTAGTTACAGTGTAGAAACTGATTTTAGAAATTAACATCGGTGTGGGCAATTACCATATAACTGGTGAAACAATGCATCAATGGGCGTACCTAAATATTTTAAGAAAACACCTAAAGGCAAGTTTATACGAAATTTTGGGATTGAGAGAGACTTCATTTTCCAACAAGATAGCAACCCGAAGCACCTGGCTGAGGTCGTTAAGGAATGCACCATAAATGGTGTGAAACACCACCCCAAAGCTCCGGCATAAACCCTATACCTTTGGACAGAAATCAACCGTCTTCTGAAGGAAAAACCAATTATAAACAGAGATTAAAAAAAAAGTTTTATAGAAGAATGACAGAAGGTGACGTTGGATTTTACAGAAAAATTAGTGACATCTATGACTAAAATAAATAACAAGAGGTGCATTCAGAAAAATGAAAAATATTTTAACTTACCTATCCCTAAATATTCACACAAGGATTCGAGTTTAAAGCGCTATGTCGCTGTACTATTATATAAAATAGAAATTTGGGCGATAATAGAAGTAACAAGTAAACGCATTGAGCCATTTGAGTTATCGTGCTACCGACGGATTCTTAGGGTTTTATGGACACGCCACGTAACGAATGACATGGTAATACGACCTATCGACAAAGAACATCTATCAACTAGAATACTTTGGTCACATCATGCACAATAAGAAATATTGCCCTATTACAACTTATATTACAAGGAAAATAGTAGGCAAAAGAGGTCGGAAGACGTCGTATATCATGGCTTCACAATTTCATTTCAGAGCATGGACTGGTATGAAGTCTACCACTTTATTCAGAAAAGCTGTAAATAAAAGTATATGGGCTAATGTGGTCATCAATATCAATTGATGAAGGTATCAAGAAGAATAATGACGAAACATCTCCAGGCACAATGGTCGTTGCTATGCTACAACATATTAGTTATAGAAAACACATCTATTTTTTTTATATTGTATTTAAAGTAATATCTCGTGCACGAATAGTTATACTATCAAAATTTAATGTAGTTTATGACGTTTGCATTGGTACGCCGATTTCGTTATTTTTTTCTTTGCACATGCAATCTTGTTTATCCTTTGTTAAAAGGTATGCGGAAATAAACTAAATTTACTTATTTTTAACAGTTTATAAAGTTATTGACCCTGATTACCAGAGAGACTTTTGCGCGTAACTGTAATAAACTTGTTATTATTTGCTACTTAATAAAACGCATTTAAACAAACATCTGTTAAAACTTCTCTTACCGTTAACGAGTTTACGCAACGGTAGAATGGATAATTTTCCATTCTCCAAAAATTTATTTCACCCACAAAAAAAAATAGGTAGTACATAACATACCTACATGTTTCCCAAAGTTTTAATTTTTTTTAATTTTCCGGTTCGGCATCATCCCTTGTTAGAAAAGTACTCAGGGTTTATAAACATAAAAGCAATAGCATAATTTCACGTAACCTTTATAAAACACGTGCCTCCCACCTTCATTTTTATATATAACTATCCAATACATTTTAATTTTACTATTCCTAAACAAAAAAAATCTAAATTTAATTCATCCTTCTTAAAACTTTTCATAACTTAGACGCAATGTTTTATCCACAAAAATTTAAAAAATTATTGGTGGAATTGAAATTTCCGTCTACAAGATGTGTCACATTTGTTTTGTGTATTATTTGGAGGAGATTACATAGTATAGTAATCATTGGTATAACACTGTTTACAACATAATAGTGGAAAACACTTATCATCGTATAAATCATGTATTCGCCGAAATCATCTATACATTAAGCTTAGTGATGCTTAATGTATAGATATTTTAAAATGATATCAGAAGGTCTAATCAATACCTGTCACGCAGAGTGCCTTGAACAAAAAACAGGAAACTGAAGCGACATACCTGAAAATAAAAAAAAATATTGTAATTACAGTATACATACATCCTCCGCATATTGCAACAAGCATACAGTTGAAAGTTGAAATATTAAATACAGTTGTAGTTGATTATATTGTAGCTTTAAAAGCTCCAATGCATATATCTTCAAACTGTATAACTCTTTAGGGTACGAGTTTTAATTAATACTCCCCAAGGGTCATCCTAATCTTTCTGTGTCTTAATAACACTACAGGAGATTTGCATAAAAGAACTAAATTTCTAACTGATACTTTTCCAAATCTATAGGCGAATATACATAAAATACATAAAGTTATACCAACGTTTTCTTTTGTTTCAAAGTTATACAAGTTACAAGATTTAAATAACAGTGTTTCATTTATAGAACAAATATAGATCGATTGGAAAATTTATAATCGGTTTAGTTGGTTGTCTGATATAAACAGTTCATCCCACAGTGACAATGTTTTCATTTATTAGAATTGTTTCTACGTTTCGCATATTTATTTGTCATAACAGAAGAATATGCAAACCTGGAAGTACAGTTTATTTAATTTGGAATTTTTGTTAGGAACGTTAAGGCATCAAACAGAGAATTGCAGCGCAAGCAGCAAATCCATTTGTACTATTTTGGGCTCATCATTTCGAAGACTGAGAATCAGAGAATCTTATTTCAAAAAAATTAAATATTCAAACAAAAGATTTAATTAATATTTTAATAATATACAGCGACGCAATTGTGGTCAATTGGACACTTTTAAAAAATCGTAAGGGTGTTAAAGAAGTTTTCGCTTATTCCTACAATGTTATTTACGAAATTTTACAATGATCATAGACGATGGAGAGAGAAAACCCAAAACAACGGCTTATACTCTGACCATCTGACGTACATAATGATTAATCCATTATGGTATGTCATAAATACAGATAATGAATAGAATTTCGACGTCACGCAACATTTGCAAGGTCAGGTATTGGATAGCCAAGATTGCAGCTACATAACAAAAAGCCGTTATACTGATCTAATCCTCCCGTAGTCATAAATACCAAACATGGAATTTCTAGAATTATTGGTAGCTTGATTAGAGCAACATAGTAAATGTTTTTTTCTGAAATATACTCGATTGTATACCAAGTCGTCAAGTCTCCAGCCAATTCTGTAATATGGATCAGTATTAACTTCACTATTATTGTTTAGTGTAACTTCAGATAACGCATATGGCGTTTAAGATTTAAGGACACTTCTGATAGGCCCAATTATATACTCAAAAATACTTTATCCAACATTGGTAGGGTATTTTTACATGGTCCGGTTGTTTTCTTATGGTGAAACTTTCTTTGTCTGAGCAATATGGTTTCATGTTTTCATGATTCTGTTCGATTCTTGAAAGTGATTCAAACTTCTTGATGAACGTTTTTAAACACGACCACTTATAATTTTTAACTAGTTCGTATTAGGTTGAAAAGGTTGGGAATAAAATTAAAATAGCCTGATCTGAAATCTGAGGACATTCTTACTGAACCTTTTGTCAAAGTAAGGTTTTATTAATTAGAAAGTGCTTTGGAAAATATTGAATGAACTTTGTCACAACGCTCTCTGCCAAAATCCGAGTTTTTGTTTGGAGCCCTACAGCTTGTCGCAGTACATTTCAAACCCTGCACCTCGTTTATTAAGTGCATTTAGATGTCTGAATACATCAGCTATGTATTTCCGCTTTACTATCCAGCTATTATTTTCGAGCTGTTGGTAAAGCTTCGGCATATTTTGATCTACAACAAACTGACGAATCTTTTAGCGAACCTCAAACGATCGATCAAAACTTTCCTTCAAAATGGCCACTCTACCGCGATCTAGCAAACAATAATAATTCATGTTTCAGTCCCATTTCGTCATAAGTTATTACAAACATTTGTACATTGAAGAGTCTTAATTTAAAGATAGTTATAATTCTGATGCACATTTTTTTACTGTCCACTAATACTGCAGTACGATCAGTGCAAATATTAATGCAATATTCCATCAAATACTTTAATGGAATTATCTGAAATATTCGAAAAGATTTCTTGGTAGTGATTCGCTCTGAAAACCTCTTACAAAAACATGTTGTTTTACGTAGTCAACAAAGCGTCGAACATCTAGCAGTTGTACTTAACTGTTGATATCTTTTGATTAGTAGCGTACTTAAATATCGCTTCACATCACTACACCCTTTGATAGTATCTACTCCTTAACTTCAATGAGTCCAAACATGTCATTTCCATACATGCTAGTAAGTTTCAGTATTAGCATGTAGTTCTTTTTTCTTTCTGACGTTCAATTAGTTTTGTAATGTGGTAACTAGATTCTAAGGCATTTTCGGAAAGCGTTCCGGTTGATGTCATATTTTGCTTATGTTTCAAATTTTGAGCTAGAAACCAAGCAATCTTTAGTCGACAATTTTGCCACTGGCTGACAGATACTGAGCTATTCTCGATATATGGATGTATAAGCAGTCGACTGAACTGTTATAGCACATCTTAGTGTCTACACCGACCAAAGGCTACCGTTTACTTGCTAATTTGAACAATTCATTTATGGTTTATAATTTAGCTGGAGACAGACATATTATTTTAGCTCGGGTTGGTTCACAGCATCTTTTGGTATTCCGCCAGGATTCTACTTAAGTCGTTTATTGTTAATATTTAAAATTGAGTAGTTTTACAACTCAAAGATGTACAGCAACGATTAGCATTTTGTTACCGTGTTCTTCGGCAACAGGCACAAAATGTTCACTTGGCAAATATCTTAGTCTCTGAAATCCATCGTGCCTTTCATGAAAGTGTAGCCTTTCTAAGACGCTAGAACTTGAAAACAAAAGATTAGATCTATATTCATGTAGTCTTTTTTTTCTGGAATTGCATCAACTCTCATATGCCAATAACACAACATAAACAGTTTCATGAAATCCATTTCGTTACTGTCTTCTATTTGCCTGTTTTAGTGATAAAGAGATTAGGATAAGCTATGCACATACAACACAACTTGTATTTTATAACCATGTAATGCAATGTGGCTTATTTGCGGTATCCGATCTGGGAAGAACCTATAAATGTACAAATAAATGTACTGGTAAAATTTTTCTTTAGATGCTCAGAAAACCAAATGTGTCGAGCGGAAGCCTACGATTTGGTAACTGTCCTTACGTTGTAGGTATACGTAAGGTTTAACTAGAAACGCAGACAAATTCATATGTGTAATGAAGCGAATCTACTATCAAACTACAACATAATTCAATACAGTAATTTACTATTGCCAAAACACGATTGAACAGCTTCACTGATGTATCAATAAACCTCGACAGACATTAAACGTAACTTATTTATATTGATAACGAGAAAGGTGTGATATTCTGTATAACGTGTATACATTTATTATTTAATATTTAACTGAAAGAGCTTCATCTGTAAACCCTGCAACGAGATGGAATATGCCAGCTTGTGCGAAACTCAATCTTGAGATAACGTGTTCCGAGTGATGCCTTTGATGTTTATTTTGTGACATTTGCGGCAGATAGATATCAATGCATAACATGCATCCAAAGCCATGTAAATATACACTTGAATGCATTTATAACCATAGACGTATGCATAGTTGATTGAGAAGGCGTCTGTACACATATATTTGAATATCTAATGGGTTTACATTTAGTTCCTACATTGGATATCAATATTTATGAATAAGATTATTCAAACGCTTGCGAGATTAATAACTGATTTTTATTAAGTGAACTAACGTTACTCTTTAGTAGGAGAACACTAAGTCAAGAAGTTGTTATATATGTATATATTTGTCAACAGAATATTACATATAATTTTAATTATAGAATTAGTCTAGAATCTTATTGAAATATTTACTAAGAAATTGTTGGCATGTTTGAAGACTTTCAATGTTATGAAGTTAGCCTATGCTGGTAAGAATATGTTCAACACTAGGTTAGATCGTAAATAGCTAATTAAAGAAAGTAGCCACATCAAGATATTCCTAAAATTTAGTTGTAGGTTACTGAAAATTGTTTTAGCTGATTATAAATCGGATGTGCGAATCAGATGAAAAAACAAAGCAACTGAATCCCGTGATGGGTGGAGACTGTGGCTTGAAAACTATAACAAAAATCCCTAAAGAAAGGTGAAAAAATCCCTTACCACAAAATTAGATAACAAATCTAAATACGTATTTCGGCAACTAAGTTGCCATCTTCAGTAGAAACAAGTGAAGAGCAGTGTTAAACCTAGTGTTTTCGGCTAAGGTAAACCTTGGAAGATATGCTCTTCACCAAATCACTCGTGGAATAACACTGTGTGTCAGTGTTATTAGGACGGCATTAAAAAAAAGATCCAAGTTATCTTATGTTAGAGTTGAGCAAATGTTATCCTAACCTGAAGATTTACATGAGGAACGTTTTTTTATAGAAGAGCAAATAACATCGTTATTATTGAAGGTAGACATATAGTAGTTCATATAAAGTCGTGTTATTTGCAAAGAATTTAAAAATGATATATACAGGCTGTTCCATTTAAAATATCGGAGGAAGTGTACGTTCAGGTAGTTTTGGAACACTCTGTAGCGTAAACATTATTTTTAGGTTATGCGGCATTGAATTTTAGAAAACTTTTGTAGAAAAGATCCAGTCTTCGCTGGTACATTAAATAATAAAACAGAACAACCATCAAAAATGTTTCTATTAAATATAAACATTCAACAGCCGCACTTGCCCCATGTGCTTGAGCTTTGACTTGAATTGAATATTGTCGCTAAACATGCTGACGCATCTGCAATTCCCAAATCTAATGTAGACAATAGACATCAATAATTTCATATAGTCAGCGGAAACGTAAATGTGAATTTGGTCCCAAGGTGACGACACCCGCGACATTCAATAATGTCGAGCCAAAATTTACTGTCATTTACCACAAATTTATGGCCTATTCAATATCCATTTGCTATTATTCGCAGGGCAGTAACAGCAGCAGTCACTACAACATTCACGCCTCATTGATTTCTTACTGTACGCGGAAGAAGAACGCCGTATTCAAACCGCAGCGTAGCGGCCGATTGGAATTTTATCCTGAAACACGCGGACACATAAAAATCACTAGCACTTCTAGCTAAATATAGAACAATTATCGATACCGTGTGAAGAATTAGCACGTAAAACGTTCGTTGCGCGAAGCAAATGGTTCCTATATCACGCTGGATATAATCGATTTGGTTAAATTGTCCTAGAGCGGCGGAGTATCCCTAGAGTAACTTCGATAATGTAAATTGTACAACAGTTATGGTCCCTCACCTTCATAATGAGTTCTGATTCATTTGGGACGCGTTGCACGTGTACATCAATTCGGAGATTTAGCATTTGTGAGTTGGAACTCCTGGTTTATTAAGTCCAGCCGTTTTACTAATTATTTTCCCTGCGTATATACGGCCACGTATATACAATTTGTGGAGATACAAAGCTTTGTTTACCCCAATAAATCACGGTTAATACGTTCCTAACGAACGCGCGCTTGAATATGCAAAAGAACAAACTTTAAAAAATCTATCTAGAAACCTAAAATTTCTAAAAATGACGCATGAAAAGAATTCATTTTCATCTGAAACACATCCCACAACGTACGTGCATGTAGATTCCTTGAATACAGGACTTTACCATTGTAATCCGTAGAGATTTATAACTGGTTTCTAACAATAACTTTACCCTCTTCACATAAACGCATGCCAGGAAAAAAAGTCGGACACATGGATTTAAGTATGCGAGGGTTCGTTTGAAATATGAATTATTTGACAGAACGTAATTAGTTCCTTAACGCAGGATATTGCAAAGCAGAAAAAAATGAGGATTTTGCTGCTGCTGCTGCTCTGATGGATCGAGGTCTCCTGGTTGAGCTTCATCAACTGAAATGAATTATTATCAGCTGCCCTGGTTGCATATTAAATGCATATATAAATGTCACCTTCGTATTGTTAATTATATGCGAAACTGTGGCCTAGTTAAACCAAGTTAAGGTAACAAATCCCGTTTGACTGGTAAAAAAATGTATTTCCATAGAATTATAATCCTGCTCTAGTGAGACAGAGCAGGATAGAGGCAGTGAGAAATCCCACATTAGTCGGGTAATTCTTTACATAGTAAAATCTACGGTTATTTAGCAAAATTGTTATAGATGGTTAAACAAAAATAGGAACTTCTGATGCAAAAGTGTGTATATGTTGTTTAGCCAATAACTATGACGTGAAGTCACTGATGTAGTCATGTATAATAAAATTTTTATTCTTAGGTTAGAACCAACTTGGTTTTGAATATTTGAAATTTGTTTAGATCGTTTACTAAAATAAGTAGTTTTTGTTAACAATACCCTGGACTTAACTCTATTTAATATTATCTCTTGTGCTAAGTAAAAATGCAAACAGAAAGAGGCCAGTTACAATAGAGAAATGCAAAGCAAACATGCAGAAAATATCAATGTAAGTCCAACGGTACCTCATTTTTTTTTGTACCACATTCAAAAGCTCTTCGAAATTTACCAATCTTCCAATATATTTTATGGGCTGACTTACAAGTCTACGAGGCATAACCGCAAGGCAAAAAATATCTGCATTGCACGAGGAACAGCTTTTAACAAAGCCAATATTGCTTCGTTTCTTAAGATTATGCAGAAGTTGAAGCAAAATATAAGTTCCCCCATAATCGCATTTGGAATATCGATGAAACTAGAGTTATAACCGTGCTTCAGGCTCCTAAAGTTATTATCAAAATAGGGACAAAAAAAGTGGGTCAGTGCGTTTCAGGTGACAGGAGCGCTTTAGTTACAACGTGCTATTTCATTTCTGCCGCTGGAAGTACAATTCCTCCAGCATACGTATTTCCTCGTTTACGTATGAAAGAGCAGTCTGTGTAAATTGAACGTATTTTTTGCACCTTCATTATCATTCTAATATTTAACTTGAAATGGTTAAAACAAAAGAAAAATAAATAAAAAAAACAACATCCGGTTCGAACTAAGGTCCCTACAGCATACTATGTCGTCGATTTACAAAGTCGCCGACTAATACATTCTCGAGATCGGATTATATGCAAAGTGCATGTTTTATTTTTTGCATATCTTTAAGTATAGTCTATATGTCCAAGTATTACACTGATTAAAATTAATTAGCGTTAGATTGCATATTTAGGCATTTCTATGCATATTTTTACAAAAGTTGCAAATTCTGCATATTTAAGCTTTTTCTTGTCCTTTCTCTCACTAAAAATTCCTAATACAGTTCGACAGCCGACAATTCCTAAAATGAAATATTTTTGTTTTCCAGGAATTGCACGTGCACTTTTACTCCTCGCGTGAGAAACGAGGTAAAATACATTTCATTAGCTCCCAAATAAAATATTCTCATTCACCGAGTACCTATCTAAGAGCGGAACAACATCTAATCGTGTTCGTCTTTAAATAAATAAGTTCAGCACCTTTCGCAAAGATACTTTTATAATTGAATGCTGTCTGACCATTCTGCCGCTCGTAATTTGAAATAAAATTAGGAGCAATTGTAGCTTTTAATTACTGCATAGATATAGCTCTAGCCGAAACACAGAAACCTATTGAAAAGATAAGTAATGCTACAATTCAGACTCTCAATCGTGTTTAAATTCTTTTTATTACTGCCTAGATAACGATCGCACATACATCCGAAACAAACACTTAATTGAAACTTTAAACCGAAGCCACCAAGGGGAGAAGTTCCTTAAATTGCGCGTCGTATGTGTCATTAAACACCGTTTGTTCTTTTTGTATTTGCCCCGAAGTCTATTCCTAAAGCCGGAATCTATCTGGAGGGCATTTCAAAAAACAATAGGCGAAAGTCTCCGTCTGAATCCAGTGAAATCCTCTTTTTCTCGTCTGCACCCTTTCAGAAAGTAAGTCATAGACATAAATCACTCTCAAGTAGAATAAATTATCAAGTGGGGGGATGCGGCTCTTGAAAACCTTAGGAAATGCAGATTATAATTCGTCTAGAGGAAGAATGAGGATCCACGGTCGTGTGGATGATTAATTGGGTCTCTTTTCCGCCTTGATGATATATTCCTTTCGACGCTGGTGTTCCAGACTGTTATGTAAAAATAAAAATGCACCCGACGAAGTAAGTAACATTTTTTCGTCATTCGCTGCTTAGTTCGCTTGTGAAAGGAACTAGAGAAAAAGCAAATCTCCGGATTTTATTTATAATTCTTTTTCAGTATAGGCGTAACTTTTTGAACTCGAGCTTTAATGCTTTATGTGATGATTAATTGACTCAAATTTAAAACAATATATTACAATGTGTTAGTAAACCTACATCTTGTATCGCGCTTTACATGTGTAGCACATGGTGAAAACAGTACGCGTATAATATACTATTGTAACAGACATTTTTGAATTTGAAATATTCGCGCCTCAGTGAAATGGGCGTGACCTAATCAAAGGTCTTCCTGCGCAGTGCATGATATTGTAGTAGTCGTAAAACAAGATCCCATGAAATAATAACGTTTTTATGTACTTCTAAATAAATAAATAGTTTTCCTGTTCTGTTTGTTTATATATATGTAGTGCGTAAAAATAACGTTAAAAATTGGCGCCCAACGTGGGGCCGTTTTACGAGACTAGAAAATATTCCCGACAAACCGTAAGTTATTTTGTTTTATATCATAACCTAATATCGTCATCACGGAGAAAAAAAGTAAATATTGGCTACGAAGCGGTTCCTATAATTTAACGATGGCGGAGGGAACAATTACATTGACTACCGCTCAATTTCAAGAATTGTTGTCTAAAATTAACATAAACGTTAGAGAAGGAAATTTTTCTTCGTGTCCATCTCGATTTATCGGCTCTAAAGACGATGACGTTAATGCATTCATAGACGCTATATTAACCTATAAAGAATGTACACAAGTATCAGATACCAATGCCTTGCGAGGTTTATCAATGTTATTAGATGGTTTTGCTGCTATTTCGTGGCAAGGGGTAAAAGATACCATTGACACGTGGGAAAAAACGCTTGATTTATTACGCCTAACGTTTGGTCCGAAAAAACCACCCTATAAAGTTTATAGAGAACTGTTTGCTAAAGAGCAAGATATAAAACCTACTTCTGATGTTTTTATTTGTCAAGCCAGAGCTATATTGTCGCAATTACCAGTTCATACTTTAAGTGAAACCATACAGTTAGACATGGTATACGGTTTATTACACAAACGTATTAGAGAAAAAATATCACGCGAAACTGTAAAAACATTTTCTGATCTTCTCAAAGAATGTAGATTGATAGAGGAAACGTTTACCGACATTTCTAGTAGCAAGTTATCTGACGAAGGACCAAAACGTAACAAATGCGGCTATTGCAAGCTATACGGTCATTTGAAAGAAGAATGTCGTCAACTTATGTCAAAAAACAAACCAGAGAATTCGAAACAGAATGTTTTATCAACAGAAGATAAAAAAGCGACTAATAATACGACTCAAACTTGTTTCGGTTGTGGAACACCAGGTTACATTAAGTCAAACTGCCCGAAATGTTCCACCGATAAACCATCCTATGATTTTAGCTCGATAGATGTGGATGCCGCGTTATGCGCAAAGCCTCGTCCATTACTTTCTGTTGAAATTTTAGATTAGCTATGGCACGGCAATTATTGATACTGCTGCGAAACAAAACGTGGCTAGCATGTCTTTAGCAAAAATTTTCAAAGCAAACAACCAAACATTTTCTGAAGAAAAGATACGCATGAAATTAGCAGATGGCAGCACGAAAGTCGATAGCGTAATGATTACTAATGTGAATGTCAAACCTCAAGGAAAATCCATAGCCACAAAATTTATATGCCTTCCTAACGCAGATCTCACTTTATTAGGAATAGATTTTCTAATGAATGCAAGCATTGTGCTAGATGTGAGCCAACCCTCATGGCATTTTTCCAACAACTGAAGCAAAGTTTATCCCTTAAAGTTTGAAAATGATTCGTCCTCTACTGTACCTATACAGTCTATTATTTTAAGATTAGATGAGGGCACAATGCTGAAAGACAACGAAAAGAATCGGTTAGCAGCCGTACTCGAAGGAAACGCAGATATCTTCAATTTAGGGGGAGATCCAACTCCACATATAGAACATCGGATTGATACAGGCACACATGCTCCTATATGTATATATGTTCCTCCATATCGTATGACGCCGGCTAAAAAAGAAATTTTAAAAAACGCCTCGCCTGAATTTAATGTTGGGGATAAAGTATTAGTTGTTACTCACCATCGGAGTAACATGGAAAAGAAAGTTACCTCCAAATTTAACCCCAAAAGGGACGGTCCCTATCAAATTAAAAAAAAAGTTTCTACCACTACCTACGAGGTAGCGAATCCGGATACACCAGATGTGCCTTTGGGGGTGTACCACGTTTCTTCTCTGACTTCCCACAAGCATAAACTTAAGAAATGGTTTCGACATATGTGATGTGTCACACTGCTTTAATAATCCATTAAGTTTCAAGAACCTAGAACCAAGGGTTCTCGAGTAAAAGAATTTAGGAAATGCCTTAGCGGCTTTCTGCTGGTCTTGTTACAGTTGTTCATGGTCGAACCCAAAATCCCAATGAAAGTTCTAACGATGTGATTTGGACCCGACTCTATAGGTACATTATATATGGAAATAAGACATCCAAAGAAATCGTTGAGAATGATGAAGACATGTAGGTACAGCTTTTTGAGCAATTCTTTTCAAAATTTTTTTCACATTTGTCAAGAAAAATTGCGATCGTTATTATTCGTCTTTTGTACCTTTTCATTATGATCGTTATGATTAAGAAATTGGTGTTGATATATGCCGTTGAACCGATTTTGTTTTGTCCATTGCAAAAATAAAAGTTTAGATAAACTAAAGAACAAAAATGTTGATGCAATTTCAAACATTATTTTAACACATACACACATTTATTAAAAAAAAACGCAATACCATTCCTACATAATATATGTCAAGAATCAACTTTATTACTTATGATAAACAGTTTCATACAACATTTAATATACTTAGGTACAGAGAAATAAATCAGTTAGTGAACTATCAATTATGCTTGCAGAAAACGTTATAAACGTGTCGGGACGCTTTACGAAAGCATTATTGGCACAAATTGAACGATAAATACGTAGTTTAGATACTATCTTGACCTATTTTTATAGATACCCGATAAGACGCTCCTATTAACATGTCATAATTTAATTTGATGAGCGATTTTGCGTGCAATATAAATACGGTCGTTGTTATCTCTAACAGCGTTTATCTGATGGAAAATAATTGCGATATGTGTATTTTCGTATTCCGTAAATCATAGATAACCCAAGCCTAATCTAAAAGTCAATAACGTTACGTTCGAGACAGCACGTCGCTATCCAACTTTTTTAATGAGTCACCTTGGGTGATTTTAAAGAGGCACATAAAACTCATATGTGCGGATGCTGTACCGGAATTCTGCTTTTATGTTATACCTACCTACGTATGTACGTATATGTAAAAAAATGTTAATCCAAATATAAGCTGCTACGTCAAGAATATAAATTCCATAGCTTTCTACCGACGCTAGATTCCATTTGTATTCTATCTGCATTGTTACGTTTCTAGCAAAAGACCGTATACCAGAAAACTTTTAGATAAGTATTTCGTGCAATGTAATAAATATTAATGAAGGCATGACGTCATATATGTGTATATGGTAACTGCTAATGGCTTGGATGAATGAACCTGTGTGTTTTGAAATACGTACAGTGAAGTTTTTCAAACAGTTTTCCAAGAGATTACCGTGTCTAAATGGGGTTTTGTATTATTATATGAAAATGTTTTCCTCTTTTATAGAAATTTAAATATGAATCACAAACCGTCACTCAATTCTGTATGCGAAGCTCGTAAACATATGATTTTGATTTAATGCAAATTTATGTAAGTGAAAGGATAAAATATGAAGACTATGTCATAAAATTTCTGCTAATCAAAAGTTAAAATAATTTAAAGCCAAATTTAAAATAGGTTCAAAATTCCAATGACCATCGTAGCGTTTCTAACATTGTAAATGCTACTTCAACATATAATTAAAGTTGGAGATGAGGAATGATATGAAGGAGCAATAAAAACTAATTATAATAATGGAGGACAGTCAAATATCTGTTATCTTTTATATTCTTTGTACTTGCTTCAAAAACCTTTTCAATAAAACCACAAGAGGCGTTACACAAGCCATATTCTAGTTTAAATCTAATTTCTCAATATTGTTTTGATATTTTATTATCTATTTACTAGATAAATGTAACGATAACGTACCCCAGTTTGATTATCCATCAAAATAGTCTTCTCTGATAAGTTTCTAATTTTTTGCACTGATGAATATAGATTAACACCAATCCATATCTTTGAAGGTACGATTATAGTAAATATCAGCTGAACATTTGAAAGATTTATCCTCGTGTCACACAAAAATTTAAAACATGCCGAGAATGTTTATCCAATTTTATGTAGTGTATTATAATCACTTTTAAAATATTTGCGTTAAACAATAAACTGCGGTACTTAAAGTACCGCATCTAATGTGTTTACAATTAGTTATCAAATAAGATGATATATTATATTTATCTATACTGTCGTTACAATAGACATCACGCAAGACTCTATTATCTACGTGCAAAGAGCACCGTAGATATTTCTTTAAGCAGAAAATTGAAGAGGAATAGGTATACTGAATCATAAATACATGTGATGGAAGTTAATTCTACTAACAATAAGTATTTCCACACCATTGATATAGAGTTAGCACAAAAGCGCAGGATCGCTCGAAAATTTTGTTATTCGAGAAACACTTTCTTTATGGACATACAGTGAAACCTTTCCTAACACCCATCTCTCTCCAGGGAACCCTTCTCCTAGCGGAATTCATGTCTCAGCCCAGAAATATAAGAAATCAATGTAACCAATTCTGGTTACCAAAACATAAATTTAACTGCAAAAATTATTTGCTGAGTAATTTAGATTAGTTCCCCGAACTACCTCTCAAAACTGATGAAGAATAGTATGTCTTATTTGAAAGCAAAATTCTCATTTCTTTCGACGCTATTAGGATTTCCCTAATCTTCAATCTAAAATCATACATACAATTTTTAATTAAAAATAAGATGCCCATTTTGATTCCAAACAACAGTGCTGTGGCCGAAAACATTTTTCAAAAAATTTAATAGGAACTCTGAACTCGATAGTTCAACTAAAATAGTGCAGTACCGTACAGCATCGCTCATGTTGATATTTCCTAAATCCTTTTGATCTTCTTGGGCAACTTTAAAACGAAACTCTTACGGTATGGCGGAACTTCAAACTGTTTTTTAGTGAAATGAAAAGGTTTTGGAGTAAAGTAAAGAGAGCAATTGACTCATGCAGGAGAGAGTTGGTGTTCGCCTATTACTAAAACTGTTTTGCACAAGCAATTTATGAGACCTATGTATTTCAGAGCGCGTACTGCATTTTATTCGTTGGCGAAATTTCTCGATATCATCTGCGTGTATGTAATTTGTGTCACCCACTCTTACTTTCTCTCTCTTATACTCTTTGGGATCGCGTTACGTTAGATTATGTTATAGATGACGTCATATGTATTCTCCTGTCCGTCGTGGAAACCCTGAGCTTGCACATAATCGAACATAACTTTCATGAAAATAATGTCGAGAAAATATGGGGGTTCTAAGGAAATTACTGCTGTTAGTGCTTGCAACGCACATGAATGGAAAACCTGTATTTTTCTTTATCAAATATGCCCCTATTAATGCCTGCAATAAAGATTATCTAGCAAAATGCGATATACACCAATGGCTACATAGCTTGAACAAGAAATTCATATTTTGTAATGG
The DNA here is from genome assembly GCA_949128085.1 of Cetonia aurata. Taxonomy (NCBI): domain Eukaryota; kingdom Metazoa; phylum Arthropoda; class Insecta; order Coleoptera; family Scarabaeidae; genus Cetonia; species Cetonia aurata. The sequence continues at coordinate 49,822,453 of OX421883.1, read as the reverse complement.
TAGTACCACCAAAAATCCATGCGGAATATATAAATATACAAATGAATGAATATATAAATTTGTTTATCAATCATACATTTCTAAGAAAAACAAGTAACCCTGTAATACTTGAATAAGCTCTCTGTTGCTAAAAATGTCTAGGCAAGTTAAAACTTGCTTTGCGCTTATTTGCCAGATTGCATTCTTTTTGTCAGCAAGTGTAATAGGCTTGTGGGTTTAATCCTGTCTCCTGAAGTTGCGGTCAGATTGTGTGACTTGTGTACATATTTAAATGCCTCCTTTGACGAATATAAATGAGCATGATAGTATGAAAATTGTAACCTTGATTGAAGAAGGGTATAGCCAACGTGAGGTTGCACAGAAGCTTGCTATTCATCATAGGACTATTGGTAGATGAGATAAATAAATCGACTTCAAAATATTCGAAATGTTGTGATTTCTTCGAAAACACTTAGAAGGCTCAAGGGATTTGGATTGTGTGTAAGATACCCGCAAGAGGCTCTTTCTTAACCATACCCCACAAGCAAGATAGGCTTGAGTTTGCTCGGAAACATGTGACTTGGGATTTGGACAACTAGAATATCGTCTAGTTTACTGGTGAAGTTGGAATAGGCTGAAGATTTTTCGATGGAAGCACTTTTGACTAGAGACAACGAGGAAAAAGATAGACAAGCATGTATGGTTCTCCAATCCAAATCCAAAACCCTGAGGGGTCACTTCTTTCGAGGCTGGTACGGATGTTGTAGTGATCCGTGGGAGAGCATTAAACCCTCCGAGCTGCATCCAGGAGATTCTGGAAGAACACCTTTTGCACCTTGCATAGGCGACAATTTTTAGTGTATGGGCGATAATGCCAGACCGCGATGAGCCCATATTATGAACGAATACCTGAACAAGGTTGGCATTTAACGTTTAGAGTGGCCAGCGCGTTGTCCTGACTTGAATGTGATAGAACACGTTTGAGATCAGCTTAAAGAACGGATTAAACGTCGAAATTCGGCACCTGAAAACTTGGCTAAGCTGGAAAATGCGGTTTCTTTGAAGAATGACGCAACATTCCGGAAGATTTCATCATAAATCTTCTTCATAGCATCCAAAGACGTTTGAGGGAAGTTATTCGAGCTAGAAGCAGCAATACACAAAAAACTGCAACTTTTGCTTATGTTCAATTTTCTCCATTTCTATGTTTTTTAATAAAATATGGATTGTTCTTGCTTCTTTTTTTCATAAAAAAATTGTTCGAAATCATTGAAAAAACAATTCTCATTTCAATAACTTAAATTAATTTTGATAGATATTCTAAGATTGAAACAATTAATTTCAAATTTATTAAGCGGTGCCCTAATTTTGTCCATCAGTTTAATCAGAATCTGATTAAAAACATGGAGATGTGAATTTAGTTAATTATAACAACTACATGACTTTGGGCATCCGGATATCGGTTACCCCAATAATTCTTCCAAGTATAGACTAGAGCAGGGATAATTAGATATCATCATATATAAATTACTGACTTTGAGCGAACGCCTATAATTAAGTTTTATCGGCTGGTGCTTTTCTGCACATATTCAAGATGAAATGGATAGTTAATTACGACTTTACGACAGTTATGACATAATAATAAAGGGCTACTTTCATTACGATCTTACGGGTTGGCGAAAGTCTATAACGAAGCTGTTAGAAGCGCCCTGCTCGTTTTTGTAAAGCCTTGTTTGCGGTAACACTCTACTTCTCCATTACGTTTAAGTGAGATCTTTGTCGTAGAAATTAGTTTCATTGTGAACTGAAAGCCTATTACGTTTATTTGATTTTACTGTATAGTAGTAAGTTGGAATGAAACGATAGCAGGGTAATGGGCAAATGTTTGTTTACAACACTAACTTGTTCAATAGAGACCGGAAATGATTTGGACACTTCATATTTTATTCAAACATCCCATTTTTATTTATTTGTAGGCTATTGTTTAGAGCAATCTTTCAAGATAAATTATTCATAACTCAAACCTATCAGAAACAACGGTAACATTTAAACAGCGATTTGATGACAGAATGCTTTATAGTTCAAAAAATGATGTCCCAAAGAGAAACGTAAAAACATGTCGACAGTTATTACAGAAACTTAAAAGGTCGGTGGTTAAATACAGCCACAATACCAGAATCTAAGATTCTAGTCTTTCATTGGTGATTTTGAAAAATCAAAAGAAGCTGAAGAAGGGTCGCGCAATGGAAGATCTACATTTGTAGATTAGAAGCGATTGGAGGGAAACAACCGTTTATATAATCTTATCTTGAAACCTTTATTCCAATCTTGTAAGATATTTCATCCCAAACTTGCCCGTTTCGATGATATTGTTTTCTACAATTATAAGTCATATTCTACGACACTCTGTGTTCTCCTCATTTCTTCCCACACACTAAACGAACCCTGCACAATAAGTTTTTCTTCTCCCAATATTTTCTTTTTCATAAACTGCTTTTCTTGTTTTTTTCATTGTTTTTTCCTCTTCCTGTGGATAGAATTAATGTAGAGAATTGATTTACAGAAGTGTAGACTTAGTACAGGAATTTCTGAACGATACCATACATTTCAGAAATCCCGACTTCACGTTGATCCCAAGCTCTGCAGGGAGCGCATAGATTCAAAGAGTTTCAACAGTTGCACAGTTTGCCAATTGTCTATCCATGAGAGATCGTCAAAAGAATCTGTTAGATTTGTTTGGAATATTTATAAATATTTTTTTAAATGTAGTGAAAGAACAATAGAAAAAATTGTATAGTGGAGAAAAGTTTTATGTTCTTATCTTGGAGAGTCACATTGAGAGTGTCTAAATATAAAAATTTTGAAACCATATGATTTCCCAGGTTGATTCGTTATGGATCACCTACTAACACTTAAAAGTTAGCGTTGAAAGCGCGAAAGAAACGGTTACAAAAATCATATTTGCAATTGTGCGTTAAGCTGGTTGTAAAATTCAAATTTATTGGACTTTCCTTAAAAGAATCGAAGGCTGCCCCATATAATTCTTTCTTGAGGTGATTCAAAGGAACCGCGATTGGATTTATTGCAAAGAGGAAACGTTTATCATTTTTGCAATTTGGCTCACACAGCATTGGACGATATAACTCCGAAATTGGAATAGATGACGTGTTGAAAAAACATAAAGTACTCGAATAGGAGAATTTGATAACCGAACCCCAAAACCGGGCCGCTGTAATTGAATTCTGCCCCAACAGAGTTGAACCCATAAATTTCTGCAAGGAAACCCCCTTTTATTCCGCTCAAAAGCCCGACCACACCACAACCTCGTGATACTCTCCCGTGTGTATGTTAGTTAGTTGTTTATAGTGGAATAAAATTTAATCAACGGATACACCGACCGAATCATCCCACGAGCGCAATAGCACACCGGACCAGCGAATAAAATTAACGCAGGCAACGTGTCGTTTGCGGTACGGGAGGTGTTGTATACCCCACCGACGTATATCATCGCTGGTTAACCTGTGAATGGTCGTCGTTTGCTAAAATTTATTGCGGGTATCCATATTTTTAACGAACAGTCAGACGTGGGCTAATAAAGAAGATTACATGAAAATTAAAACGTTTGCAGCATGAACAATATTTGTGATAATTATTTTTTTATGGCAGATATTTTGTTGAAAGAAAATTTGAACGTTTCATACATGCAATTCAAAACTCCAGTTTATTATTCTTATGTTTAGGAGGATGGTGATCTTTCAAGTTGCAAATCATCCGGCAGAATTTGATTTTGAGAGAAATTAAAACCGTTGTTCTGACCTATGGAAACCAAATTTAAGCATGCCACACCAATGTTTTTGCTCGATAATGTTTCAAGAACAGATTAGTAGTAGATATTGTTGTCACGTTTTTAAATAAAAACCATAAGTGCTTCTACAATGTTATTTCGGAAAAAACAAAACCGTGTAATTTTACAGTGGAAAGATAGTTTTGCTAATTGATATTCAATTACGAATAAATACTTCATTTAACAGTTTGTAAGAGTTTAGATTTGAATTGAATTAGAAAAAAACGTTTAAAACACACCAGCTTAGAGTATATGTGCTTCTAAGCATGCATTTACAATTTAGCAATTGCTTCTCACAAACATCGTCTCTAAACGAACATAACTATATTAAAAATCTGGGTTAGTATGATATTGATTTCCTATAAAAAAATATTTACGGCTAATCCCCCTAGTAGTTGCTATACCGCTCAGATAATGAAGCAGACATTACCAACTGAGTTCCCACTTTGCTTCCTCGTAATCTGCCATAATTATATAGATTGGGGTAAAGGCTTCAAGAAAATAAAAGTAGTAGGGAATGAAAAATCAATTGTAAAAGGATTATTTCCTTGTCTTAAGATTAGAAAGAAAACAAAGTGTAATAAGATAAAAATTGAATTTACTTCAATATAAATACGATACAATTATATTTATATCTTAAAAATGTACTTGTCGCACTTAAAGCACTGTATTTCAATATTTTATCAGAAAACATGTAAAACTTAAATTACAAAGAGTGAACATTTGACTAATTGATTTAAATTGCATTGATTGTATTTATTAATGCATCAATTAGATTCAATAAAAACACTGATAATACGTAAACCACAGTTTTCATTTAGGTTAATTGTCTTTATCTATCTTTTATTTTTGGTTCTTATCTTACTCAACGAAACTAAACCCACCTATTAGAAATACAAAAAAAAAACAAAATCAATCCACACAATCATATAATTGCAAGATCATTAAATGTCTTTTTTAGAGTAAAAGAGATAATCAAAACTTGTATACGTCGCAGATTTATTATTCGAAATTGTAGTTCAATACTAAAAATGGTCTTTTTTTTTCTGACAATTTCGTAGTTTGAAACGCAGACTAGAATAATAGTCCTCCGGAGCTTCACACCACTTATTTTTCAGCCACGCATGCGCTTGGTCTTCTGCCACTACCCGAGCTTGGTCATCTATTCTTTAAGTTGTCCTTTAACTGTACCGTTGAAAATAAGCAAGGTCAGATATTTGCATGAAATAGGATCTTAGTTAACCCCACGTGATGGTATATGTAATAAGGTTTGGTGTAAGTTTGAATTCATTTGAATGGCATACAGAGAGCTAGAATTTTCAGGTTTTATAATCTGTGATCCGATATTCATAGCTCTTTAAAAGGAAACCAAAATGTATCCAGCACTTCTTTATTTCTGCTCTTGTATTTTCATTGAAAACAAGTTTAAGTCCGGGAAGTGAGGGGAAAGATGCCTTTCGTAGTTGAAGAAGATTGTTATTCATTTCTATAAGTATATAAAGTTATCATAAAGCGAGGGAAGCATTTAAATTTATTGCAGAAATTTAATTTCTAGAATAACAGAATTTCTTATATATCCAGCACTGTTTACTGCAACTGTTTAATAAGATGTCTTACCGCAGTTTGCTTCTTAATGCTAAGTTTTAATTTCTTCAATGCTTGCGGCCGTATTCTGATTCTAATATTTAAAAGAATTGTTGTTTAGATGAAACAATTTTTGTAGTAATGAATTTTCAAAATGTCTGCATTAAACGATTTTGAAAAACAACCGTTTTCGGTATATGTGTGGAAATGCTTCCACCCTGCATAAAAATGATGTTTTCCATTGCGTTTCCTTGTCTTAGAGCCGTGTAATTGAATAATCTGCCAACGCTTGCAAAAATACTAATAACAATTATAGTTACAATCGAAAAAATAAATAAATAAATAAATAAATAAATAAAACCGCACAACAGTGGGAACATCTCTCTGAATAATTATTTATGGTTTTTCTGTTGATCATATATGATAAATTTGAGTATCGGCACTACCATTGAGATGAAAATTGGTCTCATAGTTTCATATAATACGAAATCATTCACAAAGAAACATCTTGCCTGATTGCCTAAACCTATCTGGTTCAAATCAAACAGTCGTTGCAATTTGTAAAGATGCATCTTTAGGTTTTTGTCGTAAAAGTTTCCAAACAGTAGTAGGTGTATAACATTTACCGTTGTCTTGATACTGTAGCTATTAACACTTCTCATTTCTAGCGAATTGGCATTAGCTATATAGATTTTAATTTTCTTGAAGAACTTCTGCAAGGTGGACACTGATATGGAGTTTTCTTCATCTTGGGAAGTCAATTACATATCTTGTTCTTTCAAATTCGCATACCTTCATTTCCTACGAACAGTTGTGAGACCATAAAATATAATCTAACGTCCTAATTTCTACCACATTTATTAGCTTCTCGTCATTTATATATAATGACAATTCTCCAGCTGGACATCACGTTGTAATTCACGTCCTAAGAATTACACTGGTCAACAGTGAAATTGCTTCTTAGGTGAAAGTACCCAATCCTGAATGAATTCAACGTGCTGAACACGAATATCACATTGAGAAAAGTTGATTGGCTCATGTTCCAGAGATATTGACGTTTTGTCCATTGTATAGATGCTATTGCATAATGTAATGCAATTTAGTGAGAAATTACGAAATTTTGCGTCATATTGCATCACCCCTTCATGCAAAGAAGTTAATGCAGCATTTGCTGCACTTTCTTGATTCCCACTTAGATTTCTTTCCTGATAACTGCGGGCAGGTCAGCGATGAGCACGGCGAACGCTTTCATCAGGACATTGCCACCATGGAGCAACGGTACCAAGGCAAATGGTCTACGTCAATGCTAGCTGACTATTGTTGGACAATCAGTAGAGATGCTCCACAAGTCCACTACAAACGGCAGGCCAAAAGAAGTCGAAACCCAGAAGCAGACTAATGTTTTCTTACCATGTATTATAATATTGACATAAGTACACTTTTTCTGAAATATGCGTAAATGTTTTCTTACCATGTATTATAATATTGACATAAGTACACTTTTTCTGAAATATGCGTACATATTACAGAAAACCCGTAGCCAATTCAGCTTTCTCTTAGTCATTTTCGTGTTGACTATTTTCAGCTTGGAAGCATGAACTTTTCGAAAATTTGTTGCCCAGTGTTATTACCGGAACGGAATTTCTCATTGTAATATGCATGTTTCTTTAAAAAAATCTCTCCATTTCTTTAAGTATCTGTATAATAACAAATACCACTAAAAATACCCTTTTCTTTTATCTTCAGCAGAATTAATTTGTGGTTTAAGCTTCGCATTTGTTGATATAGTTATCGGAAAATGTTTATGTTGACGACATATTGGGAATCTATAAAATACAGCAAATATTTCGTAATTATATACTATAAGAGTCAACAGAGCATGGTGTTCATCACATCATTATCCTATTCAGCACAGTAGTTCAAACCTAGGTATTTATTTGAATTACTTCATAAGGCATTCTTCTTGACCACTGACAATTTATACCAGTTCTGGATATTTCATGAACAGATAAAGATTTGGGGCAATTAGTGGTAGTACACCAATGTTTGGAAATAGCTTCAAGAATTCATATTTCCGTTTCTTTTATTGTTGAGATGACTTTCCTCTTTTAATTAATCTGTGAACATTGTATAATTGACGCGTCTTTTTAAAAAGCAATTTGTATGCCCATATTTCACGTAGATTACTGTGGACTTAACATATTTTATTTTTGGCAAAACACAAAGGTGCTCGAGTCTTTATCAAAGCACTGATATCATTTTTTATTGTTCAAAGTTCAAAAATTTTAAATACGAACTTATAATCGCAGTAATGCCGCAAATGTGAATGAGACATTTGCAGGGCCATTCTGTGTTTATCTTACCAGCTGTTCGATAATCGCACAATGGCTATGTCACGAGGTCATGGTTAATTCAAAGCGTGTTTTCAACTTTCAACATATGCTCATCCTGATTCTAAAGTATTTTTTGTAACCTGCTTACATATAGATCCGATGGAATAAATAGATGTAATTAAAATAGACGACAAGGGATAAATGGTGTGTTATCTACAGATAGGTCAATCTTATATTTAGATTCATCCTTCTGCTCCCAAAATATCAAACCTAATCCGTACAAATTAAATATTAACCATGCAAGATTTAAAGGAAGTCTAGTTTTCCTCGTATTTAGTATGATTAGAATTTGTTAAAAATTGTTCTATAAATAATTTGAAGTATTAGATATAAATAATACTGTAAATTATAAGATTATTTATATTAGGATTATAGTAGATTGTTGCACAATAAAGAAATGGAGAAAACAAAAGCGTTGTTGATTAATAAATTTAAATTAGGCAAGTACATATCTCTGAGTGATATACTATTTTATTATACTTAAGAAAAGGTTTACCTATGATAGATTAGATTGTAATTTTCTATATCTCTATCTGGTATTAATATTAGAGATTATTGCAACCAATAGTCCTTCGCAATGTGTAGGTAAATTACTACAACAAATAGGAAGAAAAATAATGCTATAAGGAATGAATATGCAATGCAATAGTAAATTCTCGTAGATCAGTATGACAAGTCTAACAAATTTTATGTAAAAAAAAAAAACCATTAATTATTATTGTCCTAGGTGTTCACTAAATAAACGCGTCATTTTGGAAGTAATAGCATTTCAAAGTTTTTATTTACTCCATTTCTCCATACGTGTCGTGAAACAAAATCTTTTATAAATACATTTGCATACGTGTATAAGTATTACAGGTGGACGTCAAAATTCAAAGTTCGTTTAGTTTGTCAATAGAATAATGGTGTGTATATTATGTAAACTATGGTAGAGATGTGTTACACACGGTTTTATTGCGTAATAAGATAAACTCTGCAAGGTTAGTAAAACATTTTTTAGTCTTTTGCAGCTGGACTAGTTGATTTAATAAATAAATATTACCTGCACAAACGAACAGTTTAATTTATTTTACTTTGGCCACATATATTATTTTGGGCGGTTATCGAATTGCACCGAGTCATCTTTTTCTTAGCAAAGATGCAAAGCAGAGTAGATAGACGAACATTATGATTTTTACCCTGAAAGTAGTTAGATCTAAGATTAATATAATTTTTTGAATAAAGTTTAGTTTTTAAAAGTAGCACTTTATTCGAAATAAAAAAATTAAAGACCTTCGCAAAAATCTCGGTGGCCATTTAGGACGGACTATAGCTATTACCCCAGCTTACAAATAGCCACCTAAAAGAAATTCTTTGATGTCAATCTGTTTATTTCTAAGAGCCTTTCTGGTTTTTATAACTTATTTTATGTTATGAATAAAGGAAGCTTCAAAGAGCATTTTGATGTAACAGGAGACCTCACCAAGGCACTCGACTTGGGGCAATCAATATAGAAGGTAGATATAGATCTGCCGGACTGTCAATTATATACAATGAATAGTTTATTAATAATATTTAATAAACTCTTTTTCATCATTCTTCGGAACAATTGTAATGCACCATTTCGTGTGAACAATGAATTTTTTATTGTTTCAGGACACATTCTTGGTTCAATGCATAACCTGGGTAACTTATAAAAGCCTGGAAAAAACCGTTCTGATGTCTTCCCATGGCATCTGCACTGTAATGAGCTAACATGATTTATTAGATAAGGAGTAAATTCTGTTGCGTTTTTCTTTTTTCATGTGCAAGCTTTTTATGGCTTTTCTAAAAGTCATATTTTAATGAACCTTTTCTTTCTGGATCTCCTGAGATTATATCACCATTCCTCAGAGCGTCCTCAATTTTTGTATAGGCATTAGTCTGGGATCTTAGGATCAATGAAATGTACGTTTTCAAAACGTGGGTCAAGAAGCTACCCTCTTTGACCCACAGACAGGCGAATGACATTATGTTTAGTTCGTCTTAAAAGTAATAGTTATTTATCTATCAAGGCTGGAAGGTGAGGTTTTATCTTAGAGATTGCGATTGGATACGTGAACCGAGGCGAGCAAGCAAACGATTTCGATGAAGACACTTTTCAGCCGTGGTGCGTACAATATTTTTTACCTACCACATGATCTATACCTAAAATTACTAAAAACAAATTACTTGCATTTGTAGTGTTCAGAATGCAGGTGACTCATATTTGAATGACAGATTGTTTGACAGCTATTTTGACAATCGAACCCAGAAAAATTTCAGAATCTTCACCGGAGAGTACGGTAAAGTAACGGAAGTAACGCGTTGATACTTCAACTACAAAGTGCAGTAAGGTTCTTAGTACCTATCGGATGTGGTGGACGAAAAAATCTATTTTTCGTCATTTAAATTTTAAAATTTATTGCATAATTGCAACGCATACATGAGTAAGTGTCAGGATTTTAAGTAAACATCTTTGGAGTAACTGTAAACGAACTCTGTTGTAAAATATATCTAATTTTTTAAACAAGGAACATTAATAACCCCAAATGTAAAGTAATTATAAAAGAAATAAAGGAAAAAACAAAACAAAATTATGATTGTTTTATTTAATCGTCCGAAAAAGAAGTAAATATATACTATCGTAGTTTATGACAATTTATCTATTTATTATGGCTATATAACCTCCGATGAGAACGACATCGAGAATCGGGATTCGATATTGTAAAGTTTCTTTCGATATCGTCATATTATCAAACCTCCGATACCGCTAAAAACAAAACAAATGTATTGATATTACTAATATCGACAATAACTGCACTATCTTAATCTTCTCCTGGTCGAACTGTGTGAATGGTTTAAACGCAATAAACTGCACATTAACGTTTCAAAAACTTTGTTTACCTTCTTTCACACTTCTCAATCGAGGATGAATTTTGATGTAAACATTACCTTGAATGGCAACCTATTAAAACGCGAAACTTCCACTAACCTACTAGAGGTGCTTTTTTTTTATCATTGCCGTCAATTAATACATAGTTTAAATACGTCGTGCTATCAGATCCGAAATCTTAAGACAGTATTAAATCACAATTCTTTGGTGACATTTTATTACGGTCGGGTTTTCACCAGAATGTCCTACGGTATTGTCTTTTGGGGCTCCTCGCCGGATGCGCACGATGTTTTTCTTGCCCAAAAACGAATAATTCGTTCAGGAAATTTAGTATATTGCCTGTGCCTATTGTATATATACTAGAAACCCTAGTGTATGTTTACAAAAATAGCAATAAATTTCGGCTAAATGCTGATGTTCATTCATATAACACGAGAAGTAGAGCAAATTTCAGACTGCCTCTAAATCGATTTGAAATCACCAAAAGATCTCCGATCTCGGTTGGACTTCGCCTTTTTAACTTGTTGTCCGATGCTATTAAGGGACTACAAACCTTAAAGAGATTTATATCTGCTTTGCGAAATCTTTTGCTTGAAAATTGCGTCTACTCGCTTGACGAGTATTTAGTTATTCCAGAGGTACAATAATGTTTAATGTTTAATCTATCTATCTATGGTTCCTCATGGTTTGGCAACCAATGGAGGAACAATTCTTCGGTATCACTATTGCTTTACATTGCTTAATATTATCATTATGCCAAAATCGGCGAAAATTGTCGTAAAATCAGCAATTATAATTCATGTAAAAGCCTCTTTATGTATATGCAATTCACATAATGCGTGGCAATTAGGCATTAGGATTCCCAGGTTAAACAAACAATCACCTAATACAACAGGAAATGCAATTCATACCATCAGTTATTCCATCCCCTTCCTACTACTAGTTCTTGATTTATAAACTCAAAACATAAAGTTAATTCTAAAGAACACATTCCTTAAACGGAATAAGAAACATTACGTATTTTGTAATTCAACTACATATTTCAACATGTAACTAAAATTATATCCTGAAAAATGGACAAACCAAATAAGCTGCACTTCCTTTTTTGATAACAGCCATAATTTTTTATGTCACTAGTTGATAAGTTGATTGAAATAGAGCGCACGTAATTAATGATAGGTGCTTTATGATTTCTAAATGCTGTAGTGTTAGTTTTGTGCAGATAGCGATACTATGCCTTGAATCAGCGTATGCAAATGCGTGTGATGGTTTTGCCAAAGTTATAGAATAATATAAACATCAACATTTAGTTAATTAGAATTGGCAATTCGAAATGTGTGTTTTCCCTCAACATAAATGCGTTTGAAAATAGTGAACTAGGCACAATATATGAAAATGTTTGTATATCTTGCAAATTAGTCAGTGTGAATTAACGAAAATATTTAAATTTTCATATATACACACAAAAAACATTCTCGCCCATACCTATATTGTGAAATGTGTGTTCATATTTTATTTACACGGACATCAATTGATACAATAGTTTGTAAACAGCATTAACAGTTTGGTCCATGAATATAAAACTAGCTCGTTTCGTCTGCTGTACAAACTATACGAACTTTACGAAATCGACGGAGTAGTAAACTTTGTCCATAGTGGGACCTGATGAAGCGGAAAAGGTAAGTAAAGGGAGAAAAAACAACCCTCATGGGAGGAATTTACCTGAATATGTAATGATTTGGGACCGCAAGGTTTGTGAGACGGGTATTCAAATGAGTTCGGTAACTGAATGTACCAAAGTCCTTAAGTTCTCCCGCATAAGTAATTGGGAGATTTAAAAATATTTACCAGGCGGTCTCGCTGTATAATAAGGAGTTATAATTTTGGTCGAATCATTTTATTTCTGTAAAAATTTTTTTCACTGTGAACTTATTTTTCTATGTAATATATACACAGACAATAAAAGCATTCCTATTGTCTTGGCATGTTATGTTTTAAATCAGTAATTTTAATGCAAAACATAAATTTTATCTAGAACAAGGGTATTGTCTGTACTGAACCTAAATGAAATAGTAGTTTTGTATAATTGATCTGTAATGCATTTCCATATTCAACGCCCTCTCCCCTAACTGTCGACAAAATGTTAACTGCAAAATAGGAATTAGAGTTTTCGTAAGAACGTATGTAACGAAAAGGGATGGTAGAGCCACAAGAACTCATTCTTTAACTAGGCACTTCATTAAATATGTATTATACATGTATGTTTAATGCATGTGGCCGCATATAAGATACCTAATTATATTCCTTGGAAAACTGTTTTTTCAATTTCTGTTGAGCATTTCGAATACTAACTGCCTACACTTTCTTCTACATTGCTTGGTAAATTTTTAGAAATACCCGTAGTAAAACCCATTTCTTTAAGAAATTGGTTCGTTCAACCGTTACAGCATAAATATAAATGGTATTCCTAGATTTTGACAGTTATCCCAAAATAACTTTATTGCCATTTCCCCCTTTAATAGTAAGTTAATAATGGTCAGTAACATCTAGAGCTTAGACAATATTTGAATCACACAAACAAATAAATTTAGCATATATCTACCTAAAATCAAATATGTTAAATCTCATATTATTTAGTTAATAAAATATTCCTGGAAACTACGTGTAGAAGGTGTTTAATTAAACTAAACAAAATGTGTTTAACAGCTAGACTGCAAACGATCTAAGAAAACTAGAGGGCTCGTATAAGAACCGAAATATCTTTAAAAATAATTAATACAACAAGCAATTTCTATTACTCTAAGTTTAAACAAAAGTGCATGTTAATGAATTAAGATAACCTCTTTTATAAACAGACATCAATTTTTATATGCTACTGTCTATTATATCTCTTAAAAACTATTTACAACGATTGTAAATTTAGACCTATTATTCTTTTCGAATGTTTACAATAATAGTTCTGTAGTTTACACAAGATTTTAAAAATATCAACCCACAGATCATGCGTTGTTTTGATATTTCAAATATGCATGAATAAAAATTTTACTTCAAATCGGAACTATACAATAACTGATACGACATGTAAACATAAACAAAGTACTAATATTTCTATTCAAAAAAACATAATGTTACCTGCTACACATGTCAACACCGATGCTGAAGTAAATAAAAATACAAATATGTATTTACAAGAAATCACAAAATCCGTTTTAGTCATTTTTTAATTAACGAACCGCTGATATACGAAGACACAGCTTGTATTATATAACACACATTTTCATTCATAAAGTTCTCAGAAATCCATCACACAATCACGACACCACTCTCGTTTCTGTTATTCTGCCGCCATCTTGATATGAGGGCTTTTGGTTTTTATATCCAAACTCCGAAGTCCCAACAAAATTGGTGGGGGAAAGTAGTAAGTGAAATTATCGAAATGCAACTACCAACATAAATCTAACAGATATTAGATATATATATATACAAAACGCTAATATTAATATTGGAATTAAAATGAAATAGAACATAGAACCATTCCCCACTTTTCTTCAAGTACCCATTGTTTACCAACGTTTAAAACACATTAAAAGTAAATTTCGAGCTTCCGATTTATCAAGGAAAAACTGTCTTTCTTCGATTATACACCATGTGTAGTGATGTGTAGCTAACTTTAATGTAGACAGATCTTTGTAGATGATTGTTTACAAATAGTCATGTGTTGATTTTTTAAATATATACTTATAGTTCTTACATAAATAACACATTAGAATGATTAAAGCAATTTTAGTTTTCAATAATCATGGGAAACCACGTTTATCCAAGTTCTATCAATATTTTGTAAGTATATGAGGTTAAACGTTAATTTAATATGTATGCATATATGTGTGCTTTGCCTCTTAGAGTGAAGATATGCAACAACAGATAATAAAAGAGACTTTCCAACTAGTATCCAAACGTGATGATAATGTATGCAATTTCCTTGAAGGTGGCAGGTAGATAATGTAATGTTACAGTAATCTGATACATTAAACACATCGATTTTAGTCTAATTGGAGGGAGTGATTATAAGTTAATATACAGGCACTATGCAACACTTTACTTTGTGTTCTGTGTTGATTCGTCTGAGAGCGAACTGGGAATCTTAGATTTAATTCAAGTATTTGTTGAAACACTCGATAAATGCTTTGAAAATGTTTGCGAATTGGATTTAATATTTCATGTAGATAAAGTTCATTATATTTTAAATGAGTTAGTTATGGGAGGTATGGTTTTAGAAACTAATATGACGGAAATACTAACAAGAATTGAAGATCAAAATAAATTAGAGAAACAAGAGGTTTGTAAAATTTACTTCTGTTTTCTTGAGATCATTTTTTCATGAATATTTAGGGAAAATTAATAATTTTTTTAGGCTGGTATAATTGCTGCACCTGCTAGAGCTGTTTCAGCTGTGAAGAATATGAATATACCTCAGCAAATAAAAGATATGAAGCTGCCTGATCTCCCTCAAGCTATTAAAGATCTCAAATTCTGACCTCCAATTCCTAATCAGTTTGAAAATATGGATTTGCAAACAAGTTATTTATCTGGTGATTGTAAATCTCTTTTATATGAACCGTCATCAGCTAAATATACTTGAAATCAAAGGATAACATGAATCTTTTGTAACACTTAAAAATGAAGACATACTAATTAGTATAAGAAAACTCTCTATATATTCCATTATTTATCAACTTGTTATTGTTTTATTATATTACATTAATTATATATACATCTAAAAGATTTTTCTAAATAAATTTATGAGATAAAATTTTCATTATTAGAACGTGGTTAAATAGATCATACCATAGGCACTTTTGGGTTATACAACTGCTAAAACAATTTTGTAGGAATAGTTGCCTATATCAAAAATTACTAACAATAAGCTTACATATTTTTGTTGTGTATCCTAATCCTCAAGTGAAGGAATAAATTTATTTTTTGCGCCTCCGTCCAGAAACACTGATTTTGCATTACTATAAATCGGCCGGAAACTTACCATTCTCCCGCCTAGGCCGGCAAAAAGACCACTATTGGTTGGCAACACTATATTGGAATTACTGACATTTCTGCTATTAATTATAGATTCGATGACAGATGACAGAATTTTCGTTACACAATCTCTCAAATAATTCATATTCATTCCATTTCTATTTTCGGAGGATTTTACAGGTAATAAATGGTTAATAACTTCACACACAACCTCTGTAATATGAGCTGGGGTCTCCATTGATGTATCAAAACTACCAAGAAAATTAAAACGTCAAATCACCAAGGTATTTTAACCCTGATTTTCAATTCAAAATTCATACGTAATAAAGGTAATATGTATTGCCAACCTGTACTGTTAACTCCCTAGCGTTAATTTCTTTTATTATTTACAACAAAATTAAGATTTGTCGGCTCAAAAAATAGTGTGTAACACACGGCCAGAAACTCTTTTGCGAGTATTCGCACTTGTGAGACCTCGGCTTCGCCTCGGCCCCTGACTATAGTTTCTGGCCTACAAATAACTAATTTTCCTATTGTCATCAAGTTTTTTGGAAGGTTAAATTTTTACTAAAGCGTTAGTAAAAACAGAAAACTTTTATTTTTTTGTTAAGCAATATTGATAACATTACGAACATTCAATTGCAGTTATTTCATGGAGATTAGTAGATTTTTCATAAGGACACCCAAGCATCTGCCAATTCCATGTGTGCCTATAAATCTCTATCAAAATATTTCGATGATCGAATAGATAAAAGGTGAAAACTAAAAAGTCTATGGCTAAACCCTTGTTTATATTTATAGTTCTTCAATCGTTTGGAAGTAGAGTCTCCCAGATGGCGCACAACACCAATATAAAATCCTATTAACACAGTGCGCCATCTAGGGGACATCCTCTTGTACTTCTAAACGATTGAATAAATATACAGTGGCGGCCATTAATTTGGAAACACCGGCCTTATCTAGTTTACTTGTCAAAATTGATATGTCAATAACATGGTCAAAGTGATGAGAAGCAATTTACAATAGAAAAATCTTGGTGTTTCTAAATTAAAGGCCGCCACGGTACATAAACAAGGGCTAAACCAGGATAAACTAAAGCAAAAAATATGATTCCTGTCAGAATGGTTTAAGAAATAGACTTTTTAAAGGTAGATGTCACCGTCTGTTCTAAAATAAAAATAAAAAGGTATATAAAATACCATGTCTCTTAAATCACGCCTGACAATTTTCTTTATATTACTTTTTGTAAATGTAATGCTAATTTGTTTGAGTGCACTCTATATGATTTAATCAAATCTATGCAATGAAACACCAGTGGCACCATCTTTGAAGAAACTGGTATACTTTTATATTTTCTATAAACTTTCAAAATGACCCTCCATCAAAACCTAAACCAATGAATATTTTCGAAATTTTCTTAGACATTCATAATATACACAATGTTACTATTAAATGACACATTGGAACCATTTTTACCCGTATGGTTATCCAGTTATAAATCGTCAAGATATTTCTTCATCATAATCATCGCTAACTAACATATTGCCTTTCAACGTACTCTGGCGAAGACTGGCATATTTATTAAATTTACAACTTATATCTGCATATCTAAAGAACAAAAACAAAAATATGTATAATGCTTTGCCTGTCTGTCTGAATATGTAAAAAGCAGCGAACAGAAGATAAAAAGTATTGAGTAGGTATATGTTATGTTGCAACTAATAATTTTAAATTAGTTAGCGCTATCTGTTGTTTAAAAGAGTAACGCTGTTTAAGTTAATGAGGTTCAAGTCAAGATATGGTATTTATATTTTGGACTTATAGGAACAGTGGCGGCTTGAAACGATGTGGTCCAAAAGCTCAAATTTAAGCGTTGCCATTGTGACTTATGGACGTGGTTTATCTACTTATGACTACTGACCTGGGGTTCACTTGATACCATCAACATAAATCATAATTAACTAATTATGTTTTTCAAGATTTCTATGAAATGAAAAATCTGTTAGCATCGCGATCTGATAGGAAGTTTGTATTCTTTAAAATCTTTCTACTAACTCATTAAATTGAGAAGTATCTGTGGCTCCTATGTGCTATAATGTGTAATCTGTAAATTATTAGAAATATGACTGAAACATAACGTATGAAAAAATGTGTTTCACCACATCCTTTGAGGGCATTTATATAAGCAAAAAAAATACGTATAGAAAGCATGCATTTATGTTTGCATTAACTGCCCTCTTCATTTTCCTCATCACTTCGATATACAGGAAAAGTAAAAATAGAAAACAGAAAATTGAGAATATATTCCAGTGATCCAAAAAATAAATGTCTTGTGTAAAATTTATTATAATCTAATATTGTTTTAGACTTTTGATTTTTTATTCTAGTATTTTTTTCATAAATCAGGGAGGTCTCAAAACTCCGCTCTAAAATTAAAAATAAATATCTTTGAATTGAAATATTGTTTTCCAATAAATAGTAGAGTAACTACCTAAATTAAGATTAAATTGAATTCTAAAAATTAAATTGAAAAATTACTTAATGCATTAACAGCATTCAAGTCGGTTATGCTGATAGAAAATAATATAGGCCTCCAGGAGCCTCCCAACTTGCCCCCATGTACTGGATATGAATTAGTTAGTTACATGGTTATACACCACATACATTTTATTGCTCGTTTATTTATGGTATATATACATCAAATATATAATAACGTCATGTACAAAAGTATTTTAATAATAATAACAGAGAAATACACAATATTTACATTGTACCTAACAATATGTCATGCTATAAAGCAGCTAGTAAAAATAAATAATTTTAAACAACAAACATGAATATGAAAGTTAAAATTAGTTGTCTTCTGGCTCTCTCCTACTTTGAACATCCTGCAAACAATAAAAATGTTTTTCAACTACAGATAAAACTCACAAACATTAAGTAATATTTATTACCTTATTCCTTCTCTCACCATACATTGACCAGAAAGTCACTTGCGCACATGACTTTTGTCCAGTGGCTTGATTGAAAATACTGCACGATTGATATGGTGGACAATACAGATGTAGACTTACAGCACCTTCTATATTTGACGTATTTTCCACTCTGTGAAGGCCTATTGAATCTAGAAATATGAATGAGTCTCAAGCATAACAATTTTTTTTCTGAACTTAGGAATTAGGATGTGACATTTCATGTAAATCTATAGTAGAAACTCTAGATTGTAAATATTCCGAAAACTATATAGCATGTTGAAAAAAACATATATAATCAAGAGTAATAATAAAATTCTATTTTCTAATTTCTGCCTAACTATAGAACTAATTATTAAATCAAATACTGTCAAATGACTACGGCAATTATTAGTGCAATATGCTATTCTGCCAATAGAAAAGCTATCGGAGGAGGCACAATAGGCCAAAAATAAAAGCATCTGTTTATACCGACACGAGCTCACAAGAAAAGTCAATGCGATGCAAGTTAATGGTGATCTATTCAAGAGATTTCTCTTCAGTTCAGATTCATATCTGAGTGGTTTCTACTTGCAAAAAAGAAAAATTAGTCAACTTGATGAAGATATGTGTGCGTTGATTATATGCCCAAAAGGTTACACAGATGAGGAAGTAGAAGAAGAGGATGAACATTACACTGAGAAAAATAGATAGTAACAATAGGGACAACTAACTTTATAGTTGGTTGTATTATAATTATATTAGAGCGTACCATCTTCCTAATAAACAGTAATACATGGATGAATACTGGGTACTAGATAACGTATTGTTGTCCTTGAGTTAATATCATTCATTATATTTATAATACGTGGTAACATCTGTTTTTTCTCCGTGTAGAAATTGGAAAAAGACGATTTTTAATTGCAAGAAGCCGATTTTGAATTGGAAGAAGAAAACGGAGATGTTATTTAAATTTTTAAACGATTTGTAACTCATTATTTTTGCAAATTTTGTTAATTTAAAATTTCAATGTTCTAATTCGAACATAAAAGAAATCGTTTGCGCTGATGTAAATCGAAGTTGACAAATTGGCAAAAATTTTAGCAAAAATAATGAGTTTCAAATCGTATATGATTATAAACAGCTGTATTATAATTAGTACTCAGTATAATCAAAATTGCATCTTTTCTTTAGCTTTATTCCGTTGCTGTGTCCACCCAGTAGTCACTAGGAATACGAGATTCGACAAATGCTTCCGAAATTTTCTTAAAATCGACAACTATTTTAATAGTTATAAGTTTTGCGTGCGTTTCAGACAAAATTGACGAATGTGCGTCGTAATATTGCTGGACGATTTTGAAGAAGCTCTGCCTTGCGATATTCGCATAAAAAGTTATTCCAGGAGCCTTGGGAGTGTTCTCATTTACAGGATATCGTTCAAACTGCGGAATGAGTAAAGTTTCTAGGATTTCAAGTAATAGGAACCAATATTATTCCGTTCGAAGAAATCGCACTCCAGCGCCGTTGCTCTAGAGAGGAATGCCGTGACGGCAGCAGATTTTCAGAGCTACTCATAAAGGCTGCTCGTACAGCCTCCACATTCTCGAGAGTCCTAACAATTCTTGCACTACCTCCTCTTTTTCTTTTATTGTCCCACTGTGTTTTGTATTTCTCTTTAATTGCTGTGTTCTGTGGTAAAGACACACAAACTCTTGCGTAAGAACAGTAACAAATGTGCGCACGATCTAAAGCTGGATTTCTAAGGAACAGAAACGCATGTAAACCGACAACCACGGATCGTTGCTCCTTGTCTGTTTGCTTAAGTAAATAAGAAGCGACAATTGGAAGCAGTTTTTGCGCCTTGTCTTTCCTTGCAATATCTAGCATAAACTAGACTTTGTTATATTATCAATTCTATTATGGTTTTATAACTATATATCTGCGACTAGAAATGTTTGAAGAAGCAGATTCTTTTTACATAAGGCAGTTGTACAGCAGCTACAGGAGGCAAGGTGCATCATTGTCAATCATGCAAGTTAAGTAGATATATGATTGTTCTATTCCGACAACAACTCTAGGTCGGTGTGTTACGGTTCATTAAGCCCAGTTATGAAGGGCAGTTATATAGAAACTTAAAATTAAAAAAAATAATTACCGTTTATGTAACAAACTGCATTCAGAGGTAGTTCCTTCTTACCAGTTTCTTGCATTAGTTCGTCGTCTGACTTTGGCCAAGCGAATCGGATCTCTCTGAGAGACCCTTGCAGCATTTTCATAAAACAGTGACTATTTGCATGATCGTGGATCGCAGAACCATGACCTTCGCCCCAACAAAGAATCATCAAGTTGTATTTGCCGTTTCCAGAGTCGACTAGATTGCGGGTGTATCTGAAATTTTAATTTAGTTTTGAAATTTGTTGGTACAGCTTCGTATACGTACAGTAAACTAAGTAATTTGAAAATATAACTAAAGTCAAATTATGCGGTAAACAGTGTCTGATTATAACAATAAACGATATTTTTTTTATCCGAATAATTTGTTAGGAAAAATAATCATAAAACCAAAGTGCAAGTTTGGTAATTTCAAAAAGCTATAAGTACGTGAATAATTTAGTCAAAAATTTCCCATTGATAAGATGAAGATAAAAATGAATAAACAATTAATTAGTTTGAAAATACTCGAATATCATATAACTGTACACGCTAATTATAAATTTTTCTTTTTGGGTTTAAAATGGAGCTGTGTTAAAAACATAACTTTTTTTTTAATTAGAACAGTTTGGCTGCCTTCCCAGCAAGCTTCCCAGCTCTTGGTCGTAATTTATTTATGTACTCAAACATTGCACTAAATATTATACTTTGGACGTACCTGTATCTGTCAAATTTGGCATATTTCTTCCATTCCGACGGTTTCGACTTATAGGACGTCATTAGGGCGTGTACATATTCCACGTTAACACTGTCACTTTGGAAGATTTTTCTCAACTCAGCGATTAAGTCCTCTAACGTATTGATAACGGGCATTCCTTCCATTCTTTTGAAAGCTTTGCTGGAGGATTCACCACTGGGAAAACACGGTGTCTGACAAATACTCGGTGCGACTTCCATTTTCTTCGTTTGATTTTACTCGCTTCTTTAGTTTGTTTTTGACTTCTTGTTCGTCCAATATTCTACCTAACACTGACGCTGCGATCTTCCTATGCAAAATATATAAGCGCGCATCAAAACCTCAAATGATAACTTCAAAGATATTGTTTTATAATAATAATATGACATCTTGGGTCAGTGTTATTTACAAAAATAATTGCTTTGCTAATACAAACGACAGTGTGTACTGAGATTCGTTTTGTTGTTATATACTTTGTGGAGTATAAAAATTACAAAACACCGACTGCGTAATTATGGGATTTTGAATTTTTTTTACGCACAATTTAGTTTATATAACTGCCTTTAACATTTAATTAAAATATATGTTGTTGAATTAAAATTATTAAAATTAGGTTTTGGTGCATGTTTTGTGGGACTTATGTCTATATATATATATACAAGGTCCAAATTGATATTACAGAGCTTCTAAGAGACAGGAATACGTAGGAATCCAAATGCCAAATAGATCATTACAAAAGATATATTATACTGTAGATGGTGTGGTAAATACTAAATACCCGCAAAACAGTCATAAATTAGACGACTACACTACATTGATCTGTGTACTTAAAATCGTCTATCCAATCATCACATCAAAGTATTTGTTATTTTTGAAACATAATTATATATTTTTTGGGTTCGCTGAAAAGAAAAGATTCTATTTTAGGAACTAAACAAAGTTTTTGTAATAATTTTTACACTTAACGTACCCACAATTAGGTAGGCATGAAATAAAATCCTGTTGAAAATGCAATTTATATAGACGTAAACTCTTTAAATAAGTTTTACAAACAGCACACAGCATCCATAATTCACTAATTGGAGGGTTTGTAAGGGCTTTGTGCAATTATCTCTGATAGAGTATCACCCTAATATAAATACTAAAATTCTAACATACATTCAAAACAAATATGTATAGAACCAATGTCACCGGCGGAGAAATGGGTTCGCGTTTAGATATGTCTAACCTCGGCACTGTTGGAGTATGCGCGTGCTGATTACATGTATAGGCTGGGCCAAATTCGACACTTTTAATAGGAAACTTATATTTCTAAAGGAATTAGAAAAAATCTGATCTATGCTTCTGGAGCTCGATTTTAAAAAGAAATGGATTGGTGAAGTCCGTATTTTTATATCTTCCGAAATATAAGAGATACAGAGCGTTTTCGGAAAATATGCAATTTTAAAAAACCCTTGTAACTTTTTAATTTGTGAAAATGCTTGATTTATATAAGAACTTTATTAGGGCACTTTTTGACGTAGAATTCAATGCTCTAATTTGTTTTTTTTTAACTCGTTTTTTTTTTTTGAGATATTATCAAGACTTGTGTTTTTGTATATGGAACACCCTATATATTTTTACACTATTCAAAAGTAGATACAATTGCCTTTAATATGATATAACACACTTGATATTTTATTTAAAGGATTTTCAAGATATTTGATTTTTTGTTTGCAATTTAACAGTATTTCAAGATGGCTCTGGCTGTAACTAAGCAATGCGCGTATTTATTTTTTTATTTCTTTATTTTTTGTTTGGCCGTGGATGCTCGTAAATAAGCAAATAAAAGATTTCTACAAAGCAGAAAAAAAGTGGTTTTAATATTAAATGTTAGAAATAACAAGTCCAATAAACTAAGGAAACCATTAATAGTATTATTGATACTATAGTTGTAAGTTCTTATAGACATATTTGAACGAAATATTTACAGAATATACCCCTCTATACAAAAAAATACGTAAGCATTATGAATTATAGTAAATATTCGAATTGTCCGCCATTCTGTTGTAAACATAATCGACACCGTTTCCTTACATTCTGAACTGAGTTCACCAACTCAAGAGGAGATAGAGAGTCGAACGCTTGCAAAACTGCAGCCTCTAATTCCTGTCTTGAATTGGGAGAATGCTTAAACGCAAGATTTTTAATTTTTTCCCAAAGGAAAAAATCCAATGGGGTTAGATCTGGTGACCTTGCCGGCCAATGTATCGGTCCCCGATTTCCAATCCAATTGTTACCGAATTGTTGGTTTAAAAACTCATTAATCCGAGCAGCATTGTGAGGGGGTGCTCCGTCATGCTGGAAGTAAACGAATTCGAATTGGTTTAAAGGTATTTCATCTATGAGAGGTTCAATGAATTGTTGTAAAATATGGAAATAGCTTTCGGAGTTAAGAATTCCGTTACATATGTAGGGTCCAATTATCCTGGCACGGAAAATTCCTACCCACACATTGAAACTATATCGTCCTTGGTTTCTCATTTCAATAGTAACATGGGGATTTTCACGCGACCAAGTATAAGAATTATATCTGTTAAAAATTCCCGCACTGCTTACGTTACATTCATCCGTCCATACACAGTTTAGAGCAAAATTATGATTTTCTTCACATTTTCCCAAAAACCAATTGACAAAATGCCATACGACGCTCCAAATCCGCGGCAAAAAGGTAATGCACTTTCCTTGTCCGATAGGGTTTCATTCTATACTTTTTTAAAATGCGCCTTACCGATGTTCTTGCTAAACCTGTTGTTTGTGCCATCTCGCGAGTGGAATGTGTTGGGTTATTTACAGTTTCCCCCAAAACGGCAATTTCCTCTAATTCTTTGTCTCTATTTTGAGCCACATAATTTTTAGGTCTCGGTTTTTGAAAGGATCCAAAATTTATTAAATTTTTCTTTAATCTAGTGAACATGTCTCTGAATGGTTGTTGTCTTTCAGGATATCGTTCATAGTAAATATTACATGCAGCTTCCGCATTTTCACCTGCTTCTATAAAACACTTTAACATGTCGTATGTTTCATAGTTTTCATACATTTTTGAAATCTTGAATAATAAAACCACCAGTAACATTCATTCAAACTGACATTTCAAAATATTTTGACAATATAAAAGAAATACGCGTATTGCTTAGTTACAGCCAGAGCCACCTTGAAATACTGTTAAATTGCAAACAAAAAATCAAATATCTTGAAAATCCTTTAAATAAAATATCAAGTGTGTTATATCATATTATATTACGGAAGATATAAAAATACGGACTTTACCAATCGATTTCTTTTTAAAATCGAGCTCCAGAAGCATAGGTCAGATTTTGTCTAATTCCTTCAGAAATATAAGTTTCCTATTAAAAGTATCGAATTTGGCCCACCCTGTACAGTATTAGCTATGTAAAACTGGTGTAACTTTACACTAATGTTTATCAGTGTATCAATTTATTAAAACGAGTATTGAAAAATTGTCACAACAATCGTCAATACGTACTAAAGAGCGTGTAGAAATCTTTATTTAATTGTTTAATTTTTTATTGAAACAACACTCTGATATATCTTTAACCCGCTAATAAGTTATTTTCAAATTTTCTTCGAAAGAAATCATAAATGCCGCTTATTTTAATAATAGATAGATAGTTAGATAGTCTTACTACGAGAAACGTATACCAATGCATTGTGGTAAATAACGCAGATATTAATATTCTACAATTTTACTTCCTACCTACTATTAAAATGCCGATAACCACTTCAAAGTAACGCACTCTTAATAAAACATGCAAGTTAGGTAATAAAGGGCTTTCCATTAAGAAGTTCCATTTTAAATATTGCGGCATTTTTTATCCTGCTAAACCGCTTTTTTTCAAATTCTCACTCTCGTAAAAAGACTTGATGTTTCGCGTCTCGCAGTCGTTCGGTTGATGATGAATTACGACCCACCTTAGCACGATGATTGCAGGTTCTTAATTTTGTCGGGAACCGTTGGCCAATTCCTTGGCTCTTTTGCTTAAACATCGGTGTCGTCAATATAGTTGCCCAGGCTATCCCAAGAGTGCAACCTTGTGTGCAAACTTATCTCGAATAAATTTTAAGTATAAAAATGGCTGCTGAAGGTAAAATACTTCATAAAAAGTAAATTAAAGTATATTACAGATACCACAATTGGCTGTATTTTCCTCTGGTGCAAGAGTGGTCATTAACCACTTTCTATTTTTGGATAGTAGATACAAAAATAAACAAAAAAAAACTAAAAATAGAAGCACCAAAATATCTATCGTTTAGCCATTCAAATTTTGTGCAACAAATCCTATTCTGTTGTTCGGACTCTGTACATTTTTACTAGTGCTGTGCAACCGAGCAGATTTCGTGACCGGTTAACCGTAAGCATTTTATCGGTTGACCGAGTTGACCGGTTAACCGAGTTGACCGGTTAACCGAATTGATCGGTTAACCGAGTTGACCGGTTAACCGAGTTGACCGGTTAACCGAGTTGACCGGTTAACCGAGTTGACCGGTTAACCGAGTTGACCGGTTAACCGGTCATTATTTTACGCATAAGTTATAACCGAGTTTCGTCTGTAACCGGTTAACCGGTTAAAATGCACAGCCCTACTATTCACCCCGTTTTACGGTACGTTGTTTGTATTCGGTTTGTTTTTAAATGTAAAATGTTAGTCAGACATGCGTTATTTATCGTTTTGATGAAGAAAAAATGTAATATGAACTACATACATGTGAATACCATCGCACAATACAAATTAAGTTACTTATGATTATATTATTATTAATTACTAGTAGTAGAGTGTGCTATTTTTTATTGGAATTAATTTAATTTTCATATTAACGTGGTATACGTGAAATAAAAGCATTGTTTTTTCAAATTTACCAAAACTGTTTACACTTCATATCCGACAGCTCTTGCTAAACTCGCACCGGCCACGCCGCAGCGTAGTTATTATTTATTTTGAAACTGGTATTTTATTTATATGTATTTAATTACCTATAGTGAATACTGAGATTAGAAGATTTTTAATGTATGTCTAGCGCTGTGGATATCTTATAAAATTGATATATTGATCATATCTCCATAAGTAAAAACATAAAGTATAAAAAGAGAACTAAAGCAACGAATAAGACAAGTATTTGATAGCATACATCATGAACAAATAAAACAGCCTGCAGCAAAGTTTATATCAAAATTTTAAATTATTTGCAAGCGAACATGTCTATAAATCTTTTATAATTCTATTATTCTTTATTTCGTGATCAGCTAACTGCCGTGTCCGAATAATCGTCATGTCTCGTTAAAAGTCGTGACCGGTTAACCGAGTTGACCGGTTAACCGATTTGACCGGTTAGCCGAGTCGACCGGTTAACCGAGTTGACCGGTTAGCCGAGTTGACCGGTTAGCCGAGTTGACCGGTTAACCGACTTGACCGGTTAACCGGTCATTATTTTACGCATAAGTTATAACCGAGTTTCGTCTGTAACCGGTTAACCGGTTAACCGGTTAAAATGCACAGCCCTAATTTTTACGTAGAAAAATTTATAAATAAATTTTGAATTATCAAATTATCATAACTAGGTGTGTAGTTTTAATAAAAGGAAGTTAAAATGTGTACTTCCCAATTATTTATTTACTTAACACAGATAGTTCATTCAAACTTACTTATATAAGTTACCGGTTTTGGCAAGATGTCTTCTTCAGACTAAATTATTAATGTACACCCCAGGATTACTACAATAATATAATTACAGTGATGCTAAAAACATCCGTATGAATACTATAAATGTACAATGAGATAAAGAAATTTATGCAACTTTCTAAATTTAAATCCTTGATAAATCTAGATAAAATATGTTTGTAAACAAGATTCAATATTATATTTATAGACGTTCTCAATACGTTACTAAACAGTTCCATTGCTTAATAAATTTTATTTGCAGATAATCTTCCAAAAAGGGGGAATGTTTGTGAAATGGAAAACCCACTATAATTCCGTAAAACAGGATATTTCCAATAATAATGGTCTTTTTCTCAAATAGAAGTGATTTTAAGGATTACAATTTATCCAAAACATTATTTCTTATAGCAGGCTGACGAAGTCAAGCACCTTAGTTACACACTTTTATTGTAATAATTTTTTTAAAGTGATTTACCTACCTAATTTAAGGATTTCTCTTGATAAAATTAGAGTGTACATACAAGAAAATTCTCAAAAATGGGAACATATCTTGTAAGGTGTAGCGAAAGTTGTGACGCAAACATTAATTATTTGTTTTCTACAGAGGTAAGTATAAAATGCCACGGTTAAGTAGAATATTAAATCTATGCCAAACACTACAACTGACAGCTAATATACAGGTGTTCTAAGTTAGGTGCCCACCATTATTATAGGTACGAAGGAGGTACGAAGTAGGTTAAATGAGCATATTTCGGGGATTTTATGTAGGGATTGTAGTGGCGAAGAAAAAATAATGAACATCGCGTTTTGAAGATATTTACTAAAACTATCTTTTTGTAAATAAATCTTGTATATATCACTGCAGTTTGATTGAAAATTTAATTCTGCACAAAAAAGTTTTAATACAACACTGCGAAGAAATAGTTATCTTGACATTTTGTATTAACTCAGTACCTTAGTAACAAAACAAAGCAACCTAGGTAGCTATGAAATAACAATTCGGTACTAGCACCTTCTTTTTCCACTTTTAAGTTGACTTCTGTGAATTAGGTTTTTACGAACAACGAAACTAATGAACTCAGCTAGCCTCAAATAAAAAAATGATGTTTACTCATGAAAAATATGATATGTTAGAAGCGTACATAATATGTAGAAAAAATGGAAAGCAAGACCATGAATAATATAGCGAGATGTGTCTTGAATGCAACATTCCGAACCGTCGATATTTTCTGAAGCTTAATAGAAAACTTAGAATAAATGAAGAGATTTTCAAGAAAAAATTACAAAGAAGGCAATTTATATTAGATGAAGAAACCGAAATTACTATTTTAACTTATTTGCCAGCACATCCAAATAATTCTATTCGAGATTTATCAAAAGATGCGATAAATTTGTTCCTTACAAATATCAACCAGCGCAAAGTTTATTGGTGATTTCGAAAGAAGATTGGAGTTCTCTCATCGGTTTATTAATACGTGTCCTAATGTATTTTGTGGACTTATCAGTGTAATTTGTTCAATAGTGGTATGTTCAACAGAAAAACACAACATTATTGGAGTAATACAAATCCTTTGCTTGTTCATCCTCATAATCCACAGACTTGTTTTCGTGTCAACGTTTGGTGTGGTATTATCGGATCCAAAATTTTAGGGCCGTTTTTTTTTTATCATAGATCTTTAACAGGACAGCGTTATGTTGAATTTTTATCGGAAATATTAGAAAAGTTCTTGGATGATTTAAACTTGTTAGACCGACTATTTGTCAGTTTCTAACAGGATGGTGCTCCAGCTTATAATTAACACTGGCCAGATTATATGGAAATCGCTGGACAGTTACAAACGGGCCAGTTCAATGGCCTACACGGACACCACACATCACACAGTTGGACTTCTTTTTATGGGGACACCTGAAAAATGAGGTCTACAAGACTCGATATGAAACGCTAAATCAACTACAAAATTCAATTATTAACAACATCAGAAATATTGATCCATAAATTATTTAAAAGGCAACTCGCAGCGTTTACAGAAGAGTAGATAAGTGTCTTGAGCAAGAGAGCAATGTTTTTGAACAATTACACTCCGCCAAAAAAGTATCGCATAATTTAGTTTTGAATCATAAAAGTATCGCATAATCTTTGTTTGTAGCATAAAGTTGTAAATATACTTTAATGCGCTCTAAGATATAATTTCTATGATTGTTTAAATAAAATACAGGCCAAATAAAAACAAGAACTCATACTTGAGATTTTTATTAAAACAAGAAATTATAATTTTGGAAAGAAAAATGTCATAACAGTAGCTTTTAATACTGAGTATTGCCACCTCTGGCTCTTATGACCGCTCGCATACGGTTTGGCAGAGATTCGATTAACTTCCGTATATAAGCCTGATCCAAATTCTCCCACTCGTCACGGAGAGCATTTGCTAGTCCATGCAGGTCCGCTGGGGCAACATTTTGGGTTCGTATCCGTCTGTGAAGGAGGTCCCACACGTGCTCGATAGGGTTCATGTCCGGACTTACCGCAGGCCAATCTAAAACTGGAATACCAACATCGTTAAGGTATTCCTGGACGATTATTGCAACATGCGGTCGTGCATTATCGTGCATTAACATGAATTCGTTTCCTATAATTGGCGCATATGGTACTACATGTTCTTCTAAAATTTCCGTTATATACCTGTGGGCAGTCAGTGTACCTCTGTCTACTGGTACTAACTCTGTACGACCTGTTAAACAGATGCCTCCCCAAATCATAATAGAGCCACCAGTGAAATTAGGTCTAGGTCTGATATTACACTGCCAATAGCGCTCACCGTCTCGTCTGTACACTGAGATACGCCTATCTGAGGTGTAAAGACCAAATCTTGACTCATCTGTGAAGAGTATATTGGCCCAGTCATTAATGTTCCAATTTACATGTTCTCTGGCAAACCTTAAGCGAGCCACTCGGTGGTTCCTAGTGAGACGAGGGGCTGTTACAGCTACTCTAGCTCTTAATCCACTCTGTCGTAACCTATTCCGAATAGTTTGAGTACTCACACGAGTATTTCTGACTCTAGCCAAGTCGTTCTGCAATTGTCTCGCAGTTACATGTCTTCGACGTAATGCTTGTAGTAGTAAATAGCGGTCATCTTGGCGAGTAGAACATCTTGGACGACCTGGTACAGGTCTTCTACTGTAAATGCCTGTTTCCCTATATCTGGCTACGGCTCTAGAAACACTTGACTGATTGATGTTCATCAAATTAGCAACGTATGCTTGAGATCGTCCATCTTCGATTAAAGCAACTATAGCAGCCACTTGTTCTGAAGTTAAATTGCTCATTTTAGTTTTAAAAGCGTTGATACAGAACTCTGACTTCGCACTTTAAAATTTGTCCGAATAGGAAGACTTTCAATAAACAACTGAGCAAACCTTACACATATGCATTTTTCTAAATGTGTTCTTTTAGGAAAAAAATAAAGTAAAAACGCTAAGTTCCATTATTTTGTTAGTGTTTTTATAGTTCACATACACGAGGCAAACTTTTTGTGAACGTATAAAAATATCTTGGTTCATAAATGCCCTTTTTTAGTTTATGCGATACTTTTTTGGCGGAGTGTATTATAATATAAAGTTATAACTTCTTTATTTTTTATTTTTTTGTAGTGTTGTATTGAAACTTTTTTGTTCACAATTAAATTTTTAATGAAACTATAGTGAAATATACAGGATGATTCATTTAAGAAAAGATAGTTTTAGTGAATATCTTAAAAACGCGATGCTCAATGGTTTTTCTGTTTTCTTCACTATAATCGTCACATAAAATCCCAGCAATATGCCCATTTAATCGACTTCGTATCTCCAATAATAACGATGTTAGGAATGGTGCGCACTAAACTTAGAACAACCTGTATATGTTACATAGAAAATTATTTGGAGCTATTACATTTGCACACAGCTGTGAAAAATAATGCGTATCCATTAACTATTACTAATTTAAATTGATTCTTCTTCAAAATAGTCGTTTATGACTTTACTAAAAGTGCAAAATGCACTAAATTTCACAAATATAAAAAGTTTTAGTTTTTAATCTCATGACGATGTTGTTACACTTTTGTACAATGAATTATTATCGTTAAGCGTTAATTAATTACTGGAAAGAAAATAAAACTTGTGGTGTGTTTACCACCCTATAAAATTGCACATAACCTATAATAGCCTTTAAATGTCATATAGAATGAGTTATATGCACCGTCATATTATTTATGCTGATCACAACTATTGAGTAACAGGTGGAGTACAGCAAGCAATATGCAAGATGGGCCACCTAATACGGCGCGGGATTTATATAGAAAAAGATAACTAGCAACACTTAGCTTACTTATTCCTGTTTTCCCGCTAATTTTGCACCATGTACGAGGATTTTTTTGATAATAGATCCGACTACAAGAAACATTCTTTTCATTTTCTACAATTGGCTTCCGTCGGTTGGCTTTTTCATATTTTACGCTTCCAATTTACCGAAAAGTTTGAAGTACACTTTCAAACGCAGTTTTTCTTGGATGAGATCTATCCGGATATTTTTGTGCATTTGATGCAAGGAACCAGTTTTCTTCACATTCACAAGAAATTTTCATCTATTGGAACGATTTTAACCATAAATTTAAATTTAATTTAGATAAACTAAAGTAAGCTTTGATTGCTGTCAAGTAATAACAAATTGTTTATTGTTTTTATAAGTTGCTCCGTTCAAGGCCACCTTTACTTAAATAAAATGTATGTAGTCCTCGGAAAATAGAATGCTAACCACGTCCAAAAGCAACTAAATAAATCAAGCAGATTTTTATATAATTCAAGGAATAGTAGGTACAGATAGAACAATATTTGATCAGTATAAAAAAGTCCAGAATTTTTTTCGCGCCTAAAATGTTTTTAGACCTTATATATATTTTTTTTTGACACACTTTTTCTTTAATTCTTTAGAATAAATTCAAATCTTTCAAAAATATTTATTAGTTTTTGAGAAAAAGGACACATGAGGATGACCGTATTCCGAATGCCGAATTTAGCAGTCGTTTACCTGTTTACTGATGTTTTTTCCACTTGTGAACATAATATACTTATTTATATAAAATTATTTCGACGATTGGATTAATACTTTACAAATATTCAAGTAGGAAAAAGGAAGTGATGAAAGACATTTTCAGCAGTGTACGAAACCCGTTAAGGTTAAAAATTTTGGTTATATACATACAGCAACATACATACTAATTTCAAGAAAAATCATGATGTTAAGTTTATTTTTACAGACAAAACAAACAAACCACGTTCTTCAAGTAGATACAGTGTACTCAATAAAATGCTGTCGCCCAAGAGGATATTTATTTGAATGGGTTAAGTAGTCACCACACAAGTTCAACCAAATCTGAATTTTCGTTAGATATATAAATGTCTTTGATGTCGATTCAAAGGTAGTAAATGCAACATACATACATAAATACATATCTACGTACTCCATTAAATGGTAGGTATCAGCAATGATTTACAGCATGTTTAACCAATTCATGTATAAAAAAATAGTCCTTTAATATATCGTGCTGTTGCAGAAATTTGTATTAATAAATTCTAAATGTAGAAATGAAATCTTTATTTTACGTTTCGCCAATGTCGACATTGGCTACTTCAGGAATTAGTCAATGATTATTATAAAAAATTCTGTAAAGCAATAGTTGTTTTAGTATTTAAAATTTTAATTTTTGACATTAAAACAGTAAAAAATTGAGAGTGGACAGAATTATTGTGTTTCTTAATTTGAATAATTTCTAGTACCGTTCTAGCTTTATAATGGTTTGTTTAAATACCCTAATAAAAAAAAAAGTGCGCATCACTTCTATTTGTTATTTGCATTCAGAATATGTATTTACCTAAAATATGCTGTCTTTCTGGATGCGTCATTGTAGCTATCATACGCAATGTCTGCACACAAAACTTATTACAAAATCGCTTCCATAATTACACGCACAAAATGAATTGTTTCTTCTTAGAAGTCCGAAAAGTTTTTCAAAGAATAACACTATATTTCAAAGGAATGTTTTTATATTCATTATACTATATACAATACTCTCGCATAAAGACAGAATGAAGTTTTGAACTTGTTGTTGATTCTTGCACACTTATGGCAAATATGTTAGCTCAAAACAATTGATTAGGAATTGGGTAAACACAACATTATAAAAATTCTAATAAAGTAGTGCTATTTCTGTATTGCAAAAAACAAGTAGGTAGTATAAATTTTTATAGTTTGGGTTTCTATATCAGATTAATACCAGTAATTTCTTTACTTACTCTATTGTGCCCTGTATTTAATCCATACATGAAAAGATACAATATATGTACTACAGATAACAAATAATTCACATAGAATGGAGTAGAATATGGTTAGATTGATGATTTTAAAACATTTATTATTACTTTTATTAGATTTATTATTAGAGAGCAGAAGACTCGAGGTTTGCTCAACAAACTTCTATATACAATAGGATTTTTCAAATTTGTATTTACTTCATTTGTTATATACCGAATACTTTTGCCTTTTTACTTGAAAAGTAAATGATTATTATATTATTAGATTGCATATATGACAATGTAAGTAACAGCAATAACAATAAACAACTTAAATAACATGCATTTTCAAATTAAAAAATTTCCGCATTCTGAAAATTGTACTAGTGCTTCACATACAAGTAGAAGTGATCAAAAGCACTTTGATATACATCGTTTGTATATGTAATCGGTTAAAGGTTAGTTCGTCCACGCGATTCGCCTGCTGTTATTGCTTTATGATGTGCAAATCGCTCCATTTACAGATTAATATGTACAGTCGCGGTCTACTGAAAATTAGCGACTGATACTAAAATTCGGTGAATGCTCTAAGAAAATATGTGCCTTATCTCTGGGTAGAATATTTTTTTATCTTTACCTCTATCAACGGAAAGAAATCACTTTGGACAAAATTATAACCATAAAAAAGATACATTTTCTTTATTTAGAATGCCCAAAGTGTCTGTAAAAGTAAGTTAAACAGCTGATTTAATGTGCCTAAAATTATTATATTTGCATTTTTTCGCATTAACCACAACCATAAATCCTATTTTGTTTCTTTAGAAGATATAAATATAGGACAAAAAGATATTGATAGTTAGATATGTATTCATATGTATTCTAATATTATTTTTTTGTTAGACAATATAGGAATTTTCTGCAATCAGCTCCGTTTTAAGACAAAAACTAATAGTTTATTTATACACTCCGCCAAAAAAGTATCGCATAATCTTTGTTTGTAGCATAAAGTTGTAAATATACTTTAATGCGCTCTAAGATATAATTTCTATGATTGTTTAAATAAAATACAGGCCAAATAAAAACAAGAACTCATACTTGAGATTTTTATTAAAACAAGAAATTATAATTTTGGAAAGAAAAATGTCATAACAGTAGCTTTTAATACTGAGTATTGCCACCTCTGGCTCTTATGACCGCTCGCATACGGTTTGGCAGAGATTCGATTAACCTCCGTATATAAGCCTGATCCAAATTCACCCACTCGTCACGGAGAGCATTTGCTAGTCCATGCAGGTCCGCTGGGGCAACATTTTGGGTTCGTATCCGTCTGTGAAGGAGGTCCCACACGTGCTCGATAGGGTTCATGTCCGGACTTACCGCAGGCCAATCTAAAACTGGAATACCAACATCGTTAAGGTATTCCTGGACGATTATTGCAACATGCGGTCGTGCATTATCGTGCATTAACATGAATTCGTTTCCTATAATTGACGCATATGGTACTACATGTTCTTCTAAAATTTCCTAGCTCTTAATCCACTCTGTCGTAACCTATTCCGAATAGTTTGAGTACTCACACGAGTATTTCTGACTCTAGCCAAGTCGTTCTGCAATTGTCTCGCAGTTACATGTCTTCGACGTAATGCTTGTAGTAGTAAATAGCGGTCATCTTGGCGAGTAGAACATCTTGGACGACCTGGTACAGGTCTTCTACTGTAAATGCCTGTTTCCCTATATCTGGCTACTGCTCTAGAAACACTTGACTGATTGATGTTCATCAAATTAGCAACGTATGCTTGAGATCGTCCATCTTCGATTAAAGCAACTATAGCAGCCACTTGTTCTAAAGTTAAATTGCTCATTTTAGTTTTAAAAGCGTTGGTACAGAACTCTGACTTCGCACTTTAAAATTTGTCCGTATAGGAAGACTTTCAATAAACAACTGAACAAACCTTAC
Organism: Cetonia aurata; assembly: GCA_949128085.1. NCBI lineage: Eukaryota > Metazoa > Arthropoda > Insecta > Coleoptera > Scarabaeidae > Cetonia > Cetonia aurata. Next base: position 49,786,890 of record OX421883.1, on the reverse strand, counting down.
ACATATGCATTTTTCTAAATATGTTCTTTTAGAAAAAAAAAGTAAAAACGCTAAGTTCCATTATTTTGTTAGTGTTTTTATAGTTCACATACACGAGGCAAACTTTTTGTGAACGTATAAAAATATCTTGGTTCATAAATGCCCTTTTTTAGTTTATGCGATACTTTTTTGGCGGAGTCTTTTATAAAGTGCGTAACCTTTGATGCATTGTTCTTGTGTTTGATTTATTAGATTAAGGCTTTAAGATATAGAGTTTTCCAATTTCTAAGTAGTTCCAAACACTTAAACTTAGAATTTAAGCGGTTATTAAGCTGGAAAGCAATAGGAAACTTAGAGAGTTGGTTAACGAATTGTCACCATGACATTTTAACGTTAAAATTCTTATCCATAGTGGTTTTCCTGTAATTCAATTAGTATCCTTAGAGAAAAGAATAAATTACATAAAAAATCGAAGAAATTTCATGATACTTCAGATTATCATCAGTTATCAGTATTGCGGAAACACCTAAAAAAAATTAGTTACCTGCTGATTATCAATCTGTCTGAGACTAAGATTAAAAACATTCCTAAGTTTTTCTGGCCATTTTTAACGGAAAGTTAAGTGGAACTTGTACCATCACGCTCTTCTCAGACTTTTTTGCGTCATTTCTTTTAATCAAATAAATCAGCTTTTTCTATCGACACTCATAGAAACAGAAATGCCTATAAAATTAGGAAATTGTGTTTCCCAAAGTGCGATACTGGCCACGCTTAATTCTTTTATTTTTCGCAACAGCTCTGGTGGTATCAACAAGATGATGATGAGATGCATGGAGCATATTAGGCTTAAAAACTATGATTGAAATGGATAGATAGTGTTATGTATATAAATGAAAAAAAAAGCCAATAATGCAAATTAAAGCAGCTATAATATGTTAGAAATTACAATAGCATCTTTCATCAATTAATAAATCATACTGACATATTAAATTTTCAAACCTGTAAAATTAATTTCGCTTTTTGACTAAATTTTTCTTATCTAGCATCGGGGAGTAAGGCTATTTCCTTTTAATAAGCAGCGAAAAGTGAGAAAACGGTTCCGACACTGCCGAAAGGGCACGATAAATTCTAAGCTCAAGTCTGTAACTTTCAGTGTATGGCGACTGTACATATACCATTCGTGCGTAAGATTTTTCTGGTAGTTCTTGTTTATAATTGCTGAAATATTGATTATATATACATGCGTATTATATGACGATCGTGCTTAGGAACTATTGCACTAAATTATTTACAATTTTGTAATCTACATGTCCAATATTTTTTGTTTTTATTTACAAAGCAGTCATATATTATTTTCGTAATTTGTTAGTAGTTAAACTTAATAGTATAAGCAGTTACCTGTTATGTTTTTCATATGGGCAGCATAACTTGAACAGATTCACTTTTCTTGACTCATTCACTGCATTTACTTTATTGTTACTTTATACCTTGCTTTGTGAAATTATCACTTACGTCTTTTCATAATTTCCCCGCCATAATATCGGTACAGGGCCCTGAATAAATTATGTCTCTTCCTTGCAATGATGTATTTATACCATCCATCACACGAAATAAGCCTTTTTCGATTCGTAGATAACAGATATAGTTTATATTATATAGTTATTCACTTTAAGTTTAAGATTCATAGATGAGTATATCTGATAAAATTGGTGCTGCGCATAGTGGTGTACATTTATGAAAGTAACTCTAGTTTCTTGGCTCGAATATTATATCTACCTAATTACTCAATGTAATAATTTAGATTTGTGTATGGAATCTTCGTCTTCATTTATTTTTCTTTTACCGTTTAAATTTAATAGTAATTTGAAGAGAAGTGGTAGTACTGTCTGAAGGAATCGTTTGAATTTGATCAATTTGACTGCCTTTCCAGTATCTTTTCAACTTTTGGTTTTAATAGATATATTTTCGAGTTTTTTGATACTAAAAGAACGAAAAGTTGATAAAAAAATAATAAGAATAATCAAGAATATCTACAAAAATAATACAAATTGTGTTGTACACAGAAATAGAACCGCAGATCCTTTTTCAACACAAGAAGGACTAAGACAAGGAGGAGGACTAAGTACACTATTGTTCACGGTGTTTATTGATGAAATAATAAAAAAATGTACAGCAAAAGTTAAAAAATTACACGTGGGGTATAATCATCTAAGAGTAGTCATCTCGGAAGGAGCCTTCGCAGACAATGTGTTGATTATGGCAGAAAATGAGAGAGATCTACAAGCAAATCTGGAAGTATGAAACAAAGTTACACAGGAATACGCAATGAAAGTAAATAAAAATAAAACTAAAGTGATGGTAATTGGAGAGACAAATAAAACGATAAATATACAAATTGATGAAAAAAAATCGAACAAGTGAATAGTTTTAGATACCTAGGGGTAGACATAGATGAGCAAGGAAAACAAGACACAGAAATAAATTATAGGATACAAAAAACCCTTAAACTTTATTATTCAATGAATATGGCATTTACAAACAAAAAAGAGATCTCCAAGAAAACAAAAATGAACGTGTTTAAAACTATATACCGACAAATACTAACGTTCGGATGTGAATCATGGGTAATGACCAAAAGCCAGAAGAGCAAAATACAGGCGGTTGAGATGAAATATCTTAGACGTGTGAAAGATGTCACAAAAAGAGATAGATTGCCAAGTACAAATTTTAGGGAAGATTTAGAAATGGAACCAATACCGGAGTTTATTGAAAAAAGGCAATTGAGATGGTGGGGACATCTCCAAAGGATGAACGATATACGACCAGCTCAACAAGTGCGGGAATCCGGAGTACAACGCAGGAAGAAAAGAGGAAGGCCAAGATAAACAAAGGGATGGAATACTAGAGGAATTAATACAGAGAAGGAGAAAGAAGTGGTTGGAAGCAAAAACACTGGCGAAAGATAAAAAAAATGGACAGAATTTGTATACAAACAATACTAGCATTTAAGAATATGTAAGATTAGAAATGTAAGTTATACTCTACACCACAAGGTAAATGGGGATTAGATAATATATATATATATATATATAGATTTTCGAGTTTTATTTTGGGAGGATTTGTTTTTTTAATCCTTTTTCATTAACATCAACTTCTGTATTCTCCCTACAAACAAAGCAATTCGATTTAATAACTTATATATAAATGTCTATTGTTTTAGTACTTATTTTATAAAACCTAGTTTTTTATTAGTTATAGTTGATTAATTTAAAACTATATTTTTACGCCTCCGTCCAGAAACACTGATTTTGTATTACTTTAAATCGGCTGGAAACATACCATTCTCCGGCCTAGGCCGTCAAAAAGATCACTAAAGGTTGGCAACATAATGTACTATATTCGAGTTACTGACATTTCTGTAATTAATTGTAGATTCGATGACAGCCAATGACAGATGACAGAATTTTCGTTACACAATTTCTTAATTAATTCATATTCTTTACAAATCAATTTTCGGAAGATTTTACAGGTAATAAATTGTTAATAACTTGTTGCGCAACCTCTATAGTATGAGCTGAAGTCTCCATTGCCCTTATTATTATTGAATATGAGGCGCAAAAATAACTATTTTGCGCCTCCGTCCAGAACCACTGATTTTGCATTACTATAAATCGGCCGGAAACTTACCATTCTCCGGCCTAGGCCGTCAAAAAAATCACTATTGGTTGGCAACACTATATTTGAATTACTGACATTTCTGCCATTAATTATAGATTCGATGACAGATGACAGAATTCTCGTTACACAATCTCTTAATTCATTCATATTCATTCCAATGCTATTTTCGGAAGATTTTACAGGTAATAAATAGTTAATAACTTCACACACAACCTCTGTCTATTACTTCATTATCCTGCGATACATTATATTAAATCTATGTCTTGCACCTTGTTGGTGTGTGCTGTAGTTACATTTTAAATTTTTGATTTTTTTTTAATTAATTAATTTTTGATCAAATTTTTATATATTCATAATTTAAAACTCCTAGCATTTAACAAATAACATAATATAAAGCAAGTGTACCTACATAGTAGCGATTAGAACGCAAATTGTGTGACTTAGAAGTCCTAAATATTTTCATTACAATCAGGACGTAATTTGTTCGATCTTACCTTCTATTCAGCAATCGAGTTTGACGTGTTTATAACAAAATTGAAGCCATCCTTATAAGCACGATTAAACTGTAAGAAAAACATAATATACCATTCCAAATTTGTGTATCCATGAATTTTGCTTATTTATTTATAGTAAAACTGAAATATTATGTACTCTATGCGTTATATCTATTTATTTTATTATTATAAGTAAAACCCTTTCGTCGTTAACAATTTTTCGGCTCCCAGATCCGAAAGTACAACCTTACTACACTCATTCGAAGATAGAAAGCCCCACTATATCGAATTGAATTACTTATTAATTGAACTGTCAAAGCATCACTTCCGTTACTTTACCTTCCATAGACGGTAGTGTACAAGTACAATTGAAGTACTAACTTTCGTTACTTTACCGTACTATTATGTGAAGATTTTAAAGTTTTTCTGGGTGCGGTTGTCAAAATAGCTGTCAAACAATCTGTTATTCAAACATGGGTCGTCTGTATTCTGAACACTATACGATTGCAAATAAATTGATTTTAGTACACACCACGGCTGGAAATCTCCAAACTCGTTCCACAAAATATCACTTTCCAGCTTTGATACGTATGAATAGCTATTATTGTAGTGGAATTGCACCTCGTCTTTATTGAATTATAATGTTCTGGTAATGGCGTTCGGAAGATAGTATCCACATTTGGTTGTCGCAAAGGGGACATATAATCAGAGCATGGCACTGTACATACTTATCTTTGTGGGCGCTGTAATTAATTGTTACGACATTACGATTGGTTAGTTTAATTGTGTATTATTAAATCTACATGGTATTTCAGTTATTTAAACAAATACCTTGCATCTCGCTTAGTGCAGTGAGTGTATAGTTTTTGTTTCATTATAATAAAATTGTGCAGAATGTTTGTATGTTAAAATTTAACATTTGTTTATGTGTATTTTCAGATATTAAGATTTATAGTCGCAATTGAATTATTGGGTAGATATATTTCATTAATTACTGTTAACTTAATTGCCAAAGTTATCAAATGGTTATCAATGACGGTAAGTTGAAATGTCATCTACAGTACTATAGATTGTTCAAGTTGAAGATTTGTGAGTTTAAATTTGTGACCTTATATCTGAAAGTACAATAGAGATTAAGTTTATTTCTGTTAAAAAATAATTTATTATACATTCAACTATATAAGATTGGTTATAAACTGTAATCCGCATTATCTCTAGAAATACAGTTGCGAATGGTGTTAAGCTATCGTCCTCTTGTTTTTGTTTATGCAAAATTAAAAATATCTAAGAAACGGTCATCGGACTCTTCTTAGGCAAGAATAACATAAAAATAATTAAAATGTTCTGCATCTTATTCGAGCAGACGGTTTGATAATGTTTATTTAGCAACTACTTTGAGGTAATTTTTATTTAGTATTAATCATTGATAGTTTCTTTCTGCTTCAATAATAGAGAGACGGATTTTAAACACATCACTTTGACAGTGAATTCTCATTCATCGAAAGCAGCACCAAATTACAAAGCACCTACGTGTTTTAATCGTATTCTCTACATATTTTCGTAAATTGCCGTGACATATCGGTCATTATTGTCGTATTTATCATATTTCTGTGTGTTATATCGTCTTTTTCAAAGTATTTGTATTGTATTGTATATAGTAGGGTTGAGACACAGATGCTTCTGCTAAGCGTGGCAGAAGAAGGGTTTTCTTCGGTGCTGCCAGTTTGATTACTTCGGGAACACCCAGAGTGGGGTCTGGTCCATGGAGATGTTGACGAAAATTATTGCATTTATTCGGACATTCTGCACTTTTTAAAAGGAATCAGACTGGGCGGCCAGCTGTAAATACAGCGACAAGAGGGGACACAATAGATCTTTCAGGTCGCAGTGTACTATCACTATAATATCACACATACACACATGTACAAATTTTTTTTTTTCTAGCTATTAGATAGTTTTCTTTGTGCAGTGGTGATTGCAAATAATCGAGAAAAAATCTTTAACAGGATTTCCACTTCAACAAGCGCAATTTATGATATTTACTAGTTGTAAAATTTTGCAAAGCATTTCATCGTATTTTGTAGAAGATTATCCTACAACTTTTTCTAATAATTTTATTGCTGTTTTTGTAACCGTTGTATAAGGAACTGCAGTGGGTTATTGTAAAATTTCGGACAATACTAGAAACTGGTATTACAATTTTCATCAAACGGGGAAGTATAAATTTTACTACAATAATTTTTTCTCTGTGTAGACTCAAAGCTATTCGCTTTTAGAGCGTTTTACGTGACGTAATTATCGATGCCTTTATATAGATGCTATCTCCCTTCATTCCGTTCTTGAGGTTTTCTTGGGCACAAACATCTATGGTATATTTTTGCTTGAAAGATGGTTGGAACTTATCTTCTCTATAAACAATTATATTATTTCTTCAGTATATAATTAAAATGACAAATATAAACAAGAAAATACCTCTAAATACAGAAAGAAAAAAAATTGCTAATTTTGAAACAATTTAGAATTGTTTAGAACAACAAATTGTAGAACAGTTAGGGACGAGCACAACTTAAAATTTCCTATAAAATTATTAACGAAAATTATTGCATTTATTTCAACACGCCGGCTTTTAAGTGCGAGGTACCGGTATGGAAGCATCTAGTACGGTGAGCGATTGTCAGTCACAGTACCTTTTATACGATATTAACCATGTGTAAGCATCAAATAAATATTACACAGCGGCGTTTACCGAACACAAATTACATCGAATAAGAATTCCAATAGTTAGGAAACAAGCGGTAGCGCTATCTTTACAAAAATTTCTGTAGTCTAACATATTCATGTAGTTATACCAATTAGAAGTACCATAGTACTTGTACTATATAGGTATAAAATTTTGCTGTAATACAGTTTTAGATAATCAATAAACGCTTTTAATTGCTAGTATTAAACCGATCGTATTATATATTTGTAATACAAAGACAATTAACTGTATTACTATATACAAATATTTTTGTTATTGGAATTCATTCAAAGTACTTCCAAAAAAGATGATTCAAACGATAGCTGATCCGACCAGAGTCCAAAAAATGATGAAAGCTCCCAAGTTAAATCTAGTAATGGTTTCGATTGTTGAATATCTGTAGATTTCCCTCTCAGGACAAGGACAAGGAACGCAAGAAGAAGGCTACGCCCATTAATTGGTTTAGCCAACTGAGTGATTCCGACAAGAAGAAAATTTATGAATGTCGTAGGAATAATCGATTATATTTATAACCTCATATGAAATTGATAAATTTTAATTGTCAATTTACAAGAGCAGAAACCAAACAGAACTATCTCTTACAATGATAGAGAAAGAAGAGTTATTTCTTTAAATATACAATTGTGCCGTGAGACTCAACATTCTCCATGAATTATTATACCACAACGATAGTTTCTTTTTTGGATATTACATTGAAAGGACACATATCCCCAAGTGTTGGTTTCAAAGGAAAATACACGCTTTACCTAAGAAACGAAATGTACAATATGGTTTACAATAAATCAACAGGCGAGTACTGGATTTGCATCTATCATACAATAACAAAAAAAAAAAACATACAAATACAAATATGCCCCTAGAGTAGATTCCTTAATATATTTTTATTTGGTATGATTTAAAATAGGCAACCTTTTAATTGTCCAATAAAATGTCATGTCAACGGCGAATAATGTTAAGCTATCTTACATTTGTTTTTGTTTATATAAAATAATAAAAAAAGAACATTAGAAAAAGTCGTTGGACTCTTTTTAGCTTACAATAAGATAAATAAGATGAAATGTTCTAGATCCCATTCATATCGACCGACTATTTGCTAACTTTTATTTACCTCACCTCTCCGGATTATTCTCACATTAGTAACATAAAATAACTAATTCATTCACAAACATTATATAGAACACAAACACACTTTCAAAAACAAATGAATTCTTTCGGTAAAACGTTCATTGTTTAAAAATTCAATCAGTATTTATCACAGTACAGGCGCGGTAAACACATATTTTATTATACCTGGGCCCATTATTTAACCGCGTCTTTACTTTAAACAATTGTACGGTCTATCTAGTCTCTTACCTGCGGTTACTGTGCAAGTGAAACTACATAAAACGGAGTTCGCATATCGTGTTTTTCTTTTGTTTTGATGATCTCGCTCACCATTCTGGTTATGGTGCTAGTTGAGTTCTTGTGTGGTGGAAATATAATTATTTTGCACGCTACGAGCTACGAGTGTATACTAAATTATACAGGTACTTCTTTCTAGACGACGAAAATTATGAAAGCCGGTTAGGTGTGCTTGTAATACGAATACGTCTTGTGACCAAATAAATCTACGAATTTCAAACAGTTTTAGACCATAAAAAAGGTTTAAAGTGTATGTAGCTGTAGTCGCCTTCACAAAATTTTAAAATGACCTCAATTTGTACTAATCGGATTATAAGGGTTTGCTATTGTGCTACCTGTAAAGGATAGACATTTACAGTATTATTTGTCTATTGGGGAGTATTCCGAAAAATGTAAAAGTAGTACGGGTTTGAATAACATTTTACAATATTGCACTTTCCATTTAAACTAATGAGTGATTCCTGTAGTAACTATAGATTGGTTTTTAATTATTTGTTAATTATTTGGTTATATTATTAATATTTAATTATATTGATTATATTGCCAATATTTAATTATTTGAAACAGCCCTGTGGCCCCTTTTAAATTTTTTGGAATACCCTCCAATAAACAAATACTGTAAACGTTTTATAACCCTTGTAACCCATATAATCCGATTAGTAAGAATTGATGTCATTTTAAAATATCGTGGCGACGACTCTATGTATGTTTATGAAAGGAGTAAATTGTTAACTCTTTCTATATTATTACTACTTGATATATCCTTAAGTATGTTTGTTACATGTATTAAGAGTACCTAATAAATGAAATATACCTACTTGCAATACTTTTGTTCTAATGGCATCATTGCATTTTAATGAAACTTTCTTTGTACGGTTACTTTGAACATTAATATCGGTGGTTATCAAATACACTGTAAATTCAGCGGCCATCACTTATAAATAATGAATTAATTGCATTTTTAATTCGGCTAGCCCATACCTGATAATTTTTGAAATTATATATGTAACTAATTATTGAATGTAGTCTCTCTCAACTAATCCCGTTTCTATTCGAATACACTTTCCAATTTTCTCACGATTTTGTTTAATTCCTTGTCTCAATTCTGGGATGCTGATGTCAAGAATATGAAACACATTGGTTTTCACCAATAGATCTTCTATGTAGTTAATTTAAATTTAAATAAGTAATAATGTTAAACATTTAAAAAATAAATTTTATACGGGGGTTAATACAAAATTTACATTTTTTTTTAAAAGTAGTCGGGCCGTGGTTTTATAATTGGGTGCATTTTTTAATTCTAAACAACTAATTTTAATAACATGCTGTATTCTTCGAAATGAGATATTTACTCTTAAAACGATTTTCATATTTCTTGATCTGCCCGCTAAGCTAATTGACTTTAAGACAGTCTAAGTGTGCCCAGTCTACATGTCAAGCATGCACCAACGTTTGGCATTATTTCTTTTACAATTGCGCAACTAATAAAGAAAATTCCCATTTGTTGTTCACTTAGTGGACCATACTGTATATAAATAAATAAATAGAAAAATACAAAATAAAATAACATATTTAAATATAAAATTAGTATCAATATTTTATATTTAAATATGTTTTAAATTACCTTTTCTATAACCTATTTTAAACGAATTCATACATACATATAAAATGTGAGAAATAAATATTGACAACTTACTTCAGTCATAATTATTCTTGCGTCTTCAATTATGAGGTTTTGCTAAGGTACTGTTTACCCTGTAGGCGTTGGTTGAATTTTAGGTCGAGACGGAGATTTTTAATTGTTGATAAAAATCAGAACATGCCTTCTTCTCAGACAGGAAGTAAAGCCGTAGGTCTCGTGTCAATGCGATGTTTGGCATGTAAGAAGTCCTTACCGGAGGTTGGAACTCCTTCGGGTTTAGCAAAATATCGATAGGGATGGCACATTACATCAATAAATGTCAGTGCTAAGAAGTGTCAAGATGTGTTCCACAACTCGAAGCTTCTCCCAGTAATAAATATATATATATACATACACACATACATGTATGCATGCATACTAGAGGTGCGCATTTTGGGAATTATCTCGGCCCGGCCCCCTCTTTCCCAAAACGGGCCCGGCCCGGCCCGCTGCGTTTACCAGCCCTGCCCGCGCAAGCCCGCCCTTCGGCCCGTCGGCCCGTCAGCCCGTGTGAATCACCGATTGTCCTTCCAAAAGTTTATCGTTCTTTAGGAAAACTGCTTTAATGTAAAGAATTACCTACATTTTTTATGTGCAATTGCAAATATCTGGTGGCTTAATAGTAGAATAGCATTGACAATTTATATAATATTTGTAATTTCCAATAAGCATATGAATTTAATTTTGTTATAAAAAGAATATAGCTTTTTCGGTATGAAGTTAAAAATGTACTTAACATATATACTTAAAGGTGTACATATTCACTATGTTTGCCAAAAATTAAAATTTGGTAAGAAGTACAAATTTCAAAAAATAATGTTTATAGATAAACGCATGAAATAAATAAATTTCTTTATAAATGGAATTTATTTTCTCGATATACAAAATACAAATGTAATGTTCAAAAAATGCAATTTTCTAAGTATAGATTGCTCGTGTATCAGATTATGAAATGCGTGTTCGTAAAATTTTAAAGTTTGCCTATTTATTAAATAATAAAATAAAAAACAGTGCAAACCAGTACTAGATGTATGTTAAAGAAACGCAGTTGAAAAAAAATTAAACATTAAAGCTATCAGACAGAAACAGAAAAAATGTCTAAATTACTATTTGTAATTAAGAAATGAATAGCACCAGTATGAACAGCTTGACAAGGTAGCAACTATCTATGGAAGCGTACGTACCAAAATAAAAACGTAAAAAAAAAAACGTTTATTGACCTACAAACCCAATTATCGAATATCATTTTATTCGAATTGTACCTATATAATGTATTTTACGTTAATCAATGTAAATGGTCCAGTAATTGGGTTTTGGAACCTTTGGTGTAACAATAACAAAATGGTTAAATGGTGATACAATGGTTTATAAATATTAAAAAATAGTTACCAAACAAATTTGGCCGCCCGAAGAAAGTTGACGGACCGAGCGGACTCGACAGCGGGCTTGCGGACCGCCCCTTTCTTTATAAGAAAAGCCCGGGCCCGCTCCGCATCTGAATTGCTTGGCCCGGCCCGTCCCTTTCGCAGCTCTAATGTATAGAAGGTACTGTTCGAGTCTCTACAGTTTCATTGAAATATCAATTTGCCGAGATCCGGTGTTTCTTTTTAAGTGCTTATTTTTTTTTCTTTTTAAACAAATGTCGCAGTGGGAATATTTAACCAATCTCTAATCAGTTTCTAATTAATCTGAGAAAGAAATAGGGTAGCTAGACAACATTCCTGTACTCTCTTATGTATGTCAGGTAAATTTATTTTGGAATCAGCTCTGACAATTTTAATATTGTTATAGGTTCTGTTAAAGATTATAGGTGTTTTCTATAGGAATTACAAAAATAAATCGTGTTTACAGTGTTTATTATTACAGAAATTACAGAGCAACATGTTGATTTCCAAATAAATAAATAAACGATATACAACGTTAACGTGAAGCGTAAACATATACCGTAGTACATTTCTTAATACCTGCTACTGCTCTGGTTTCCCATGCAATGGCGACAATTGCAGGGTTTGTGCATGGTGTGCTTGATCGGACTGGCCGATCTGTGCGTCTGCGGGTTGTAGTAGTTCTGACACGGCGAATTTTTCGGATAGTTATCGTAGTCCCGGTGATAGGGAGGTGTCTGCGGCAACGGTGGATAGTTGTTTTCGAAATCATACCCGTCGTATACCTTCACCCATTCGCCGCTCCTCGGATCCATCTGCCATTTCGCTCCGCCACCGAACTCATTCTGAAATTTTGGGTATTTTTGTGTATTATCGCTCATCGTCGGATCCATGAATCTAGCTACCTTTTCGACGTAACCTCTGTTGCGCGGGAACGGCGTGGCCGAATATGCCGGCCTCTCTGAAAGACATTCGCTTCTAGTTTGGTAATTGGTTGGTCTGTCATAGCAATATGATCTGTTCGGCTCGTTGCTTGGGGGTCTATTATAGGGTGGGCGTTTATTACAGACGTACCTATTTTGAGGGCCTTCGTCTTCTTCGTCGTCGTATATCGGCTTGTCTAGGCCTTTATTTTGCCTGCTCAATAGCTCGAATTGTCTCATGGTTTTCCGGACTCGTTCTTTGTTACGCATTGATATGGTGTTTTCGATTTCGTCCACCAATACTGGATATTCTTCCGTTTTTTGATACGCCAAATTTAGACCTTGCGATTCGTCCGAATACGAACTCATTTGGTCATCCATCGGCTTTTTAGATCTCATACACTCGTAGCATTTACAATTCCTGTAATGCTGCCTGGATGTGCGCCTGCAAGTAACGCAGCAACAGTTCCTTTCGTGGTGATCATTATGGTAATCTTCATCGGGCATTGGCTCTTCATAGGGATATTTCGGCGAGTAACGACTCTTCATGTGATCCTGACTGTAACAATCGTTTTTTGACCTTGATGATTCGTAGTCGTTATACATGTAATCTGCGCTGTCATTATTGGTCATTTCGTTCGGTTTCACCGGTAGTCGATTTTTACTTACTTCCGGAGAAGAATGCGATTGCTGGCCGCGTTTTGGTGCGTTATAACTTCCAGCCCTACCTAAATCGTTTTGCCTAAGATTCTCAGCGCTCTTAGCCAAATCGTAAGTAGTCCTAGGGCATCGATCTGGACAGAATTGGTTTTGGCAAATATTGCTTTTGCCCGGATGTGGACAGCAAGTATTGTTGCACTCCTGATGATGTCTTTTACAATCTTTATTACGACACGGACAAACGCAACTCTTCAGATTGTCCTCATAATTTTGGTCACGTTCTGGAGGTTCGCGCGAATATCTTGTCGAGTGCCTGTCATGGGAACTTCGCTTACGATCGATGCTCATTTGTGATGGTGATTCTCCCTCTCCAGTTTTGTTGCTATCGTCTCCTTCCGTGTAATCGACTTCTCCAATTTCAGTCTCTTGCGATTTACTTTCTGACTCCTCTTCCCCTAAGCTATCACTTAAATTTTCGCCTTCGTATAGATTTTGGATACCTTCCCTATTCTTTCGATTCACAGGGCGTTGTAATTCTGATATCTCAGAATCGGTGCTGTCATAATATCCAAATTTTTCTGCGATCACGTGAAACGATTCGTCCGACTCGCAGCTCGAACTTCTGTAACTCTTATTGCGCGATGAATTCCCGTCACCTCCCCTGTGTTTGGTCGAGGATCCTCCGCCCATGAAAATGTTATGGAACGGATCGGTAAAATATGTGCTTATGTTACGAGGTCGGTACTGGGATTTTGAGGACTTCTCGGAACGGCGTATTTGGACATTTGACGTCGCTAGAATTTTTTGCTGCTCCTGGCCGATTAGTGGGGATGCCGAGGTGGTGTCTTCACTTTCGCTTAAAAAAGATTTAGTTAGACTTGGCCTTGTTGAGGTACGGTGAAAAATATCCTAAAATCAATTATATACGAAAATTTAAACGTCAAAATCGTCAACCTGTCAGTTGACTGATTTCTATAACAAAATGGATAGAACGGCAAGGCCTTATCGATTAAGGAGGAAAGTGCAGGCATGCATTAGTGAATTTGTATGTACTATCCTTGTTTATATATCTTATAGTTATTCAACCGAGCTGCGTAAGGTGCTGATATCTGGCGGCGATAGTATAAAAGTACTGATGAATGAGATTAAATACCGCCAAATATTCATTGGAATGCGAGCTATGTTGGTTACAGATTCTGAAATAAACTTGGCAGTTAATAACAAAGTAAAACCAATCAAAATTAAGAAATTACAATGCAACATTATTAAAAAAAAATAATGGGCCGCCAAACCTGACACGCCATCTGAACACCATCCAAAGGTACTTCAAACCGGTTGAATAACTAGATATATATAAACAAGGGTACTACCTACATTTTTATGAATACGGAGAAAGTTACATAGTGTTCAACACTTTTCTATAACTGCGTAGAATGGAATGAAGTTTTTACTGCTCACTTTAGTCTTAAATCATATCAATAAATTCATCTTTTGAGTATTGCACATTTTTAAGTAGGTATATAAAAAAATGGTTAAGAGTACTAATACAAAATTAAGTTGCGACAGTTTTGACGTTTAATTATTATGGCAAAATAGTTTCCTTATAATTTTGCCACAAGCCCAAAGTGCGCGGAAATGCAGTTCTAGGTGGCCAAAGCGTTTTCACATACACGTAATAAGTGAGAATTGCATTGATATTTGATATTCCTAAAAAAAAACTAAAAAACCTAACTTATGAACTTTTCAACTTTCCAGTTTTAAACTTCTAATCTTCTGCAACCGGTTTGGCAAATGATTTGGCAAATGACTTAACAAACGGTTCGGCAAGTGATTTGGCAAATGAGTCGGCAAACGATTTGGCTAATGATTTGACAAACGGTTTGGCAAATGATTTGGCAAAGGATTTGGCAAAGGATTGTGTGTTTACAATGTTCTACCCCGTGCGCTAAAAATTTTAATTCGAATATTTTTCAAAGTGAATTAAAAAAAAGATTCTGATCGAACAGGTCGTCTACTCCGAAGAAGAATATTTCGGCTTCCATAAATCTTAGCACCTCGATTTTGTTTTCACTTAATATTTGTAGTTCTGACGTCGATACAGCGCTATCTGTAATCTTATATTATGTATATTTAATAGTGAACCTTAGTTATGTATTTAACATTGCTTCTTGACGTATGTAAATACTTTTGTACTTTTTACTATATGGTGACTAGCACCAACAAAATTATTTTATTTTGTTTTAAAGAACTCATCGGAAAGTGTTAAATGCACTCGTTGGGGTTTTAAAACTTCCCACTAGTGCGTTCTTCATATTCCGTACGCGTTATCTAATATATTATTACAGATTTGTTAATTATTGTTCTTGTATCTTAAAAATTCTGAGATGTCAGTTTTCTCCGACACAAAAGTAGTATTACAGTTGTAATAAAAGCCCATGCTCGTGCATAAAATATTAAGATTTTAGATTACTATTTGTAATGTATCTATATAAGCCAGAGTTGATTTTTCATTCATTCTACTGCATTTGCGCTAATCACATTTAGCCGCAGCTTTATTTGGCGAGGTATCTATACAGGGTGCTTTGGAATTGCACTTTTGTAGGTAGGTATGTGTTCTCTAGCACAAAATAAACAAAAGAATTCACTTGCACTTTGTATAGCATCCGGATGATTCTTGATAGCTCTTCTTGGATCTCAATAGGCATAGAATAACTATAGACTTCATCCAGACTCACAAAAAATAAATCTAACGACGTTAGATCGGGAGACTGATAGCCATGGAACAGCAGGTCCTTTTTTACCATACTAATCGGTTACCATATGTTTTGTTTAAATAATCAACCACAATACGGGAATAGTGAGCTGGAGCACCGTTATGCATAAACTAAAATAAATTGGCAAGCAGAACATCTTCTAGCAGCTCATGGAGATTATTTTGCAAAGAAAGCAAGCAAGATATTTTGTTTATTTTGTGCTAGAGAACACATACCTACAATAGTACGGGGCAATTCCGAAACACCCGGTATAATAATCAAATTCGAGAAGTATGGAATGAATTTATGCTTTTTATTTGTTTCCTCTTTTAAACCAATACTTTTACTCGCTTAATTAATTCCGTTTTTTCATTGGTATAACTAAACACATTATATTTGTGTTCAAATAATTTAGTCTTTGATAGCCGTAAACTGAAGTATATACATGTAAAAATGCTATGTAACGTTTTCTCGTATTCAAAAACGACATGTAGATTATAGCACCATATTAAAATTTAACAATAATAATAACAAATACGATATTTACCTTTCGCAATAGTCGATTTATAAATTTCTTGAACTTCGACGCCGGGCGGGCCTCTTTCTTTTTAACCTTCGGGTTATCTGTTCTTTCGTAATCAGTCTTCTTGTAATAATCGTGAACTTTTTTCTTCAAAGATTGATTGTACGCATTGCCAAGCGTCGCACTACTGGTTCTTCTTTCTTCGCTTTGTCGTTGAATCGTATGGGATTTGTTTTGGTCGATAAATGCTGAAGTAGTATCAGGACTATAAAAGTAATTTACGGTGTCGTGCGGGGACGTTGTGCCCTTTTGCGATGAATGAACCGACGTACTAGCTGTAGTGTCGGTTGTAGACCGGGATGTCTCCGAGAGTTCTGTTTGTGTTGTCGAATAGAGCGTTACACTTCTGATGCTACGATTTCCGGAAGGAGTTTCGACTTCCGTATGATACTTGACTCTTTTGCTGAGTATCTTGCACTTGCACGGATGACGGGTGCAAGCTGGATTATCACATTTACAAGGATCAAAGTCCAAGTTTAATTTAGGAACACCTTCTGGAACTGTAGAAGATTTGTTTGATCGCTTAGCTATCTTCCTAGGCGTTTCGTAATCTGATGGACTTTCAGTGTCAGTAGGAAAGTTTCTCTTAGAAGATCTGGGCGTTTCGATGTAGGTGGTTTCAGTATCGGATGGTGATCTTTTCCTAATTCGAGGTACTTTCTTCTTCCCAGTTCTTTTAGGTCCTACGATTTCACTTTCGATGTAAGATGTTTCTGAAGAACTATCACCGCTAGACTCTTGTTCTGTTTCCAACAAAGGGATTGCTTCCTGTCGATCTTTTTTGGGTCGAAACAACAAACGACGCAGATTCCAAGGCTTTTTCTTCACGATTGGTGCTCGCTGATCTTCCGAACCTTCCTTTGAGTTGATTTTAATCGTCTTAGGTGGTTTAATTTCTACTACGTCATTCTTTCTGAAGCTCTGCATGGAAGTATAATCTGGCACGCGTTGCTTTTCTAAATCGGCGAAATTTCTTTTAGGAGGCTCGATCGCTTTTTGTGTTACGTCCTTCTCATATTGGTAATCGAAAGAACCGTTATCGATGTCCGTTGAGTAATAGTCCGAATCTCTATCTTTTTCTGTTAGTAACGACGTATCGCTTTCTTCGTCGCCTGATTTTTCTTTAATGTTTTGATCGTCATCTTCATCGCTGTCGTCCTGGGATTCATATTTACCACAGATTTTCTTGCACCATTTACACTTCTGTCTCTTTTTCTTCTTATACAACCATAATACAGATGGTTCGTCGTCCGATGAATCCCTAAAATATTATATTGTGGAATAACAAGGTACCTTTCAAATGTTCTGGAATATTATTTGTAGTTTACGTAGCACGTGTTACAGATTTTCATTGGCACATATGCACATATATAACATGTGAACATGTTTTCTATTGATATGTTGAATTAAAAAGTTCAAGACCTTAGGTTTGTTATTGTTATCTCTGGCAGAAAGTAAAAGAGATTAAAAAACATATGAATGTTATATATACCTACTACTAGCTAATAGGGAAAATAAAGTTATTTCTCCGATTTCTGAGTAATTTCTTTTACTTTATAAAGGTATTAATGACTATGTAAAACGCTCTTATGAATACATAGACAAAATTAAAGGAGGGATAATGCAAAAATTTTGGTAGCAAAAAATCATTACCTTCTGCAGGTTAAAAACGATAATATGAAATAATTTTAATGATTAAGAGTAATATAGTGAACCCGCCTCCTCGCTCTAACAATACTCCTCTTTATGGAAAATTAAAAAAATGCCCCACCTTCAAAATATAGGAAAGTCATCTGTCTAGAATCCTTTACAATAGACGCGGACAGCCTAATTTTTGTTGCTAAGATATAAATATAATGACATTTGCAAAACGTTGGAAATGAAGTAAATTATGCGGATTTTTTTTGCGAAACTAACTTATTGTTAGAATTCTCTGAAGTACTACTACTACTACTACTACCTGGTAACATGCTTAAAATTTCATTCATACTTTTTATAGTTCTTTTTTGTTTTACATTTTTAAATTTTTATGATTTGTAATCTACTGCTTATTTTTTTAAAAATAATAAACGATTTGTCGGAATATGCAACGTGTTTCCAAAAGTACATCATATGTTTCTTTCTATTTGGCATGAACTTTTATGAAATTGTAATGATGCAGAAAGTTTAAGCACGTTTTAAAATCAACTTGCGACCTATTCAACGCAATTTTGAATCGTATAGTATAGACTAGGCATTTAAAATTGGAAGATAAATTGCAACTGTTTCAAAAACCAAAACCAGTAAATCACAGAATGCTGGTTCGATGTGCATCCTGAGTTTTGGAACAATACTGCCTTTTCTGTTTAGGCGTATTTTTTTGGCTAAATAAGTGTAACGATATAAACTGCAACGAAGTACCATTCCATTAGCAGAAATGTACGGTGGAGTGCAGTGTGCAGGCTTAGAGAACAATTTTTCCTGGAGATCGCTCAAGTAGTCAAGTTACTATAAACGGCAAACACTACCTGAACTTAATAAGAGATAATTTGTGGCCACAACTAGCAAATGTTGATGTAAATAACAACTTCCTTCTACAGGATGGCGCCACATGACACAGCACGCGAGATTATAGCATGACAAATTTGCTGGTAAAACTATAGCGGTGTAAACTGGTCAACCACCTTGGTCATGCAGTAACATGATGATCTTTACCACCACAATATTACTATTGCTAATCTATGCGAAATGGTAACTAGACAGGATATTTGAGCAATGTTATTTTTAACCCGACTGATAGTTTAGTGGCTTGTAACGCTTGGCGATCAGTCAAGCGATCGCTGGGCAATTACGATCAGCGTTTTTTTCTGGGGTCGTAATCACGATTGGGAGAGAGATTTGGCTCTTTGGGAATACCCTGACAAGCATAGGCTTTGTCTACTCCATTAAAAGAAAAACATGGATGTCAAGGATTATGAAATAAAGAAGTATTGACTATTATATCTCATTCTTATGTGTCGTATTTATCACATGAAATAATTGTTTCTTTAATGTGAAGAATATTGCTGCGGAACAAAGCTGTTTAAGAAATCGTGTCATATTTTTAATAGTGTAGATAAAGTCTAAGCAAAATGGTTGCCAGAACTGACCGGAACGAGGTTCGAACTCGCGATTCGGTCAGTTGGTTTCCCACTAAGTCACACTAGTGAACATTTTTCAGATTCCTACTATTTTTCACCGCTTGAGATGGATTTTAATAGGGTTTTTACTATTTGCTAATAGTTGCTGTTCACGCTTTTATTGTCTCTCCTCAAATCTTAAGCTGAGAATTTATAGCGCAGTCTATTTATTGACACATGTAGGTACATACTTTTCCTCACT
This sequence comes from Cetonia aurata, assembly GCA_949128085.1. Taxonomy (NCBI): domain Eukaryota; kingdom Metazoa; phylum Arthropoda; class Insecta; order Coleoptera; family Scarabaeidae; genus Cetonia; species Cetonia aurata. The sequence continues at coordinate 49,767,232 of OX421883.1, read as the reverse complement.
AATGTCCGATAAGTCCCCATATTGTATCGGATCCAAACAAATAGTGCAAACATTTTGTAGATCTTGGAAACACTGTTCGCAGTATACTCCAGGGCAACCTGGTGTCGCGCATTTAATGGATTTGGTCGTGTCATCTTCTCGAAAGACTTCTCCACAAAGAAGACACGCCGTTTGCTTCTCAGGCGTTATACACAATCTGAGTATCTTAAATCTGGCACTAATTAAAATGAAGGAAATTCAGATAGGTAAACTTAATAGGAAAATTACTCAAGCAGCCTTACGTCAAATTAGCCGCTAAGTATTCCTTGCAAGTAACTTTCGCTATAGATTTATCCTTCCCGAATTTTCTTCTCAGCTGTCTGCGCGCGAATTTTAAAAACGAAGATCTCGTCCTAATTATCTGGTTATACAGCCATATTGCCCGTTCTTTCGCCCTGGTTGGATGATAATAGCACATGACGGAATGGCGCCATCTCAAGCCGTACGGTTCGAAAACCGTGAGTATCCAACAGGTAAATAAGAGGGAAGCTATTTGGATGTATCTGTCGTAATCTGGTGGTATGGGGTCGGGTAAGCAAGGTACGGTATCGATTTCTAAGCGGATTCCCACCGGCTGGAACGCTTTCACTATAGATTTTAACAGATCCGCGAAGAAACCCGTACCTTTAACTTGAACAGTTGGTATCTTACTACCTGTAAAGTTTAAACTCACGTAAAGTAAAAGATATACCCAAGGATTTTCTGGAATACCTACCATCGAAAGTAGATTGAAAGCTTGCGTGTTTGCGAATCAGCATTAATACCCAAAATAATGCATAGTCTGCCATCATGTGCGTACATAATTTTAGCGTAGCTATACCTAGAACGACAGCTGATTGCGATAGTTTCAATTTTTCTTTCTCAACCAGCCTTAATGAGGAAACCTGTATACCGAAAGTAATATTTAAAAGAAAAATCAATTCAAGAGCCAAGCAGTTACGTTAACGTATGTGTTGCGCTCTCTCTGATTCAAAGGCAGAACTGTTTCTTTGCCTAGCTGGGCTCGCCTTATATCGATCGCTCTGAAGTCTTTTGTGATAAATCTGTTGTCAAATCTTTCCTCAGTTAAAAATTTATAACGGTAATACAGAACTCTGTAAGGATTTGTTAGCAATTACGAAATATGTAAATCTTGCATGTTGGTATGTTCTCAGATAGGTGTCACGGGAGAATAAAACATTTCTACTACTAAAATAATAATATTGTTTACAAGTTTGCGCTTGATCTAAAACCCATATACAATATAGGGTCTTAAACTGAATTTAAGATAAGGCGCAAACTCGACAGTTTTTGTATATTTTATATGTAAACCTTTTAATTCCTTGTTTTCTACTAAAATCGAGTCATACATTGCAATCATGTTATGCTATAAAGCAACTTTAATTTTTTTGTAGTGTAAGGGGTTTTGCTGAGTCTGAAAACCGAACGCCTTCTACTAAGCCTCCCTTTAAAACGCTCTCATGAAGAAGGGGTGTGCAAATGAGTTTCTTCTTGTATAAAAATGTTAGGTTTAGGGTATTTCTTTCTAAGGAATAGAATTTCCCAAAATTTTTGCTAGAAAAACTTTTTAGCATAGATGAAAAAATAAATATAAGCCAGAGAAACAAAAATTTTGAGACACAAAAATATTTCAGGATTTCTTTTTGATTCTTATTTAATTTTATGACTAAATTAAATTTTGTTGGCACTTTTGACTAATAACTTTGTTTGCAAAGCATACAAATATGATTTTTTACGGCACGTCGATTGTCTTCCCAGTTGCGGGATCCAATTCATTTTGGTGCGACCTAAAAAGGTGTGGTAAGATTACTAAACGATTTACCAAAATTACACATGATTGAAACGAAGTTCAGCGTCAAGAATGGGTAAACATTTGTACCGAATTATTCCAATAATTTTTCAAAGAATCCATATGCAATATGGATTTGGTTTGTGGCACACAAACCATGGCTCAATTGTCTAGAAACACTAATTTTTTTGTTTCCTACAAAGATTGTTTTGGAAGAAAAGTAATGCTCTGCTTTCTTCCTAATGGTTGTGCAGTTTTCTGAGCACAATGAGCGCATCTTGGCAGAGTACCGGATATTCTGCGTTAATGATACCCAGCATTAGCAAACATAAACACCAAGATAGTCTTCCATGTAGATAAAGTAAAACCGCATATTGTAGTTAGAACTCTTTCGCACACAGCGAATAGTCCTAATATTGCTCTTTCGGATTAGCATATGTTTCGGTTAATGGAACAAGATTGGAACAAATCTGTAAACCAAATTTCTTTCTACCAGAGTTATAAACTACTATAACCTGAGCTATCGAAATTTATAATTTAATATAAAATACATTGGATACGACCTGCAGTACCATGAAGCTTGTACAAATTATTTGGGTGAAACTTGGGGTAACACTACGGAATTATCAGTGTTAGTCAATTTACGATGAGTTTGCTACCTTAATACCTCTACTTAATAAAGGGATAGTTACTGTTTAGATTCGGGACCAGATTTTTCAAAGAAGCAGATAACAGCTAAAAAATTGTAATTTCAAGAAAAGATTGAATACAAATATAGTACAAATAAAAGAAATATACATTTTTTGTTATGTAAAATTTTCAATGAAATATTTAAGAGACTGGAATAATGTTTTTCTCTTCCTTAAATCGGCTCTTTTATGATGTTTATAGGCTTATAGCATTTTTATTATTGTATTTGTAATACAAAAGTGTTTGCAGTAAATTTAATTCTCTACAAATTTTGGCCATAAATTTAAAAATTAAGGAGTATCGTGTCTGAAATATTCTTAGTTTTAAAATGGTTTACTTTTTTTGTTCATAATTTTATTATTTTTGTATCTATTGTAGTTTTTTTTTTAGTAAAATTGTAACTAATTCTTTACAAAGTGTTTTTGGTTTTCCTCTAAATTCTCGAGATATAAGAGAAAACCCCATCGCACATCTTTTTCAAGATAGTTTTGGTCTGGGATCACGAGCTAGTCATACAAAAAATTTAGTTTTAGACTTAGCAAGTTCCCACTTCTTTTTCCCTCCCTTGCACCACATAAAAATTATGCTCACCAAGTCCAAAGTTATAGCCGAATCGTTCAAGATTAGATTAGATTAGATCTAATTGGGGTAACCTTGCACCGCGACCTATTGATCTATTGTGCCCCCTTACATCAGCTGTAAGCTGCTAGGGTTGCTCGCACTTATAGCTCCCCATTCAGTCTAAGAGCTTTAATAAATTGGAATAGCAGTGATGGTTTCAAGGAGTGTATTTCTCCCTCGTCTATGACATCTTTGCCAAAATAGTTGGCACGAGTTTCTGTGATAGCAGTGCAGTTGGATATTAGGTGTTCTGGACGTTCACCTTCCGCTTAACAAAACCTGCAATCACTATTCTGTTTCAGACCTATCCTTGTCATGTGTTCCCCCAGGTGACAATGCCCTGTAAGAAAACCTGTAAGGATGCGTAGTCTGTTTCTGCTTAATTCTAGCAGGGTATTTGCTCTTTTCTTACTGTAATTTCCAAGGAATATCTTGGAATGTCTCAGACCAGGGAGATTTTCCCAGAGGGAAGCTCTGAGCTTCTCATCCCTGTCTTTGAGTCCTTTTTTGTTGGTGCTCATCCCTATTTCGCAGAACGGTTCTGGTCCTACAAACGAAGTTGTGGCGGCCCTCCTTGCTAATAGATTAGCTACCTCGTTGCCGCTGATTCCAGTATGTCCTGGTACCCAGCATAGTGCAACTTTGTTTTCTTTGCTTAGGTTATTTAGTCTGCCAAGACATTCCCAGACTAATTTCGAACTGATGGTATTAGAGCTCAGTGCCATTAGGCAGCTTGGCTGTCGGAGAAGATCACAATGCTCTGCTTCCGATAGTTCCTATCAAGGTTCAATTGAGCACATCTTCTAATCGCATTAACTTCCTCTTGGAAGACACTGGGGTATATTCCCATTGGCTCTGAGTATTTGGTTCCTGGCCCGAATACCCCTGCACCTGTTCCTTTATCAGTTTTGGAACCATCCACATACCATTTAATGGCATTTGCCTTTAGGGAGTAGGCGGAGGATTCTCCTTCCCAATCTCTCTTATTGCTCAGCTTCGTAAGAAAATTCTTTTCGAAGCTGAATTTTCTAATCGTTCAAACTGTGATATGTTATTGGATTGTCGTGCTATTTTATGTTATGGTGTAGGTAAAGCATTTGAAGGATGAGCTAGTAAAAAAACAATAATTTTGTATGCAATAAACAATTCTAAAAAGCGAGAATTAACCCTCCAAAGAAGTGCAAGAAAAATATGACAAAGCAAGGCTGTTGCAGTTTTGGAATCTGTCCAAGAAAATCCTAAAAAATTCCTTGAAAAAAGAGAGGCCAATCTCTGTACATTATTACTCAGTGCATTATTTCTATATGCCATATTTATGCAGTCAAAACAACTACGTTTCCTAACTAGAGGTTGGTGGAATACGATTACAATTTTGCCTCAGGGTAGAGTCTAAAATTGCATGAGACCAAAACCTTTACAAAAATATTTTCCTTTCTTGTGAGTACACATTTGCTACTTTACTGTGAACGAACATGTATGGCCCTTAAAGTCGCGGTTTTGGAGTGATAAAAATCCAAATTGTGTAATTTATAGCTATATATCGGGTGTTCATTTAAAAACGTCACCAAATAGCGAACAAAATTTTGAAAACAATTTGACTTTTCATCGATCAAAATGTGAAACGTCAAAATCAGGTCAAAGTCAAAACTCAATGTAAATGTCATTATCCAGTTTACCTAACAAAAATTACATAAATTGTTGACCATCATCGTCCTATATGCATTTCAAAACTTTGCGATGGAAATTTTCGACAACATTGTTCAACAACGCTGGATTAGTATTAATTTCAACAATTTTTGTTCAATTCTTTGCTGCAAGTCAGTTAAATTATCCACAGATGTGGAAATGATGTTTTTTATGTGTGGCCTAAAAAATAAATCACGGGATTTCTGTGTTTTGACTAACTATTAGATCATCAACAAATTTTCTCGGAAAGTCCATTCATTGTTACTAAGTAACAATTCTGGCTTTGTATATCATCAACTTGTTCAATAAACGGCTCTAAAATATCTGCTCGGTATCATTCAGCATTGAGTCTACCTAAAATCAATTAGGAACCTCGCAATACTGCCAATTTTTTTTGTTATCTTGAAAGCAGATTGGTCCAATATTCGTTTCACGTACTGTTGAATTATTTCGCAAAAAAAAAAACTAAGGAAATAAACACGCTTGAACCGCTAAAGCAGGTTACTTTGCTTATCAAAATGGAATTATTCTGACAAGTCAAGTGTATAATTACATTGGCCAAGTTACGGCTTCCTTTTTCCAGTTTTATTCTATAAAAAAATCGCAGAACGACTTGACGACGTATTTAACTGAACACCCATTAGATATGCAACTAATAAAAAAACATGTGGTGTGCAGTATTATACCATAAAATAATAGGGCATATTCTTTTTTACTTTAGTATTAATTAGTGCAATTGTCTGATCATTTCAAAATTGCTGTAAGGAAATGGTTGAGGTCCTATTTGGTTCTAAATGGATTGGGGGATGCGATCAAACCGACAATCACCATGTTTTTTTTTCTTCTGAAGACATCTAAAGCAACTAACATGCAACTACGTATTGGCCAATAATGACAATACTTTAAAAATTGCTATAGCACAGGCAATCAGTAGTATAACATCTCAAATGATTGTTATAAAGAATTTTGGGAAATGCTGGAATTATATTTTATGGTGATCAAATATAATCGAATATCAATTTGAATTACTTATGTTAATTTGTTAGTAGTGAAAGTGTTAACCTTCGTTCTGTGTTCCTCTTTTGACATTTCTCTGGTAACATACCATATATTTTATTATTATTATTTTATTTGTTAATAATATTAAATGACTTGTATGTAAAATAGTATCATACATACCTAACTATAATAAACATAAAAAATAAACTTGTAGCACAGCTCATAAAATTGAAAACTTTTCCCAATCCTTCAGTTCTCTGTTTAACTTCAGTTACAATTCCTGTGGCGACATCTTGTAAGCTCTTAGAGGTGTTAGTTTCAAAGTGAAACGAATGTGAAAACTTAATACGGACGTAAAACATGGTTTTAATATGACGTATAAAATTTTTCATCTCTAAAACGAAAGTATATTCGAACTATAGATAACACATTCTTGAACTTTAACTATACTTTTTACTACAACTCCAACGATATTATTGCTTATAAAATCTACTAGTGAACAAATAAAATCCAACCACTTCACCGTGTAACACACTGCTTCCGCCAAGTATGTTATTGAGCATAACCAGCTGAATGTTGGTCCTAATTTTGCTCTACAATCCGTGACCGCGTCTTCAAATACTCTGACGCATCGTTGAAATGGTGTTCCAATTTCTTTATTGCAGACGTTTATTATTTTAGCCAGGAAAAGAAACACTGCTTTAATTACTTTTACTAGAATATTATTTAATTAGTTTTATAGCAAACATCGGTTTTGGACGACTTACTTATTGCTACAATTACCCTTTTGATAGCTAAAAGTATTTCTTTAATTTTCTTAACAATGACCTTTACTACTTTTACTACAGTCTTTATAGCGTCCCTAATGGCGTAAAATGGTTTCTTAATCACTTCGATTATCTGTTTGACTGCTTGCTTTAGTTGTTCCTGCAAAATATACCTTTCGGATTAATATAATATAATTTATTTCAAAAGTCGTAAGAAATAATACCTGTCCACAAGCTAACGATTCACTCAATATACCCATATTGTTTAATGTGTTTTTTGCTGGTCCTGTAATAGCTAGAATAAAGGCATACGCTAGGAGTGCTTGTCGGCCACGCTTGGAGAATAATTGCGGTAGTGTCAGAAACACAATACACCTAAAACGTAAACAAGAAATAAAATATATCTAATTTTTTGGCCGTCTCGGTGGCTGAACGGCTTGCATGCTCGCCTTTCACCCTGCAGATGCTGGTTCGACCCCAGGCTGAGGCGGTGATTTTTAATTGTGGATAAAAATCAGAACATGCCTACTTCTAGGAAGTAAAGCCGTAGGTCCCGTGGCAATGCGATGTTTGGCACGTAAAAAGTCTCTACCGGAGGTTGAAACTCCTTCTGGTTCGGCAAAATTTCAGTGGGGTTGGTACAATACGTCAAATAAATGTCGCTGCTTAGAAGTGTCAAGGTGTATTCCACAACCCGAAGCTTCGCCCAACAACAACATATATACATACTTAATTTTTACATCTGTGTTAATCGTTTGTTATTTTAGGATATAAATTTGATACTATTTGTTCCTTAGTTGCTGGGCAAAGCTTGGAGTTGTGAAATACATCTTGTCAGTTTTTGGCACTGACATCTATTGATGTATTGCATCATCCCAACTAAAATTTTGCTGAAGCCGAAGCGATTGTACGCTCATGTTTGTTTGGATAAATACCAGATAATGTAAACATATTTAATTGACAATTTGGCGATCAAGAGTTCAGAATGAATGGTCAGTTCTAACATTTGTAATTACCTTTAAGATTTTGCTAACTAATTAACTTGTCACCAAAGCATTTACGTCATTAATTTCATTATTGTATTGATTTCTCATTTTACTACTTACCGTACTTTGTAGCTAAATGCCAAACCAATTGTGAGAATACTGCCAAATATAGAGCACATAATCGTGGCAGTTGAAAATTTGAAATTTAACTGAAACACGAAGAACATAAAGAAAATATAGGTGATCAGAAATCCGCCAATGAATCCAGCAACGCTTTTCAAAACATAATTTTCGCAGGAGCCATCGTGCTTCAATCTGTAGAAAAATTTGTGCAGCCAAGTATGTTTTGGGAAAGTGAAGCATTTCTTGATTTTCTTCCGAATTTTACGCCTAATATCTATACAGCGATGTCGACATCTTTCCTTTAACGACTCCTTTTTTTGCTCGTGTTGTGGCAAGGAGGAGGCATATTTTTTCTCTTCTTCCAAAATGATTTTCCGTTTTTCTGCATCAGCAGCTTTACACATCGTACGTAAGAAAGACATTTTAACTTAAGTATATTAATTTAAGTTTGACGTTTTGATTATTTAAATACGGGTTATGCGTTAGTTACTATAGATACTTTTATAACTACGAATTGTTGTGGTCTTTATTTACTTTGATAAATGACGTTTCGTATATTTGGCTGAGCAAAAAATTAAGAGGTTGTGGTATAATGAGACAACAGGCATATTCACTGGTATATTTTTATTAACTATAATAGCAGTTGGCCGTTGCAATGTAACCGCTATGAGTTCTTTTCTTATCGGTCAAGCTGTAGAAGGAAAACTGCAATGTTTAAATAATACAACTTAGGGTTCTTCTTCTAGCTATCCTAGAATCTGGCATAATCTCTGAATATACACTGTATATCTCCGGTTGGGTGAAACGACTCTGGTACAAAGTAAAAAAAAAAATGATTTAGTTTGGTTAAATACTAACATGTTTTGATTGTTTGAAAAACAAGTCCGCTTTGATAGTGTTGTTCCTAAGTAAAGTTGTTGTAATGAAAAGCTATGACCATATGCTAACTTTCGGAATGATCGGCAATATTTGAGGAGATCCCATATCAGCGAATTTTATTGCGACCAGGCTGCCATCGAATAATAAAATCGTTACCTTAGCAACAAAGTAATAAGTATGTCAAACTTGTCAATCAAACAATACTTTATCATACGTACTTTGTTTCTTAAATTCTTTTGTACACGCAATGTTTACTTTAGTGGAAGAAGTTTATGTGATTTAGTGTTATGGAATCGGCAAAAGATCGATAAATATGGTTGTTGCTTTGTTTAGTAGCAATATCCAAATACTGCAATTCACTAGTACTACTTAGCGTTTAATCAAGTGATTTCTTGCAACAGGAAGCCTTCACTATAAGAAGGAAAAGAAAGAGAGTTATGATGAAACTTACGCAGGTACTTTAGTTGCGTTCGGATACAGTTCAATGAATAGATGAAGTTCCTACCATCTTTCTAAGGAATCGAAGGCTGAATACAAATATAAGTAAAACACATTTATAAAGCAAACACAGTGCACTCATATAATAATAGTAATAGTCCTCGGTTTAAGAAAATGTGTCCGAACCAGTAGGTCCAGGCTTTCCTTTCCACTTTCAGTAAATGCGCCATCCTGTTTCTTTAGGAAGCATTCCTTTTAGACTTTCTCAATAATTTCTATTCTATTAGGATTGTCTTGTGTTCCCTCCAACACCCAGAACGTTGAGCACTATTAAACAACTTCCTACTTTGGTTCTATGCAAGCTTAGTTCCTTATTTCACAAAGGCACGCTATTAGTGCTTTTTTCTTTGAAAGAGTGGGTAGGTTCTTTGAAAGAAAAAAGCGTTGGCTGCAGTAATTGTTTATTTTTAAAAACATTTGAGGTAAGATCTATATCCTCTCGTGTTATAAGAAGATTTGTATTTTTCAACTCTCTCAAAGGAGTTCTCGATACTCAATCCAGTCGGTGTTTTTGGTTATTTTGTACACCCCTGAGTGAACAACCGAGGCTTCCATGTCAAAACAGATATGCCTTGGTAAGTATTCTGTGATTCTCTTTTTAAGGTGATTAGTTCTTCTTCCACGGTATGAATTTTTAGTACGAAGAGAATTCTTTTTTTCAGTTTCCTTGCGCTCTAAATATCAGTTCTACATCAAGCATACCCCTCGCCATTACCTTATGTAGCTTTGCAGATGAGTGTTACGTCAATATCTTAACAGAACATCCTAAAGCTGTCTTTGTAGCTATTGTGATGGCTTTATTGTAGGGGTTAACCTTCTCGGTGCAGTTCTACCAATTACTGCTATATTTAGCCAGCTTATGTTCTTTTATTTGTTTCATATTTTAAATTTAGATAGACGAAATTGACTGAACTGACACTGTACTTGAACAAAAGTGGTAGTGCTGGCTGTACTAAGTTAGGACTAAAAGTTGAAAAGTTACGGGAAAGGCAGCCAAACTGTTCAAATTAAAACGATTCCTTCATATATTAATCTGAGCTTTTGCTAATTATAGAAAAGAAAAAGTTAATGAAGAATTAGCGAAAGCTCAGAATAATATATGAAGGCATCGTTTTAATTTAAACAGTTTGACTGCCTTCGCAGTAACCTTTCAACTTTTGGTCCTGATACTGTACTATACCATCAATCGAAATGCTTCACAACAAACTTTACCTGTGCAATTAAAGGTGGTAAGTACGTTAATCCTCCCAATTAAGGAAAGAATTGCATATGCTGGTTATTAAGCATTGGACACTTTCCTTTCGTTTAGCTGAGAAATGTGTATCATTCGGTAGATTCGACCAATATTTTACGATTGTTTGCTCTAAAAATTTTAATCTAATTGCATTTAGGCTAAGAAGAGAAAATGATTTTACCGAAAACAAATTTTAAAGGAAATCTAGCCAGAAGAAATATTCGTTCGAATGCAGTACCTACAAAGAAGGTACAGCATACGTTTTGGGATTACATCTTAGTATACTACTACTGGTAAGAACATATTGAATGACCGAATCGAAATCCCCACAGTTGCTGTGAACTCTTTGTTTGCAAACATAGAGAAGAAGGAGAGAAGGCAACCTGTTGCCGAAGATTTTAGTATAAGGGTTGTGCTATTTCCTTTTTTTTTCTTTTTATTATCTTTTCGTTTAAGGCGTTGATCTATTCAAGTTCTTTTGCTTTGTATAGCTAGGGAACAAAAGGGTTTAATTGTATGAGCGTTTATTAAGCATTCTGTTGTTGCTTTGCAGAGCTCTTTCTGCCCTGGTAAATAGTTATATTGCATATATTTATCGTGAATCATAAACGACTTTTAATTTTTATTTTTGTGGAAGAAAGCTCTCTTAAACTACACTTTTAAAAAAGTATTGCTGGCTTATAAATTTCATAGTTAATCCTGAAGTCAAACTAGTTTAATAACAATTAAAATCTGACGTTTAAATTCCGATTTTATTTTGTTGGGGAGAGTATCTGAAAGATGTTGAAATATCTCCATCAAATGTAATCCTAATTCCTAAAAGCAAAAAAATATGTTTAGTGTTTAGTTTAAACTGTAATGTAACGGCAAATTAGACGAAAATGTAAATCACTTTCATTTAGAAATTACGGTTACAAAGCTTTTCAATATGAGCACGTTGAGCTAAGTGTTTTCCGGGACAGCGAGAATGTAGAACGTACGCAGAAGTTTCGCTCTTCGTTTGCAGAATAATTACAGCATTGTCAAGAAGGCGATACAACTGGGAAGGGGCAAGCAGACAGATAAATTAATATATTTTATAATTTATGCAGCTGGTACCAGTCAACACTTGAATATAAATAAGTAATTATATCCTTCGTTCGTTTGCAAAATATAGTAGTAGAGTATATAGAACTATTGATATAAAAATATTTTTTTTTTACCACTAATAAGTTGGAAAAGGAAAGATAACAGGTGGTCCGTATTTTGTCTTTAGTTTAATTTTCAACTTCAAAAGAAACTGTTGTTAAAAATTATACTTGTTAAAACATTTTAGCGAAAGTATTAGAATAATTAGACACTTAAATTTAAACATGTTTCATTAGCATGGATTGTTGTTTATTGTCAGTAGTTTAGCCATACTTTATTTTTCTCCTATCTGCACTCAATACAGTGTTTAAGTGTCTATTACCTTAAACTATGGAGCTCTTACGTCTGCTATACTTATAATACAATAATAATCGAGTTGGAAATATAAAATAAGAAGAATAACCCGTGTTTTGAATTTAACAAATCTTAATACGGTTTATTTATATTCCGCCGAAATCTCGAAATTATTCAGTGAGCGAATAAAGCGATATGGCTGTCTGTTCGCTCACTGCTCTGTAATCGGTAGTTTTGTCAACCGGCAACAATTCTTTCCGATTAAATGGTTAGAAGGCAAATAAAATGATTTTGATCAAGTAATTTCTATGTATAGATGGATAAGCATGAAGGAATAGAGAATGATAGCGAATAATGTTTCGTAAAAGCGAAAGAATCTAGAAGCAAATAATGAAAATAGAATTAAAATTGTAACAATATTTCCTATTAATTGGTTTGCAGGAATATACCTAGTTCCATTCAGGTGACGGTCAAAATAATGCGGACTAATTACAAATGTACAACTGCTAGCGCTTCAAACACTCAATGACCATTTATTTTGGCGGTGGGTTTCAAATATCACACGAAAATTTAACTCAGCGTAATTATTATGAAAATTATATCTATGTACAGGGTGGGCAAAATTCGACACTTTTAATAGGAAACTTATATTTCTAAAGGAATTAGAAAAAATCTGATCTATGCTTCTGGAGCTCGATTTTAAAAAGAAATTGATTGGTGAAGTCCGTATTTTTATATCTTCCTTAATATAAGAGATACAGAGCGTTTTCGGAAAATATGCAATTTTTAAAAACCCTTGTAACTTTTTAATTTGTGAAAATGCTTGATTTATATAAGAACTTTATTAGGGCATTTTTTGACGTAGAATTCAATGCTCTAATTTGTTTTTTTTTTAATTCGTTTTTTTTTTTTAGATATTATCAAGACTTGTGTTTTTGGATATGGAACACCCTATATATTTTTACACTATTCAAAAGCACATAAAATTGCCTTTAATATGATATAACACACTTGATATTTTATTTAAAGGATTTTCAAGATATTTGATTTTTTGTTTGCAATTTAACAGTATTTCAAGATGGCTCTGGCTGTAACTAAGCAATGCGCGTATGTTTTTTTATTTCTTTATTTTTTGTTTGGCCGTGGATGCTCGTAAATAAGCAAATAAAAGATTTCTACAAAGCAGAAAAAAAGTGGTTTTAATATTAAATGTTAGAAATAACAAGTCCAACAAACTACGGAAATCATTAATAGTATTATTGATACTATAGTTGTATGTTCTTATAGACATATTTGAACGAAATATTTACAGAATATACCCCTCTATACAAAAAAAAATACGTAAGCATTATGAATTATAGTAAGTGTTCGAATTGTCCGCCATTCTGTTGTAAACATAATCGACATCGTGTCCTTACATTCTGAACTGAGTTCACCAACTCAAGCGGAGATAGAGAGTCGAACGCTTGCAAAACTGCAGCTTCTAATTCCTGTCTTGAATTGGGAGAATGCTTAAACGCAAGATTTTTAATTTTTCCCCAAAGGAAAAAATCCAATGGGGTTAGATCTGGTGACCTTGCCGGTCAATGTATCGGTCCCCGATTTCCAATCCAATTGTTACCGAATTGTTGGTTTAAAAACTCATTAATCCGAGCAGCATTGTGAAGGGGTGCTCCGTCATGTTGGAAGTAAACGAATTCCAATTTGTTTAAAGGTATTTCATCTATGAGAGGTTCAATGAATTGTTGTAAAATATGGAAATAGCTTTCGGAGTTAAGAATTCCGTTATATATGTAGGGTCCAATTATCCTGGCACGGAAAATTCCTACCCACACATTGAAACTATATCGTCCTTGGTTTCTCATTTCAATAGTAACTTGGGGATTTTCACGCGACAAAGTATAAGAATTATATCTGTTAAAAATTCCCGCACTGCTTATGTTACATTCATCCGTCCATACACAGTTTAGAGCAAAATTATGATTTTCTTCACATTTTCCCAAAAACCATTGACAAAATGCCATACGACGCTCCAAATCCGCGGCAAAAAGGTAATGCACTTTCCTTGTCCGATAGGGTTTTATTCTATACTTTTTGAAAATGCGCCTTGCCGATGTTCTTGCTAAACCTGTTGTTTGTGCCATCTCGCGAGTGGAATGTGTTGGGTTATTTACAGTTTCCCCCAAAACGGCAATTTCCTCTAATTCTTTGTCTTTATTTTGAGCCACATAATTTTTAGGTCTCGGTTTTTGAAAGGATCCAAAATTTATTAAATTTTTCTTTAACCTAGTGAACATGTCTCTGAATGGTTGTTGTCTTTCAGGATATCGTTCATAGTAAATATTACATGCAGCTTCCGCATTTTCACCTGCTTCTATAAAACACTTTAACATGTCGTATTTTTTATAGTTTTCATACATTTTTGAAATCTTGAATAATAAAACCACCAGTAACATTCATTCAAACTGACATTTCAAAATATTTTGACAATATAAAACAAATACGCGTATTGCTTAGTTACAGCCAGAGCCACCTTGAAATACTGTTAAATTGCAAACAAAAAATCAAATATCTTGAAAATCCTTTAAATAAAATATCAAGTGTGTTATATCATATTAAAGGCAATTTTATCTGCTTTTGAATAGTGTAAAAATATATAGGGTGTTCCATATAAAAAAACACAAGTCTTGATAATATCTCAAAAAAAAAACTAATTAAAAAAAAACAAATTAGAGCATTGAATTCTACGTCAAAAAGTGTCCTAATAAAGTTCTTATATAAATCAAGCATTTTCACAAGTTAAAAAGTTACAAGGGCTTTTGAAAATTGGATATTTTACGAAAACGCTCTGTATCTCTTATATTACGGAAGATATAAAAATACGGACTTCACCAATCGATTTCTTTTTAAAATCGAGCTCCAGAAGCATAGGTCAGATTTTGCCTAATTCCTTCAGAAATATAAGTTTCCTATTAAAAGTATCGAATTTGGCCCACCCTGAATTGTTGTGAAAAATGTCTTGGCTAGTTTACAGTATATTATTGTTGTTCAATAAATTGTATAATTTTTTTATAGAATCGTAGGCAATTTGATAATCAGGTCGCAACAGTTCTTGGAGCAGTTTCACTTTATAAGGATAAAAGGTACCCTTTTTCAGTATTTTTTTCAACGAAACTTTTGTCTGATAGTCTTCTTAAGTTTTCGTTCATATCCTCTATTATTGTCTTAAAACGCGCATTTCGATGTTTTCAGTAATAACAATCCCTATTCGCATACTTAACATACTTAAACTTATATACCTAGCTTTTAGGCATTCAAAGAATACCTACAATGTGGATGTTTTTGCTTATAACTTCTGACTCTACCAGATATACATATTTCCATGAATTTTGAATAGTTTTTACAACAAATGGTAGCATATAAACTATTAACAGCAAAAATAATAAATAACAAATATTAGGAAAACAAAACAGGAAAATTGAATAAAGATTACGTATAATTATCTGATAAGAAACAGAATGAATTTTTGAGAATTATTTTCATATAAGCTGATGTATTTTTTGGTTCTGTTGTGGGAGCCGTCTGGCAAAGTCCCCAATTACAGCCTCTTGGCTTTTTGTTTATATCTCCCATTTCCTCCCCATACCAGCCAGTCCAAAATTCTGGTACTAGTCTGTACAAGTCTCTGGCTATTCAATCGAAATAATCTCCTAGGCTCATGTTTGGCTGCTAAGAATTGCCTGCCTTTTTGCGTCCAGAGTCTCGCATTCACTTGGGATGTAGTATGCGGTCTCTGCCATTCTATTATCTCTGTATTGGATATCTGCGGTGTTGATCCCCATTTTCTGTAGGTGTCACAATGTTCTGTTACGAAACCTGCTACTATGCGAACATGATTCCTACTAAGCTTTAGTATTTCTTTACACTTCTTCTTTGATGAGCCCTTGATAAAGGGTTCCTTGAGTTTGCCTAGTTGTGTTGTTGCAGTGTTGTTTATGTTTCTCTTGGACCCAACTCCTTATCTGCTTCCCTGCTGTGTTTTTGGACACTCCTAGAATAGGGCCTATAAATAATCCCTTCCTGTATATGTAGGAATGTGCACAGAAGCACTTCCTTGGTTTGCATTGAGCGATGTTGCCCTTTTTCTCGTCGTTACAACAAAGTTTCAATCCTAGAGTGCTAGCTGTTAATGTAAGGGTGAGATATTCAGGGTTACTATCGGGGTGCGCAACAATTTAAGCAGTGAAAGCGTATAGCATGTTTACCCTCCACTATTATGTACAGCGACAAAAACACGTGAGTGACAAAACAGATGTATGTCCGGTTGTAAACACATATAACAATATGTATGTACAATCGTAAACGAACAAATATTCGCGGGGCTTCGGAACACTTTTAAATTTAGACGCGAAATCTTAACGGTTTTAATTCCGGTGATAACGTGAAATGGAAATCTGTATACCAGGGTCAACTCAAAAGTACGCGGACGGAGTTGATGTTTGACCTATAGGATCCTTTGAATCCGACATTAGGCACTGATCCTCCTGCTGCCATCTTAGAACCACTTCCGAAGCGTGAGATACAAAAATTCTATAAATAAAGCTAGTCCAAATATCAATTCGTACTTTAATCTATTGTCAATTGACCTCATAATAACTTTTGTAGTCTTATTTTATTTGCTGTCAAAGTAATGCCTGCAAATCAACTTTCCTTCATTATAAGGTTTCCAGAATGTGAAAGATTTATCAGAGAATAGTAGGTATAATAAGGGAGATAATTGATCCTTTTTAACAATGTCGAGCAAATAATATTTTTTTTTAGTTTAGTTAAAATATTTAGTTCGAGTATCTCAAAAAATAACCAACCTATTGAGAAAATCTAACAGCCCGTATAAGTTTTAAGCTTTAAAATGGGTCTTACGAAACTTTCATATATTATTATAATTAAGTAAATGTTACTTAAGGTCAAGTATTCCATAACATAAAATTATTGTAACTGCCTGTATAACTTAAAATAATTTTATGCTATGGAGTGCTTGATCTTAAGTAACTTTTACTTAGTTTCGTAAGACCCGTTTTAAAGCACGAATTCAAGAGTGGTGTAGCTACGGGTTTAAAAAAAATATAGTACTTTAATGTCTAAACGTTTTTTATGATATTTTTTGCAACTAGCGTTTTTAATGCTTTCTTTTAGTAAAATAAAAAAGAATTTGATGATGTGGGGAATGACTTTGTGATTGGTATCAAAGATGAAGAAAGTTATCTATGGTTGCCGATGAGGGCGCTAAATCGTAAATTGACATGACCGAAATGTCATTGGTGTATAATTAACATATAACTTCTTGATATTCTAGTGGTGGGAAATTTCGTTCTTTTCGAAGAATCGTTTTTCTTGAGAAGAAGAAGTCTGTCCGGGATTGCTCACGTAAAAAAACGAATTCCGTTTCCTCTATGTACATTTTGTTCCTTTCTATTCAGTATTCACAATAGTTTAATTACAATATTTTAAATAATTTATAAATGTCTGCCAAAAGTTTTTGACAACGCCATCAGTACAGGCAATCAGTAAACGAAGAACGATAGTTCATTATAACTAGTGTTGGGCACGGTAGGGAAAAATAATTATCGTTAGCGAGGACCAGACAGGTCCGTGTTTATTCGTCTCGGAAGAAGGGGTTCGTGTTGCTTACTGGCTGTCCCGAGAGTCGACCAAACATGAGTCTGCCTAGCTTGAGCTAACGATAGTTATATTTCCCTACCTTGCTCATTACTAATTATAACCGCACATTGTTCCCGACAGTACCTGCCTGTTACTGAATAGTTCTTTTGGACTAGTTCGTTCAAGTCCTATACATCACTAATTCTTTCCATAGCCTCAATCCTTCAAATTCCTTGTTGATTCAATTTGCCCCACCTAATTCTGATAAATTTCGAGTGCTGTAATCGATATTTCAGCACTTATTTGGGTGCCGCAATAGGCCCATTACGAAATATAGTTGTAAAATTGTATATTAATACATTAGTGTCACAATACTGGTACCTACATTGCTTACATCACTTCCAGCTATGCGGCTCGTAATTCAAACTTGTATTGGTATTACAACAGTAATTATTATACGTGTTCTTATGGTACTTTTTTTTTAATTTACACATTAATCGTCCTTTTTATATTCCGGTAAAAGCCCCATGTTAATAGTTATTTGTATCACTAGAACAGAAACTATAGTTTTGCAAGTATGAGCACGATTTCTTGCCGGAAAATAGTATATTTTCGGACGATTAAAAGTAATGCAAAATCAGTGTTTTTGAACGGAGGCACAGAATGACTCATTCCCGCATGTGCGCCGGTGTTTGTTTTAGCTTTATTGTAACATCAAATTAGATAAAATATTTTCGATTTCAGTAAGTATGATGCTCAGATGTCAGATAAATGATAAATAGTCCCTAACTATCTACAATAGAAAAGTATAACATGAGCTCAACAAAATATAATATATAGGTTAGGAAAAATGACTTTTTCTTCAACTATTTACTTGATAGCTCTAAAATAAGCTCTACAAAATTAAAACTTTACAGAATTAATGCTGTTTATAAAGCGATTTTAGAAGAAAATTAACCAAATCTTTGCAAAGCCGATATCACTACAGTAGAATTATTATCTAGTGGCAGAATCCACACTCCACGGATATTCAACGTCACGAGTTCGATTACTGGCGTACGGTGATAGTCTGGGTGGATATGCTCTCATGTGCGAGTTATAGTCCTTTCTCGATATTTCTTCGGACGTGTCTCACTCCATTGAGCACGGCCTCTTACTATTGCGCATCCGCCACCAGAAAATAATTCTACTGTAGCTTATTCATCTACAGCCTTGTTCCTTTTACAATTTGAAGCAGTTTCATTTGTGTTTACAAAATAGCGAAGCAGATAATATTGTGATATTGAAAAATTAATATTTGAAATTCAAGAATATAAAATTGATGCTTCTAAAAACTGTGCTGTTGATAATATACCACAGCTAACATTTTTGTGACATTCCTTTTTATTTATTTACTATTTATTACTAAAAAAAAAGTTTCTTTTTAATAAAAATATAAAATCTTAACAACTTGTTATTAAAATATTACAGCAAAGAAGTACAAAACATTTCTTACCAATCATGACATAATTTTCATCACAAACAGCATTTATACCGTTAATAAAAGAATTTTCGTTTGATCAGCATAATATATTTGTTTTAATTACTTATTATTTTTAGTTATCTATTTAATGTTATAAATATGCTTACATAAAAGAGTTTATTGAATAAAATTGCTTTAAAGTGCATCCTTTGGAGTAACAATATGATACATTAACTACAAATTTCACAAAATATCACAAACAGGTAACATCCAAGTATACATTTATATGAGTAATTAGCTTTTATTGACAGTGAAAAACTAGAAGATTCAGTAGAGCCAATAATGCTGGCTTTCAGAGAGTGGTGGAGGGAAGCCTTACATATATAAGGAACATTGTCACTTGTTGATAGCACTAGGCTTCAGTTTATTTACAGTGGCCAGTGGCATTGTGTGAAAAATCATTAAGGGCAGGTTAGTTAGACTTTATTCTATTTTCCAGAACTTTTTATAATTGCATCAACGAAACAGAAAGCGTAGTATGTAGGAGCGAGCTTATTTGTTCAGCACAAAATTGTTAATCCACTTACGCAAAATTAAAACTAAACTTGATGCATCGTATTTAAATATACATGTATGTGTCTTCATTTCAAGCTGTGCTAGATAGAAAATATAGTAAATCCAATTGTTTTTCGAACTCACTAGTGGGTAGAGAAAATTTGTTTAAAATATTTAATTATTTTGCTAAGTTATTTTTTCTTATTTAGTAACTACACTTACTTATGTAACATTGTATAAAATATAAAATATTCACCTGCATTTCATGATAACATTTTAACTTCAGTACTGCGATTAAGTGGATTATGAAACTATGTTTGCAACGAGTGGTCGCACTAGTTCGGCTTCCATTGCGTTTTTGGAAGTTCTCAATCTATTTATTTTAAGTTTGTTTGTGCAAATACTTCAATGCATTTTCAATGTATGACTGTAAATGTAGTAACAATTTTTATTTGTTTAATTCGTGAATTAGTATTAGTTTCTGAGTATAAATGAAAAGTGTATAACAATTACCATTTGCCGAAGCTATCTTTAGTGGTCGATCGCCGATATTAGTTCGAAATTTAAAGTAGAACTTCTTATATAGGATGTTCCAACGAATGAGGTTCTTAGAATTTTGCGAACTTCTAATAACAATCTGGGTTTGAATTTTACGAGCTAGTCATAGTCAACCATGATCAATTTGACTTAAAGTAAATACTTTTGACATAATAATTCCGATACAAACAATTTTTATATCAACTTCCTTAATTTCCATTTAAATTATCACTTTTATGCATCTGGTGATTTTTCTGTACCATATTATGTGTTGTTTCTTCTAAAAGTGCCACGTGCTCTTTTCGCAGCACTAAATGCAGAGCAAAATGGTTTTACTTTGATATATCAATACCTTTTTCATGCAATTGCATGTCAAAGTTCATGGTTTTAAGGAAGCAAATTTTATTTTTCACATTTTTTTACATTATTCTTTGAATTATGCACGAGTACCTATATTCTCATCATTTCATTTTTATACCTCCTGTTTTGGAGGTTACCAGAATCTCCATTATTAGTAAGGTACCTATATGTGTATTTAATCTAATCTTGACACTAGCTTTTCTTCGGATGAGTAGAAGTTAGCAGGAATGACGTCAAATCTTAAAAAAGGTGATGGTTAATTATCGCTCAATCTTCATATTGCCTGCTGTTGCAAAAATCTTTAAACATATTTTATATTCTGAAATATATAATCAGATGGAATTTAAATTAATTAATTGGCAACATAGATTTTATAGAGGTTGGTTTTCATGATTTTACGTGCTGTAACGTCACTGGTAGAGAATCGATCACAATTAGATGCTATCTATACTGACTTCTGTAAAGCCTTTGATAAAATAATTCATCAAGTTCTCTTGCTTAAACTTCGTAGAGTTGACCTTTAGAAAACAACCCTTGCAGTTAGTTGTTCATTTCGTATTACCTAATTTGTTTTGGTTTGGTTTGTCCTCATCTGTTATTTTATATCCTTCTTATTATTTTATTTATTCATGTAGCATTTTTAGAAGAAATCGTGTCGATACACATTGTGTACACAGTGATTCTGTAATGGAAATGCTAACATGATAACTCTGATATTTTAGTGAAAATAATTTGATAGATTTATGTCTTCTTGAAACTGGCTCACGTAATACAAAAAATTCAATTACTGCAACATGATCTCTCGGTTAGTATTCGCCAGCTTTGGTTGAACTTTAAATATACCCAGTAATAAGACCATTCAGTTTGTTTTACCTTCGATGAATTGATAGTTCACTTTTATGGAGGAGTTTTATATGATGTATATTTGGTTACAAACAAATATTTTCGAAATTTATTCGATTGGCACCATCTCTTTTCCGCCTACAAACATATTCTAGCCCATAAAATTGAAGTGAAGTAGTGCGGTCTTATGCAAGTGATCTCGTGCGCTCGCAAATAAATATAATGTTTTTTAAAGATTAAAATTCCTTTGAGATAAGATCTAACGGAAAAATACTAACAATAAAACACCTTTCACGTTTTGAGCAGAATTTTAAATTTAAACCTTTGAATTTGTTTTCTAGCAGTTTATCTACAGTACATGCATTTTATGCTGGCGGAAACCCCGCCCTATCGCGTTCGAAGAGATGGCAGAGCTCGCTGAACGGACAGCATAGAATACTGGAGATACACACACTCCAAAATGCATGTACTGTAATAAAGATTTTGTGTTTAAATGAAGTAACTAAATAAAATAAATAAATAAAGTAAATTTCCTAATTATCACCATTAGTATGTTTTCAAAAAATTCTGCCGTACCTGCTATTTCAGTGGGATATAATTCTAGTGTTTCTTTCAAGCGCTTTCTAAGAAACTACAAAGTATTGTACAACATTTTAATATGAATATTATTTGTGTCAATTTATGCGCGTTTAGTTTTAGTAAAATTGTGCTATTGCATTGAGTGCTTATGTCATAAATAATGTTCTGCTAAAAGATTCCAATTTGTTGCTATCGAAACTCGATATTTGCAAATAAAATTTACTGGAACAAGAATGCATAGTATGTGCCTTTTAAGCTACAACTTTTGATTGTCGAAATACAATCCATGTACATATATGTACATATTTAGGTTTAATGGTAGGAGTTGCCCTCCTCAGACTTTTACAATTCACTTTGTGATAGTTTTCGATAGTTTATAGTATTGTAGCAACTAGTATTTCTAGCATTATTCTTGTATATTTTATTTCAGAAATGGACGCCGACGAATATAGGAAACGTGGTAAGTAATTTTATTTATCCGTATCTTTGGATATTGGACAATAAGAACGTATTTAGTTTGAGCGACAAATCTACATTTTACTTGGCTATAAAGTATTGGTTTCACATTTTATGTAAATTTTCGTTTATTGTGCTCCCTTTTTATATTGCTAGATCAGGCGGACGTGTTTTATTGCGCTAGTATTGAAAAGCTAAGTAATTTAAAACGTGAGACTTTACATTTTCGCTTCACACCCTGACATAACTTAAGAATTTCCACTAAATTTCTCTAGTAAAGACATTTCAGCTCTAATTTAACTATTGCAGTTCTACGTAGATCCGATCTTTTGCATCAGTTTACCCTTCGTCGATTCCAAGTTTCTTACATTAAGTAGATTTACGACACAAGAATTTAACTGCAACAAGAGCTCTAAATAATTTTACTTATAATTCCTTCACAATTTGTAGGCAAAGAATTGGTGGATTACATCGCGGATTATTTGGAAACCATAAGGGACCGGAAGGTATTCCCTGATAAAAAGCCTGGTTTCCTAAGGGACCAAATACCAGATAGCGCACCTATAGAAGGCGAAAGCTGGATAGGAATATTCGAAGACTTTCAAAAAATTATATTGCCTGGTGTTACACATTGGCAAAGTCCCCATATGCATGCTTACTTTCCCGCATTGACCAGTTATCCTTCAATGTTAGGTGATATGCTTTCGAATGCCATCAACTGTTTGGGATTCACATGGGTACGATTATTTGAAAGCTTCAATTACACAATATTACAATTTTAATATAAATTTAGGCATCGAGTCCAGCTTGCACAGAACTGGAAACGATAGTGATGAACTGGCTTGGAAAAATGATTGGTTTGCCAGATACATTTTTACTACTAAATAAATCGTCTTTAGGTGGAGGTGTCATACAAGTATGTATCTTAACACTAAATTAAATATTCCCTCCATTACAAATAACCGTAATTTTGATTTTCTTTTACAATACAGACAACGGCTAGTGAATCTACTTTAACGTGTTTATTAGCTGGTAGATGCCGTGCAATTAAGAAATATCAAGAGCAGTATCCCGATGTGGAACCAGTAGAAATTAATGTGCGATTAGTAGCGTATTGTTCAGAGCAAGCACATTCCAGTGTAGAAAAGGCGGGACTGATTGGTTTAGTTAAAATGAGGTACTTACCTACTGACGAAAATTTGGCACTGAGAGGAGATAAGTTGCTAGAAGCTATTAAAGACGATAGAAAGAATGGATTAATTCCTTTTTGGGTAAGAAATAATTTATTGTATTTATAGTCTAAGAGCCAATAATATGCTTGTTTTACTGGAAAAATTTTCTAAGACGATCACAAAGACTAATCTCGATAAAGAGATAGCTATAGCGGCATTTCTGGATATTGAAGGAAAAGGAGTCTGGCCTCTTTTACTTGGGGCTATCCTAGTAGACGACTTAATCTGGAAATTTACCAGAAATGCCTGGGTTATGGTGACGATCTGACTATAGTCGTCAGACGGGCAGTTTTCAAAGATCCTGGTAAAACGAATGCAAACCTACTAAACTATCAGTTATGATCAGAAAACACGGCTTATTACGTTCATAAGAAGAAGGGCGTTAGGAAGGCTACAACAACTAGTGTTGGAAAAAGAACCTCTGTCAAATAAGCGAAATACATTGAGGAGTGGTTCGATCAAAGACTTACGAGAACTCATATATTCTAAAAACAACCAACAGGGTCAGCAATTACTTTGGGAGGTTGCATGAGATTATGTGGAAGCAATTAGGTTCTCAGCTCTAAAATGACTCTGAGATTATGCACAAGGATAGTGGTGAAAGCGCTAACTGGTATACAAAGGCTGGTTGTCTGTGTGCCACAGGTGCCGCAGTGTAGGTAATTCTAAACTTGCCGCAGCTACACATTTACATGGAAAGGACCGCCAGGTATGCAGCCTTTATTTGTGCATTAGCAAAAAGCACGGTGGCGGTGACAGGGGTGCCAAGGTTGGCTATTCTATTTATTTTGCAGCTGATTGCGTCGTATACCAAAGTTTAATTTTATTTATTTATATTCATTTATATATTTATTTCAGATACTATTGGTGTTGAAACATATAAAATACGTACAAGATTTATAAATAAATATATATAAAATTTACATAAGTAATTAATTAACCAATTAAAAAACAACGAACAAAACACAAACACAGAAAAAAAAAATTCTTGTAGTGAATAGCGTGCGCTTAAACATTTTTTTAACTGCGATTTGAAGCAAACGATGGAAGTTTCTTTTAAAGTATCCGGTAAAGAGTTATAAATTTGTATGCCATTAGTTATGTGTGTGTACGAGATGTGGGTTTTTCGTATTATATGTATGGCATTGTGAATTCGTGAGAAATTTATTTTTATTATTATGCGCGTATACGGTTTGAATATATAAATTGTATACCCATATTTTTAAAATATTCTCCACATGTTCTTTAGTTGCACCGCCCACTCTAGCTGTTACGTTGCCCTGGGCAAAAAGACAAATTGAAAGAGTATATATAATTTTTAAAATAAGCCTGCATACTTTTTATTTTCAATAAAAATCAAAACACTTTGTTAAAGTTTAATAATAGTATATATTTAGAAAGGAACATATAACATAACATAGATTAGATTTAATCTAATCTAACATAACCTAATATATATTGATAATCAAACAGTGTAGAAAAGCGGAAATTAGTTTAACATTTAGCAATATTCTGTACCTAAACACAAATTGTTAACCATATCATTTTTACATCTTTAAATACTATTGAAAATATTATATATTGTCCAAAAACAAATCAAAATGCCATTGCCGTTAAATAATAAAATCACAAAAAACTTTTTTTTCTCATTTTCAGTTCTGCAAACTTTTTTATTACAGTACAATCTCGATTATCCGAAATAATGTGGACCAAAGTGATTTCGGATAATCGAAATTTTGGTTAATCCGAATTTTTTTTGGAAAATAGGAGTTTAGGATGCGTATATCATTAGATCGACTTAAAAACATTTATGAAATATTTTACTTGAATTTATGTATTAATTTAAAACTAACATCAACAAATAATTTGTTTAATTTTTATTACTTAATTTTTTTTAACATAGTATGTACATAAATGCCTAAATATGTACATATGTACATTCATAAAATGTTAAATGCAACGTAAAATATAAAATATATATCCCATTCTACACTTTACTGTTTAAACATGAGGTAATTGTTAACTGCACTCGTTTAACACGCCTTCTATTTTTGGCCGCAATGTCTCTCCAACGTTTTATTAAAAGAACATCCGCGGCAGTTGCATTTTCTTGTTGTTCTACATAAGTTAACGCTTTCTCCAAGGCTTCTAGTCCTTCTGAATGTGACATCTTTACTGGAATATTGTCAGTGCATTCTACTTCGTCATCTTCACCACTGCTTATTTCATTAGCATTTTTGCAAACACTTTCAATTAATTCTTGGTCAGTCATTTCATCTTCTGCATCACTGTTTAACCATTCATTAACTTCTGTTTCCTTAACATTTTCACATCCTGGTATTTTCGTGAAAATTTGCTGTAAACTTTCTTCATGGTCGGACTCTGCTTCTGTGATACGTCCCTCCTCGTGTTGACTCAATTTTGACCAAGATTTTTCCAGGGTTCTACCTTTTACTTGATTCCAAGCTGAAGCTATCCAATATACAACATTTTTCAAGTTTAACTTCTTTAGACATTCAGTGAGATTGGCACCCTCATCTACTTCTTCCAAAATATGCTCCAATAGCAAACGCCTGTAATTTCGTTTTAAATTTTCCAGCACACCCTGGTCCATGGGCTGAATGAGAGAAGTTACAGCAGGAGGCAAAAACACACAGTAAACTTTGCTTTTAACAACAAATTTGTCACAGAAGTCACACAATCCTGATGAAGATATTGAGACAAAAATTGCTTCTCTATTACTTGTTATTCTTCGCTATCAATTTTCGTACGGTTTAATTCTTAATTATTATTTGTTGTTAAGAAACTATGATATACGCCAATTAATACTAATTAAATCTTAATTTATTCTTTGCAATACTAATATAATAATTCCAATGCATTGATTTTTTTTAACGTGACAAGAAGGGAAACATTTTCATTCAGATGCATTCTGTCAACGATAAAATAAATCTGCTCCTTTATCAATTGCGTCCGCGGGGAATTCTACCAACGCAAGATTGTCTGTGTGTTCTTAAGAAGATTGGCCTAATTAGTTATTTGTGGGAAACAAATCTTTCAGATTCTATTTAATCCTACCATGCTTCATCTTCCAACAGACCGAGCAATTACTTTTTTATATATGTAGTTGATTGTAAACGAACCAGTTTATTCGACGTATTGGTTGTTTCGATTGAAAATAACAGTATATACTAGTAAACAAATAGGGTAGTTAATTTTATTTGAAACTACAGACTCTGTTGGTACATATCGCTGATGGAAGTATACGTATAACCCTTTAGTTTATATACCATTTATTTTTAGGTATGTGCGACGTTAGGTAGTACAGGGGCGTGTGCGTTTGACAATCTAGATGAAATTACTACCGTTTGTGCAGCGGAAAATCTTTGGGTCCACGTGGATGCAGCATACGCTGGTAGCGCATTTATCTGTCCGGAATTCAGAATCTGGTTGAAAGGTATTGAAAAGGCGGATTCTATAGCGTTTAACCCTTCAAAATGGCTGATGGTGCACTTTGATTGCACAGCGATGTGGTAAGAGTGTTTTGTGTGAGTTCGCATTAAATGAAATCTTGTAACTCTTGAATTCTGTTTGTAGGTTGAAAGATTCCAGTGCATTGCATAAAACCTTTTGCGTTACACCGTTATATTTAGAACATGAAAACACTGGTTTAGCTGTGGACTATATGGTAAGTTAGTGAATAAAGAAAATATTAATACATATGGTGTTTAGCTTAAGCAAAGCGTTCTTCTTTAAGAAAATATTGATGCTCCGAGGTATTCTTATGTTATCATTCTTTTAGTTTCATCCTAATTTCGTTTGATGAAGTGATCAATATTTACATTAACAAAACGCCCCACTATATTAAAATTTTATTGTTTGAGTAGCAAGAAAAAAATTATCAATATACTATAAGTAGTAGTAGTAAGTTATGCTAAAAAGATAAACTAAGAATTACTAATTACGAACACATAGTAAAAAAAAGAAAAGAATTTGGAAAAACGAAAAAAAAAAAAAACAAATTTTACGCAACTTACAGCAGAAATATTTAACGACTATTTTCTTGCTCAAATTACTAGTACAATATAAATATACATTACTACAAATAACTGAGGAATCGTCCACTAACTCCACCCTTCTTACTTGAAACCGGTGGAAGTATAAGAACTGACAAATATAATTCATAATATTCGGAAGGTTGACAGTATGAAATTTCCTCACAAATTTCTATATTGAATATGAATTTGAAGAAATGTAGAGTAGTACAGATATAAGTCAAGATATCTTATATTGTGCCGTTGTTAAGATATCTTGACTTATATCTATACTACTCGACATTTCTTTGGCCTGAGGATGCGATTGTTGTCGCGAAACCGGTTGCCTAATTAATTTTCAATATAGAAATTTGTGAGAAAAAGGAGGACATTTTTCATACTTCCTAATATAGTCTTCCCGCACAGAGTCAATATGAGTTATGTCAATAATTCATAATATTAAGAACTAAAAATTAAAGAGCCAATCCAAAACTTGCAGAATCTTCTTTTAAAATAATAAATAAATATCTAGAAAAGAGCCCCTTGCCCCTTCCTAAAAAAAAAATAAAAAAAGCTGCTAAAGTAACACCCATTCACAAGAAAGGAAACAAACACATACAGAAAATTATAGACTAGTTTCTGTGTTGTTAAAAATATCAAAAATTATGGAAAGTATAGTATGCGAACAATTGCAATATTTTTTTAAACCCAGACTGGGCTGGCAAAGCTTCGGTTACGGCTTTGGTTGAGTTTATAGGGGAAATATTCATTGCACAAGATCGTTAGAGATACGGGGAATTGATCATCCACTTCTTCTATCTACACTTAATTATCGCGGTCTAAGATATGCGACAAATAAATTGTTCGCATTTACATCGGTGAAAAGATATAATTAGTTAGCTAGAAGATTATGTATAAAATACGTAGTCAGTAATATGTGGTGTTCCACAAGGATCAATATTGAACCCAGCATTTTTCACGATACACATATGTATATATTCTATATTATTTGATGCTTGGTTCTTATAGTTTTTAACCGTTTGTATATGCATAATAAGTTTTTGCATTGCGAAACATGAATATGCCATCAAATATCCCAAAAGAGAACATTTCAGCCGAGAAGTATTTAAACGTTTAGCGACATGATTACGTGGAGCAAGGTATGTTCGTGTTGTAAACTGATGAAGCTACTTTTGCTAATGATGGGCAGGCAAATTTGCAAAATATTCATTATTTATTCAAAGAGGAGCCTGAAAATTCTTGGGAAAAGTTTTTCTTCGAGATGCTTGACGACGTATTCACGCTCAGAATGCACGCGTTTTCAAAACATTGAAAATTATACTGCGAGCACAACAGATGCCTCTAAACTAGAAAACGACATTTCTTTATCATTCAGCGGGTAAGCAGCGGTCTGCAAAGGTCAATTCGTAGTAAAATTGTATCTACTAAAGTCACAATTCGACAATTGTCAAATAAATAATTGTTTCTATAAATGCTGCTGCTGTATGCAAATAATACATAGTCATACATAGTGTTCAACCGACACAATTTTATGCGATGAAGAACAAAAGTAGTGCTTTGTTTCATAGCCAACCGAGATAGGTTTTGATATTCTTAAGTAGATATTTCTAACTGTTAAGGATATTATTACTGATAATTATTACTGATAATAATCTGGAAAACGGAAAAAGATATTACTATGCGATTTTCTACACTACTTTGGTCCATCAAAGCTCTTCAATTACAACATCAAAAAAGGCATATTGTTACATTTGAATTTTAGAGATAATGAGGAATTGCACTTTTCTTTAATTCTTGTTAAAATATTGTTATTTTGTACATGACCTACATATATATATACACTGAAATTTTGACGGTTTTCTGTAAAGTAGTTTTTGAAATATAATTTTTTTAAGATCTTTATACGTCACAGGTACGTAGTAAAATTTTATGAATGAACGAGAATATATGGCAACATAGAAATTACTCCCCCGTAATAATCACAGATTCCAGTCATTTACCGGCTGCGAAATACGATATTGTTAAGGTGCTATGTAGGTTATGGACACAAAGGAATTTGGGATTCGGCATTATTTCTGCATCTTGTTTTAGTTTGCGTTTAAAGTTCTCCAATTTATCGTAAAAGAACGAATTCTGAAAGATTATAACCTCCAAACCGCGTAAAATAAACACAGAATATCGTAATAATACATCTACGCCATCTGTACGCGCAAAGCATGCGAACAGCGAACTTAATATTACTTATCTGCGATGATGATGCGAACTACGATGACTATCGCTCCATTGCCAAATCATGCCGATTATGAATTAAGAATGAAAGAACTTGTGACGCCACAGCACTTTAAAAAAATTAATTATGCCTTAATGAGAAACAATTTAAAAGAAGGTTTAATGAAGGGCTAGTAGTACAACATTCTCTATCATTCTATGACGTAAAAAAAAGTTGTGCAATTCCTCATTAAGAAAAATTCGTACACTTGGGATAACGCCATCTGGTACATTTCTCGAAAACTAACCGTTGGTACAGCTTGTGACGTTTAAAGCAGCGCTATATGCTAGAGTAAAAATTGCAGAAATTGTAGCCGATTTCCTTTTTCAAAATTCGGCAACGCATACTACACTTATAACTCAAAATATGATAAAATGTCTTTAACCAAAGTGGTGCGTAATTGTTTAAAATTTACAATAAAGCATTTAAAATTATAGCTAATTCTGGAATTTTTCTCAGATAATTTAAAATTTACTGTTAACTCTCGCGCAGCTGCGAGAGTTTACAGTAAATCCTAGCGATCACGTTTGGAATTTAAAACTATTTTTTATTAAATATTTCTTGGCCATGTTAGTTATGAAATGTTTTTTTATCACTACAGCTCTTGTAGTTTCCGAAATATCGCCGGTCTTCAGTCTTAGTGGGTCAGCTCGTATAATTATATTAAGCGTACGGGTCTGCAGAAATTAAAAACTGAGGCAAAGAATGCGAGTTGACCCGGATAATTTTTCTTTCAATAATCTGCAGCATTCTTAACAGCTAACGCACAGAACTGTTGAGTTTGTGGTAATGATAGCTCAGTTAATGTAATTTATTTGATAGTCAGGTACAAGTTTAGGTTTCGAGTTAAAAATTAGTGTTGCAGTAATTAGAAAAATATATGAAGAGGAATGAACTGCGAACATTAAATTCGTGTCCTAGTTGCGTAAAAATATGTTACAAACATGTTTTAGATTGGTTTCTTCGTAATTGTAGGATTCAGTCAGTTTCACTTAATATAATTTATTGATTCTAGCATTGGCAAATTCCTCTCAGCAGGAGATTTCGTGCACTGAAGTTATGGTTCGTCATCAGAAATTATGGAATTACCGGTCTTCAAAAGCATATAAGAGAAGTAAAACGTCTAAATCACGGCATTACAGTATTATTTATTTTTATTGATTGCAGGGGGTTCGATTAGCTCAAAAATTTGAAGCATTAGTTTTAGCAGATCCGCGTTTTGAGATTGCAGCTGCAAGGCATCTAGGACTAGTTACGTTTAGATTAAAGGGTAGCAACGAACTGACAGAATCGCTCTTGAAGCGTACTAATTCCAGGGGAAATATCCATTGCGTACCCGCCAATCTAAACGGAAAGTATGTTATACGTTTTACTGTTACATCTCAGTATACTACCAGTGAGGACATATTGCAAGATTGGAAAGAAATAAAAACGGTTGCCACTGAGATACTCGCTGAAGGCGAATCAGAAATTGTGCCAAGAGCTAAGGTGCCATTAAGAGGTAAGATATGGGCCAAAAGACGGCATGTCCTAAAGAAGAAAAAAGTTATATTTACCGATTTTGTTTGTGCATCTTCTAAACCTTTGGCACCTACTAATTTATTAATGGGTCTTCTCAGTCTCGAGACTGAGCAGCTTTTGTCCATTTCACCAACTTTTATACTCTCTTATACTTCTAGAAATAGCAACAGTGCTCTTATTAAAGTCGATCTGTTTATCCAAAATGAGTTATTTCGGACAGAAGTTCATTAAGACGTTTGTTCAAAATTACGTTATATATATCTACCCTAATTGCAAGCTATATACGCTTTAGTCTGCAACGACAGTAAAATTCTATGTACTTAGCACAATTTGACAGTTGCGAAAGAGCATGCTAAATCCAGTAGGGTTTCGATATTGTATCCTCCAGTTCCGAAATATCGCGTACACTTAAAAAATCTGGCTTTCAAGTATTTTGTGCTTTGTAAATCTGTATTTTGACATTATACTTGTAGTTAGGTTATAAATTGTCACTGAAATTGTCACTATTTTCTTTGTTACAACAATTTCTTTTATCCAAGTTATAAAATTGGGGAAACCAAAAACAATTCTTTTGCCATAATTATTTGCTATCCTTCTTATAGACCGCTCCTTCTTTAAGTTCGGAAAGAGCTTTTTCAATTTCTGTTAATTTCGGCGTTTTGGCACTGATAAACCAAAAATCAAGTCAGTCTAATTTGACTTGACACAGAAATAAGTGTATTAGAGTTTTCTGCACTGCAGTGTACAGAGCAGAAAAATCTTTTTTTAAAACTAAGAAATACTTTTTTGCCACATTTTTATTCGTTAACTCAAAGAAATGATTCTTTTAAGTAGCGGTAAAGAGATATTACTTTGTTTTAAAGAATCATTTTTCTACGTATATTTGGAAGATTTCGCCATTAATTTAGTCTATAGAAACATTTCTAATACGTATAAGAAAAGCATATCTTCACAATCGAATTTTTAGGCATAATTCAGAAAAGCACGTATAATTAGGGTTAACGCTTTCTGGTACAAAGGTAAACCCGGACGATCGTCGTATAAATACCCTACATATCGTTCAGGTTTACCTTTATGCCATAGTGCATTCATTGAACATTACCGGATACCACAAATTGTGACTAAATATCCTTTCAAATAAGTCCAAGCTACTTCAGTCTAAGTAAGAAGTATAGAAGTTCTAGCATAATTAGTTTTCCTGATTCCACAATGTTTACTACACTTAAGTGTACTAAACTAGTGATTCTATATAACGTCCCCAACGTGGTGTGTTTATTGCTACTCTAAGTCGCTATTCAACCATAATAAGCTTAGGCATCCACTTGTAAACTAAAAACCTTTTTGCTTTAAAATAAATACTTATACGTAACATTTTTAACTCAAAATTTGTTTTTGCAATAACCAATATCCGTTTACTGTTGTTCGACACAATCTTCATTCCGCTCGAGTCATTTCGGTGAGCCGGTGATAAGTGCCATCATGCTTTCCTTTTAGTACCATTAACTGCATATTTGGTGTTTTGTCCATTTGAATGCTTACTTCACCATTAGAATGTCAGTGTGCCCCAAGAAGTAAATGGTAAAATTTGACACCCATCTTACAAACTGAATTTGGCACCTTTCTACTATCACTACTCTACAGAGTGGAATTTTTTCTTAGAGCAAAAGAGAGGAAGTATGGATAACTCTTCACTAGTGAGTAAGCACGTAAAAGAGATGGCAATGGTTGCTTGGTAGGCAGTGAACCTCTATAACGACGGGATCCTCAAACCCCATCTCCAGTTCGAAAATATACCTCGAACAGAACGGTGGTTACGTCTTACATTAATAGCAAATGTATATTACTTATTGCAAGAGCAAACATTTTGGTTAATGTCACTTGTAGTTGCTTTTAGAAATTGATTCCTACTTTAAAATCAGCAATAAAGCTGAGCTGGTGTTTGCAAGTGCGTACACTAAGAAAAATTGTTGAAATAACTTGTATATATTTATATATTTAGACCAAGTATTTTTATAATCTAAAAATCTAATTATCGGACACTAAAAAAGTGTCCATTTAATTTGGAATAAACAAATAGGATTGTTTAGACTTGCGTTTTAGAGAGGGCTATAGTGTTTACTTACCCTAAATATACTTGCATTCAATGCTATGCTGCAACTCTCTCTGTGTAAATAAATTTTAATATTTACGTGTTTTTATTGGTAATAAATAAACTTCTAGTTATTGCAAGTTAGTTCTAGTGTTTCTGGCAATTAATTTAGTTATTGGTGAATAATAATTTGGTTACTACAAACAGATTGCACACTACACTGAGAGAAATAGATTGTACTCTTTAACATAAATATAGTATAGGTACTTTAATATATTTTATAGCTCCTATAGGGACAATCATATTTTATAATACCGGTGACAATATCTGTATAGTAAATTTCTGTGAATAGTTTTTATTAACTCGTATGGTAAAGTTGGTGTACTATATTTGTATTATTAATTTGAGCATACATGTTAGTAAATGTAAAAAAAATGTCTAGTAGCACTGACTATATTTGATAATAACTGTTAAATTTTTTATTGTACCCAGTATAATGTAATATTTTACTATGTACGATACATGATGCTCATACTTACCATATAGCCTTGTAGTACTTACAATATTATTTTCTACTATAATAATCTAACGTCTCTTAGCGTTTAAAATAGTAGATAGTAAACAATAATATAATGGATCATATGCGGGCACTATACAGCGATACTTACCTGTAATTTAAAATATAGT
Organism: Cetonia aurata; assembly: GCA_949128085.1. Taxonomy (NCBI): domain Eukaryota; kingdom Metazoa; phylum Arthropoda; class Insecta; order Coleoptera; family Scarabaeidae; genus Cetonia; species Cetonia aurata. The sequence continues at coordinate 49,733,196 of OX421883.1, read as the reverse complement.
ACTATACAAGGTTTTACCCAGTTCATGCATAAGGAAAGTGGAATATTACACAATAAAAACTATAATATTGATTTTATATTTTTATTTGTCCTTAAAACCATTATTACAAAAATCCAACGTGTATTACTTTCATTAACATAACAATCACTAGTAGGTTAGATTTAGGTTAATGTTCTATCAAAGCATAAAGTACCCACTACGAAGTATATGCATATAATATCTATTACTTACCTTTGAATATATTAATTAACTGTGGAAACCCCCACTCGATTAAAATGTTTTCCACGTTTGCATTCATTTCTGCTTACGATGCACAGAAATCAACGAACGACCAGGCACAAACATGCACCGACACGAATACGTACACCTGGATCACACGTACATAACACGTGTCAGTAATTTTGTTGCGGCAAAACAGCTTATTGGTCGATTTCTTCGGTAAAGATCGACAATGAATAGAGCAAGGGGTGGGAAGAGCGTTACAAACATTTATGTTAGAAATTGAATATGCATCGAATACCTGATAATATCGCAGTCAATCGCAGCGACTATCTATATAATCCACGTCATTATATAGGCTTTCAGCAATAGAGTATATTAATTGTTACATCCATAAGATGTAGATGGTAACATCCAGATTTTGCCTCTTACTATAAGCATGATAAAATTTGGTTATTTTACTCTTAATACGCCACATATTGTCGTTTTGACAATAATTATTTTAGTAATTAACATAAAGAGATTTACGATCTAATTTCTACAATCCATTTTTCTCAGTGTAGAGATGTGTCGTTTCACTCGGACTCGGTACAAAGGAACTAGTCCGCACATGGAACTAAAAGGAACGAGTCCGCTATATCGTTCCGAGTCCGGACTCAAATGTACCTATTCGGTACATTCTTCCTTTAAACCGAGTTCGATCGGAACGAAATGAATTCGGTCCACAGTCGGTGTGTTATGATTACCTACATATACAAGAAACTGTTATCGCTATTAAGCGATTTGCTGGTGTTGAAAGCTTGTTTATATAACTTGACTGTAGACTGTGGACGTGTTTTTAAATAAAAATAAAACGTTCTTTGTTTTCTTTTTGACAAGTTACATCTACCATAGTAAATAAAGTCTATATTGGGTTTATTATTTAATACGTAACTTATGCACATGTATAGTAGATACGGTATATGTAGATGTAGATTACATTAGATGAATGCTATGTTTGTATTGCGCACTCACTCTTTATACCAATGCCGATCGGAACGACATATCTCTGCCTGCGTATAGCGGCGAGCTGGCGAGTGTATTGTTCAAGGAACGATACCTATACCGAATGTACCTATATTTGATTTAGTTCCAAAGGAACGAGTCCGGCGGATTCGTTCCTTTTTACAAAAGGAACGAAAGGAACTAGTCCGTAAAAGGAACGACATTTCCCAACACTATATGCACACTGAGGGAATGACAGTTGTTAAATTAACAAAACAGGGTTTGTTAATAAAATATTGTTGAACTAACCAAAATTATAATCAATCTAACAAAAAAAATGTAGGCAATCATATTATTTTATTACTTTTATTTTACTAATTTAACAAACCCATTGTTAATTTTGCTGCTTGGGAGGGCTGAATATCCAGTTGTCAGCACTATGTTTTTTCTCAGTGTAGTATTATCAGTTTCCATAGTTTTGAGCATTTTTATCATTATTTTTGATTGGTTTATTACATATTTCCCAAATGGTGGCGCCATTTAAAGACAAACCTAGAACGTTAGTTGAAACGTCCAATTGACGTACTGTCTCTCAACGTAAATGATCTATTTTACGGCGAAAATAAAAGTGGAACATAAAGTGAATATATTTATAACATACAGTCCTATTTTGTGCGTTTGATAAAGTTACTTTTATTAATATTTAGATGACTGGTGCATGTTAACTATAATAAATCTAATTTCAGACCTATGCAATACAAAGAATTAAGTGAAATTATTTCGCAGATAAAAGATACTTAAAGTTTCTTCTTATTGCATATTGTTGTTTGCTTGAGAGACAAGAGTTTTTTAGCATGGGTCGTATATTTATATTTTTGCAATTAGGGTGATATTTGACGTGGATAAATTCTTATTACTGTTAATTTGAAACTTCATGTACAGGTGCTTAGTGACATGACTGTCATGTTATTTACTTAATAACCCTGAATTATTATGTTTAAAATCTTCTTTTCTTGACCAGTATAAATATTTCAGAACAGATTTTACATATTCTTGGTTTTGGTTCCTTGGTCATTAAATAATAATATACACAGATAAAACTTTAGGAGTACTACGTTTCGGTTTATTTTAAACCTTTTTGTAGTATATACAGACATAATCCCTGCAAAGTCAACGGTTATACCACGCATGTGCGTCTCCCGTTCATTCTTCTTACTGCAGTAGATATTCCCCTACATTCAGTCATTCGTCGTAGCCACTCATAGCTCACATCGAATACTGGCGCGAGCGCAGCGGCTGCTTTGCTATTCAATCTACACGCAAAAATGTGTTAATTTTTAGTGACTGTGAAACGTATTGCATTTTTATTATGAAATGGAATAAACTGCAATATGTATTGCTTGGACACATGTACTTATAAACTCGAAAGGTGTAATGAAAGCGTAAGACAATAATTTATAGTATCTATTATGTACTTAAAAATAGTCTTTGCTCATGACAGAAAATTAAAATAATTCTAATGAAAGAAGAACAAAACCCTCATAAAGAAATAATAAATTTAACGAAGGAAAATAAAACTTAATTCTCAGTAAATAATTTAAACAAATTAAAACTTAAAAGTAACTCTTAATAATAAATTAAGTAAACGATACTATTCTATTCGTAATATTAATAAATAAAGAAATCTAAAATTAGGGTTTGTTCATGACAAGGAAATCAATGTCATTCTAATGAATTTAGGGCAAAAAAGAAATAGTCAATATAATGAAGAATAAATAAAAATTAATTCTGGGTAAATAAATTTGAAAAATAGAAATCTAAAATAAGCCTTAATAATAAGATGAAATAAACGTGAATTTTTTAAAAATCATTGAACTTTCAAACAAAAGGTTTAAATATGCCCACATTCTGGGCTAAACAATATCCTAATCTGTTGTAGAAATTCATTCTAACATTCTCCAACATTTCTGGGCTAATGCTGTTTGACGTTTGAACAATTTTATTGCGCAACTGCTCTACATTAGCTGGTCTAACGTCTTCATTGCCATAAATTATTTGTTTCAAATAACCCCAGTAAAAGAAATCAAGAGGGGATAAATCTGGTCAACGTGGCGGCCATTCAGTATTTTCAGAATGAGTTCCGATCCACCGATTAGGAAACTGTTCACTTAAATAACTTCGGACAGCCACTGCATTATGTGCAGGACAACCATCTTGCTGAAAGTAGATGTTTTGCATATTTATGTCGGGAAGTTGCTGTACAGTAGGTAGAATGTGGGTGTTCAGTAATTCTAAATATGCATTCGCGTTTAAATTGCCATTGATAAAAAAAGGCCGAATAATATGGTTGTTTAACAAACCTGGCCAAACATTTACTTTTTGCTGTTGCTGACTAGATGAACTTAAATATCTGTGTTCGTTTTGCTTGGCCCAGTATGTTGCGACAGATGAATTGTGACTTCTAACCAAAGAAAAAGAAGATTCAACGGTAAAGATAATATTGTTTACCAAATTACCATCTCGGTTAATTAAATCACTTAACTTTTCACAAAATTCCATACGCTTAAATGCGTCGCCGTGAAATAATTGTTGGTGTTTAGAATATTTCAAATTGTGATACCCATTTGCTTTGAGTATTCGCTGCACAGAAGAACGGGATATGTCTAAATCATTGGAAATAGTGCCAGATGACATATTCGAATTTATTTCAACTGCAGCACATACTAAAACGGACGTATTATTAGAAATTCTGCGAGTTCGAAATGATGTTTTTAAATTTTCGACCGAACTGGTATTGTCGGGAAGCATCATTTCAGCTCTCTCCTCCGCAGCATAACGCGGCGTTTTGCGCAAAAATATGTATTTAGGACTTAGACAACCACCTTACTTGAACTGACTAATAATACTGATCACTCATCAGTCTATAAATTATTGTAATAATCTGTTCTGAATTCTTATTATACATATCTACGGTAAATTTTGTGCAATCATATAATGGACATTCACGAACTATTTTAAACCAGGGCCCTTTTATAGTATTTGCCTAAAGAACAGTCGGTTTATGTGATAAATTAGCTAAATTAGAGTATCAGAACGTACAATTGCAAAATAAAATTGTTGGTCTTACGGATAAATTAGCATTATATAAGAATAAAGCTGAATATCACTTGAAAATTATTGAAACTGTACAAATCAGTCTTAAACACTTTATCTAAGAATTATCTATATACACTCCGCCAAAAAAATATCGCATAATTTAGTTTTGAATCATAAAAGTATCGCATAATCTTTGTTTGTAGCATAAAGTTGTAAATATACTTTAATGCGCTCTAAGATATAATTTCTATGGTTGTTTAAATAAAATACAGGCCAAATAAAAACAAGAACTCATACTTGAGATTTTTATTAAAACAAGAAATTATAATTTTGGAAAGAAAAATGTCATAACAGTAGCTTTTAATACTGAGTATTGCCACCTCTGGCTCTTATGACCGCTCGCATACGGTTTGGCAGAGATTCGATTAACCTCCGTATATAAGCCTGATCCAAATTCTCCCACTCGTCACGGAGAGCATTTTCTAGTCCATGCAGGTCCGCTGGGGCAACATTTTGGGTTCGTATCCGTCTGTGAAGGAGGTCCCACACGTGCTCGATAGGGTTCATGTCCGGACTTACCGCAGGCCAATCTAAAACTGGAATACCAACATCGTTAAGGTATTCCTGGACGATTATTGCAACATGCGGTCGTGCATTATCGTGCATTAACATGAATTCGTTTCCTATAATTGGCGCATATGGTACTACATGTTCTTCTAAAATTTCCGTTATATACCTGTGGGCAGTCAGTGTACCTCTGTCTACTGGTACTAACTCTGTACGACCTGTTAAACAGATGCCTCCCCAAACCATAATAGAGCCACCAGCGAAATTAGGTCTAGGTCTGATATTACACTGCGAATAGCGCTCACCGTCTCGTCTGTACACTGAGATACGCCTATCTGAGGTGTAAAGACCAAATCTTGACTCATCTGTGAAGAGTATATTGGCCCAGTCATTAATGTTCCAATTTACATGTTCTCTGGCAAACCTTAAGCGAGCCACTCGGTGGTTCCTAGTGAGACGAGGGGCTGTTACAGCTACTCTAGCTCTTAATCCACTCTGTCGTAACCTATTCCGAATAGTTTGAGTACTCACACGAGTATTTCTGACTCTAGCCAAGTCGTTCTGCAATTGCCTCGCAGTTACATGTCTTCGACGTAATGCTTGTAGTAGTAAATAGCGGTCATCTTGGCGAGTAGAACATCTTGGACGACCTGGTACAGGTCTTCTACTGTAAATGCCTGTTTCCCTATATCTGGCTACGGCTCTAGAAACACTTGACTGATTGATGTTCATCAAATTAGCAACGTATGCTTGAGATCGTCCATCTTCGATTAAAGCATCTATAGCAGCCACTTGTTCTGAAGTTAAATTGCTCATTTTAGTTTTAAAAGCGTTGGTACAGAACTCTGACTTCGCACTTTAAAATTTGTCCGTATAGGAAGACTTTCAATAAACAACTGAACAAACCTTACACATATGCATTTTGCTAAATGTGTTCTTTTAGGAAAAAAAAAAGTAAAAACGCTAAGTTCCATTATTTTGTTAGTGTTTTTATAGTTCACATACACGAGGCAAACTTTTTGTGAACGTATAAAAATATCTTGGTTCATAAATGCCCTTTTTTAGTTTATGCGATACTTTTTTGGCGGAGTGTATTATTATTCTAATCTACCAGATTAGAAAATGTAGGCACGTTGTTTGCTCTTAAAAGCGGCGCTTCTACCAAATCTTCGGGACCGTGCATAATGACGCGGGGTTGCTCAATGGTCAAGTTGATCATAGAATGTCTTGGGATCAGCAGTTGGAGAATGCTATGCAGTTTGTTGAGTAGTACCTATTATGTCATTAACCAGCTAAAACATATTTTAGTTAGGCAATTGGCGTATATTATGTACTAAATTACTCAGTAGTGTCGTACAACATTGCTGCAGGCTAGGAGAGAGTTTTTATTTTCCAGAAGGGTCCTGTTTGTTTGTTGTTTGGTATGGAGTTCAGAGAGACTTGTAAAGATACTTTTATTCGCCACAGGATTCTTACCTTTCCCTGTATTCTTATATACAAGTTCTTGACATTTGTTTGGCAAAATATGGAAAAATTCAATGAGTTAAAATACCACACCAATATAACAGAACAAATGTATGTTGTTTTATCCTGGAGTAAGCCTGTTGTACGGTCGGCTCCAAAATCCCTGAGAAGATTGTAAAATAACTCACACAGTTCCTGGATTTGAGTAGATTTTTGCCAAATGTCCAAACTGCTGTGCAGGACATGGCTATAATACTGCATTGCTTAGCGTTTCTGATGGTATCATTGTAGCGACGGGTGCTGATAAAATATCAACTTTTCTTTTGCTGGCTTTTGGTCAAGCGTTTGATACTTTCTGGTTATAAATCAGTCCTTCGTGGTGTTTGCAGTTTAATTTTGGGCGCTTTTCCTTTTGCCCTCACGCACTGGAATTGCTACTCTTTAGTTTTAATTACTAAACAAGGGTTGAGAATTGTATTCTTATAATGGCACTGAATCCTCTGCTGACGTTTCGATTCTGTTGAACAATATTATATACATTACATCCTCATCATAGAATTTGTAGGAGGAACAGGTGTACTATCTCATATATGATACGCATCCTTTGTTTTCACATTATCACAGCTTTTCAGAATAGTTCAGATCCCATACAGCACCAAATGTTTCAGAAGCATTACATCTAGCTTTAGAATATTTCAAAATGTTTTAATGTCACACGGGAAGTTTCAGCAACATTTCATGTACTTATAATTCAAAATAACGAATGCTTTTGGTTTCTGAGGCTGTTTCATTAATGTCTCAAATACGTTACAAATATTTTGTTACTATCTTTTTAATTTTATAGAAATTTACTTATAGTAATGAAAACGAAATAAAAACTTACTTACGTATTTTTTGTTATTACTTTGATCAATGATTATGAAGCATTTTTTTTTATATATAACGTATATTCTGGAATATAATATAGAAGAAGTAAATTAATATCATATTGCAACATAATAAACGTACTTAAACGGTACAATATTATTAGTTTTATTTGAAAGAAGAGGTCTGTTAAGTACGGAACTTTATAATTTTGTCGCCATTATAATTGTGCTTTTACCACGACCATCTACAAGTAAAGCTACGGTCTATGTAAAGCAGAATCCGCAAGCGAAAGGCGCACTGCGGAGTCTGCATCAATTACAGCTGTCATGCTGCTGCAATTGGTTTGGGGCCAACTGGTCCACACTCGTTCAGCGCACGAGCATGTCGTGACTATGATGACAGTTTCTTTGCACATGTGCTGAATGTGTTTATCGTTAAAAAAAAAATGGTAACTGGTAAGCCTAAGAACCATTGCAACTTTTCGAAGGAACATAACGAAATACTAATAGATACTGTATCGCCGTTGAGTGAAGGAATTGTAAAGGGAGGCAACCGTACTCCGTTTGCGGGGTGTGACATCTAGGTGGCGTCTCAAATTGGGCAGGATTCCTGTGGGACTTTCTGCGCCCACCACGCTGTCGGACCCCGGAAACCGAATACGGTTGCGTCTCTTTACCATTCTTTCATCCTTGTTTTTAATCAAAATATATATATTTTTACTGCACAAACGTTAGTTTTAGTGTTATTAGCGTTGTTTTAAAGCCTTATATTCTCAATATTCTTATTCTCTAAGAAGAAAGCCTTTTCCTTTGTAATATATTAATCGCATCTACACGTTTTGACTATTATCTTTTGTATCTACTTCCAACGCGTCTATTGTACTTGTTCAACAGTGACAACGAAAATAGATGAGGTAAACTGTATTATGATGATATTAATTATAGTTATGTGATTGCTTTAGACGTATATGTTACAAGCAGGATTATAGTAAATAAGTATTAGTTCTACACTGATAATGAGAAGATTGGTAAATACTCTATGTGATTGTGTTATTTTGCACCTTTTTTTCGCTACTGCCCGTACGTGATGCCGCGATGAACGATGATGATGAAGATCGTCACAATGATAAGTTGACCGACAAATCGCATAGTAATCCAAATCGCATATTTGACGAAACTTGACACTTCAAATACAAGTGAAATATTGTTTCGATGAATAGAAATTTTTTTAAGATAAGAAAGAATGACACGCTGCTTGCTAATACAGAAAAGAAATATAATCAAAATTACTTAAATTATTATTATTATTATCTATTAAAATAGTTACCATATTTGCAACAAGTAAAACATAATTAAGTGTGTAGGTATATTTAAATCATAAGCATTCTTTATTGACTCAGTAAAGGTGTATTATATTGTTTATTTAGTGCTGTGTAATTTACTTTCGCCATTTTTACGGTAAATAATTTAGAGTTAGTTAAAGAGTAACAAAACGAAAATATACAACAAATAAAAATAATTATATATTTGTAGGTTAGGATAGAGTAATAAAATTCGTTCTTTCGATCATCATTGTCTTTCTGTAAAAGTTGGTGTTCGTTTGATTTCAATTAATTTTTACAATTTAGTTTCATGTTTAATGTTTTATATAATAATCGACAATTTTACCTTTTGACGTTGATCTGAAGATGGCTTTTAGCCGAAACTAGTAATCATATATTAAATACTAGATGAACGAAAGAACGAGTTTTATTACTCTATCCTAACCTACATATATAACGTTCATTGGATACATATCACAACAATTATATATTTTTTGCATTAACAGGTTGTATTTTGTTACCTATATCTTATCTTGAAGACTGTGTTGTTAGTCCAACGTTAAGTTCTGTCTAGATACGCCCTCTCGATTACTGTACGTCTTGCTGAACCAGCAATACGCTGAAGGAAACCCAAATCAAGGGGACTACACAGTATTGATATTTCCATTACTTAAAGATATCAGTAAGAAAGCAGAAAGTGTAGAACTATATTTCAGGAATATTTCATAAACTTTGCATTTTTTGAAACATTCGCGGCATTTCGACATTTAAGATATGCACACACCTAACAAGTATCTACCGACAAACATACATACTATGTATGTTTTGCCATGTAATATAAGGGAAATATACCAGACATATTTGGTGCTGTATGGAATGTTCGCTCATCATTACCATATCGTTATTCATTAGTTCAAAACTTTTATTAAAAATAGTACACATATACGAAATATTTTTTTTATAAATTACTAACAATTAGTAAATCACGTTTCAGAAACTAAAGAAACCAGTTTTGGTACCAGTTTGCTTCTGTCGAATTCTCCAATGTCGCCTAAGATTATCAACGGCAGCTTTGCAGCTATATTAAACCATAGCGATATATTAGCATCGTTTGCTACTCTAAAAAATCGAGCACATGACAGTCCACGTGAGTGCCCCATTTCTAACATATTTAGGTAAATATACTTTATTTGCTTATACTTGGCAGATATGAGACGACGAATTAAAGGAATCTTAATGTCAGGGAAGCAGTTCTCCTTGGATTCACGCCTAGATCTTTTTCATGGGATTGAAACCTCCCATGAAACTAGGCCGACTTCAGCACCCACCACAGCTCATCCACCATTATTAGAAGATTTTAACGAATATGATGAAGGTAATAGATTCCTTTTTTCGAATTAGAATTGCTGAAGATCGATACGGCTTGTTCTTGCAGCTAATGGAGACGAAAAATCGAACAGCGAACAACTTGTTGTTCCCCAGAGGCACAACAGGTCCAAGTCGCTAACCGATCATCAAGTACCACTCATAATTGAAAATCAATCTTGCATTAAATGTACAAAATGCGGTCACGAATTAGATAGACATTAATCAGAAGATCACAATCAGCTGAAATCCAGCTATCTGCATCTAGTCACCCCTTAAAACAGTCGAGCATTTCAGTCCATGTAGATCAAAATTAGAATATTAGGAATATATATTGCGTTTCTGTAATCATACTTGTTGCATACTTTCTTGTTGCAATATAAGTATGCATGTTGTAATTTAAATTTGTATACTGCTGTGAAATGCAATAATTCAATCCAAAGATATTCTAGTCAGTCACATATGAAGTATGAAAGTATTATCTGTATTATGTGTAATATACTCTATCCTATAAATAAATATATGTTGCATTAGAATGCATTCTTTGTAAATTCCTAAACGCATAAGTATATACCAGTGCCCTATGATGAGTGAGGTTTTATAGTGAGAACCGATTATCGGAATTAATTCAAATTTCGTGCAAATGCAAATGTGCAAGTTGCTCATAGTAAAATTGCTCCAGGTAAACTACGTTGCTTGAATATTGTCACTTCGATAGTATTGCCACTTCTAACTTAATCAGTGGCAAACACACTAAAATATTAGGTAATGTAATGTAATTGTACAATAATCTGATCTTAAATTCAGAGAACAAAGCGAAAACCACATGGAGTATTATAAAAGGTATTACCAATCCCGTTGAATCCTCAAGAGTTATAGCACTTCGTAACAACAAAGTAGTGCTAAGGGAACCTACTAAAATAGCAGACTCCTTCAAACAGTTTTTTGCCGATGTGCCTACAAATAGGACTCGTAGTGATAAAATAAACGATTATGCCAGCAGCAATTTATATCTACAACCCACTGATGCTACTGAAATTCGAGAAATCATAAAGGAAACGAGTAGCTGGAATCGATGATATTCCGTGCTCCCTTCTGCAACATGTTTCAAAAGAGGTTGCTGATCCGTTAGCGCACGTATTTAATGAATATCTGGTGGATGGTATATTTCCGCACGTTCTAAAGACCTCGAAAGTGATCCCACTCCATAAGAAAAGAAGTACAGAAAACATAGATAATTATAGCCCGATAGCTCTGCCATCGGTGTTTGCTAAGATTTTTGAAAAAATTGTAAATAAGAGATTAATTTCGTATTTAGAAAATTTCAAATACTGAGTACCAGCCAATTCGGTTTTGTGCGGGGAAAATCTACATGTGACGTGGTCTATAGTATCCTAGATCCTGTATTTGAATGTTTGGACCAAAAGCAGTGTGCCGTTGGCTTGTTCTTTGACCTAAGCAAGGCATTTGACACTCTTGATCACACCATTCTTCTAGATAATTTGTTTATGTACGGTGCAAGAGGCATAACTTACAATCTCTTTAAATCGTTCCTTTCGCACCGAAAGTCATTAGTGTGTCTGTTGGGAGAGTGAAATAACATAATGCAGAGCTTTTATTCAGATGAGTGGAACGTTACAGGTGGTGTGCCACATGGTTCGATACTGGGGCCTACACTATTTTTGTTGTATGTAAATGATCTAAATGCTGCAATTGGCCAATGCCTGCTGACGCAGTATGCCGAGGACACTAGCTGTATCATCTCTGGCACTTTCGAACAAGTATCGGGTGCGGCAAGTTCTGCCGTCGGCAACATGATTGCGTGGTGTGACTGTCAGGGATTGACGTTGAACGGGGATAAAACGAAACTAATTCAATTTAGGAATGGTCACCTTGATTGTCCGCGCAGTCTATACGTAGGGTGTAATGGTAGATCAGTCCCGGAGGCAACCTCCACAAAGTTTTTGGGTGTCGCAGTTGATTCGAATCTAAGATGGCGTAATCACTGCGCGAACTTAATTGAACATATATCCAGAGCATTTTATGTTCTTATAAATTTGCGGCATTGTTGTAACCCGGAAGCTTTAAGGTCATTTTACTTCACTTGCGTGGAATCACGATTGCGCGCTATTGCATTGTCTTTTGAGGTTGCTCCTCACCATCGTCGCAGCTGTTTCTGATTCAGAAAAGAATTTTGAGATGCCTGGCTGGGGTTGGTCCCCGTGAGTCATGTCGCACAATTTTTGAACAATTTCGTATATTGACACGTTCGTATGAGCATCAAGGAGTGTTGCCCCAACAAAATGTATTTCATACAACTGAGAAACGTGAAGATAATTTATCCAAAAGCTTAGTAGTTTCATTAATGTCAGTTTTGAAAAAGGATTTGGCATTTAAGAACAAGCAAAGGAGTAATAAGTAAGTATAAAATTACAGAAACTCCAATATCTGACGAAATTGGAAATAAAATATCTTAACCGCAGTTGCAGAGAGAAGACTGAAAGAAAAATGGATGAAAACCAAGAACCCTGAAAGTACGCCGAAGTAAAACTACAATTAAATGATGCCAACTCGGACGTGCCTATCACGGACGGTAACGATTGTAATTGAAAGACCACTAAGGTGGTCATTTCAGTTAACATCTACCTAAATTTTGGTTAATTATGAAAACAAAAGAAGCAATTTATACAATAGTGCAGTTTGTTGCTAAATGGTTAAGATAACAAATATCTCCAATAAAGATGAAACAAAATAAAAATGAAACAAGCATTTTCCGTTTAAGCAACCATCAAAGTTCCAAACAAAAAATTGATTAATACTAAGTGCCCACCAGCCACACTTTTCATAATGTATTAGTTTATGTTTCACTCATCTTTTATGAGTTGTCTATTATATTTACCGTTCATGCCCAAACTTGGTAAGGGCAAATATAAAAATATAAGTTGTGTTATTTCTGTACTTGTAAAAGAGTATGTAGGTATGTAGGTGTTCAACCATGGATGTATATTATTAGTGTATGTACCTATGTAAGAAAAACTGCCGTATGTATAAGTTATAGTTTAAGAACCTTTATGCCAACCACCATACACTACTACATAATGCAAATTTCATTGATTGGCATATGGATGCCAATAACTATTTCATAATTTTTTCTCACTAATTCAATGGCAAGACGATTAAAATTGAATAATTTGAGCTTTCCTACCTATAGCCCGTGACCTATAATAGTAAATGTCAACTCGGCTGATTATAACATTTTAATCCGTACTTGCAACAAGGACGGTCTAAGTACACATGTGAACTTGGACGTTCTGAAAGAATGAAAACGCGGCCGTACTGTAGCGACACCTGTCGGTAGCTTCTGAAATCAGCAGCAGCAACGCGTTTGATCATGCGCACAGCGCATATAACCTAACCATATCATATTAAAACGTAGACATTCATTTGTTTGTAGTTTTTACTTAATACAATTATGTGTAATGCACGATGAGCAATAAAGTAATTTCAAAAAGAGAAGTCGTTCAAGGCGTGAAATTTATTTCCAAACACTGTTAATAGTACGTAACACTGTATACTTGTCCAGTTTACATATCAAAACTGCAATAAAAAATATTCGACCGTCCGAGTTTACATAGACATAGGGGATTAATGCTAATTTTCATAATCAGCCCAGTTTACCATCGCCGTTTACCCCGGCGATTGTAACCTCTCTTTAAAGTAGTTATGCCAATTACTATATTCTTACATGCCATCAACTGTGGCTTCCCTGTCAATCACAATGCAATATAACTATATCTTTATTTTTCTTTAGGATAGCTCGCGCTTAAACAAGCGTAGATTCTAAACAATTGACGTATTTAAAAAGTACTGTCTTTCCTGTTTCGGAAGGCTTAGTTATTATAGATCTTCCTACACGGAATACTTTGTGACCTGTATATAAAAATCGCCACAAGCCACAACCTAAATGTGCCAACGACTGTCACCTTTACCCTAGTAGAAAACTAATAAAACAAACCATGTTGAAATAAATGTAGTTTTATGAAAATTGTTTTGATTCAGCTGACATGAACGTCAAAGAAGTTTAACTACTGCAGTTGACATTGTCACATTTGTAGTTCCTTAGAAAATGACTCCCTTCTTTAAAGTTTAATTGTCTTTTAAAATGCTAGTGATTTATTATGATAGACAGTAAAGTACCCTATGTAAGTTTGGATTTTTGGGATTGTAAATAAAAAAGGTTTTTGATTTTTTGATTTTTCTTACCATTTATTTATGTTTCTAATACAAAAATTCAAACAAATATTCTATTATTTTCGTGTATTCGGGCGTATTGAGAAGACCTCGAATTTATACCATTATTTTAGTCGCTTCTGTTTGACAAAAGCTACTGATGATATGTGTGGAAAAGCGGTTATTTTCAAAATAAATACTAATTTATTTAATTGCAATCAGCTATGTAATCTACCAAAAACGTCCATAAGGGTGGCTTATCAAATTAGCTGTATACATACAGCTAATTTCATCTACTTGGCTTAGAAGGTAAAAAAGAAACGCACAGTTATTATATTTTCTTTATTGAACATTTACAATTTTTCGACAATTTGAAGAACAATATAATTGAACAATTCTACCACTGGCAAACTACATCATTATTCAGTTCAACATTAACGCCAGATTTGGCATTGCACATTACATTTAGACAAAAATAAATACAACTGGTAAACTATAATTATGCTTCATTCCTCCTATTTTCAACAAACGTTATATAATTGTATTTCAATAAATAAATATTTATAATATATTTTAACAGCGCAAATATACATATATATGTGTATAACAGCGTTTGTCAAATAGTACGCATGGGTTTTTCTTTGTTATGGATTTTTGCAAAATTGTAATAATGCAATAAGTATGAGCACCTTCTAAAGTTAACGTTGGACCCCTTGAATATAATTTATCTTAAATAAAAATAAGAAAGGCTTAGAAATAAATTATCCTCATTTTTCAAACAAGAGAAAAGAATTGTAAACGTGTTGATCAGAATTAAGAATCAAACATGAAGCCATAGCCAGAGCTATCTCTTGGATCATCCGTTATGAATTTCACATTTATACCATCTAATCTGTTTGGCTAATAAAATAACTAAATTAGTAGTACTCCTTGTTCAATTATCTTGAACTGTTGTATTAGTTATTTAATTCTGAACAACTTTTTTAACTTTTTTGTAAAATAAGGGTACTTTGCTCTTAAAACTGTTTCGTTTTTAAATGCACACTCTGTATACAGTAGAAGATAAATTACCTTCAAGGAGTCTCAAATTAATTTTAGGGTCCTCAAACTCTGCATTATTACAATTTTTCAAAAGTCCATAACAAAAAGAAATCATATTCGATGCGTGCTTTTTAATAAACACTGTATGTATAATATATTAAAATCTTCTCATATTCTGCGTAAAACAAGTATTTCATGTGTCAGTAGACAACTTTATACAATTATATTTATGTACTTCGAATATTTAATAGTGTTGTGCGCTATGATATGACTTTGTAGTATTTAGTAATCCCTTGTTAAAGTACAATCATATGATTCATAATTTATGGATCTATAGTAACTTATACTAAATAATGGGCAAAATACTTTAATCTTACTGGAAAAAAAAAACTTTTAAACTGCTAAGGCTTAAAGAAAAATGACCAAACAATTGTGGGTGTGTGGCAGCAAGGAATTAATAAATGTTACAATTATCAAACAATGATGTAACTCAAAATATGATTTAGCTATGGTTATCACTAAGCTGTCGTACTAAATCATTGTTAAGTATTAGCAGTTTATTGATATTTTATTATTATATGTGTTAAAACTATTTTCAATACTACGGATTAAGTGGTAAACTATTTAAAGTTCACCCAAGTGTATTTTAAAAATTTGGGATTGTATTCCAATGCATATCTGAATGCCATTAAACTGTTAACAATGCAAATCATCAGAACGACAAGAGTTCGCGGGTTTTCATGTACATAATAAGTATGAAAATATAAATGTACAACTTTATACTTAATCGGTATAATACTTTATGCAATGTTTCATTATAAAAAGCTAATTTACTAACGTATTACAAAACGACGGACAGAATCGTAACCATAATATAATATTAAAATAGAAATTTATTAGCGCTACAATAAAGTTTTATCATGTTTTCTGTTTATATATATACAATAATGCACCAGTCAAGGATAAATAGATATGCAACATGGACGTATTTTAAAAAGATTTGAAAACAGTAATATGTTTCTCTACATTGACTTCTAATTAAGCGAAAGTTAGTTAGTATATAGATTCAGGAGTTTATTTTGATAGTTACGATTCAACTTTGAAATAACAATTTTAATATATGGTGGGTAGGCACCATTCTATCTATACACGTATTGTTGGCTGCTTTTTTTTGGTAACTGCAAGAGGTATTATGAAAATTAAAGAAAAATGATTTATGACTTGATTTTTCAATTTCTTAGTTGAATATGTCTGAGTTTTGGATTTTTCAATTATTATTTGTTATGTACAAAGTCAAACCTTAACTATCCTATTTTATTCTTAAAACTTACAATCTAAAACCTAGTAGATTCCAATAGATTTAATAAGCATTGATTGATTGAAAAAAACTTATTTTACTTACACAATTCGTCACATTATACTTTGAAAGATTCCTCTATACTACTTTACTTAAATGAGAAGCGAAATATTACAAAAACTCTAGACATATACAAACGAGTCTTTTGGATTGGTGTTTTTAGATTTACGGGTATTACATTAATTTAGTTTTTCTCCCAGATTGATTTGCTTTACGTATATTTGAGATTTCAACTCTCGTGATTGTTATTTAATGGACATATAAAGGATAATTACGGGGACATGATTCTTTTTTGGGGTCCGCCACAGTAACTTTATTACCTGCAAATTCTGTGTGAGTTTCAGGATCTGGTGGTCTTTACCCCTTATTGATTCCGTAGATGCTTTATTATTTTTTTTTTGGTGGTGTGTATATAAAGTTACCATGCGGAATTTGGTTGTCAATATCTAAACATTAATTTAACATTATACATTTAAAATCTTCTAAAATATATCCTGAAATATTGTGCTAGTTTTCATGATTGGCATCAATCGATTCTGGCTGCGTCCTGTGGTTGAGTTTTATTTTATGCGGATGAGTCTTCCTCTTGATTGTGCTTGGAAATCGCCAGGAGTATCATGGTCAGTTCTTTCTTATTTATCTTACCGCTTTGATTGTAGTTAACACCACGCAGAATAGTTTCCTCGAAGTCTAACAAATCCTGGGCATCATAATCCTGAAAAGTGAGTTTTATGTAGCCGCTTCAATAATCTCATATTTGATTACCCCGCTTTCATATGTTTAAGACGGTAAATATTTAAGGTTTCTTATAATTTCTTATTTATAAGAAACGCAGTTAATTCCGTTAGAAAGCATTGGTTATAACGACGAAATAAGGCACCAGTATAGAAAGCGTAGTAAATTAGAAACAGAGTTACATGATGCATTTTAAGAAAATGAAACGCTCAGACAAAACCAGTTTCAAGGATGCTGTGGTTTCCAAAAATTTACAATTCAAGAAATATTCGAAAATAGCTATTAAAAATGATTTGTCAGAATTGAAAATTCCACGAGATTTATTCTATTATGGGTAATAAGACCATATGTCTTCTAGAGAGCACACCACTAATTCGTAAGCAATCTTCGGAGACTTTTAATAAGCCCCGCATTAATATCTCAGAAACGCTAGTTACCAAACTCATTGTGTAATTTGAATGCAATATCAGAAATTTAAATGCTACAACAAAAGATTGCATTAGAAATGTTAAAATTAAGATAAACGAAAATGGAGATGATATAGTAACAAAAAGTATTAATAGAAACACAAAAATGATATATAAAGAGATTCAATGGATTTTATAAACCATTGAAGACGAATTCCTTACCAGCAATAATAAAAGAAACTAAGAAGAGTTGCCCCAATTTAATCAACGTGAGTTAAAGGTAAGTTTCTAATCTAAAGGTTACTAAAAAAATTCCTATCTAAAGGTCATAAATCGAGGAGTTTTATCAGTTGTATCACGTATAGGTTCGCCTACATATAAATTGTCCAAATGGCTCGTGAATGAATACAAAGATCTTTTTAATGGGGTAGATGAATCCCAAGGAATTGATGCTTGTCAGTCACCCCCACAGAGCCAAATCTCCCTCCTATTCATCACTACAGCCCAGGAAAAAACCGGGTATCGTATTTGAGAGTGAGACTTGATCCCGTAACCCTTTGACTGATACCTAAGCGTGCAAGCCGCTAAACTATCAGCCGGGTTTAATAGTAGATACACATTAATGTAGATAGCTCGGCATATAGTAGTTTATATGAAGTCATATTATTTTTCTACGTAGAATTGAAAAATGAAATAATATATAGGGTGTTCCATTTAAAATAACAGAGTAGGTATGCGTTTGCCTACTTCTGGAACACTCGGACATATTTTTAGGTTATGCAGCATTGGATTCTATAAAATTTTTGTAGAAAGTTTCTTTCTAAAATGACAAATAGAGCTGTAATCAACGATCCAGTCTTCGGTGGAACAGCTGTACAATGTATGGATAAAATATTATAATTGATATTTTTGGCGCCACACTAAGTTAATTAAAAAATTGCAAAATTAAAAAAAAATTAGTATGTTGTTTAATTTCCAGTTTTGTACTTTTTACATACTATTTGCGATTTTTTCATTAATTATAATCTGGTATCACAAATATTAATTTTAAAATTTTACTGACATATTGTATGATTCTCAATTACGATGTTTTGAAAAAAGGCCTATAAAATGCCGGCACCTTACGATCGCAGTTTTTATGTTTAATTTGTACAAGCCATATTCCAACCAATAATCGAATTACAAATCATGGAATGTAAGACAAACTTTCTTTAGAATGTATCAAAATTGTTTTGAAACAGAAAGGAAATATTTGAAACAATTGCAAACATTGGTAATGGGTAATTCACTGCCTCCGTGCATTGCGAATTTATTCATGAGATTTGAAAAGAGATTTAGTTGAGTACTACCAAAACAATCATCGCAGATTTCATCATAAAATTAAACTCAAAATTTGATATTTTCAAGTTTAGAACAAGAGCCTAATAATCGGCTCCCATTTCTATATAGCTCAATAATAAGAAATATTAACCACATACCAAACCAATATCAATAGATACATAACAGCTGTTTGCAATTACTGCGGACAACAGAAAATGGCCGATTTCAATTCCTTAAATAACAGTTGAACCCTTTAACGGTCACTGGTTGAAATTTCGACCACTTTAACATATAACTTTAGGAGTCTTGCCTTATAAAGGGTTAATGCGTAGGAACTGCATTAACCCTTTATAAGGCAAGACTTAACAGGACTTAACAGGATAAATGCAGGATAGATTTAGTCCAGAATATAAAGAAATATTGCCTACAATGGAAGAACTGAGAACTCCTTGATCTCAAAAGAATTCGATGAAATTTCGAAAGGTATAAGCGGTAATTCTAAAGAGTAAAATACGGATATATGTAAAGCTTCGTACGACACATTGGGAAATCTTTTAGGTAATCCGAAAGATAAAAATAATTATAACAAAAAATGGAGCATTTACAAAATTTGATGCAATAAAGTTTACATTAGACAGGCGAAACGTGTATTTGGAATCGATTTAAGAAACATATAGCACATTATCGCTATGGAAGACTTGGACTATTGAATCCAGCACAACATATAGGTAAATGATATCGGATATAGAATTAAAATAAAAAACCCTGAATTAGTGGAGAATATAATTTCAGCTATTAGCTACATTGGGCATGTAACGAAACCATATACATGAGAAAACACTTTAATCATGCTCCTTCGCTGTTAGGTGATGATAAATTCATTAGGATAAAACGGTAATTCTTTTTCTTACATTGATCTTTTGGTAGGCCAAAGTAGGCGTTAGGAATAAAAATTTATTCGGTCCTTAGTGAAAATCTACGAATTTTCGAAACCATTGTCCAGGTAAATAAACTGATATAGTGCGAAACTAATTGACCTTTATTTCTAGTAAAGAAGAAATAATCTTATTATCAATATTATTATCTACAAGTTCACTTTCATGAAGAGGAGCAAATCAACCCAATTACCTTCTTCACGAGTTCCAATAAATCTTTGAGAAATCCTCGCAGCTCCTCATTTTCTATTGTCCCATTGTTATCCTGTGGAAATACATATACGTCTGTATCAATTAGAAAGGAACGGCACGTTTTATAGCTTACCCTGTCATACAAAGAGAATACTCTCTCAATGTCATCCTTCGTCAATTTTGTGGCTCCCTAAGGGAACGGAAATTGTAGAAGTTATCGGATCGCAGTCTCTTCTTTAGAGTTATTTCGAGTCAGTGTGATTTAATACACAATCTAGTTGTAACTATTTGCTCATAATTGATTAATAATTTGGTATTTATATGCACGAGTAATATTAAAGTTCTCACCATCAAAAGTTATAAACTAAGTAAATACAATGTATGTGCTTGTTTACAGAATTAATAATATCACTACAATACTGCACGATATTCATTAAACATCTGTATCTTGTAAGTTTTGTGGGCATGATCTCGACATTTATCTGTTAGGAAGTCGTTTTTAGTGTAAGATGAGGATATAGTCCTTCTACAGAGATCGCAGTTGTTAAGGTAATGGGTTAAGTCTGATATAAGAAAAAATATAAAGAGAAAATTTTATATCCTATAATTAAAGAAATTTAAATGTTTTAAAAAACTAAATGAATATTAGGTAAACATTAAACAAAACCGAATTAAAAAAAAATATATCACAAATAATTCTCTTTCAAAATATTGAAAGATGTTAAAGATTTTTAAAACAATTAAAAACTATGAAATCTCTAAGTGTCCCAAAAAGGTTTTTATCTTAATTCTTTTTTCTTAAATGCATTTTAATCAATATTAAAGGCTCTGGATCTTTGTTAATTCAACCGAATTTGTGGCTCTAATAATGACCAAGATAACGATAGGGCACTGAAATCCTTGAGCAGGATGTGTCTAGGCATAGATAAATAAAGTATAGAAAGAAAGTGGGTCAGAAATTATTACAGTAGACTTTTTAATGATTAATAACTTTCGCTTTTTAATTTCTAATTAAACAAAAGTTTAATGTATATGATCAGTATTGGTTGTTGTAGCGAATAATTTTACTGGATGTTTTCAATACAATCTTTTGATTAAAATGGAAAAGTGTGAAAGATGCGAACTACTCATAAAATTACAGTAAAATAGAATATTGAATATTAAATCACTTACATATATACATTTATACATTTATGTGTACTAGTGTTCTGTTTGTTGAAGCTCAGAGGCAAAACATGCTTCTAACAGAGAATCTAACATCCAGAGAGATCAATATCCACTATGCGTGCTAGTGCTATGCTGTACATTCTACCGTTCTAAATGTTCATTTTATAGCAAATACTGGTTTTACTTGATGTGATCTATATATTTGTGTTCCTAATATGCGCGCAACATCTGCTGATATATACCAGACAGTTACCATCGTTTCCACTGAAAATAAACGTGCACTAGCATCGAGTTCTTTTCGAAGCAATTCGCTTCGGAGAGCTTTATTTACAACTGTGATGTATCT
Organism: Cetonia aurata; assembly: GCA_949128085.1. Lineage (NCBI taxonomy): Eukaryota > Metazoa > Arthropoda > Insecta > Coleoptera > Scarabaeidae > Cetonia > Cetonia aurata. The sequence continues at coordinate 49,711,583 of OX421883.1, read as the reverse complement.
AGTGCATTAACTGTGTGGATTATTTCCCAGTTTGCCGTTTAAGATTTCAATATGTGGCTAATAGGTTGTGGTGTAATACTAGAATCGCCAGCAAGTTCAATAATTAACGGCTTGGAAAACATGGGCCTAACGTTTGATTGTTTGCGAAGTAGATGAAGCTGAAAGGATCTCACGATCCCTTGGGTCTAATCTTTTTAGTGGCGGAAAATGACTTGGAAATGATTCCTTATATTTTCCTGTCACTTTATCCGCTTTTCCCATAGAACGGCAACGTAATATTCAATTTTACGCTCCATTTCGCTAGATAAATCTGTATATTTTCTCGTTTCCGCTGCTCCGAAAGTATCGGTTGTTCTATCTGGATGTAATAAAAGTTTATAGGAATACAAAATCATTATTTAGATGAGGGCAAGAAGCAGTTATTTTCTAATTGATTAGTATTTGTAGTGTTGTTCGCATGACAGTCATTCTGAAAACTGTCTGTGACTTTCAAACACTATAATGCGAAAAAGAAGGTACAGGAGCAACCCGAAGCTATCCTTTTTTGAAATAAAAATGATTGAGATTGGTTGTGAAACGACGGAAATATAAGATGACATTCCCCAAACAAATACACTAAGAATTGAGAACCTCTTTCATTTTTTAAGTCGGTTAAAAATAGTAAAAACGTAAGTAGGTATTGGCATAATTATTAATGTAGAAATATGTATGTACATGCAATTTTGCCTTTACAACATAAAATATGATAAAGGATTTGTAAATTCTGTTAATAGTTCTTAACAGTGCGTGGATTCCAAATCTTCGGGACATCCGCTTTGCGGGTTCTACGACTGCTTTATCTACGTCAATGACCTTTTGCACAAGTAAGTGCCATCAAGATTTGTTGGTGTCTATTAGATACCAATAGAAAACATCGAAGATAATTATAGATTATACCAACAATTATGCCGTTGTAGAAGCATTTAGTCCATATAGGCTTACGTGCATGGATTTCTTTTTATAGAGTATGGCAGACTCCAATTGCCTGCCCAGATAAGTATTTAAGTATATTTAAATATGTCGGGTTTCGTTTAACTCATTTGAAACAGATCAGAACAGATTTTCTTTTTGATAATTGTGAAGTAGTCTGTATCTCTATGTTTTGTCTAATGCTATGTTCCAAGCATCTTCCTCAGTTTCATGGATACCTATCTCGCTTTCCTTGGTCTCTTTCTTGTTTTCTGTTTTCTTTAATTTCAAGGTATCTTCTTTTTGTTTGTGTGTTTATATTTCGATGTTACCTCTTTTTCTCTCTTCTTCTTATCTAAGTTGTTTTAATCCTTCGGATGTAGTCAACATCCTTCCCCAAACGCTTGTCGTTTTAATCTGGGCGTTGCCAGTTTCTGTGATTTAGTGCCAAATTTTAAAAAAGGTTGACGAGTAAGTATCATCTATTTCGGATACAACCAGGTTGAGAGGGCTAAGACATCATGGAGGCACAATAGGATTTATGACCGCGTTGCTTTACGGGGTAAACCTGCCCATGAAGATAAAAAAAAAGTATCATCTGTACTCTTAAATGAACACGATGGTTGGGCATCATCTCCAATTGCAGATAAATTGATTTGAGCAACTGTAAATGGTGGTAAACTCGGTTCAGCGTTGCATCTTGACAACGACATGCTGGGCAAAACAGTTTCATTTGTCTTCTTTTAACATCTTTGAATATGATCAGCGATAGTTGAGTTCTGACATCCGTAGATAAAGATTGCTATAGATTGAGTCCGGATATCCGGAAACATTAATATCCGGATAATTGAATCGTAGGATCCGAATCCATTATCCAAGTATTCGAATCACAGGCTTCGGATAACGGATATGGCTAGCATCTAGATTCGAATATGCGCATAGTAAATTATCTGGACCCGTGTAGTAACTCTAGTTTTATATTCAAAACTTCTAAAATTCGTTTACATTTGCCCTGAAATCTTGTTTACACTCCCCCCATAAATATGAAAATGATATTATCTATGTGTACTTAATTCTAGGTTCTCTTAAAACCGTTACTTTAACTATCATTCATACAATAATTTATGGAATACTCACGGCAAAAAAAATTACTTTATAGAGGAAACGATTTCGTCACAATACTAAATCGAACTGCATGGACAAATGTAGCGTTACAAAATGGCGGGTGAAAATGTTAGACGGATCGCATCGTCGATTTGGCACGATATTTCTAACAATGATGCATGCATTTCCATTTTTTAAAGTACGGTTACGGTCATCCTTGTTTACAGTTAGCTCAATTGACTCTACCCTTTTTATGGGTGACATATCAACTGTTATGCTGCTAATATTAGTTTTTTTTATCAGTCTTTAGGTAATTTATATTGTCCCCAAAAAATTTAATAGTAAATACTAATATTAAAACGTTCAACAAGAGCTTAGTATGTAAAATTACATTCACTAATTTTTTCATAATATTTTCTAAATGATAGTTCTACAATGATATTTTTTCTGTTTTCATGATTCTGAGTTTCATGATATTTTAATAGATATTAGTTTGCCGCTATTGTTTAACAAATAGTTAAAAAATGTAAGACAATACTACAATGCATTTCTTAAGGATTTGAAAATTAGGGAAAACCCCTTTTGCAACTATCGCTCTAACTGCATCTGTTTTGTGCGTAACTTTATTTCAAAAAAAAAAAAATCAGTTCACTAACGAAACTCAAGCCTTTTCAGGTTACTTTACAATTAGTAAGCAAATTAGGTATATCCAGCAGATGTATTATTAACGTCAATAATCTTAGGATATTTAACAAAATAATTAGTCACTACCTCTACATTATGTATTCTGACAGAAGTAGAATATTTAAACAGTATTTACCATAGCGCCATTCAATTTTCTGCATACTTACTTCTATTCCTTCCTAGGAAATAGCCACAAAAACAAACAGATAAAGCCGTGCTACCATTATAAAATTTTAATTCGATTCGTTTATCATAAATTTTCTATCAGCACTTCTCTATGGTCACTTTAGTTACCGCGTCTGATTTTATTTGAAGAGAATTGTTTATTAGATATAGAGTAACTAGAAAAGGTGCATAAGGAAATGTATATACCTAAATTGTGCAAAATACTAATAGACATAGACCAAAAAACCAGTAGCCAAAAAAATTATCACTTGAGCATTCTAATGAAAGTATAATATCTGAAAGAAGAAGTACAAAATAGGTGTCATCGTTTGTGTTGTATATAATAAGAAATCCTTTGCACTTGTGGTGTCGATTTGCAGATCAGTATTTTGACACAACTTTTAAAATCTTTTTAAAATATCGATCGGTACCTTACTTACCTTGAAGACCTGCCTGCAAAGGAAGTTCTCTTTTACCGGTAACAATCTGAAATGTGAACAATTAGCGAATATTCCTGGCATAGAATTAAACGAAGCCCTATCAGTTCAAATCCAATGGGATGTTAAGGTGAATATGTGCTATGTATTTTCAACTTACTTTGCCATTTCGGATAATTGTAGTCTTCCGTCTTTATTTGAGTCGAAAACTTGTAACTGTAACGGACATTAGCTCGTTAAGCGGATTAAGTTGGTCGAGACAGAATAGGAGATATAGCTCACCATTGTGTCGGTGTACTCTATAAGTTTATCCTCGGACACGTCATTAATCTTCTTCGCTTCTTTTAGGAGATCCCGTAAAAAATTCTGCGAACAGTACGGATTGTTTCAAAATGAAATATCATCTCTTGTTTAGATATTATTACATCCCTTTCATTTTGATCTGCTCAAATTAATTCTTCCCTTATAAACGCAATTTCAGTATTTTACCTTTTTATCTTTCCGATGTTGACAATAAAAGGGGATGGTTCTGTTCTGAAATTGCACCATGAAAAATAATTCGGCTTTAATCTTGTTCCGCGAATTGTTTAGTAACAGTGAAGTGACGCTCTCGAAAATTAATTTGCGGTACGTGGAAAAGGAAACTTTAGCAAGGAACCGAAGCTTTCCTTTGTGATTGTTCGTTGGTAATGTAACAGATTCTGGTAGCTACTAAGTAGAAAGCATGAAAAGATATGAAAAGGATGTTTTATTTTAATGTTCCGAGGGTGCAATATCCAGTTGTATGGGCATAAATAGGTTAATATCTGGATATTCAAAATATACATTGTACCACTGTTTCAAGTAGATAAATTCAGACAATAATTACAGAATTGACACTTTATATTTACATAAATATTTTAGCTTTAGTGCGTACATAAAATAGAATTTAAAATGGGCAGCTAGAAGCTAGTTTTCCTTCCATGTCCAACATAAATGTTTGGGTCGTAGTTCGTCCTCATTGTCCGACCTATTCTTTTCTTAATAATGTTCGTTTATCCCACCATATAGAGTTCAGTAACTTTATGACCTCACGTACTTTTAGTATTCTCTTTAATTCTTGTTGTCAATAATTGACTTTAAATATTCGAATTCATGCTTATTTGATATATTTATTTTTTCGTTTATCGTACCTACTTATGTAGGTGTCATATTATCTCTTAAGTAAGAACTCCATATCATATGCGTCTTATGTAAAAATGGTTCGAGCATTTGCACAATCTAGGGAGCAAAAGTTGTTCAAGGAAATCTCAACGCTCTGAAATTCACTCCTACAGTCTTTTTAAAGACAATTTCAATATACAGGTGTCGCACTGAACTGGTTTGTTAGAATGGTTCGAACTTCTAGTAGGATTTTGAAATTTATAGAACAGTCATGACCGATTATGGTCTCTTTATGGAAAATATTTTTAATTTTAATGAATTTTTCGCATAACTTACGATCAATGTTTATTAGAATCCCTAATTCGTAAGTTCAACCATTTTTAACACATCTGTAAGTAATTCTTTTGAATTTTCGAAATGTGCACTTTTTCGAATACATTTTTTTGCATTTTGAGTTGAAAGAACGATATAAGTATAAGAATGAATATACCAAAAGTTCCAGCAACGGTCAGATATACAATTGAAAATCAGATTACATGTATCGACCTGTAAGGGTCATCTTCAGATCTATGTCAAATTCAGGAATTACTGACGGTGCAAGTAGAAGGACGTAGGTATGAGTGTTATAGCAATAATCAAACGGTTTAGTTTTGATAGTTTTCGAAATCTTAACCTTTTAAGGCATATCTCCTAAAGTATGTCAAGATTCTTTTACTTGAGAAAAACTTTTCTTCTTACTCTGTAAATTATTTTTTAGAATACTTATCAATTTTTGCATTGTTTGCTTTTTATGCCTGATATATTTATAATTAGTAGTTTTCCAATTATTAGCAAGTTGTATTTAGTTTTTTAGAATTTAAAGCAGAATTATATCACCACAACAAGTCTGCGTTGGAAATTTAGCATGTATATTTTCAAAGTATTCTAAATTAGAAACTACTCATGAGTCGTGAAGAAAATGGTGGTCGTGTGGTCATTTTTGATTAGTTTGAGCAGTTTGTTCCTCATAATTAATAAATACTTCATTGTTTGAAGACCTCTTGCATGGGTGATCACATTATGCGGAGCTGTACTGAAATGCCTTTAGCTGCTCGGATTACAGCAGTAAAAAGGAAGAACCCAGCTGCCAAGTAGAGAAAGAGCCACAAAAATACTGCCGTTAGGGTAGGCTTCGTCGTGGATGTACATTAAATGTCTGACGACGAAATCTGACCAGCAAGACTATATTAAGGGGTGATGCCAAGTTAAGGTCAGAGCATTAATGCTAGAACAGTCATAATCAAGGACAGCTACATCCGGTACGCACAGAGAGGCCAGAAGAGAGCAGTTAAGAGACAATCAGAAGTCAAGAAGATAACTGCGTTTAGATAACCTAAGAAGAATATGCCGACAAGAAAAGAACATATGAGATCCAACGGCCGCGATTAATCAATTTATTGGGAAGCAAAAGACCAAAAATCGAGGATATAATTTTCAAATCGGGTACCACCTCGGAATGAGTCGTGATAGTTTGTCATTTAATCTAGAATTAGTATTTATGCTTCATGTTTATTCCAGTGTTCATAACCCCTGTCGCGTTTTTTGCTGGTGAATCGTGCGGAACCATTCATTTTAATAAATTACACAAATTGACCCAGCAAATGTTTCTCAATATCTGCGGACAGCACTAATAAACGCGATTAATTGGCAGATCGCTTAGCTAGATGTTAATTAATTCGGGAACTTTTGGGGCCATAATCCCTTACTTAAGAGCTCGGTTTACCTCTGATAGCTGAAATCTAAATTAAACGATTTCCATGTTCGTTCTTATTATAAGCTTGCATATTCTGTCGGATTCTTTGATTTGCTTCCCTAGTCTCTATTTTGTTTTTTTTTCATTTCAAAAAATAAAATAACCAAAAAGTAAAAAAAAAGGATGATATACCTTTAATTCATCCGCCTCTATATATCCGCTGCCGTCAGTGTCGTATTCCCTCCAAATCTGAAATCAGAATTATCGGAAGAGAATGTGTTTAGGATGCGCAAGGGTTTTCCCGCGTTATACCTTCATAAATTCCACGCTAGATTCGAGCGGATTGTCGAATCGGAAGAGTAGCAAAAAGTTCTCCTCCATCGGAAGCAACTGGGCCAGCTGAAAATGATCGATACGCATTAATCGCGGATCCAAACAGCGCTCTCGACGGCATAATCTAGAGCCAACTCACCTCTCTGATATCGATTTTCCCATCTTGGTTATCATCGTAGGCTTCCATAAAGCACGCTTTCAGTTCAACGAGCATTTCATCCGACACTGCCTGAAATGCGATGCATTTGTAATGAGATGAGTGTGTGCGAATAACCTAGGAAAACGAGCATTTGGAGAAACGGAGGTAAAACGCGTTGCTTTGATATCGATCTAATTACCCCTGTCTCCCATAAGACTTCCACCACTAAGCTACACCTTCCATAATACTTCCACCACTAAGCTAAGGATAGCTTATTGTTAGTAGTGGAAGTATTATGGCAGTTGGTGCATAATTCTCGTGAAAAATATACGAAAAGACTTTATGTCCTGCTTAACGTAGTGGCGAAATTAAAAGAAAAATTTTGGAATTAAAATCCTCAAAGTAATTAAGTTGTTCATACCACAAATTTTTTTTATGCAGTTTCAAATATTTATGGGCTGAAGTGACCATTAAAATGCTAAATTAATGCAACAACTATGTGTAAATCAATTAAAAATTACTTTATATTCGTTTTGGTTTTAAAATAACAACGTTTGGGTTTTAGACAAACTTCTAGAGTTTATTTGGCTTACTTAACAATAAAAACTGGATATGTGGTGAATGCACTTTTGATTTATAACTTAAATGGGTGTAAAATAATATGTGTAATAGCTTTGTTCAAACAATGATTTACAATGGATATGTGCACTTGGTAATAACGTTCACACAAAGGCAAAATTCCAACTCTGATAAATAGTTGGTTGTTCATATAGAAGTACTGACCTGTTGCCAATATTGATTTCAAGAACGGTCATGATAATTCCGAACGGTTAAAAAGATTTTTAGTGGAAGATACGCGTGTGCCAGTTTGCCACGTTGTTAGAAGCTGTTGGGGTGGTTACGTTAAAATATTGTATTTTATCTTTGTTAAAGCTGTTGTAAAAGTATATTTTAAGCAACCAAGCCAGAAAAAATTTAAAAAAATCGTGATATTGATAGTAAATTTTACACGAATTATTACGAATTTTACATTTTCAGCGGTAGACAGGGAGAAAGGGCTTGTATTACGTAATGTAATAATTCACTTTCACATAGTGTTTCATAAGTTTTATTGTAACAATACTAATACCATTAACCTTATTAACTTTGTATATTATTCGGTTCACATATCAAACAAACACTTATTTTGATTGCGCGGACTATGTGTCAGAGAGTCCTCTCTTGGCTTCTTGTATTTAATCTCCCATTTGGGCCTTGTAAAAATCTCTAATTGGTTCATCCAAATAATCTTCTGGGTTTATTTTTGGCTTGCTAAAAATAACTTGTCCTTTTGTCTCCAGAGCCTCGCATTTATCGTATGTGATATGCGATCTATGTTGTTCTATTATATAGTCTGCAATTCATATCTCCACTGTTGATCCCATTTTTCTGTATAAGCCGCGTGCTACTGTACGACGACTTAGTAAACCTTCAGTCTGGTTGTATTTTTCCAGTTCTCTTAGCGTTTCCATTAGACTCATGCTCTTACCTGCACTCATGCTGTGTTTTTGGGCACTTCTAGGTTCTGGACCTATGTATAAAGTTCATGATGTCTTCCCTGCTAACTCATCGGCTATTTCGTTTCCATTGATTCCCGAACTAACCCAAATCAGTGTTCAGTTTTTTTTTTTTACTTTCATGGGCGGTTTTCCCCGTAAGGCAACACGGTCATAAGACCTATTATGTCCCCATAATGTTTTAGCTCTCTCGATCTGGTTGTACCTGAACAAAGAGCTCCGCAAATTGGTCGGGAGTAAGTTTACTTAAACTGGGTTCGTCTAACCGAGCAACCCCTAGACAACTCCGCTGCCGGGCAGTCGGCCAGGAGGTGCACAGGAGTTTCTTCTGCTCTCCCACAGTTTTTGCACAGGGGAAAGTCCCATCGCCCCATAAGGTGCAATTGCTTATTTAGTGCGCAGGGCCCAGTTAGGACTCCCGATAATTTGTTAATAGGTTTAGTTATAGCAGTCTGCTGCTGGGTCTTTGTCGACCATGCCGAGGTGTATACACGATCGTGATCCTTCCCCATAAATGACCGCATAACTATTTGTCTCAGCAACATTTCGCCATCCTGTGGCGTTTTACTGGAATTTAAAATAAAAGTGGCTGTGACCGACTTCCAACCCATCCCAGTGTAAGACTTCCCATGAGTAATAAACTAAACTTTTGCAACAAAAGTTCGGGACACCTTTGTAGCATAATTAGATAAACGCAATTCGAAGCTGACGAGTTATAAGGTTTAAATGCGTTGATTGCCCATTTTTCCTTTCTCTAATTCACAACTTCCTTTGCCACTTGTCAGTGCTCCCGAATGCCTACTTTGTAGATTCAACTTCTGTGTGTTGCATTCTAACAGTGCTGAACGGGTAATTCCAGATCTCAGGAAAAGAACCCCAAAAAGATCTCTTGTGGTTCTTTTTTCTGTCTTGGTAGAACCCCTGTCTTTTGCTTTCGGAGTATGTATAAAGCTTTGTAAGTCCTTTGGATAATCCCAGTAAATCTAGTACACTCTGGGGCTTGCTCAACTGCCTTTCCCAGTATTCTCTCTTTGAATTCCACAAACCTCTGTTGTAATCAATTAGGACCCTCTTATTATCATTCTTTTTCTTATGTTTCAGAGGTTGCTTTTCCACCAGGGTAGATTCCTGAAAACACTCTTCGTCCAAATTGTTTCTAACGGACAATAAAAGTTGCATCTTACTATAAAAAACACATTGTTGCTGTGTGACTCTAAATAATAAAACAGAATGCCAACTTATTTCTATTGATTTAAATGTTTGAAATCTGTCATAAGCTAGTAGTAAATTTAGTTCCAGTGTCCCTGAACAATAGGTTCTCAATCACTTACTCTCAATCGTTAAACCTATGTTCCTTATAGAACAAGTTTTTCTAGAAAAAGGAATGTCGTATATGAATATAATATTTTATTACCGATAGTATCTTTTCGAAACGTAAGCGAATGCAGTGCATCGTATTGTCAAACTTTATGCGCTTTTATGTTTATGTTACATAATGTACCGTACAAATTGCAATTCGTCGCAGTTTAGTAAAGACGATTGTAATGGAAATTCGCCTTACTATAACCGTTTGTACGTTGGCATATATGATTCGACGAGTATCACGAAAAACTAGAATATCGCCATGTTCAATTACCTCGGGCGCAATATCGGTGATGTTTGCACTCGAAACGAACTCTCGTAAAAAGCCATCGAGTTCCGTGCCTTCGATGTATCCATTGCCTGAAACAAAATAAATAAAAACTTAAATGAGGGTTTTTCACAGCTGTTGTAACTGCGAAAATATTTACATGTGTACCATGTACAAGTATTCAACTTTGTTAAATTGCTCGTTGGAACGAACTTTAATAAATACGTACAACTCCGAGTATAGAGTTTCATGTTGGTGTTGGTTGGCTATTGATGTTTATTCAAAACAACAAAGGACTTAAATTACAATACCTATACATGTACTGCATGAGGGTTTTCAGATACCCATGAAGTAATTCACACAGTCGATGCATGTATCTCTTAAAATGTATTAAATTTCTTAATTCGCTCATATAATTTATATTAGCGGGTACATTTTCATTTAGTTTGATTTCTAGTATCAAAATATTTGAACGAAATGTATTTTCCACCATTAGAACCCGCCATTGCTTTAAACTGTTGGCGTTTAATTTTACTTTGTTCTATCAACAACCTGCAATGCTAAAGTAGTGCGTTTTATTCATATTCATACTCATATTGGCTTTCAGATTCATATTCATATTCATATTCATATTCATTTTAAATCAATACCACATTTTGAAGGGGTACCGGCGATATAACGTTCAACGTCAATACACGGAAACGTAAATATTTTCGTCCTTGTTGTTTGCTCAATTAAGCATCACTGTTGAATAATTCAAATAGTAGAGAGAAAACAAAGTTAGCGGTGACATCAAACGTTGCTTTTACCTCAATTAAGATTTCGTAGCTTCGTTAAGGTTAAACTTCGGGGGCGTTTGGCAACGTTACAAAGAACTCCCTTCGCACATGGTTATTTCGTAACTTTTAAACGAAAACAATTAATATTAAGAACCTGTAGTTACAATTTAGCAACTTATAGTAAAAATAGACATCTTAAGTGTGTTTGATGTTTAAGATAACTAAAATTATTACTTTTAGCTACGTGCTGTAAGTGAAATTGAAATTACGGTAACTGATAAGAAAGTTAAAATTAAATAAAAGGTTCACACGTGTATATTGACTGTACAACATTTATGAAATGGGCATTGAGCTGTGAAGCATTAAGGATTTACGTTGGAAAATCAAAGTGATTTAATAATATTTTGTTAAGGAAGTTTGCTTGGTTTACCTATATATAAACGAAAGATGTTGTAAAAGGAATTTGTTACTATTTAAGAATCACAAATGATTTTCTAATTTGAAAAAGAATAAATAAAATTAATTAGTGAATATGTAAGGCATCCCTATATTTCAAAATAAAAAGAAATTTTAGAAAACACTAATTTGAGTGTGTATTTGTTTTTATAAAACAAATAAAATAAATAAAAAAAATACCAATTTTGTTTGAATATACTATGAATTTTGAAATTAAGATTCTCTAATTTCTTAAGTTCTGAATGCAAAACCATACTAACACAAATTATAATGCATGATTATATAGTTCAGTCAAATTAAATCAAAAAAGGAGATCTTGCAAAAAGTGATATAGTTCTATTTTTTTTATGTTTTTGAGACCTAAGCCAATACTAAAAATTTAAGTTTACAGCTTTGAAAACATGTGCTAGCTGCGTAATACCGTCGCAACCGCTAAAGTTTCGCCTTTTTACACTTTTTGCTTTATATCTCAAAAACTTGGGTTTAGGGGAAAATGGGTTTAGTTTTTTCTGAAAGTACATTAAATTGCTTAAAATCTAACATTTTGCTGGACTCCGTACGTCCAATACTCTGCAAGATGCACATTATCAAAGTTTAATGTTTTTTCGGAGATGCCAAAAATATTGCAGCTTTTTGCTTAATATTTTTAGAAATATTAGTCTTACAGCAAAAGGTAAGTTGACACCTTTTGCTTTACTGGGCACGTATGTTCAATGCTCTTCGAGATACAGCTCTACAGAATTAAAAAAAGAAATTGATTTGGAAAAAAAAATCAATGAAAATATAATACTCAGCAACGAATCCAATAAGAGGCGCGTTATAATGCGTGGGTTGGGAATTACAAAAGTCCTACAGAATGGGGATAGAAGTTAGATGAACATGGGCACACTCCTATTACTGCCAATACGGATCCTGATCCTGCGTTTCTATTGCGCATGATTTTCTGTAAATGAAAAAAAGGTTGCACTGACGGCTGCAGCTGCCGCAAAGCTGGACTAAAATGCTCGGCTTTTTGTACATTTTATGGTAGCCGACAATAGGTAGATGTTTGTTTTAAATTAGATATTTATTTACCAGTAGAGATAAATAAAAAAAAATAAATCTCAACCAATTTAAGGTACATACATGTACACTTTCTGCTGCAAGACTAATAGTTTTTGAGATACTGACCAAAAATTTAAAACCTGAGCTAATAATTTTTATTTAAATATTTTAAATACTAAGTCTCCACAGCAGAGTTTATATTTTATCTGACCTATTTGCAACAAATGTGATTCGATAATTCAAAATTCCCATTGCTTTGCAGCCTACCCGTCACTCTCTTTCTAACACCATGTTACTATTACGTGGTCAAACTCTCGCCTATACGTTAGACAAGAATGTGTTACCTGATCATGTACGCGAGTATGTTGCGCTTTTGACTTGCCGCATCCCCTCCACACAGCGCTGACTATTCCCGTAATTCGAGCGGTATCTTGGCCTCCGTAAGAGCTATGATCGTTTTGACATTATTTTTGGATCACCTTGGAGTACGGGGCACGGACCGTAGCACCCGGGCGCCATCTGTAGGGCTCCCTTGAAATTAAAATATCGCTGCGTCTCGCCTGTGGGGCGGAGTATCCAGACGGCGCCGGTTATGAGGCGGAGGCATCACATGTGTAAGAAATATTTTCAATTTCTATTCTCGATTTTTACCTAGAGAACCCTAAATATTTCAATGGGTCCCGTAGATATAGGGCGCGCTAGTCCTATTACCCCGAGCGTATTTCAAGTGGTTGAAAAAGGAATGTGTTATATAGAGACTAAATTTCTGTAATACTTTATATGTGATGAAGTCGCAGTTTGAAACGGTTGCTTTTAAAAGAATTAGAGGTGATTGTGAGTTTGTGGTCGATTTCTGTTATTCTTGTGCAAGTTAGATTAAGTAAATTATGAAATACACTCCGCCAAAAAAGTATCGCATAAACTAAAAAAGGGCATTTATGAACCAAGATATTTTTATACGTTCACAAAAAGTTTGCCTCGTGTATGTGAACTATAAAAACACTAACAAAATAATGGAACTTAGCGTTTTTACTTTTTTTTTTTTCTAAAAGCACACATTTAGAAAAATGCATATGTGTAAGGTTTGTTCAGTTGTTTATTGAAAGTCTTCCTATACGGACAAATTTTAAAGTGCGAAGTCAGAGTTCTGTACCAACGCTTTTAAAACTAAAATGAGCAATTTAACTTCAGAACAAGTGGCTGCTATAGTTGCTTTAATCGAAGATGGACGATCTCAAGCATACGTTGCTAATTTGATGAACATCAATCAGTCAAGTGTTTCTAGAGCCGTAGCCAGATATAGGGAAACAGGCATTTACAGTAGAAGACCTGTACCAGGTCGTCCAAGATGTTCTACTCGCCAAGATGACCGCTATTTACTACTACAAGCATTACGTCGAAGACATGTAACTGCGAGACAATTGCAGAACGACTTGGCTAGAGTCAGAAATACTCGTGTGAGTACTCAAACTATTCGGAATAGGTTACGACAGAGTGGATTAAGAGCTAGAGTAGCTGTAACAGCCTCTCGTCTCACTAGGAACCACCGAGTAGCTCGCTTAAGGTTTGCCAGAGAACATGTAAATTGGAACATTAATGACTGGGCCAATATACTCTTCACAGATGATTCAACATTTGGTCTTTACACCTCAGATAGGCGTATCTCAGTGTACAGACGAGACGGTGAGCGCTATTCGCAGTGTAATATCAGACCTAGACCTAATTTCGCTGGTGGCTCTATTATGGTTTGGGGAGGCATCTGTTTAACAGGTCGTACAGAGTTAGTACCAGTAGACAGAGGTACACTGACTGCCCACAGGTATATAACGGACATTTTAGAAGAACATGTAGTACCATATGCGCCAATTATAGGAAACGAATTCATGTTAATGCACGATAATGCACGACCGCATGTTGCAATAATCGTCCAGGAATACCTTAACGATGTTGGTATTCCAGTTTTAGATTGGCCTGCGGTAAGTCCGGACATGAACCCTATCGAGCACGTGTGGGACCTCCTTCACAGACGGATACGAACCCAAAATGTTGCCCCAGCGGACCTGCATGGACTAGCAAATGCTCTCCGTGACGAGTGGGAGAATTTGGATCAGGCTTATATACGGAGGTTAATCGAATCTCTGCCAAACCGTATGCGAGCGGTCATAAGAGCCAGAGGTGGCAATCCTCAGTATTAAAAGCTACTGTTATGACATTTTTCTTTCCAAAATTATAATTTCTTGTTTTAATAAAAATCTCAAGTATGAGTTCTTGTTTTTATTTGGCCTGTATTTTATTTAAACAATCATAGAAATTATATCTTAGAGCGCATTAAAGTATATTTACAACTTTATGCTACAAACAAAGATTATGCGATACTTTTTTGGCGGAGTGTATAAGAGATTTACCAAAAAGCCTGATTAACGTTAAACATGCTTAAGTTAGGGAGGTTTTGAATATGATAGGCTAGTCGTCCTAGCGGGAACGCGACGCGCAGTGGGGTGACTGTGGAAAAAACCTCGAAACTAAAAATTGGAATATCCAAGAAATATTCTCCGTACACCCTAGCAGATAATATGTAGAATAAAGGTACGTAAGCCTACTATTAGGGTATTCTTAAATGGTTCGAAATTGACGGTTTTCAACCTACACTTCTTTTTTTCCTTGTCCCTTTATTTTTGCAGATAAAATTGTATAAATTGCAGGAGTTTTATATTATTCATGCTTTATTCAGAATATGATTTCCAATATTACCTATTACTTAAAAAGTGGAGCGAAATCAATCGAAAAATGGCGACGCTTCAGAATTTCAATTTCTCAAATTAACAAGACTTACAAAACAAGTTCCGCCTTCCTCCGGTCTGAAATGTCTTTTTTCTGATAGGTATAATCCTTGTGACGATGGTGTATACATATCTTTCTCACGTCACGTCGCGACGTGACGTGGGGGATCCGCACGGCACAGTTGACCGCAGGCGCTGGGCGACCCGGGGGTTGTAAAAATAAGGGCACGGGGGAATCGCAGGGCGGTTCCGCATGCACCTTCTGTGGACCGCGGGGGATTCGCGCGCACGAGCACCCGAACAACAAGGACATAGCGAATTTCGTTAGTGCAGTTATATAATACTTAATTATGTAATCTGTTCCTTTGTTAAATACATGGATGACCGGAATGCTCAGGCTACTTTTCTTTTACAGGTAAACCCACAGGTTAAATTCGGTTACACCTCGCCAACGTCAACGCCCCCATTGCTTGTCCATCCTGAATACAATATAATTTAATAGTGTTTAATGTTAGGATCTATATCTGTTTTAATAAACAAATTATTGTAGCTCATTGTTTTGGTTAAATTTAAAATAAGGTTATACATGTAGGATCGACGTTAGGGCCTCGAGCCTCTCTGATATTCAAATTTCGCGCTCTTCGAAACAGGCCAATCAGGAGACGGATAAAGGTAACGTGGTTGCCCGAGGTAGGAATGGTGGGGAAAAATACACTTTCAGACATCTATGTTATTTCTTATGGGATTTTGGCTGAGAACTGTCCTAGCATATCTACTCTCCCCGTTCGCACATACATGACGTCGGCACTGATTTTGAAGGTAAATATCATTGATCTACAGCAGAAGCAACGATGCCACCAGATCTTTATTATGTTACATACAATAAAAGCTTTTTCATCTTGTTACGGTAAATATGCATTTTGCTATATATATATTGCTACGAAACTTGTAGATATTTTTATAATTTATTAAATTGATTTTAAATTAATTCAATACTGTTTTATTAACATTTCATACATGCAGCGTCCTCTGTTAAAGTTAAATTTACTCCACAGATAAGCTATACCTCAATAAGTAGATGCCTCTGTAGCACACAAGCGAATGAAATCTACCCCTCTACCTGTTTTTAAGTATACCGCATACCAATCGGCTATATTATCCTTAGTAAATCTTGGGACGTGGGAGGATGTACTTCTCCAAACAAAGAAGTATATTATTATCTTAAATTGACTTGTTATAATCTTTGTTTCTTTACTAAAAGCTGTATTACTTATTCATTCGTGATATTCTTCTATTATAGTGAATAAAAACCAATTTTGTATAAATTACTTTGTTTATTTCGAGTTAATAAAAATTGATGAACAATTAAAGTGAATATTCTCTCTCTCAGGGTATGTAAGTAAGTTCAAATACTATTTAAATTGTACAAAAATAAGATTCCTTGAATCTTAATCCAAACTAAACTCAATATATCTTGTTTAAATATCAAAATTGAATTCAAATCTCCCGCTAAACTCCCGACATAAAATCAAGCCTTGCCAATAACCTTTTACAGCAACATACGTTGGTTACATACAAAAAAAATCCCTATAAATAACTGCCATCAAAACACCCTAACCTCAGAATTCTATTTACGCTCTGAACGCCGGTTATTAGTTCAAAAGATGAATAATCGCTTACTTGAAGTACGATAAACTGCTTTCTTGTATTCCAAATACTGATTCCAGTTCTGCAACAATCTTTTCAGCTCCAAATCAGCAATCTACGATGTCTCAGCTACTAAGCTCGAATCTAAGCCCCTTCTACTGGCCCCAGGAATAGAAAATACGCCACCCAAATCTTCGAAATCACTGGATTACAATCATACACAACACTTCATTCTTGGCAAGTAAATCTTAAGTTAAAATACTCTTATGTGATTTCAATTTTGAAATTTCTAGATGTTTTCGAAAATACATCCAACTCAGGAAAATATCGAAAAAGAAGTCCCCACAATTGTTTTAAACAACTTTCATATCTCCAAGGCAAAACAGACCCCAGAAGAATATCGTTTCCAACGATACGAAACCTTAAATCAACCCACATTCGAACTATTAGCGAAGGAACTTTATACCTAAAAATCCATGGAAACGTGCCCTTTTTAATTAGATACGATATAGTGAGTGTTTAGTTTAGATTTTTACAATAAATTTACAAAATAGATAAGTACATAAATCAAAATACATTTATATAGGTACATAATTTAATACTTTGCGTATGTTTCTGTAAGTTGTAGAGGTTAGGTTGCATGAAATCATAGCAATATATATATAAATTAGACGTACTTTGCACATAGGTTTATAAAATATATTTTCTAAAACAATAAATATTAATCCTATTCACCAGAAGAAGTTAGTCGAATACGCTCTCACTTAGAAATATATGCCCCATTCTAATAAATCTAATAATCATAACCACGAAGTGAATGAAATCAGTATATAGAAGTAGAAAGAAATATTTATGAGGTTTGTTCTATACAATATCTGATAGTGGTGTGTTATAGTACTATCCTTAACATACTTTTATAATATATTAAACTCTCGAACCACCGATGCAAGCGAGCTATGAAACAGAAAACTCTGAAATGATCCCTTTTATCCCATTTTACGGTATTTAGTTACAAACCTGTTGAGAGCCCAATGAAAATATATGGATAACAGAGAGGTGTTTGAATGAGATATGCAAGCCTGTTAGCGTATTTAGGTTAACGGTTTTGGCAACTTTTGGAAAGATAAGCACGTTGCAATATGGATGTAGGATGTTTTGATTGCCTCTCTAGGTAAGAATGTACAATTCTTTTTTACAATCTGCTGTAAGTATACCATAAATCAACTTGAATATAAGTTATCGTACAGAAAATGAATATAGCAGCAATTGATTACCCTACAGATAAATGCCACCACAGAAATGTTGCCACGAGTACCATTTTCTAACCCCTGCATGTATCGATATATCTAGAGCTGTCATGCTTCGAAAATAACGACAACGGTGGTGATTCACAGTAGATATTGAAGCATTTTCAATCATAACGTACAACACAGAATATGGATTTGTTTGTGTACGTGAGCCCTTGGTAATATATGTTATATAACTTACCATCTTTGTCATAGTGGCTCCAGACTTCCATAAATTGATTGGCGGAAAGTTTTTTCAGTTCTCTGGAATGAGGATCGCGGTACTGGCGCATGAAATTCGTTGCTTTCTCCAAGTTTAGTTTCTTGCTTGACGAATGATCAGCTTGAGCAGTCATATCTCGTAACCTGTAACAATATCAATTGATTCATGAATTAATTTCATCCAAAAATCGATAGCATTTTCCAGTGTATATGTGTATAGGTATATATACGAACAACAACCTTTCTAATATATGATTTGGAATACAACCACATAATAAAGAGTCATGAGAGACAATGTATTACGAAAAATAGAGGCAAGTTGTCTCTTATGAAGTGACAAATAAAAGCTATGAAAGTTTAGACATTGAAAAGAGAAATTCTTTATTTTGTGGCTGATCCCCAATAATATTTTTCAAACTTTAACAAACTCGATACTTCCACCCAAATTACTATAAACTATAAACAAATAATTAGATGAAGTTATCCACTTTATGTATGTATATCCCTTGTTTTGCTTTTAATTGGGTCGCAATTTCGTATCGACCGAATTAACCTTTAAAGCTAACTAGAACGACGGCGGAAAGTTTGGAGCATTTAGAAACTTTCGGTTCGCGGATGACATCCAATTAAAGTTTCTTATATTTATAAAGAAGCTGCTTGTTGGGTACGGTTAAGTTTACTCGAGTATACATATATATGTATACATACATAACTTTAAAATACACAAAATATTTACATACATGAAGAACTAGATTCCAAATAACTTATAAATTAAGAATTAAATGCAAAGGTAAGCGAATATAACGTTTTGTAGGAAATAAACGTGGTTGAAACTTGAAACCCTAAATCAAAACTTTCCGTATTTTAATGTCATATTTCTATTTGTAGACTAGAATTAAAATTATGAATGATACTTAAGAATATTTCTTCTTATCTTTACTAAAAGTATGCCCAAGCAGCGCCACAAGTATTGAATAAATGTTTAATTTTGGTTGCTGCCAGTGGTATATAAAAACATAGAAAAGCACTCCCATGAAAGTTGTTATACCATTTACAATGCGCAAAAATAAAACATAAAGTTGAATAAACATTGAATATGGATTTGTACCTAGCACATTGAAACCTCTCCTAATAGACACCTCTCTTTACGGACGATTTTAAAATGCTCCTAGCGATATAGAAAATCAATGTATCAATCAAACTATACATTTACCATTCCTGAACTTGGATCTGTTCAAAATGACAAACACTCTATTCATAGATGTACTCAATGTTTTTTTTTTATCAATGTACATACATTTATTCGTATATGTTGCTTAAAATACTGTTGCAAAGATTTCTCTATCATTTAAAGTACTTCTTATTTAAAAACACGTGGTTGGTGTAATCATACGAATTTTCCGCACGTTGGCAAAAAAAGCATCTATATATGTTTAATTGTTTTTGTGAAACTTCTCGATTATTGTTCTCAGTTTTCTGGAACCACAGTTGCGGCAGTTCTCTTTATTGACGAATCCACTGAGCTGAAAGTGGCTTTGTCGATAAAAATGATTTTTCTGAGAAAGTCAGGATTACCTGCCTGCATTTCCGGAACCCAATAAAGGCAAATTCGTGGTCGTTCATGGTCAGCCATAAATTATATTTATACAACTGTTACACTACTTACAGGACAACAAATAAATGCCAAACTGTGCTTACGAAACAAAATAAAATCGGTTGCCTAAGTAAAGCTAAAATAACACTAATTACGAAAATACAGAAAATTGATATAGTATAAACGTAACCACAAGAAAAATTAGATGACAGCAAGCAATAATAATAATCATGATAACTGTAAATAAATAAACTAAATTGGTGCATGAAGCTTAAAAATAAAGAAAGGTACAAAATAAAAATAAAACATTGCAAAACAATCTTAATTATAAAATCTGTTAAAATTTTTCATCATGTGAAATACCAGAGACTCGACTAAAACATTGGTTTTAGCAGTAGGAGGATGCAAGTAATCTGGGTAGTGTTACGCATGGGCACATTAAAATCTACACAAGCTAACAGAGATGCCGAATCAACAACACCTGCAATTGAATTGAACATAAATCTACCACTGTATCTGTCCCGCCTATCAGATAAACTATGACAGTTATGTTGCGACAGCAAAGCATTATAATCACTACGACGGCCAGGGTAAGCCCCATTTAGTCTAAATGCCAGGTACTTTAAAAAGTGTTTCTGTACTCTTTCAATTGCCAACAACTGATGTGTATAATAATGGTACCATATAATTGATGCATGCTCCAATTTGCTTTGAACCAAAGCAAAGTAAACAAATTTAATAGTTTGAAGATTATTAAAATGGTGGTACGATATTATCTGAAAACTCATTGTTTTTTAAACATCTGAGCACGTGGTTGCTTTGTGGTCCGAAAATGCCAATCGAGCATCAAAGAGCGCACAATTACTTCTTGTAACAAATTCTGATGCAACTGTATATTGATGGCACAAGCATCTTGTGTATGAAATAACAAAACATTAGCCCACGTTCAACGATATGTTATACAATGAACACCAACTGTCAATAAGTAGTAAACCAGTTTGGAGGTTTATGCAATCAGTATGCACTAGCGTAGTGCACACTAGCGTATGCAGATGATCTGAAATTATTTAGTACAATTGGGCATGTAATTCTACTTAATAATTTCAGATCATCTGCATACGCTAGTACGTAACAGGTTATGCAACAAATCATTAATACAAATATTAAATAATAAAGGGCCAAGATGCGATCCTTGTGGCACTCCAGATGTCAGTAGAACTCATGAGAAGAGTATCCATTATAGAAAACGTAAACTCCTCTATTTGGTAAATATGAGTCCATCAACTTAAGTAACATCGGCCCAAAACAAAAACCAACCAGTTTAGCTAGGAGCATTATGTGGTCGATCGAGTTAAATGCTTTGGTAAAGTCGGTATAGATAACAGCGGTATGCTTACGATTATGTAAAGCCGTTGAGATACATTGAGTAATATTAGCCAAGGTTATTACTCTAGATCTACCAGGTATGAATCCGCGTTGGTGTACAGATAGAAATGGCTTCACGTGCGCATAAATTCTGGAATACAGTATCTGTTCTAGGGCTTTGGCAAAATTGGACAGAATACATATGGGTCTAGAATTCCGGATGTTATCTCAATCACCATTCTTAAATACTTCGCACATTTTGCATGCATTAGGGAAGGTAGAAGTTTTTATAATTGAGAGGCTTAACTAAAGCCGATGCAGCATGAAGGTTGGTCTGTGAGATCCTTAATTGCGGTGAACATATTGGGATAAACAGATTTGGTTTTTCTGCGACATTTTCAGAGACAGCCGAAGTGGTTTGGGCTGATCTGGCGGTATGCGTTAGAACTGATCATTTTACATCAGTAGCTTTGCCATTTTGCTCTAATCTTGTGATTAACTATGATTAACAATGGTTTTCCGAGAAGATGATGTTCTGTATACCTGTTATGTAATTATTTAATTACGTAATACCAGTGTAATTATTTGAGAGATTTAATTTCAAAAATGATGTCTCCCGTTTTGGCGATTTGAACTGGTCGGCCAGATCGCCAGATTTGACGGCGTCAGGCCTTTTCCTTTGGGGCTTTTTGAAATCTCGCATTCACCAGAACCAACCACAAACCTTGAGAGTCTTGAAAATCCACATTGAAGAAGAAATCACCAATTTGGAGCCACATGTCTTGTGAGCAACAATTCAAAATGTTGTAAAACAAATACAAATGTGTATCAACTCACAAGGTGGTCATTTGACCGGTATCATTTTTTCAACTTAATGTCATAAATTTTACACCTTCAAATGAACCTTCCGTTAAAACAGAGCAACAATTTCTAACAAAATAGCACCCAAATCACATTATGACATTACTTTTGCCCCACCTTGTAGATCAAAATGTTAATTTTTTAATTAACATTTTTGTACAACGGTTTATTATATTAGTTATAAACCAAGAGTAGACGGTTATTTAATATGTATGATATTTGCAAGTTTATAGAGAGAGGAAAATTGTCAAAAGAAACACAATAATATTAAAACTGTATTTCTATACTTGAATGCAACACTATACATTGCTAAAACATTTACATATTCAAATTATTGTTATACAAACATTTCTGCATTTGGTATGCTGTTTCGCAAGAATCCATTCCTTTAATTCGTTTGCACTTATCGATTGCCTGTTGAGCAGTTTTCTTGTCTACCTTCTGGGATATCTTTGATTTTATTACGTCCGTTTGAATTTCACCCGAGTTGTTGATGAAACCCGATTCTAAGTAATAGCATCTGTAGTAGCATTGTAGTTCTCGATTTCCAGCAAAATCTCCATTTTCGGCTTTCTCGACTAACGTAGGGTTCACGTTCGTTTCGCGAATGCAAATCTTTTTATGCAGAACGTCGGAAGAGGAATCATTACCAGATACCTGAGTGGTTGTAAAAAAAAGGTTATGTTATCTGCAATTACTGTTAGTCGTTATGATTGTGAAATAAAGTTTTATTCTTCTTTTTAATAATACATTGGGTATCTGCAGTGTTCAGAAAAATTTTAGATTAGATTAGTCGCTGGATGTAAAAGTGGTTATAATCTTAGAAGAAAATCTATAATAGATTAGATGCGGTTAGATTGTCCCCTCTTAGCTTAACCCTAGAACCGAGATAAAACCTTCTTGCCTTTCAATTTCCTCAGTTCCTTTCCTAGTCATGTTTCTTTCGATCATAGAATCATATCTTCTCAAGTACCAATAATTTTCTTGTATAATTCTTTAATAGCGTACCTACAATTTTCGATACCTTATATAGATTATTATTATTATGTGATACTAGTAGGGCATATATATGCCCAAAATCTGTTCTAGGAGTGCACGAAAGCAGGTAAGGGTTTGGTTCCAAGAGAGATACAAATACCACTGGAATAGTACAACCAGGCAAATTCATGTAGAGACCTTTATTAAGGGACCATAAAAAAACCAGACTGAAGAAGTATTAAACCTCAGTAGGATTCATCTTCGTATAATAGTAGCTCCCCAAACAGGCTATTGTGCGCTGAAAGGATACCTGCAGAAGATTTGGATCAGTACTGCAGACTATGTAATAGGAGGACAGAAACCGCTTACTACATCATACGTGGATACAAAGTTCTAGACGCAAAAACACAGGCAATTTTTGGCAAGCCAAAAATTAACCCAGATGATGATTTCGATCAGCCAACTAGAGACTTCTAGAGACTAGTACAAGACACCAGAATATTGGAATGGTTGGTATGACTTAATGGGTATTCAAAGTTTACTTGGGACCGACAGCTACAGAGAAATAAAACTAGGGTAAAGACAGCACTTTTGTTGGCAAGAAGAGCTCATGGAAAAACATGGGGTTAAGGCCAAACATGATGTATTGTGCATACATCTCGACGGCCAGATTCACTCTACATATCTATTTAACAGAAAATTCGAAGTGGAAATCGCGGATCGGATAAGCCGGAATCAATAGAACTACAGGCATAGGCTCGGTGAGTTAATCAGGTTTATCGACGAATCAAAACCCAAAAATGGGATTGAAGCTGGAATTTATACTAAGGTGAAAAATACAATGATTACAACTTCACTAGAAAAATATGCCAGTCTCTTTCAAGCAGAGGCATACGCAATATTGCATTGTGCAACACCATAGATACCCAATGCAACTTGTGTAATGGAATGACAGAAACCGCATTCCACATTATAAGTGAATGCGAGGCTGTGAATGCAAAGTACCAAAGTTAATCCATAGGATTACTTCGATTGACCAGTCAGAAGCCTGTACAGATTGATACAGGGCACCAGGATATGGGAATACCTGGCATGATTTAATGGGTAAAGGAAATGGGAGATATAATACAAAAAGCTAGGAGACTGTAGTGTTTCCGGAGACTTTATGTCTGACGGCTCCCACAAAAAAAAAATTATTTAATGGGTGAAAGAATTGGACAAAAGGCTGCAGTCTTTCCAAAGACTCCATGTCGAATGGCCGCCATGCCAGAAAAAACGACCAGGACTCGAAAGAGGAAAAGAAAAATAGGGAACACTTACATAAAGTTTACTTTTGATAATTATTTGTTACTTAATACGCTGGGATACGTACATACATTATCAAGTTCTTTTAGGTACCAGCACATCTAGATTTAAAGTAAATCAAAGAGGAAATGTCTTGATTGTGAAAGAAAATTTCCATATTGTAAAATTTTTTAGTTTTAACTCGGGCTAGTGTTGATTACGTACCGAAATAACCCTTACATGCATTCTTGCTTTAGTTTTTAATACTACCACTAATAAGTTCTATTTTATTTAAGATTTGGGCATAAGTATTGTATTTTATAAAATCTTTGGGAAAATACGGTCGATTTGCTGGGGTTTTCTCGGAATCCCTAAAGACGAGATGTATTATGGAACCTAAGTCACGCCGTTCTCGATTCCTCGATATTGGTAACCAAAGTGCGTGTGTGTTGCAAGTTATAAATAACGGAAAAGCGAAGAAGCACAACGCAACAGGAGATGTTCGCGCACAACAATGAAATGATATTAGGGAGGGTATATCGAATTCTTATAGGCAATAATCCCTACGTCGATGAAAAATATTTCTGAGAAAGTTGAAATACCTAGGGATTTTGTTGTATGGAATTTATTACAGTATAATTACTTTCGGATGAAACTGACGCAGAGACACATTTTAGTAATTACAAAGAGATCCACCTCATAAATGAGGTTTAATATAAATAAATATTATTTAAATTTAAAACTGCCGCTTATGTTGCCAAGACTGCTCAATGTTTTTTAAGGTGTTCAGTATTTTTGGAACGTCATCGCTCGCGCATCAGTCTCATCCGAAAGTAATTTTACTCTATTACGTTATATAGATATTGAGGGGTTAGAGTATAATTATTTTATAATGAAAGTTTTTCTGTACTTAAATATGCAGAATATGTGTAGTACTTACGAGAACATTAAGTAGAATCATATTCATAGATATCAATGCGAATAAATTTATGGTCGTACTGCCCATGTTGTATCTTCTTAGCTTATCAGCTCTAAAATGCAATATAGCAAATATCTGCAAAGCGACTACTACTACCGCTACGTAATACGATTTTCCCTGAGTAGTCGAGCTCTTTATATTGCAAAACTACGTATTAAAGTTGTTAGACTTAAACGTATCCAGTTAATCTAATAATTGCACTCGTGAAGTTATTCCATTTAAATTTTAAATGCGAAATAATGTCGGAGCCTCTAATTTAAGCGCACGGAGAGCTCGGTCCGCGTAAAGCTGTTCGGAAGCTACAGATTTAGCCAAGATTGTTAAATTATACAATTCTCTTAATGGTGGTACGACGCGTAATGTTGGAATCAAATTTCGCGGAAACTCCTAACGATAATGTGCTTTTTTTCTTCGCACTAGAACAGACTTAATGATCTATATAATATATGTTGTAGCGGCACCGTTTATTCAGTACATAGAAGCAGAGATGTGCCTTAAGTTGAGGATTTTGTAAAAAAATATATCTACTTCTCCTTTTTTGAAACGTTCGGCTAATAATATTGTATTCTTTCACTAACTATTTAAAAATATAATGATAAGGATAAAGACCACGAGAAAAACTATGAATTCTCAGCAAGTATCTTTTCGATTAATCCGGTATTTGATTTTTTCGTGCGTTTACTTTGGTATAATAATTATTTATTATAGATAAATGGCTTAGAACCGATAGTTTGAAGAGAAGACAAAAATTACACTCATTACCAATCAGCCATCACAGCAATTTCGAATAATAACACTAATAGCAGCAATAAGCCTAAGTCTACGACTTCAGTTATGTTTACGAAAATCAACATTAGAAAATACTGTTAAGAATATCATTTGTTCTATGGCTTTGTTTGTGTTAGGGATTTTAGTGTTCCGAACAGCTAACGTATAATTTGTTTTAAAACAAAAAGTACAAAGACATAGAATTCTTTCAACGTATCTTAGTGGATGTGAATAAAAGTAAAAAGACCTTGCCTTCTCCAGTGGTTAGCGGTTAATGAAAAAGCACGTAAAGCTTCATTTCAAATAAGTTACTGTATGGCTAAGGTAGGAAGAGTACTTATTATTCCTGAAACACTTATGAAACCATGCATAATAGATGTCCTTGACACCATGATCGACAAAAAGTTTAGCAATAATATAAAGATGCTGCCACTTTCAAATGATACTTTACATACGAGATTTTATGAAATAAACAACGAAATAGAAAATACAATTATTCAAAGAATAAAAGGTAGTGCTTGGTATGCATTACAACTTGATGAACTAAGAGACGTGGTGGGGCTTGCAGTACTGTTCGTTATCGTCCGGTACATATACAACAACTCTGAAAAAGAAGATGTGTTATTTTGCAAACCCTTGAAGATTCATACAACCGAAGAGGAAATTTTTAACTTGGTCGATTCTTACATCACTGAAAAATGACTTAATCTATAATATGGTGCAAAACTAGTGACTGGTAAATATTCTGGGTTCATTGTATATGTTAAAAATATCGTTCCAAAAATTGAAAATAGCCACTGTGTTATTCATAGACAAGCATTAGTAGTTAAAAAAATTGCACTCAATCTTGAAACGGTTTTAAATGAAGTAGTCAAAGTCATAAATTCAACAGTTTAGGCCTTTAAATTCACGAATTTTGGCTGCTCTTTGTGAAGAAATGGAAGCCCAGTTCACCCAGTTTTTGTTTTATACAGAAGTGCGGTGGTTATCTCACGGGAACAGTTTTGATAGGGCTCTTTAGTTTGCGAAATGAGGTCTTGGTGTTTCTCTTCACAGATTTTTAAATTAGTCTATTTTTTTGCCATTTGCAGATCCTCAAGACTTCTTTTTAACCGTTTTGGTATTTCTCCTGTTGTCCCTATTACCATGGGTACTATTATAACCTTTTGCAAACCCCACATGTCTTTGATCTCGTCAGTAAGTGGTAAGTATGTATTAACCTTTTCCATAACAGTCTTGGTAATGTTGCAGGGCAACAGGACAGCAATGTCTATCAGATAGGATATTTCTTCCGCCTTTAAAGTGAGTACTATGTCAGGGATATTATTTGGGATAGGCTTATCTATGATTATTTTTCTATTCCAATATATGCGGCTACGCCCGTCCTCGCAGACCGGCAGTGGTTCTTACTCGTAGTACAGCGGTGATTCTTTTAACTGCTGGTATTGTTTTCTAAGTTCCAAATGTATTGCCACGGAAAGTTCCACTGCATAGAAATAAATAGATTTAAGAAATAATCTATTGTATCTAGGGATGGGAGCTAATATGTCGGAACCTCGTCAGCACTTTGCGAGACATCGGCTCGTGCGAGGATTGAAGGCGAGGTATTGGTATTCTGGTGCTGATCACGGTACAAGGTCGTAGTTAATAAAGAAGAAAGTGTAAGTGGTGGTTTTTTTTAGATAGACCCCCGACCACCGTTTCGGTAAGTACCCTTGAATAATCTTAAGCGAGTTGCATAAGCTACACCTACGACACGCAAAGGCGAAGGGTACATGACAGTATGATCTTAGCCACTCGATTGTGTCTATCCAAATATTGTTTTGGCGCCATAACCGAGCATGCGGACAGTAGATGATCTAGGGGTTTCATCTTTTTGGCCACACATGCGGCATTTAACGTCAGGCATTTGGTCTTTGAGTATATTTCTGTGGTATACTTTGGTAGCCATTACTAACGCCATGAAACCCTCTGCCTCCGGAAACAAGTTATTAGTTCTCAACAATGTTTGCGGTGCTTCGGTCTCTATTCCATTATTTCTTATGGCCGTCATATACTTACCATGGAGTGCCTCACTCTTATTATTCTCAGTTAGTTGAAGAGGGTGGGGGCCATTCACCATATCACGAAACAGAGTGCCATCGTAATGGGCTCGGACGTAATTGTTTTATTTAAAAGTAACAATCATAACTATAACTATATTTATATACAAGTTAAAAAAGGTATCTTCAAGATTTTAAGTTTATGAGAGATAAAAAAGGATCAAACAAAAATATTCGTAGTCAAAAGAATGGAAAAATGAAAGTAAAGACCAAAGATTTTAATAAAATCGAATTGGAGAAGGAAATTGAAGAGCCTGTGTGCATGAGTGGTAAAAGTATAGTTGTCTCGAAAAAAAAAAAAAAATTATAAACCACGCGCTAAGAAGAGCTTCTAGCGCATATGACCCCACATGGACAGGGTATAACTCAAGAATCTTCATACGATTGCTACCTCGAATGTGAAAGAAAATTTCGAAGCTACCAATTATGTAATATATGGAACAACTAAAAGCCGTTAGTTGTATGGTTCTATAAATTGAAAACTAAAGAAGCGATATATAAGGGATGGAGAGATTATAACTTGCTTTCATAGTTCCATTAAATCACTGAAAATCCATTGATCAATATCCATAATAATGAATTAGCTTTGAAAATTTTAGTTTAGTAGTCATTAAAAAAGTCCTGAAAAGTATGGCAAACTTTCAAAACCATAAGATAAATGAAAACTGCATTAATATCTTTAAAGAGTTTGAACTTTTATATACTTACGTGTAAACCAAAATTACATAAAATTTCAGAAAAAGGTCCACCATGGATAATAAATCGAAATTATTATTCACTACAAACTTAGTTTATAAAAACCTCAATCCCGAATCACACTAATTTCATGGATTTGTAAAATTATGTACCTAATTCCAAATTCATCAACGAAGGAATAGTAGGAAATAGAAAAGGCAAAGGTTAAAACATTTTAGAAGAAACTGGGAAAATATTGAACGGATTAATCATCCAATTTAAATTATGTCACTTTAGATTCTTCGTCAAAATCAATAAATATTTGTTTTCTTAATGCAAAATATGATTTTAATACGCTTGCCGCATTAGCTGTACTTTAGCTGTAAATAATCAAACTCCTTTACAATTAGGCATTTCTGGAGTATAAAAACATTCTTTTTTAAAATAAACGTTTACTATGCTAAATATAGTACTGCTTCCTTTTAACATAGATTAAAGCAGAGTGAAGATGATTGTCCTTATGTAGTATTAAGGTTTCATAGAAAGCTTCCTCATTAGATTAACGAAATAAATAGTTTAAATTCGTTCTGGCAGGCACATAATAAGTTCATACAGTGTCTTAGTGAAAACATATTGTCCACATAAATGCGTTCTTACAAGTTTCAATTCAGATGCTTATTTACTTATTTAGTTAATTCTCCTGCATGATGATTAGACCATACCCACTTTAGGATACTGTACAACGCCATTGAACACACCGTACCCTTAAGAGCAAACAAGCCCGAATCAATAGGTTCCGCTTTCATTGTCAACAGGTCAATTCCATCCCTACATCTAGGTTAACGGCGTCTCTAAATATCGACAAGTAACTTAACGTTGAAATTTATTTTAGATGTGCTTGGTGGTTCACTTAGGAAAATTGATTGCTTAGTTAAAATAATGATTTATCTTCTTTGTACATCCCTTTTACAAAAGACTGTGTGGAAATTGTTAAATTCGTGTACTTATACTAAATTAATTCACACACCTTATTTATATGCAAATAAGCGTGGGTATACGCAATCGTTGTTATAACTTTATAAATTTGGTCTAAACGTTAAACCTCAACTCGGTTGGGTGGGTTCCTTATGCAAATTAGCTTGCGTAAATTATACGTAGAGGTAATCTTAATATTTCGTCGGTCTACAGGATTCTATTAAGGATTCAAGCTTGTCAATATCTCAACATTTCACCAAATGTTGACGATCAGGAAATTTCGATTTTAATTTCATTCAGTAAATTGCTGATAATCGAATAAGCCTAGGTTAATTACATATGTTCATGTAAAGTGACTGCATTAGGAGTAAACACAACGGAAATAATTGCTTAATGATGCCTAAACTGTATGACGCAGTTAAACGTGAAGGAAGCGTTAAACAGTATTAATATTACCGAATATGAAACTTTTCCAGAACTTTTTTTGCTTAATTGAATCGAAAAATATATTGATAGTTAGGAAAAAATTACAATACCAAATTAATTTAAAAAGTTTTCATAGATGCATATTTTTTTCTTGAAAAGTTATTTTGAGAGCTATCTAGTATTTTTGAAGAATCCATTTTCAATAGGGGCATAAATAAATAAAAAAATCCAATATTCAATTCAATCCTACTTTCATCATTTACTTGTAAAGTGCGGTCTTAAAAATAAGATCTTTCTGTATACAATAGGAAGAGAGTGATGCATCTTTAAGAAGTTATGATTCCCATTATCAAAATTACTCAGAATTTTATCAAATTTACAGTTAGCATATATTCATATCTTAATTATAATTCTGAACTCTGTTACACGTATGAGCCACTTTTAGAGTCAGATAAGACTAGAACCCATTGACTGTGCAAAAAAGGGAAGCCTCTGGCCGAAGACAGAACAAGAAGAGTCAGTTATTATAAATATTGCTTGACTATGTTCCCAAAGACACTGTTTGATCTGTTAGTAAACTTTGATCCGACAGGTACACTATTTAAAGAAATAAATGCGAATCGAGTTAGCGTAGGAGGTAGGCAGCCAATCCAACAAGGTCATATAGTAGTGATCCGTAACGTACAATGTTTCTAGCGGTATTTTTCGATTTTTTTTTAATTACAATAAAATGTTCGCGTTCAATATAGTAACATGAAAATGTGTAAACATATCAGAAAATAATAAAGGGCGATCATAATAGTGCAATGTGATAGGGTTGTTTCTGACTTGGTAAGTATCTTAAAATATCGCTTAGAATAGCTTACAATTATGATTATTAAGGGGTGTAATCCAATACTACGTTCTGCATATTATTAGAAATATGTCTAAATCTACAATACATCATTAATTTATTAATATTACGCACTTTTAATGCGTTGTTACATTGGTCTTTATCATTAGCGCGCTAGTCAATTGGAATGTTTTTTGTGACAGGCTCTTACCTCTTCGTATTTCTTTTGAATGTAAACAAACATGAATTTACGTGTCATAATGATAAGAGTTTGGGCCAGTAAGCGAGGAATTTACAGTGCATGTGACAGGGTTGTTTCTATCTGCTAAGATCCGAGTAAGGTAACTTAAAACCTCGTTTAAAATAGCTCTGTGGTAAAGGGGCCAAAAGGGTTGGGAGTTGACGCTTCATTAGGGTACAGGAGAACGTTTAATTTTGAGGAATTGTTTATAATATCATTATTTAATTAGGTATGCAAGATTGTTAGAAATAAGTCACAAACGATCATTTAAATGCCTTTTCTAATACGTATTACACACTTTTACAGTGTTCTTACACTTTACACAGGTATACATATATTGTATTTCTGAATACAAAGATTATATAGAAAGTCGTCACATTATTGCAAACAATGTATAATACGTATGCAATCATAGTCGATAAATAAATTCAAAAATAAGTAACTATAAATGAGCGATAAACTTGTTTATTTTTTAGAAACATTCGTAGAATTCTTTACGAAATAATTTGTAGGTAATTATATTTCGAAACCGTTAAAAAATACGAAATATTTTTGTAATAATTTCAGATAATATGTGGGAAAATATGTGTGTGGGTAGTAATTAATAGATATAAAATATAATGAATTAATTACAATTGACATAAAAAAAAGCATCCCACTTGACTAGCGGTAAAGACCAATGCAACAGCACAGAAAAAGTGTGAAATAATCATAAATGAAGTGATGTATTGTCAATCTTGACTGTGGAAATAGTATATTTTTTTTAAAGGGAAAAATATATGAAACACATTATTTGAAAAAGGATAAATAAATTACCAGAAACGCAATGGTAAAGATCGAGTAAATTACTGATAATCAAAACCGGCATTTCCAATAAAAAAATAAGAGAAATAAAAATTGCAAGGTATCCGGTTAAATAATGCCTATCAACAACAAATCTTTATTACTTCTGTTTATTCCCGCACATACCAAAATAAACAATGATATTACAGACAATCCCTGAAAATTAAACGTAATTTTCCGCATTAATTATCACTGTAATTTCTAATTTGAAAAAAGGAATTCACACATCGCGAAACGCAGTAGAACCAAACGTCTACTCCCAATCCCTTTCCCACTTTGTGAGCTACTTTAGGCGGCATTTTAAGTTTCCTTATTCGGAAAAGCGAGACAGAAACAGCCCTGTAACAGGCAGTATTACGGTCGCTTTTTATTACATTCTGATATGTTTACATAAATTTTTCATGTTACTATGTTCAACACGATAATTACCTAGATTCTATTGTAAGAAAAAGAAACACTGCATAGTGAAATAAAAATCAAATAATAGTGCTAGAAAAATTGTACGTTACGGATCACTACTATATGACCTTGTTAGATTGGCTGCCTACCGCCTACCCTAACTCGATTCGCACTTATTTCTTTAAATACTGTACATACAAGTTTGTACTTAGAACCATGGGAAACGTTGAGATTAGTTTTTCACATCTTAAATTTCGTAAGAAAATTAAATAACTTAACGAGAATGACATTGCGACGAATGGTATGTCCGATTAAGGCGGGGGGCGTGATGCCCGTGGACTTCTAGGTCAGAACTGACTCCTGTCTCAAGCCAGTCGCCAGATTCGACACGTTGAACTCCTTCGACAATTGGAAATGCATATTCCTTGTTAGTCTATATTGTCGATTGTAATGTATACAGTAAATAAACATTGTCGATCGACAATAGTGGCTTTTGATTCGGACGTTGTACTGTCCTTGAACTATTCCGGAATCCTTTATGTGTCGAGTTTATCCGGAGCTATTTCGAAGTAGCTCTTTTAGTCACTAATGTCGGCCCAGGAAGGACGCGCCTTTAAACTGTGAGAAGCATTATTCCATCTAAAAAATTGGAGTTTTAGTAGGAGCATATGTTTCACCAAGTGTGGAGAAATATTTCTCTTCTACAAATTTAATCAGATATTCTTTCAATCCATGTTTTTTATTCAGGTGTGGAGGATATTGTTTTGAAACAAAAATATGTTCTTAAAAATTTTGATTATCGAATTTTGTTTATCGTTGTAGCAAAAAATAAGTGTGTTTCCATACCTATATAATAATAATAATAATAAATTGTCTTTAATGTTGCAGTGCCAATTACAGAAAAAAGAAATAAAAATGCAAAATAAGTAAATAAAATAAAGCAAGTTGAAAAAGTAAGGAACACTACAAACAATCTTAGGGCGAGATTCAGTTAGTAACTGTTTTAACTAACCCCAAATACACAGAAGAATAAAATCAAATAAAACAAGAATGCCTATTTGTAACCTAAATCTAAAAGAAAAAAAAATTCTGCATGTTTAATAGCATGTTCTACGAAATATGAAAAATAAACATAAAATACTTGCATTTATCTCATAGATGAGTGTAAAAAAAATTACATTATATTTCTTATAAATATTAAATGTAAACGATCTTACAAGCAAAGTTGTCTTGTGAGGAGGTAGCGATATACGACCGCGAAAGCGGTTGACCAGGTATATACATCAGTCCGAAACCTTACTTTATTGTACAAGTACGGTGGGCTCTTAAAGCCAACTATCTTGTGATATAACGTTAGGGTCTGCAATTCTTTACGATTTTTCATATTTAACCACAACATCTCCCCCAGTTTGTGTGAGACATGGTCGTACCTTCTAATGCCGTGAATATACCTCAGACACGCGTTCTGTAGCTTCTGAATTCTATAAGCTGCTTCCTGATCTATGCATGGATGGTATACTTCAGCACAATAGGTGAGACGAGAAAGCACGCATGAGTAGCATAATCTCTTTTTAATAGACTTATCTAATGTATTTCGAAAGGATAAAGTTTTTTTTCAGAGCCGCGTAGAATGATTTTATACACCTTGAAATATGTTCCCGAAAACGAAGAGTATTGTCCATCACCAAGCCCAGGTTTCTAGCACCATCGATAATAGGTAAGTTAACATGATTCATTGTAATTTTGATTAAAATTCCCAGCATCGTTTTAGAATAACTTTCCTTTCTAACTTAAAATACGCCATTAATAGTCAAAATTGATATACTATTTAGAATCAAAAGATAAAGAAGTGGCCAGAAGTACAAAAATATACATTCTAAGATATTTCATTAATTCTATTTGATATTTTTTGTATCTGTGATAGTAGCAGATGTAAATAGCGCTCAAACTAAAAAAAGTTCTAGGCATAGATGAGGTTGAAGTAAAACTATCTTGCATTAAATAGAAAGTAATATTTATTTTAATATCACAATTACGTTTTATATATTACACATATTAATAGTTATTCAAATAAATAGTCGCGTAAGTACTTGATGGTAAGCTTCAGTAAAATATTAGAGCACATAATCGTCCCTCCATTTAAAATGTAAACTACCTACTAAAAATTTCCGAATTTGCAAAAACCCGAATTTATTTAAATCCAGATGGTATATGCTGTCTAGGTTATAGGGAGCGATTCAAATCCTCAATGGGATACATATTTAAGGTAACGTGTATGTATGTGGATGGTGCTGGCAGTGTAAGTAAATATGATATATTTAATTCTTGTGCAGGTTGGCCGCGTGGGCGTTCTGGAAATAACATTTATGGATCGCATAAGCCGTCTCGCAAGGGTCCGATCCCTTGAGGTCCTTGCACAGCTCGATGATCGCCAGGGCTTTTTCACGGTTGTGTTCCGCTGGAATTTTCGCTTTCACCACGTCCAGTAGCAATTCACCTTGTTCCGTTAGGAAGCCTGCTTTCGTGTAAAAGCATCTGGAAAAACACTTGAGCTCCCTTGTATCGGCGAATTCGCCCTCGTCCGCCTTATCTATGACAGCCGGATCGACTTTACTTTCCTGAACGCATTCCTCGCGATATTTCTGGACACGTTGTTGCCTCTCCTGAGCGGATTCCTTTAAGTGATACAAAAGAGAACGTGAAATGGATAGAATAAACATCAATACTGTTGTTTGTTCGGAATAAAAAAAAACAAAAGAATGAAAATAATAAATAATAAAATGAAACAGATTTCAGTGTTTCTCTGAAAAGAAACACGTTATTGAGCATTATAACGTTTGCTTGAAATTAGTTTTTAGTTATTTATATCTAGAAGTAGCTAATTTAAGGAATTATGAAAATGATATTTTTAAAAGAATTTTTTATCGAAAAAATACTTCTGTTTCAGTCTCCAAAAACGAAGTACGTATATACAGGGTTTTCCACGGTAGACGTTCGTTAGAAGTTTCCGAGGTTAGAAAAAACCTGGAACTCTGAATTTTTTGAATCCGGGGCTATTCAAGATTCTCTTTAATTTTAAAGTATTTTCAAGGTCTTACCACTGCCGGTTATACCGGAAGTCGCCATAAACTTTCTTATTTTAAATGGACCACCCTGTATATTATTTCATTTTTAAATTCCTGAGAAAATTTTATGATGAGTTCTAATAGGTTTTCCTATACCTATTTTCAACTGCTACTTAGATATCGTGATTTTTTTGAAAATTTTGAAAGATGTAGCGTTATTTGCAACACAGTATCTTTTGCTCATTTTCGACTGGTAATAAACACTTGTCGGGTAGATGGAAGCACAAGAATGACACTTTCGAAATCCACATTGACAATTGATTTGTCACATACAGGATGTCCAAAACTGCATGACCAATTACAAAATCTTCAAAGTTGAAAACGTTCTTTTTTTCAAATGGAACAGCTTGTATATTATTGGATGATCAGATGCAGAATTTAATTCGGCATCGATTCGCTATGACTTTTCCTATACCTATTTACAATGGTTTTCTTGTTATTCCATATTTTCTGTTTTAATGTGATTTTTGACAGAAACTGAAACATCGTATGTGTTTCATTTTAATTAGAAAATCGAAACAAAACAGGAACATAAGAAAATTTGAAACGTAGTAATAAATGAAAAAAAAAAATATTAGGAACATAATGACAAGAAAAAATAAAATAAATTGAACGAAATAACTATAATAATTGTTCTATGTGACCACCATTTTGGTTCAAACACTGAATCACTTTATCATGTACTCTTCGAGAAATCGATCTCCGAAGTTCGTCTGGGGTTATATTGGTGAACGCATCGTGAACACGGTTCAATAGTTCCTCTCTCGTTAGTACAGGTGTAGAGTACACTTGCTCTTTTTTGCGACCCCACAGATAAAAGTCCAAGGGCGTCAAATCGGGTGATCTGGGTGGCCAGTTCCAGGGGACCAATCCACCGATCTTCGAACATCAACGTCAATTGTTGATGTACAGCTAGTGTGGAGTGCGCGGGAGCACCATCTAGTTGATACCAACTGTTTGCTCTCTCTCCTGGAGGTAGAGTATTTAAAAAATCACTAACAAATACTCTAAGTATCTCTAGATATCTAGCCCCATTTATTGTCCATAACCAGACAAAAAACATTAAAGCTAAACCGGTCCTGGTGATTTTTCTCCCTTAAGACGTGTGGATTATTTTGTGCCCAGTAGTGAATATTTTGACGATTTATAATTCCTTGCCTGCTGAATTTTGATTTGTCAGTCCAGATAATTTTATAAAGGAATCTTGGATCTTCTGTCATTTTTGTGCACATGAACTCGCAAAAGGCGACTCGTCTTGCCTCATCACCGAGGCGTAAGCCTTGTACAGTTATTTCACAAAACGGATGCATTTTGTGTTTTTTTAATACCCTATGAATTGAAGTTCTTGATATGCCCAATTCCAGCGCTGCTGCGAGAATTGAACTCCGTGGATATGCTTGAAAATAAGCCAAAACATTCACCTCGTTAGCTTCATTATCTATTACTGGCTTTCGATGATTACGAGTTGCCTTTACACTTCCTGTTTCCAAAAACCGAGCTTCAATTCTTGCAAATTTTCCAGGAGTCAGCTGGTAAGTCCAGATATCGCTCGTTAAATAATCTACATGTGCGTCTGACAATTCGTTCACATTCACCGTGCGTATAAAACAAATTTAGCAGATCATTATTCGAATATTCTTCAATATTCTCCATTCTTAACTGTATTTCATAGAACTAGCAAAGTAAAATTGTACTACTTTGACATAAAATCAACAACTGTCAAGTCGTTTGTTCTAATTCCTCTTATAATCAATGCTTACTGGATACGATTTTGTAGTTTTATTAGATTTTAGTAAAAAAATATGGAATAACAAGAAAACCGTTGTAAATAGGTATGGTGAAAGTCATAGCGAGTCGATATAGAATTAAATTCTGCATATGATCATCCAATAATATACAGGGTGTTCCATGTGAAAAAAGAACTTTTTCAACTTTGAAGATTTTGTAATTGGTCATGCAGTTTTGGACAGCCTGTATGCGGCAAATTAATTGTCAATGTGGATTTCGAAAGTGTCATTCATGTGCTTCCATCTGCCCTAGAAGTGTTTATTACCAGTCGAAAATGGGCAAAAGATACTGTGTTGCAAATAACGCTACATCTTTCAAAATTTTCGAAAAAATCAAGATATCTAAGTAGCAGTTGAAAATAGGTATAGGGAAACCTATTAGAACTCATCATAAAATTTTCTCAGGAATTTAAAAATGAAATAATATACAGGGTGTTCCATTTAAAATAAGAAAGTTTATGGCGACTTCCGGTATTACCGGAAAATATTTTAAAATGAAAGAGAATCTTGAATAGCCCCGGATTCCAAAAATTCAGAGTGCCAGGTTTTTTCTAATCTCGGAAACTTCTAACGATCGACTACCGTGGAAAACCCTGTATGTATATATATAGCACACCAGAAGCACTTAAAATGCTCAAAGCAAAACTGTTCCTGCTCACTTATCATTTAAACGGTTGACCACGTTTTCTTAATTTAGCATTTTTTCTTCATTAACGTATAACGCCGACTTCTTTTGATATAAGTGTCAGGTGCCGTATATTTCCCATTTCTGAATAATAACCTTTCAAATAAGTGCAAAAACGCGTGGTTTTAATTAATGCAATTTCTGTTATAATCTGCTGAAAATAACTACACTATGTCGAACATTGTGATTTCAGCATGAATATGTACGTGTGCCAAAAAGTACCTACACACCATATGGGATTTTTTAAAGGACTTTGGAAAAATTGTAATAATGGAGAAAGTTTGTAGCAGTTTGCAGTTGAGAGCACCTTTTAAAATCAACTCGAGATTGCTTGAAAGTAATTTATCTTTTACCGTATGCAGAGTAAGCACTTAAAAATGAAAAGTTTAAAAGTAAAGTACCCTTATTTCGCAAAAACAAAGATATTGAAAAAACAAGTTATTCGAAATTGACTATACTCAAATATGAAGTCATAGCCTCCTATCTCAAAAACAAAAAACTGTCTTTTTTAGCAAATGTAGTAAGTAATATACCGGTGTATTATTTTCAAACAATTAAATCCTTTAACAAAAATGATTTGAATTTGAAATGTTGCTTATCTTAAAGTGTATTTTCAGAATATTTAAATTACCGCATTCAATGCATCAAATACGCACGAATTTCTCACACTGCACCTTAAGATATAGCTCTGACAAATTACTGCATTATTTCAATGCGTTAACATCCTTGTTATAATGATGATAGCACCAGTCTAATTCCCTATGACATCATTCCCTTTCGTACTAGCAATACAATTTTTAATATAATACCGAATTGACGGTTGAACTTGTTACTTTACCCTGCATAATTTCTCTTGGTCTAAACAAAACAAGTTTTACTAACTTCCGTATAAAAAGTAATAAATGGAAAGTGGTTCTACTCTAAAAAAAGTACATTGCCACCTATGCATCTTTGAAAGTTCCTTATAATGGATATAAATTACGAATATCTATTAATAAAAAAAAAAAAAGAGTTTGCCTTGGGTTATGAACAAAATGAAATTAATATTGTGATTTTAGAGGCGCCTATAGTTTTTGCCAGTAAATCGTTTTTATTTTCTAGTAGTCATTAATAAAATGAATGTAGAGAGTTTAATGCCTTGTCTTCTTTTATCATCTAGACCTCCTTACATTCTGTTGTATAATAATAGTTTAATGAAATAAAGAAATAAAGAAAAGTTTTTATTAATTTGTGTATTATATTTTTGTAGTTACATTATTCAGCGGATAAGTTTAACCATATTTGTGTCAAAGGAGTACAATCTTCAAAAACAATGTTTAACGTAAATATTATCTATCCCCTCAACGTAATCTATAAATATGAAATAAATTATGTAATGATTTCTCCTCAGATTTGAATACCTATATATCAGCTTATTATACAACGATCGGATGAATGTTCGTATAATATGCTTCCTCAAAAAGACCTTTTATGAGCCTAATTTATTATCGAGAAACCAAATTAGTTTTGTAGTATTTTTGTTCAAAATTTATAAGTAAGTTGAGTAAAGTATTCTTTTAAACCTTCATTCTTCTTTAATGGACCATAATAAAATGTAAAAAATATTTTCTTTTTATTTTTTAGTTACATACATTATACATATGTGCAGTTTTTAAAAAATTCAGAATTTTGTTATTTGGAGTAAACTTATATTATAAACAGTATACAGGAAATCTCAGCTTACTGCCATTATAGACAAAAACGTGTGATTGGACTTGGATCCGTTCTACTTGCACCTCTCATCGCTGTAAGCAATATTAATACACGTCACTCTCTATTATCGCGGTAAGTCCTTGTGTTCTGTATTACTATATTGTGGAGAATGATTATTGTTTTTGACGTATGTGTTTAATTTATTACTGTGCCATAATTTCTACTGTATTATGTTTTTTCTTTTTTCATCAGTTATCGGCTTATTTTTATATAATGATTTGAATTTTTTAACCAATTAAACATTGCATTAACGTTTCGACAATCTATTTATTGTTGTCTTCTTCAGAAATTGTTTTATATAATTCAAATTTTTATACATTTAAGGACAATCACAATGACATTTTAAAAATTATTTTATAAAATTTAACATTTTCTTAAAAATTACAAAAACATGTTGTTAGTCAATTAGCAGTTTGGCAGGTAGGAAATAATATTTTCTTGCAACTTGCCTAGGCAGTTTGAATTCAAAATATTCTCCATACACATTGTTTTGTAATTTAAACTATGTAACAGCATGTGTATGTCCATTACCTACAGGCTACAACTAGCGGAGTTGTTTACATCGACACCCAATTAAACCGCGATCGCTTTCGATAACAGTTGAAAAAAAAAATACATGTTTACAATGCGTTTCGCAAATCATTCATTCAATCCGCTGTACGATCCGGAGGCAAATAAATTTAAATTTTGTAATCCATAAATATTCAAACTCGACTACGGAGGAAATTTGTGCGATTATTGGCAGTAAAAATAGATATTCGCAATATTGAAAAGTCCCATCAGATAACGAGGAGGAAATTCGAATTCCGATGGCGCGCAGAGGGAGAAGATGCGAAGATTTATTGGAATGTCGAGTGAAGATTAATTGCCGCCGGATCATTTATTCCGGTTATGCTTTCAAGCTCTGATTGAACTAATATTAAAGTTACATTAATTTCGAACAATTTCTAAATATTAGAATGGAATTTTACTAATACGTATATAAGACCTATATTAGTTATCTGGTATGATGCTTATGATTTTTGTATAAACTTGATTTGATAAATACGAAAACGCTGTTTGTTATTTATAGTCGAGTCCAAGTGCAATTTATTCAATACACAAAATTTTATGAATGAGAAAAGAAAATTTAATACGCATTAAAATCTTGTAAATAGAACAGCAACATACACAATCTGCAGTTACTTCAAACTTTGCTAATATACTGTTAAAATTCACTTTTGCAAAAGCCGTCGGTCTTAGGGTTTGAAAACGTTAATTTAAACTGATTATAAATTCATTAGACGGATAAAAATTTCACTATTCCCTTTACAATAAGAAATTTGATATCGACAATCATCCGGTGTATCTAGGATTTAACTAACTGATACCCCAACTTATTTGCCAATATTTACGTAATAGCAGTTTATGGTAATATATTTTTCTCACATAAGGTAAGCTGTATATTTCTATACGACACAATTCCATATCTAAGATATTTTACCTTGACCCTCCACCGGGAACTTGCATTTAGTTTGTGCGTAGCTTCCTAGGATTTATAGATTGAGTTATCATTGTTTAATGGATTTACTTATACCAAGATGTACAATAAACCCTATTTAAGTGACTCACGTTTTAACATTAGATCGAAATATAAGCAGGTAAAGAAATGAATACGTGAAAACCCGAATGGTTGTCTGGCTAAATGTAAAATTAGTAAGAGCAAATAAGAGAACATATTTTTGTATGGCAAGGGTTGTTCAAACAGCATAGTTTAAATTTATATGTGGATGAAACAGTATCACTTTTAATATGTTTATATAAAAATCATCTGTTTTATTGCTACAGATTAGGTAAATAATGATTGTATAAATAAAATCATTTATATGCTACGATGGGTACGTTTACAAATGGATGTCCACGTTAATTAGGGCTCAGGTCGTAATCAACAGATTAGAATATTGATGTTTGATTATTTTTTCATTATATTGTAACTATCACACTGACAAAAGTCAATGCTAGGTTTTTCCACTATCACCAAACAACAAGATTGCTTGTTGTTTGGTGATAGTGGAAAAACCTAGCATTGACTTTTGTCAGTGTGATAGTTATTGTTACACCAAAGGTTCCAAAACCCAATTACTGGATTATATTGTAATTTAGTGGAAGTGGTGGCTTTTTGTTATGTGGTTTTGATTAACACCATAATATTTATAAGAGTATTAAGGCGTTGAAAGTTAAATGTGGATATTTTAATTAACTATGTAGCTAACAAGTTGATTAAATTATGATATTAACAATATGTTTCTTTCTGCTGACTATAATTGTAAAAATAGGAACAATTGAATGTTTAATTACTAACCCAAAAGCGTTTCTTATTAATGTAACACTGCTGTATCCATTCAGATATACTTTGGCTATATTCAATTTGCTATAGAAAACAGAATTAACCATAATTTACACCATTGGACGGAAGGTAATCCACATTGCAGAGTGAGGATGTTGTAAAGAAGATTAAGTGTAAAGCGAAGTGTAAGCAAACGCTGCTATATTGGAGCTTCTTAGCGACGTGCCTCATATTATCGCGTAAAGATATACGACATTTTCTGAGTAGATGGTTCTCAAATCGATAGATTGAAAGAGGAGGGCCAGTAGAATGGTCTAATGAGGTTCCAGATATAATTTCACTATACTTTGACATATGGGGGCACATTAAAAAAAATCATTAACTATTAATGGAGTTCAAGAAATATCACCGACTTTTGGCCATATTTTATAAATATGATTAGGTACAAAAAACAGAGTTGTTTCCACTGACGTTTAAGCTTAGTAGAATAGCTAATACTACACCTTTATATCTCTTTTGGAAGGCAATAGAACAAAGGAGTTTGTATATGCTCCATTTAATATGGATAATATATATACATATATTATTTAACTCCTTTTACATAAGTTTAATTGTTAATGTTAAATTTTAGAATTACTATGCATAGTAGTACATAAATAGTAGCAAAAACAAAGAATTACATTTGCCAAACGCAATTTTTAGTCCATCCTAATATATAATTTTAAGATCAGAAATAATACACAGATTTAGAAATAAAAAAACAGAAGAAAAAGAAACAAGAAATAATATGCATTTGGATACGAGGTAAATTTGATTGGAGGATATGCCACGTAGCTGTTTTGTTTGTTAAGATGTTTGTCTCATTTGTTTCATATACTTAAGTGTTTGTGTTCAAGTTATTTCTTATTTCTTTTTCGCGAGTAATCATAAGAACAATATTAATGACGATTCTATTTGGAAATAAAATATATTTAATAACTTTAACGTTTGTGAATTCGCGAAGGGGAAAAAATGTTTATACAGTTTAGTAATAGCATAAATAATATGTACTTGTGTATTTTGTAGGAGAGAAAAAGAAATATGATACCTTGCTTGAAAAAGTTGTTAACCAAACAATGAAACGATCGTAGCAATTAAAAAAAAAATACATGGATTATGAAATGTATTTTTATATATTAACAATTTGATCATAATTCGCCCCGAAAGAAAAATAATACAACTGAATTACTCTCAAAATTCAAAATTAAGCCAAACAACATAAGTTTAATATGATAATTTAGAAATATAAGCATATAAACATACTGATGTTTACCATTAGGTTTTATCCTTTTACATTGTGTATAAAGTTCAAAAATATATTTGATAAAATTTTTGTTCTGTCGATAAAATGCGTATTTTTTTGTATTGATTTGAAAGTTTTGTGTTTTTTT
This sequence comes from Cetonia aurata, assembly GCA_949128085.1. Taxonomy (NCBI): domain Eukaryota; kingdom Metazoa; phylum Arthropoda; class Insecta; order Coleoptera; family Scarabaeidae; genus Cetonia; species Cetonia aurata. The sequence continues at coordinate 49,668,071 of OX421883.1, read as the reverse complement.
ATAAAGATTAATATTGTGCTTTGTTTATTAATGAATTATTAAAATTAAATTAATGTATTCTTAATCAAATGTATAACTTTGTGTTCATTTAAAGCTATTATGCTGTTTTCTAAATATTGAATTGTTTCATAGATATACTGCACGAACCATCCCAACCACAAACAGTTATGTACAGCGCTCTTCAAATCTAATGACTCCCCCTTGCGACCATCTATCTATACTTTCTACCACACGCTCTAAGCCGTGAGCTGCGGCTATTTTCGAATTCGAAGGTAACAGATATGATATACATATATTATATATTTACTCTAGGTTTAGTTTACGATCCATAGATAAGTATCCCTGATAAAACCGATGCTGATGTGCTTTTATTGCATGTCATAAAAGTAACCTTAGTAAATAGGACGTGTGCACCTGATGGGTGCACCTGAATTACGTTCAGAAATCGTTTGGCTCGTAATGAGGGATCCGAACTGCTGTCAGAAATTTTTATTCCTATAAATAGGCAGGTATTAGGACAGTGCCAATTACAAATTTTTCCAATATTGTATCTACGTACTAATAAAAGCATTAAAAACTATTTTAATTATTGCGGTTTTGTTTAATTTTCGAAATTCTTTTCGTTAAGTGACATATATATGCAAGATAGAAAGATGAAACAGGTGGCCGCAGTTTAATGATAAAATGTAATGTTTTTACGTGTAACCGGCAATATACACGAACAAATTTTAGTTCACAGATATGTATATATTCGTAAGGAATTACTTAACCTGCTTTAATAGTATATATTGATTGATGTAGGCGCAGAAATGTTATATTTAGGATTTTTATTTAATTGTAATTTGTCTCTGGAGTAGATTTTATATATTTAAATGTGTATATTTAAACCAGATCTTACATTAAACAATAGACCGATATAATTATAATTATATTATATTATAATAATAAGTCATTGTATGAAACTAACATTACTTTTTGTTTCTTTTTAAGAACTTGTTCGTATATTACTAATCTCATACGTTCCCTAATCATTCTTTTGTTTATCGTAGTTACTGTTTTACTGGGCCTGGAAACAAAGGTGCCTTTGTTTCTAAGAAAAAGATTATCCCTTGTTCCGTATCCATATAATAGTATTAGACACACAGATTTCAAATATAGACCAGAAATAAATGTATACAATAAAAACAGATATTAACAAACAATAACAAGATTTCACACAAATAGAATTTGAAAACAGCAACTACTAAACTAAATTTGCCATAACAACCAAGAGATTATTGTATGTAAATGTTTCATCGGTAAAGTTCCTTTGTTCCTCAAATATCTTAAGTAAATGTAAATGTAATTACACCCTGCTCAGTAATGATAATCTTTTTCTTTGCGCTTTACTACTTGCTCTTTTTCCACCTGTGAATCCGAGCTGAGCCGAAGTACCTGGCCTTGCTATACGGAAAATAGTATCGATATTTTGTCGTCCCAAGGGGGAGACATAAAAATTGAACGGCACCGTACATCGTCTTATACATGAATCACAGGCTTGTGTTTGAAGTAGAGATGGTTTCCACTCTGTACAACAGTGTTGATAATTTATTTTATATAGTACAAGTGATTTTTTTTTTATTTTAATGTTAGGCAGATTTGGTTTTGTAATTTGCAATTATTTTGATTTGCTGTTTGAAAATTGTAAGATTTGAAATTTAACTAATTTCTTCAGATAAATGTTTTACATAAGGAATTTTTTATTCGTTTTGTACATAACTGTCTGATCTTTCAGTTTTTGTTGAATTACTATGAAAACGGAATAATTTTTGTTTGAATGTTTTATTGATAAAGCAAATTAGTAGCTATTTTGTTGTGCAATGTCGAGAAATTGAATCTGGTAAAGTAACTACTCTCTCAGTTAAACTAATAAGAACGCTAATTTTTTTTTTATGAAATTGATTGTGATAAAATGTGCTACAATATGTCATCTTGGGAGGAGAACTGAAATATTGAAAAATAAGTTTACTATTTCCTTTAATTTTAAATATTATTGAAAGTTAAATATTTTAAAAGGTATGGGTGTTGTGTAATAAAATAAATAATTGGCCAAATTATTTGTAACTGATGAAAGCTAGTTACCTTGTATAGTTAACTATATTCATAATTATTGATATTAAGGCTACAAAAAAAATAAAAATCAACGTTAACTATATTTAGAAGCGTATATATGATTGCTAAATAAGAAGAAATTATCAATAGATAGACATACTACATGGTGAGAGTAATGTAACCTAAAAACCCATAGCTTCTTGCTCTTACAACATATAAGGAAGCAATCCCTTTCAAGCCAGACAGTTGGCATTTTGAATTACGTTATATTTGCCGCGTTTCTGGTTAAGCTTACATAATTCCTAGCGCGCGCGCGGCTTTATCAGTAGATGCTCGCTACAGGCTTGCGTTTTACGAGAAAAACAAGAAGGTAATTACGCCTTCATAACATTACTTTTACTATTTGTGCAACGCTTGCTTCTTTATATATACATCAGTTACAGTACAATCAGAGCTATGAAATAAATAATACTTTCACAAAGTGCACGGAATGCTGCAATACCTATATATTACACTATTTTATAAACGTAATGCGGTTATAATAATTATGGAAGATTATTTTGTAATGAAAGAAGTTGAGCTTACGTAATTGTGCCATCTAGTTAATTATCGTAAGGATATAATTTTGACAAACTGTTGTAGTATCGATTATTGGTATAACATAATAACGGCGATGATAGGATTTTTATAAAGGGATATTATACTTTAAAGGCTTCTTTCTATGTTAATTAAATTGTGATTCGATACTTCCTTATACCTTATTGTTAGGCGCTTTCACATTGAACAGTTTACTTGTTTTTGAAAGGTGTATCTATAATATTAGTTTAGGTTCAAATTCATGAATTTACAGAAATGAAGATCGAACAAGATAGGTTGTTTGAAGTGTAGGGTTTATTTACTAACAAAATTTGAAGGTAATATCATCTAATGATGTAGTTTCAAGGAATGAATTTTAAAATATTTAATATTTGGGCATCCTTTCACTATCGCAAATAATCATTGTTTCATGTTAATGGGAAATTTTGTGATATATGTTTTTAAATAGTCTTTAACCAGGTTTTGTTACTATTGTGTGCAGCAATTAATAATTTTAAGATTACTTATTGTTAAAAATATTTGATTTTCTACCTGGATTTTTTAATTCTCCCAAATTATTATGAGGAAAATTATTAAATATTGTATAGTAATTTTTCATTGGTAAATTATTTCAATTAGAAACAATCTCAAGCAGGTTATCTTCACTTTAAATTCATATCTATGAAATCTTCTGCTTTGCATATCGAGAAAAAAATGATTTGACCCCCTAAACCATAATTACAACATAATAGTTTAATACTCATGCAACCGCATTGCACCAAAAGGCCGTGTAGTATAATGCTTGTAAGTTATATAGATTATATAATCGTAATAGTTTGTCACTGGAGTGTAAGACAAGTACTTCACATCAAACATTTAAAAAGAAAATAAAAGGATTTTTATTGCAACGGGCATTAAGCCTGAATTGCATCATACTTCTTTCGTCTAGAAAAATTTCTAAACTAAATTGCATACTAATTTCAGCTAGAATTTCCCGCTTTTATTTAAACATGAGTTACGCTAATTACATCCTTTGCGTATGTCCAAATAATGAATAGTAGCACATGTTGCCAACACTTAAGACATGGTTGTTTCATTTTTGAGGTTAGCGAGTGCGAAAATTGCAAATTTATCACTAATGGGTACATACATATATAAACAATATGAATCGTGAAAAACGAAGTGCGCAAGTCTAGTACGAAACTTGGATGAAAAAATATGATCGGACCTAGTTTGGAAATTATTTTCTAGTATACGGACTTGGACCAAATTTTAAAAAAAATCAAGCTTTATACAGTTCGAAGAAATGCTTCGATCTCTGTCGCTCATTGTGATTGCGATTCTACTACAATGCTTTTGTGTCCTACTTTATTTTAATATATTTTTATACCTAGGTTATCTTCATTTTACTGATATCTTTTTGTTGGTTTAGTTTGTTGTATTAGTTTGCTTTAATCTACTTTGACATTTGTCCATTGGGATTATATGTGTGAGCTTTCGGAAAATATTTTATTATTATTATTCACATTAGAACTAAATATTTAGTATCTAAAGTAAAATATCAAATACCACCTTATTCTATTTGTAGTGTGTTTTTATGTTCTAAGAGTTAGCAGTTTAAATTTCCACATCCCGTTAATGAATATTTTTCTTCAATTACTTTTGGAGATACAGAAGGTACTAAATAGATAAATTCGTGCCTAACTGCAAAATAAGTTTCAAATACGCATGAAAATGCAAATAATGTAAGATAATTTCAAATAGTTAATAAGAAAAGCATTTCTTGATTAAGTAATAGGTGTCCAAGGTATGGAAAACTTGTAATTTTTCTTTGTCATTTTTGTAGGCCTTATATTAACATTTTAATTATTTCAGATAACTTGCATCCTCTTTTTTAATACTGTTATTTCTTAATAATTGACAGTATGGTACATATTTTTAGCATTAGTAGCATTCAAGTGAGATTAACAGAAAATAATTTACGGTGTAATTCAATGGAAAGTAACATCTAGTTTTTAACTGTAAGCATATAGTATACACGGTTACAAACTTGCAGGTAGGCTTACAACTACAATATAGTATATTATCATCACATAATATGTACGTTTAATCTACACTGAGAAACCGATTTATTTACAATAACAAAACATTTTGTTATCTTAAATAAACTATACTGCGAGAAATGAAAAGGTTATTTCAATATGTTTTGTAGTCTTAAATCTTAAGCATTAATGTAACCATTAAATGGTAAAATTAATGCAAAGAAATGTCAAATTAAATACTTTTAAGATTAAAATAATGTTTTATGTGTAAAAACATTAATACGCGTTGCTTTAACTGATAAATGGTTAACTAAACAATTTTTTTCTTTCGGTGTAAGGTTAAATGAACAAGTAATTTGGTTCAGATAATCAAATATTTGTTGGTCCATATTTAACTCTGCCATTTAGTCCCTTTAAGCAAATTTTGGTACTGTCAAACAAATTGGATTTTCAGTGTATCAGCTGTAAAGAGATTTTTACCGAATCAAACTAAAAGAAAAGAGCAAATACTCGTTACTATATGATAACAATAATATAGAATAATAAATTTGGTAATTACTTAATAAGTTTGTAATGAATTATGAAGGTCTAATAATATTGCATACACGGTAATAAAAATTTTGTTAAATTAAAAAATTCTGTTGTTCCAGAAGGTTTACAAAAGAAATTTTTAATGTAACAAATACCCAAAGTTCGCACCGAAACAGTTTATACTTTGTCAAAGGTTAACAATTCTTTTAGCTAAAACAGCAACTTTGTATCATGTGCATTACTAATTTTTTGAATAATTTTGCCAAATTGAGTGTTACGTATATGTATTAACAAAATTCCACTTAACGAACCTCGTTTATGGTACTGTTTGTTAAATCAATCATAAAAATTTTTCACTTAACAACGAAATTTTTCTTACTGTGTATGTTGGGTAGATACAATACTCAATCTATCCTAACAGCTAATGAAGATTTTACCGCATGGAATTAGATTTGGTAGTAAATAGAAAGCGAAATAATTTAATTATTGGCAAGAGAAATAAAATAAGGAGCGGTATAACATTGAACAAGATGGTCACTTGTTTAAAGGTACAATTGAGTTAGTGATGTTAAAATCGAGAAGATTTTCTCCGCCTTTTGTTGAATAAGAAATCCAATACATTAAGAAATATTAGATTCTGTATTAGGAATTAATTTTTTAAAAGGCTAATTATTAAGAAGCAAAATACTAGCCGTTTAGGAACTTACTTGACATAAAATCGATGATGCAAATAATAATACTACAAACGCAATCGTCTTCATTATGTTCGTCTTGACAGGTAACAACAACTAATGCCGCGCAACATTTTACCACCAACTTTATATATGAAATCGAATTCACGGTCAAGGTTGCTAATGGTGTCTCTTCGGGAAGGTAGTGATGGTATTCAATCCTTTTGGCGAATGGATTCTCGATAAGCTAGTCGGCAAAAGTAAATAAATGTATTTCTTCGCGGCAAATTCACACGAAGCGAATGTTTCGCCGATTCAGAATTCATTTCATTCTCAGGCTGCCTTTTCCTCCCAGTAAATAGAGTAGAAAACGTTCGCTTGTACAACACGTAAAGACGTAAAGGATGTTATCGATTACTTTGTTTTATGTATTGTGTGCCAAATAATGTTATACGTGTTTAAAAAACGAGGCGTACGTACTCTTTTATCGCTCTCATGAATCTATTCATCTTACAATCAACTTTATTTATATTTTACATAAATTTTACCTTCAAACATTGATATTTATTGTTTTAAATGCTAGGGTCACGGTAATGTGGCGAAAGCGTTATGGATTAAATCAAGCGTGATTGTCAGTAGCTAAAATGTTTTTGTGAATTTAGTATGCATGTATGTATGTGTAACGTGACTAGGAAATCGATAGGATGAAATATTCAAAATTGCAACTACCATTCGCATACCTAACGATGTTTTTCATGGTGGTTCCACCAAATCTATATGACAATCATTTTTCTAGGAATATTCATATTCATAATTAATATTTGTCTGGCGTTGCTACCATTTAATCTTGATCTGCTCATATTGTACTTGTGTTAGTGCGCTCTTGAAAAAGACGTATACACAACATGGTTGTCAAATATAAATATGATAATAATAATAATGAAGCCTTTATTTATTGCAATAGCAATTATAACAATGGTCAAGTATAGGTTTAACTGCATTAAAAGTAAAAAATATTATAAATGATGTCATAAATAACGTTACATACGTATAAATTAAACAGAAGCATTGAATACATTCAATTAAAAATTATGGGACACCGAAGAAAATCGTCACCGCTGTAAAATGCTAATTAATTTTCCATGAATATGTCTGGTTTATTATTCGGGTGTTCTCTTGGTCTCTCTTTCGCCCGAATCTTTACCTGCTCTCGTGCGGTGTCTTTGGACACTCTTAGAACAGGTATTGAGTATTGAGAGAAAGATTAGTTGATTATCCATCCCGTCCACCGTTGCCGCTATAGGGCCTATTGTAGAACGAATGTTATCTCTAAGGTTCATCCAACAATTTCACGCCCAGAGATAGCTCAGAATCTTTTTGAATGAGGTCTTTTTCAGGTCTTCTTTAGGTCAACCTTTCCAAAGATGTCATACCTGATCGTTGCGGGGCAGTGGCAGAAGATATGCTCAACTCTCTCTTCGTCCTCCAAATACAACCGGCATTCACCGGAACCCTTTTTTTTGCAATAACGTCTGCTTCCTTATTGCAATGAATGAGTGAATGCCCAGGTACCCAGATTAGGGATAGGTTATTAGTCGTCCCCACTGTATTAAGGTATTTTTACAGTTCCAGATCAGTTGCATTAGTGCTTTCAGCACCGCCTGAATGTTGCTGAAAATTTTTATTAATTTGTGTCTGATGTTTGTATCCAATATCTCTTTAGCACACATATCAATGGTGTAGGTTACAGCCAGAAAACCCGTTGTTTATTGTCCAAGGTTCCAGTATTTTCTTACTCTTGGATTACGACAATATATTTCTACGCCAACACCCTGCTCTGTTTTCAAACCGTCCGTAAACCAGCAGGTGTCTGCGTCAAAGTTTTTTTCGTTACGTCTCCATTCCTCTTTGTTCGGAATGAAGGTAGTGAAGTATGTATCGATCATTGGTTGAGTACATATCATGTTCGATGGCATTCTCAGCATACTGCCGGAAGTGACCGATTCCGATTTTCCAATCTAGCCACAACGTAACTTTTGTGCAGACATATACCATTAAGCATTGTCAATGACTTGATGTAGGCCTTTTACTTATGATGAATGAAGTTTTAACTGCAATTAAAAAGTTTAAACTAAGCATGACCACAGGACATGACGCTTTACCATAATTATTTATTCGGTAATGTGCTTCCGTGCTGTGTTAGCCTCTTACACAAATCTTTAACCTTGCGTTGCAAGTACTTTTCCTTGCATGTTGGAAGATTGGCAGGATAACGCCTGTGTTTAAGAAAGGTGACCGTACCTGCTTAGAAAATTATAGGACGATTACCATTCTCTTCGTGCGTAGTAAGGTTTTTGAAATCCTGCCGCAGACTAAAATATTTGCGTGTGTTAAACCTTATCTGTCTTGTTTTCAACATGTTTTTTTTTTCTTTGCTAACAGGTCAACTACTACGAATCTGGTTGAAATCATGCAGTTTATAAGTTTAAAATTTTATTTATTTAAAATTATTATTATTATTATTATAAGAAACAACAGGTTGATGCCATATACACCAACTTCAGTAAAGCCTTTGATTCAAATGACCACTCCTTACTTATTCTTAAATTATCTGCTATTGGTTTTTCTGCTAAATTCATTTCGTTCATGCAATCATACTTGGATGACTGATCTTCTTATGTTCATTTCAATGGTTTTACATTTTCATCATTTGTAGCTTCAACTGGGGTACCCCAAGGTTCCAACTTAGGCTCGCTATTATTTAATATATATGTTAATGGCCTTCCTGATATGTTGAATTGTAAGGTGTTAGCATATACGGTTGACCAGAAGGTTTATAGTAGCATTACATCTATGTCTGATTACTTGCCTTTACAGGACATGGTTAGAAATTGGTGTAGTACTAACAATATTAGTTTGAACGTCGGTAAATGTGAAATACTTACGTTCACTAAGAAACCAACCCCTACATTTTCCAATACAGTGTGCATAAGACCAACATTCCCAGGGTTGCGCAATTTGAGATCTTGGTGAGATTTTTGATGCAAAATTAAGTTTTACGCCACAATCACATACTTATACGCATCTGCTTCAGTATCTCTGGGATTTTTGATTTGTTCTTGTAAAGATTTCAACAACATTTTAACAGGTACTCTCTGCGTTTGTGTTGACCAAGCTGGAATGTGCCTTTGTTGTGTGATATTCTCATTACCTACACCAGCAGCTTCTGGTTGAACCGGTCAAAAAGAGATTTCTTAAGTATATTTCCTTCAAACTAGATGGCGATTACCCCGCTCGTGCAACTGATTATGTTCTATTCCGTAGACACGATTTTCATTCTCTTTCTCACCAAAGAGATGAGCCTAGTGGTAGATTTCTTTTAGTTCTTTAAAATTAGTTTGTGGAAGAGTTGATTCACCATCATTACTCAACAACATAAACAAAATTCCTGTGTTTATGTTTAAATAGTCATTCAGTCAGAGCTGAACCGAAACCAACATTGAAGCAAAAAAAATTAACAGCAGCATATACGCATAAACACACATCACAAAAGATCCCGTAAGTGGGTCATGAGGTTATGTTGAACAGTATGAGAACTTATTTTGTGGTGCATATATGACGGGTCCTTATAAGTACCTAATTATTTTATGATATAGCGTCAAACATAGCAGTTTTTTTCATGTTTCTCATTTTCAACCAATGAGTGTATCTTAATTTATAGGAAGTGTGATCATCTAATTCTATAGATATATCTTAAATATGCGTTCTGAAGATTATGGATACGATTTACTGTATCAAAATCTATTAAAATTGGGATTGAGACGACTGTATACATTTATTTCACCACTACATATTCAGATTTATTCTGATTAGCATTATTCAAAAAGATGTTATCTGATTTTGTATTTTTAGTTAGATATCACTTTTGGACATTCGGATAGGCAACTTTACGTTATCTGCTATAGAGTTCTCTGACAATGAGTCAAGTAGCAGAAACCTTGTTCTTCTCAAGCCATTACACTGGTAGGTCCTTCAATTCTTACCTCATTTTCTTCTAGTAATTTCTGTAACCACTATACTATAGTATATAGTAGTATATGTCCGTTGTCCAGTAAATTCAATGCACATGAAACAACTATGTTGTTTTTTAGCATAACAAAGAATTATATATCCATTTAAATAATTCAGCAATTGAGCAAGACAATACAAATTTGTTGAAACGTGTTATGGAACAAAGTGGTTAAAAAGGGTAACAACAACAATTAGTAACCCTTCCTTGGAATTTTTTAGGTGGTTAAATATTTTTATAAATTTAAGCAATACGGCTTTTGAACCCTCATTCATTATCACAATGTAAGTATATTCTTTATATCTAATATTCTTTACGGTAAAAAATCTTTAATAAAACCCAAGAGATAAATGTATATAAAATGTTTTAAAATACAATATATATGGGCGGCCTGATTTAACATTAATCTCGTCGGTAATCCATTATATGCTCTTCAGAACACGTACTTTGGCTAATCTATCGCGAAAAGATCTCTGGTTAAGACGGCGTATATAAAGCTCGTTAACATCTCGACGCGAACCCTTCGCTTGTTATTCCAGGGTTACAAATTTACTCTGAAATAATAATGTGCGGAACACGATGAGTGTGATAGATAATGAACGATGCGAAACTATTATTGAGTTTCCCTGTTCTGATAGTTTACTGTTAAAAGGCAACTGTATGGATTCTGGAATTACATAAGCAGTGGCGTTTAATTAAAGGAGAAGTTTCCGCAATTAATTATGTGTGCATAACTTTTAAATACGGTCTAACAGAACTAAACTCAGAGAAGAAGAAAATTTATGAATGCTTTCTCGCACACAGTCAAATAATTCGGGTCACGTCAAGTTTTTGTAAATGCTTTTCTTAAGATGTCTAATTGTAAGGTAACACGTTGAAATCTTATCACTTCATGGGTTCTAAGAAGTAGTATCCATGCAAATTGCTTAGGTGGCTACTGAAACAATGTAACTGCGAAAAGAAGTGACAATTTTTTTGCATTATTTCTTGAAGAACAAAATGCGATTGATATTCTTTCTTTTTTTAGTAACGTTTATGGTTTGTAGAACATTATTTCAGCCACAAATTGTATTTCTTTATCAATAACGCTGAATTGATTTCTGGAAAAATTTATGATTTTTTCTGGTTTAGAGTTACGATGTCTGCTAGTGTATACCAGCTAGAAGGCAGTAAAACGAAACCTGGTTTATATCCGTTCGAAAGGACTGTAATTTGGTGATTTGTTTCCCTAACTAAAAACACGTAGCACGCAAGCTTTTATTGAATTCGGTTAATGTCAGTCGTGACTCATATATAACTGATATAAATTAAAAGTGTCTTTCGATCAATTCGCGTGGAGTTAGATTTGTGTTTTTGAATTTTTATGTAATTCCCACACATTCCCTTCTTTTTATAATTTCTAGTCTTTTCATGAAATTTATTTAACTTTTCCTTTTGTACAGTTTGCAAGATCTGCAGTATACTATACTAGTATAGAACTATGCTTGATTAATACCTACGGTATTTAAAAGTTAATATAAAAACTCTAAGCGACAAGCAAGTGTATGTACCAGATGCATCAACTAGGAAGGAATAAGGCCTCTTTCACACTATACGAATTTTTGGACGTACGGAATTCAGACGGCTCTGAAGTATGAAGGTTCAGGTCAGGATAGACATGCGTCGTAGCAGATACGACAAAATATCTTATTTGTGTTATGTATGGGAGTATTCATATATATGTCTACGCCTGGGAATGCTGCCCGGAAACCCTGTATATGAATAATAATAATAATAATATATCTTTATTTCCACTACATAGAACGTACAACGTACAATGTGCAAAATAACGTCACAAAGGAGGGGGAGGGGTGAGCTTGCATGCTAAGATCCTAAGTAATCATTAATTGAATAATATGATACATTCGTAAGATATCTTCTGACATGCTTTCGAAAAGTTATGAAATTTGTAGTACACTTAATGTCCTCAGGCAGTTTATTATATAACTTACATCCCAGATAAGTGAGGTTTTTCTGGTAAAGAGTAGTCTTATGACGAGGAGGTAATAAGTAATTGCAGTTTCTCACTGGTTATAAGTATATATAAGTACTGGCAGTATATATAGAAAATTGAGATCTATGTTTAAACACAAAACACAAAACTTCGTATATATAGGTATCATAAAAATCTAATCTCATAATCTGATTTTTGAATGTTCCCTTACACGATTCATGATGTGGTAAATTGCCCGTTTTTGCAATAAGAATATACGGTCAGCATTCGATCCTGAACCCCAGTGTATGATGCCGAAAGCCATCTTCGAGTAAAAATTTGAAAAGTAAAAAGTTTTTAACGCAGATAAAGAGCACGATTTTTTTAAGTTATTAAGAGCGTAACATATTTTCCGTGAATTCAGTGAATTTAACACAGTCACCGTTAAGGGTGAAATTACTGATATCATATTTGAACCGATTACGAAAAGGTATACACTGGGTTTTATCTGAATTTATACATAGTTGATTAAAAGATATCCATTGACTTAACTTAGTATAGCTTATATTTGCAATGTGAATTAAATCTTCAAAATTGTTACTTCTAAACGCGATGGTAATATCATCAGCAAACAGAGTAATATTACTCATATGAGCAATATGCAGTGGCAAATAATTTATATATATATCAAGAACATTGTAGGTCCTAGAATGGACCCTTGGGGAACACCACTTACAAGCACAGACACTTTGGATTCATAATTGTTCGTGATTACTCTTTGTTTCCGAAGTAATAAATAACTTCTAAACCACGCTAACGGAGTTCCTCTAACTCCATACCGTTCTAATTTTGATAGTAAGATTTCATGACTAACATTATTAAAACCCTTAGATAAGTCAATAAATAAGGCAAGAGTAAAGTACCCAGCATCAATATCTAGGGATACCTGGTTAATAAATTTAAACAAAGCAGTGTTAACAGATCGATTTAATAAAAAGCCATGTTGGCATAACGAAAATAATTTGTATTTATTGAAAAAATCTAGAAGTTCCTCATTCATAACTAATACTGTCACAAACAACACAAGTAAGATATTTTGTCGTGTCTGCTACGATGCAGGGGTGTCACGTTCAGTGTCTGCGGATATGAATCCACTTAATGATGTTTATGAGCATGGTCACACTACTTACATCCGGTAGTTATGAGTTATGACGTACGGCGACTGTATGCACCAACATTGCGCCACTAGTCTTACAAACAGAAAACAATGGTGCATTGTTATAGCCTTCTCACTTTCCTGTTATCATTCGTATAATTAACACAACCAGTAGTAATTAACAAGTGGCTCTCTGAGTGCACTTCAATTAAATATTAATATATTATTAATTTAAACTAGTGAATGAATCTGAGATCGATGTAGACATATTAATTACGATAGTAGAGGAAATACTTATTTTATGGGATACAAGATATTTGCACTCTCACAATCGAACAATATACAAGAAAGTCGTCCGAATTCCGTACGTTTAAAAATCCGTATAGTGTGAAAGAGGCCTTACTTTACTCTAGTGTGCTTCATTTATCTTTGACGCCACAGTATTTTATTGGGTATATATGTCCTTGTTACCTTTTATAAATTGTATAAATACAGGCTGTCCCACCGAATTGGCTCATTAAAATTTTAAGAAATTCCAGTTAGAATTTGATTTTTAAACTTGTATAGTAATCATTGCCTATTATGATCTATTTACAGAAAATATTTTCATTTTTATAGCCGACCCGGTAGGTATACAGAGTGTTGATATCAACTTTCTTATTTCCAGTGTGTTTCTTGGATCATTTGTAATCAGTTTGTATTAATGTACTCTATCCGTAAATCTTTTGTCGTTACTGGTGCTGCGACTAATGCCTATGACCATGTATACTTGGTTCCACAACACTATGGTATCATAATATCTAATACCTTATGAAACATTTCATTTTACTGAAAAGAGTGCAAATGCCAAAATTTTGACAAAATTGCAAATATCTCTCAAACTATTAGGTTTATAAATAGGGAATGTCAATACAAATTGATCACAAATAATACAAAAAATGCACTAGATTCATTAAAATTGCACCATTCCATTTAAAATAAGAGAGTTGATATCAACACCGAGTACACCAGATCGGTTATAAAGGTGAAAATATTCTCTTTAAATAGATCATAGTCGGACATAACTGCACTGAGAGAAATAGATTGTACTCTTTAACATAAATATAGTATACTTTAATATATTTTATAGCTCCTATAGGGACAATCATATTTTATATTACCGGTGACAATATCTGTATAGTAAATTTCTGTGAATAGTTTTTATTAACTCGTATGGTAGTCGTAAGTTGGTGTACTATATTTGTATTATTAATTTGAGCATACATGTTAGTAAATGTGAAAAAAATGTCTAGTAGCACTGACTATATTTGATAATAACTGTTAAATCTTTTATTGTACCCAGTATAATGTAATATTTTACTATGTACGATACATGATACTCATACTTACTATATAGCCTTGTAGTACTTACAATATTATTTTCTACTATAATAATCTAACGTCTCTTAGCATTTAAAATAGTAGATAGTAAACAATAATATAATGGATCATATGCGGGCACTATACAGCGATACTTACCTGTAATTTAAAATATAGTACTATACAAGGTTTTACTCAGTTCATGGATAGGGAAAGTGGAATATTACACAATAAAAACTATAATATTGATTTTATTTTTTTATTTGACCTTAAAACCATTATTACAAAAATCCAACGTGTATTACTTTCATTAACATAACAATCACTTTAGGTAGGTTAGGTAGGTTAGATTTAGGTTAATGTGCTATCAAAGCATAAAGTACCCACCACGAAGTATATGCATATAATATCTATTACTTGCCTTTGAATATATCAATTAACTCTGGAAACCCGCACTCGATTAAAATGTTTTCCACGTTTGCATCCATTTCTGCTCACGATGCACAACAATCAACGAGGACGAGACACAAACATACACCGACACGAATACGTACACCTGTATCACACGTACATAACACGTGTCAGTGGCAAAACAGCTGATTGGTCGATTTCTTCGGTAAAGATCGACAATGAATAGAGCAAGGGGTGGGAAGAGCGTTACAAACATTTATGTTAGAAATTGAATATGCATCGAATACCTGATAATATCGCAGTCCATCCCAGCGACTATCTATATAATACACGTCATTATATAGGCTTTCAGCAATAGAGTATATTAATTGTTACATCCATAAGATGTAGATGGTAACATCCAGATTTTGCCTCTTACTATAAGCATGATAAAATCTGGTTATTTTACTCTTAATACGCCACATATTGTCGTTTTGACAATAATTATGTTAGTAATTAACATAAACAGATTTACGATCTAATTTCTACAATCCATTTTTCTCAGTGTGCTCTGCAAGTTTCAAAATCAAATTCCAACTGGCACTTCGAAAAATTCTAACGAGCCAGTTCGGTGGGACATTCTGTATATCTGCAGAGTTTATGTTAGTGGTTTTATTTGGTAACATATTTATCGATAAGGCGTATCATTTGCGACTGTAAATTTAAGATGTGCTTTTGTTTTTGCTTTATAATGTCATTAAGTATCAAATTACAATATTCAACGAAATTCAATTTTTTGAAACGTTATAATGGATGGCAAAACTGAAAAAGTCATATTAAATAATTAATTATATTAAACTAAAACTAAGTGTCTCCATGATAATATACCGTGAGTGTTTTTAATTCAAAGCATATAATTTTAACATTGTCTTACGTTCAGTTTTAAAAAGGACAAGTTGCAGACAATTGTATAATATGCAATGCAAAGCAATCTTTGACAAAACAAATTTGATGCGCCATTTGTCAATTCTGATATTAATAATAAACCAATAAAGTTCGAATATATATTACAGAAGAGAAAGTAAGAATTTGGGCTGATGCAAGGCCAATAACAGCTTCCGCAGTATTCGTCATTTGTTTTCCGTGAATTACTCTGATAAACCAATACAATCGATTGGTACTATTTACAACATCATTATCAAGTTTAATACCCAAAGTATTCACAAAAAAAGACAAGACAAACGTTTTCCATATTCTTTGTAAATAAAGGACCTTGTGTTATTGTGTTATGCTAAAGAAAATCATATTGCCTCGCTAAAATATATAGCACAAGAGTTTAACACTTTGAAGTGTTCAGTATTTCAGACATTAAAAAATTCAAATAATAAACCTTATAAATCCGGCAATCAGCAACAGTTTTTTGAGGAACACAAAATAAAAAGAACTGGGTTTTGCGACGTTATTTTAAACTTGTTAAATAAAAATGGAGGCATGTTAGAAAAAATAGTTTTTACGGATTAGGTTTCATTTTCTTTGAATGGCATCGTAAATTCCCAAATCTGTCGGTTTCTTCCTAATACTTTCTCTAATTCCGATCCTTCTTATCCTATTCTTTTGTTATTCCAACAGGTATTGGTCATGAACAAACGACCATATACATAACTTATACCATGCCCAAAGTTAATGCTAAGGAATAATGCACGGTTAAAAAGAATTCTTTAAATGAAAGAAAATATTTTGTGGCCGTTATTTAAAAGAACCATTTCTTTCCGTTAATACATATTATATTTCTTTCAATGAAGTGGTATTATTTTAAGTTTAAAGAAATATGTAGTGACTGAAAAATCGGTTGTTTTAAATAGCGGTAAAGGAATATTTCCTTTATTTAAAGAATCATTTTTCTCTAGGTGGAACGTTGTCGCTTATCGATCCATTCTGTATTGATGGCACATACAGTTTCTGAAACTTCTTCGAACACCTATTATTCCAGAAATACTAAATTTGTGAAGTTGAAAATGCGTGGCTGCAAATGAACGGGATTCCATCACATTCTACTGCAGCTGTCACACGATTCCTTAATGAAATTTTTCCAGATCGTTGGATAGGTGATATTGCCGCATTGCTTGGCCACCACGCTCACCCCAGTTGTGGCCAAATGATTTCTTTCTTTGATGTTACCTCAAATCTCCAATTTATAATAATGTGACTAGCAAAATATTCAAGAATTTTAAGGGATCGCATACTTACTGTATATGATGGATTGAAACCAAACTTTTTAAGTAATTCTTACAGAAGTTTTTATAACTGTTTAGCGTATTGTTTGGAACGTAATGGAGGTCATTTCGAACAGTTACTTAAAATATTTTTATTTACCAAATACTTTGTTGTAATCAGCTAGCTATAAAATTTCAAAATAGTGGTTAAAGTGATTATAACCTAAAAATATTATTGCATGCGAGGCATTCACTCGTTGGAGGTATGTTCATAATTGAATAGGTTCATTGGCTACAGCGCTAGTGTCGCTCATAATCGTATTTACGTAGTAGTATTTTTCTGATCGATTTTGAAGGAAATTAAACAAAATGATCTTGTATGGCGTTTTCGTGAACTATCAAGTACGAAGGGTTAATTTGGTTAGTTTTTAATATAAAATTTTGAAAGCTTATTTTATGGAAGGTTGCTTTGGTTTCTATATTGTAAAATTTGTCTGTAGTGTATCGACTTGTCCAAAACTGAACACAAGGATATGCATATATGCTCAGAGTTCAAAAGAAAACCACAGCATGTGCATTAATCAGTGCCAACGTTATTATAAGGATTGTTAGGGTTGTCAGTGGGAGTGAGTATTAAAATATATGAAAAGAAGCGGAAAAATTAATCAGTATGGAAAGTATATCATTGTTAGTGATAATTCGTGATCCATAGTTACTATTCACTCCTGTATTTGGAAAATATTCGGGTGAAATACACGATGTACATGTCATTATAGTGATACTTTACAGATTATTTATATTATTTTTTTTTTTGCAAATATAGGAGATATCTTTATTTTATGTTGTTTGCAATACACACGAGGAAATGAAATATCGACAAATAAATAGTAAATTCTGTTGACAAATAATGTATTTACGTGTAAAGAATATCAAGAAAATTTATTAGATGTTTAGGTAAAAATAATTAATTTTAATACATAAATGGTTAAATAGTATTTTAAAACACAAGTGTCATAATGACGTTTATGTAATGCGAGTACAAGTTTGAATCTCGAGCCGCGTAGCGGCAAGAGATTCAAAGTACGAGCATTACATGTCATTGTGGCACACGTTTTTTACAGTATTTTTTCTAATTTGCACATTAATCGTCTATATTACGTTCCGGCAAAAGTCCCCCCCACCCACGTTAATATCTCATTACAGCACAGTATGCTGTAATAGCCATATCAGCACTGCGTTGTCTTTTGTTTTAGCTTTATTACAACACCCGATTAGAAAAAATACGTTTACAGCAATATGAAATGGATTGGAAGAAGTACCTATGTAAGATGAAGGAAAAATGTGCGAATTCGTTGATCTAAATACAACAAATAATAAGTTTAGGAATCGGAAGGTTGAGTGAAAAAGATCCTTAAGAAAGGGAGGTATAAAACGAATTCAGACATTTATAAGCAAGTGCCCAAGAAAGATACCTTTGTATCACTGTTGTGTGTTTTACGTCTCCCTTTACTCACGCAGAAGTAGTTTCTGAGATTTCCATTCGCCTCGCATGTTGATAGGTGTCTTAGGTATTCCTCTGTGTGTTTCAGATTTTCGCCAGTGAAATCTCGCTACGGTTCTTCGGCGGTGGTAAATTCTGTTCTTTTGTACAATACTTTCCTGTTACGGTATCTAGGCCTTTAGATACGGTGGTCATCCATCTTATTACTTCGTAATTCTAACTTAGAATCAACATGACATAAGCTGTTATTGCCTTACATTTATTTCTTCTGTTGGGTTGTTTTCTTATTTAATGGGGTTTTGCAGTATAATCGTCAGTCAATACTTTCTTACGCAATTTATGATCGATCTTTTAGTGTAATGTAGAAGAACTTGTAATTCAGAACTGTTTGTAGCGTACAACTTTAAATCATCCATATATTATTATTTAGTTATTCGGTTCTTAGATTTAGGTTATGTAGCAACATACTTAGGGGTCGTAGAGCCAAACCAAACCATTGCGAGCTGAGAGTATCTCCTTGTATTTTTGTCGGCGTTTTTGTTTCGTTCCCTGTCTGGAGTATGAGGGTGCTTCTTTTCAGCATAAATTTTGTCAATAATATTTTTTTTTTTCATTTCTTTTGTAAATTAAGTAGCTAAAGGCTAAGCAATTTAATGTGTCAGTAATGGCTGGATTTAAGAACAGTAAAAATTTCAAATTAGGACAAGCAAAATGTTAAATAATTAATTTACATCATTAGGAAAATGGCTAAAAAGGAATTCAAATAAAATATCTACCTTGCAAGCTTTTTTAATTAATTCGTAATATTACAGCTCACACAAGCAAATAACAATTGCTTCTAATTTTTTCCAATATAATGTTTGAGTTTTATTGTGCGTGTTACGTAACATACATAAAATATTTTTCTAATTTTTCAGTCGTGAAGGTGATCTTTTTCTCGGTGAGTATATTTTTTAGCCAGGAAAATGCTCTATACATATCACAGGATGTTGTTAGAGCCAATTTGAATTCTGAAAAATGTATACTACTATCGACAACATAGCTTTTTGAATTAACGCGGTCTATTACCTAATTGGTTTTCTCAATAAGTATATATTTTGTTACAGAAACAAGAAAAGCTCCTGAAAATACAAACAGTCTTTTAAAAAGTTTTAAATAATTTTTTGACATATCAACTTTTAATTTTTATATTATCAATTATACATCTTTGTAAATGAATAAGGTTTTACGTCTTACTGGGGAATATATCTGTTTTATTATAAAGACCTAAAAAACCAAGAAGATAGTTGTATATCTATTTATACATATATAGTTAAGAGAATTTTAAAGAAACAATATTATAATAACCCTTTCAATTGTTTTTATTGTTTTTACTTACTTTAGGGCTTCTTGAGTGATAAATAAGGATGTTAGGAGGTCAAAATAAACTAATTAAAAAGATGTATATAAAAAAAAACGATCCATATACATTAAAACTATTTATCAATTATTTCCTAATGCATACCAATAATAATTCTCAGAGCACATACATTTGAAACAAGTGGAAGCGTTAAATCAGTTAATATTGGCAAATAAACATGACAACACAATTCTAAATAAACTAACCAGTAATTTGCTAATAATACAAACGTGTATTCACAATTACTTTGAGAAAGTGTTACGTAATAATAAATCTTATGTAAGGAATGTTCCAGTATAATCTTCATCAAACTAAATATTGAGTGATTTTCGCTCATGACCGAATATGCAATAGTAAATACAATGGGTACAATTTCATTTCTCTGTAGAGGTATCATTCGCATCTTTCCTCAAGATTTTGTAAAGCTGCAAGAGAAAGTTTAATCTCCAGTAAGGTGTAGACGATGTAGTAGACGATTCTCCAATATTAAGTCTTTGAATATCACGAATTCTGGAACCACTGCACTAATTGTACCTTCGGGTATACGACAAACACTTTCCTTTTTACCTTACAGTATAATTGCTAATGAAGAAGCAGGAAACAAACTTAATCGTATTAAAAAGTAATGTTAATGCTCTTTAAGATTGTATAAAAGTTTTCTATGCCTATCTCCTATAGTTTCTTAGTAATTTAGAATTTTCTATTTCAAATACTAACGCCTAACCATTTATTTTTAAAAAGTAGGCTGCGGTTATTATTTATCATAAACAAAAGTTATTTGACAGTGACACAACTTGTTAGTAATAGCGCCACCGTTGTATCAGGCTGTTTAAAGCACATTTTAATTAATTACAATGAGCAATTACACTCAAGAAGAAAGGATTGACATGATTTTGGTAATTGGAGAGTGTGAAGAAAATTGTTTGCTGGCATCAAGGATTTATGCTCAGAAATATCCTAACAGACGTCATCTTGCTAAGCGTTCGTTTTTTTATTTACTGAAAATTTTCCGAAGAACAGGTAGTGTATCCTATAAAACAACAGAGCGACAAAAACCAGTTACCGGAAATGAAGAAAATAATTTTTTAGTTATGGAGTCTCTTGTAGAAAGTCCGCATACAAGCCAGCGTAAAATAAGTGAGACTACAAGACTAAGCAGATGAAGCATTGGAAGAATTATAAAGATACAGCTGCATCAAGTGCTTTTGAAAACCTACAATGGACTTCCGTCGTCGGTTGCCTTTCTTATATTTTACGCTTCCAGTTTGCCCAAACATTTGAAGTACTCTTTCAAACGCAGTTTTTCTTGGATGTGATCTATCTGGATATTTTTGGGTGTCCACCCTTGATGCAAGGAAATAGTTTTCGTTGCATTCAGCAATTATTAAGATCATGTTGATTTTTTCTCTCTTGAATAGAATAAATTTTCATTTTTTATAACAATTTAACCATAAATTTCACAGTTCAACCAAAGTAGGTTTTGAATGCTGTCAAATATGATAAATTGTTTATACATGCTTAGTAACGATATCTAAGCCAACTAAATTGAAATAAATTGTATTAAATGTAGTCATCGGAAAAATGAAATGCTAACCACAAGAAAACTATTCATGTTAGGTATAGGGAACCCTAATATATTTTGAAAGGGAATTAAATTCTACGTTGGATAGTATCATCAGATATAGGATGTCCTATTTAAGATAAGAAAGTTAATTTACTGCAAAAGTTATAAAACTTAAACAAGCGTTTATGAACACTCGGTATAACTGTGTGACTAAAATTCCACTTCATTTCATTGCTTAGCCTCTTAGCTGAATGATGAATGTAGGTAGCTGTGTTTAATTATGGATTACACAGTAAAAATCAAACTTACATTTTGTACTGCAATTTCATAAATTTTAAAACATCTCGAAAACTGATGGTTTTAGGAATATAGAGTATTACTTAAACTTGCCCTAATTTGGTCGTTAGATTCCAAATATGTCATTATATATAAGGTGTTCTATTTAAAAAAAGGTAGCTTTGTTATTGATCTTTCTTTTCGAACATCCTGTATAATTCAAAATAATTTTAAATTGTAGATTCAAAGTATTCAACCAAAGAAAATAGATTTCAAGAAATCCTATGCTTTTCCATATAGAGCCCGCGCGTATGTGGTGGCCCACCATGTATATGTATCCCCATCAGCTATATACTCACATTTTTCTTCAGAAATAAATAAACATGTATGTTTTTTTGATAAAGATATAGTTTTCATCCCAAATAGCTATTTATTTGATCTAATGATACAGACAGTATCGGTTTAATGTAAGGGTTAGTTAATTTAATATTCGACATCTTTTGCTAGGGATGAAATGCCTCGTAAGCGCGAATCTGATAAAAGCATGGAAGTGTTTAGCGGGAGAATTTGTTCGGTAGTAGAAATGCCTAACATATCTAATTCAGAGGCAAAGGAGAGTCTGATGAGGCCACAATTTCGTTTCCCAAACCGCAGACCATCTTTATCGTGAAGATAAATACTTTATCTAATGATGAGTTTGAATCGAAAGACCAGTTTGACAACGTCGATGTCGGCAAACTTCGCTTGGCGATCGCAAAACTTGCTACTTGCAGAAACGGCGAACGAAAAATATACGGAAATAGCATGAACAATTGAAATAAATTGTAGAAAGTATAATATTGTAGAATTAATAACTTTAGAAAAGATTCTGTATAAAGTTAAAAGGTAAGTATCTTTATTGGTTTAGAGGTGAAAATTGATTTTAGATAAAGCAAAATCATAAGGAACCAATCTTATTTCCCTAAAATTGTAATGGAGGAAAACATTTTCCAGAAATTGGTGCCCCCGAGCCTCTCTTGATAAATGCGACCTAAAATCACAATGAGAGTTTTGATCAAATTATATGAAAGAGAATATCGAAATCTAGTTTGTTTCTTTGGAGACAAGATTGTTGGTATCTTTGAAGTTACTTCAAATGATAATAACGGCAATATTGCACGGTGGAAAAAATTCAAAGCGCTTGGTAACGAATCAGTGTGAGAGCAGATACCTACAAATTAAAGGAAGACAAAGATAGTATGAGCTTCAAAAGAAGAAAGGCACAGATAATCCGAAACACGCACAAGTTTGAAGAAGGACTAGAGGAGGAAGCAGCACCGGACCCTAGCATAGTCTCGAGCAGATTGAATCTGAGGACTTTGGTAAATTTTTTTATCAATAGAAGCTACCTATGTCATGGTAGTTAAAATGTAACATATAGAAACCAGTTAGGACACCTACTTCATACCCCAAAGTAAAAAGAATGTTTGGAGCATTACTAATAATTGATTTTTTTATGAAATTTATGTCAAAATTTGCGGAAAAGCTCCTATTTTCACAAAAATGCATTTTTTCCAAAATATGTAGTGATCCTCTTAAAAGTAGATAGCTATACCAGATATTTCTGCCCCGCCTTGTAACTTCTAAAGTATTTACAGTATAGAAACGAAATGTGCAAATTAAACATGGCTAAATTTACATATTTTGAAATTTGCCTTGTCAAAAAATGTTCATCACCTTTTTGATAAGATTCAAAGTAGCTGCTACAACTGCAGGCTCATCTTTGATTTGCTTTTAGATTTTATTTTGTATTTATGTAGAATATTTTCGAATTCTTAAAATGCGCAGCTGCTATTGTAAAAACATGACGAAGCCTTTTTTATTGTATGTATAAGTGTTACAAAATCTTCCATCGTACACAAATTATGAGGTTTTCTAGATTTGTTTTTAACCTCCATTTGCTTCGGGCCTAAAATCAGACCTTAGACCATAAAACGCTTAAACGACGCTTTCTTTATCCAAATGATTTTGAATTTTGGGTTCACACCATTATGAATCTTAGTTGACGATATCTTGTTCTTTTATTAATTGCAAGAATGTAAAATTGCAAAAATTTATTTTTATATTTATTTTTTAATTTTTATATTTGTGTGTCCCAAAAGTGGAGAGAAATGATTTATAACAATCTTTTGTTAACAAAATACATGATAAAAGTACTGCTTTGAGAGTTTATCTTGCTAACATTTACTAATTTATGTAAAACACCAATCATTATTTCAAATTTGTTCAAAGTATTAGTTAATGACTTTTTTCAGGTGTGTTACGATATGTGTTTCTTTGAATTCGTATATACATGAAAGAGAAAAGGTGCCACTGTCAGCAGAATTCTCTTTTTCCACATATTTACCAACGTTCACTTATTGTTCTCATATAATACCTACTCCCACGCGAGATATTTCTCTGTGTTTGGCGTGCCTGATATTTACCCTAGAGCTCCAGACAAAAATCGATAGTATATGTAGCAAGAAAGTAGTCGACTTGTTCCAACGTTATTTCTAATAAACATGTCGATCTTAACAGAAGAGAAAATGAAGCCAATATTACCCGCGAGGAACTAATAATTATAGGAGTAATTATATGACTATCAAGGATTATACCATAATTAATTTAATTAAAGAAAATTAGTTAGGGGTATTCGCAATGAATAGACTTCTGTACATCATGTAAGCTTAAAAATGTTATAATTCTATTACTTGACAGATCAATAGACAAGTGATCTTAAAATACAGCAACCTCTTGTGCCACATTTGTGGAAGCCAAACAAAGAAAAGAAACAATAGCACTTAGGTTCCAATGTAAATTAATTTCTTTGATTGTCAAAAATATTAGTAAGACGCCCATTCGATTGAGGGGTTATATTAAACAGTAAGAATGAAAAAGTATTTACACATTTCCGATTTTATGTTCAGAAAGAGATACTTTTGTGCAATAATGTGAAATAAGAAATAATAAAGAATGGTCGTTTTAGAGAAGTTTTTCATTTATTTGTTAGCACACCTCTTATTACTATTAGCCGTGAATAACATTTACAATTGCGAGAAGGACACGCTAGTAACCAGCCTCAGACCGATCGTCTTTGAACGAATACGTAAGCAGATATTCAAGTTATTATTGTTGATAACACTGTCATGACATGTTTCTCAATACGGGTCAAAGCAGCAAAAGTGCAATTCTTTGCCAAATCTGTTACATCTGTTAATTTAAGTGTTTAGGTATTCATTTTTACTATTTTACAACAGTTTTTATAGATACTTTTCCTAGATCTATTAAATTTTTATGCATGTTCACGTTTCTGAGACGTCAATTTTTTACGCACTGAAAAAGTATTGCAACTGTATTAAAAGCTTACAGAAATGCGACAAATTATTAAAATTCTTTATTAAAATACTATTTATAACGCATTTAAATTAAGAGTTTTATCTTGTACTCACCTTACTTTGATTATTTGCAAAAAAATATAGGTGTCTAATACATTTGAGCATATCTGTATCTATTACTCCACAAACTGCAAAAACAGTGAAGTTATAATTAAAAAGAAGAACACACATATTTAGCGATAAAATAATGAAATATAGGCGAAGCCAAGGTAATTTTTTGCGATACAACATGGAAGGCGCCGACACTAATTGTACTTAAGTTTCACTTTTTAGGCATCTTATCTCTTCGCATTGATATATACAGTACAGTAAAATAAATTATACAATATATAGAGGTTTTTCTACATGATGGGTTTAGTTGCCACTGATATGCATACCGAATACTCGAAAAGGGAAGTCTGTCTTTTTTTCGATTTCATTTCATCAGATAAGCAATAATTTTGCTTTTCTTGAAATTCAATTTAATAATAGATTTAAATGTAATTTTAAAAATTGATATGTCGGTTCTCTGATCTTTGGAACTTTCTCGATTGAAGATAATTGCAATACTATTTAATCTTTCTATTTTCGAAATTTAATTTAAAATTTAACAGTGGATATCTACATAGACGCATCTCTGCAACATTTCTTGTGTATATCTAGGCAGTTCCTCGTTTATATTTTAACGAAATTCTGTTAATGTGAATGTATTTCTTCTATTACGAGTGTCTTCACACAATAATCCCTTTCACAGCATAAAATACGGTGCCCGTCGAAGTGGATGACACGATTACGCAGTAGTAAATATTAGTAGGAGTTTAACATTTATCAAAATTAGATTCACGGCGAGGATTGCACGCAATCATACCTTTCTCTTTCTGCTCCTTTTTGTACATCTGATTCATGTAAGTCCAAATTGTGCACATAAACCCTACCAGGAAATGTTTCGTTGAGCGTTTTATGTTAAACTTGTTACATAAGTCAGGAAGTTTCAACGTGTCTTTTGTTTCTATAAGAACAGTCTATTATCCTTCTCTATAATGCACCAAACATGTGCCTAATTTCACTTACATAACATCAGCATTATTATAAGTGCGATTAGTACAGTGACTTTGTCATTATTGGACATCTTAAAAATAATTCAGTAAATTTTGATTTTTTTTATAATGGCAATTAACAAAAAAAAAAGTAGGAAAAAAATATGTTTTAAATCCTCCAGAATCGATCTGTGTACTGCTTGATGTTTGCATGTTGATATGTCTCATAGGGAATTACCGGTAATTGCTGACGCTAAAATTGGATCAACAAACATCAATCTCCAATTTCCCATTGACCGTTAATCATGTTAGAACAGCAGAACGCTATAGTATATATCTGGCGTTCGACCGGAAAATTATAGGATGAATTGTTACATCGTGCATATTCGCATTTCGCAGAAAAGCAAACATTACCACAAAAAATAGAAAACAAATTTTATAAACAATTATATCTATTCCCTAATATCTCCCCGGTAAAGTACTGGAAATGTAGACGTCGATTGCAATTTTGAACTTTATTTCTCGTTGATTAAATTAATGTTTGTTTTTTTAATATTTTAATGAAAATATCGTTAAACGCATCATCCCTAAACTTATCCCTAAAATATCAAGTTTTTGCAACTGTTATTCTCTCTATTGGAGTACACGGACAAAGTGAAGGATATACACTTCCTCTTAAATTGTTTGAGTATAAACAACCTTTTGACATAGTTTATAGGAGTAATGTAATTACTATTATTTATTATTTTTTTAAATTTTCAAGAAATGTTTGGGTAGCATTACTATTGCACAAAGAGCAAATGAGGAGCTTTGGAGCAAAACCGAATAAATCCACTTTTTATGAAAATTAAGTTAGTGGTGGATTTCAACTGACATTGTTAAATTACATCTTTATAGACTACCTGTTTCGAGCAAAACCGAATAAATACCTGTAAAATTCAGCGTCGAAATCGGTGTTTTCGTGCAAAACCGAATAAATCCACTTTTAGCTCAAAACCAAATAAATCCATAAAATTACCTCTTGCAGAAAATTTGTATTTACAATAATAGATGGCATCAAGGTTTCCTTAAGAGAATAAAAATATGCAAAGTCATTCTTTTCGTAGTATCGTCGCCACGTGTTACCGAATAAGACAGCTTAGTAGTCGTGGTCAACGGTTTAGTGGTGTATACGAAGTCCCGGGATTCGCTGCAATTTTAAAGCCGATTGTAAGAGATATTTCTTTATTTTGAGTTGTTTTTCCTTTTACATTAGTGCGCGTAGTTTTAAGTTTTGATTTGTATTGAACAGAAAACAAATATGGAAGAAGATATTTTAGGAGATACAGTAGCTGTTGGCGATGCTAATGAAGGGAGCAGAATAAGAAAAAGAGCTGAAAAGAAACAGAAAAGGATACATGAAAAGTAAGATTTAGTTATTTACCCACGGTAGTAGCTATAGCTTATTCTGAAAACTGAATTTTATTGTTACAGATACCAAGACCCAGATCCAGACTTAAAGAATTTTAAGCGACCATGCTCACATGATAACAAAACCTATCAATGCCAAAAAGTCAAATTATCGGACATTAAAAACATAAGAAGGAAGCTGTATGAGGTTTCAAATAAAACCGTACAAGATATTAAACTTTGTCATATGATAAGCGTTTCCAGTACCGTACGAAAGAGACCTGTAAAAGATAATCCTCGACAAAGAGCAAGGGCAGCAAATTTCTTTTTAAAAGTGAAGAATAGAAGGTCAACAGGGGCAGTTAAAGTTTGCAGGAATTTTTTTATGGCTGCAGTAGCAGTTAAAAATCACAGATTGTTTACCGTTTGCAAGATTGTTGATTCAGGGGAATACCCCAAAGAACATCGAGGAGGGGACCGTGTTTCAAAAAAAAGTTTATCCAAGCGGGAAAAAGTGCACGAGTTCATTAGCAAGTTGAGAGGCACTGAGAGTCATTACAATCGAAGCAAATCTAGAAGGATTTATTTACCGGCCCATCTCAGCATTAAAAAATTATGTCAAATTTATAATGAACAGGCTGAAAATCAATGCCAAGTTAGCTATTCAATGTTTCGAGAAGTTTTTCTTACGAAATTTAATATTGGATTTTCGTCTCCGGCTTCCGATACCTGTTCCCAGTGCACACGGCTCAAGCATCTAGTTAAATCGGAGAAAGAACAAAGAAAAAAACAAGAATTTATAACTGAATATCGAGTTCATAAAAAAAGAAGTCAAGCTTTTTACAGTCTTTGTAAACAAGAGCCAGAAAATAGCTTGACGTTTTGTTTCGATCTACAACAGGTGCAGCCGCTACCACGCACTCCCATTTCTGATGCGTTTTATTCGCACCAAATAAGCCTTTATTCATTCTGCTGTGTTTCCATGACCTCAACAAACCCTACTTTTTATATTTGGACAGAAGATCAGGCTGGTAGAGGCGCTACACAAATCGGATCCGCTTTGTTTGACTATCTGAAATCTTTGGACCTGACTGGCATAACCCAGATAAGATTGTTTTGTGACGGATGTGGGGGCCAAAACAAAAATTCCCATATCATCCATATATTAATATTTTGGCTCTTAAATTACTCTCCTGACAATATAATCGAAATTATCATTACCTACCCAGTAAGAGGTCACAGTTTTTTGCCCGCGGACAGAGTGTTTGGACGCATGGAAAAAATATTTAGAAAAACTCCAACCATTGTTTCGAAAGAAGAATATGTTGGTTATTATTCGCAAGTTGGAACTGTAAAGCTCTATTTACACACAACAGTGACGTGACCGTACCGTGACCGGTCCGTGACAGTGGTAACGGTGTTGTGTCGGTGACGTATATTCACATATATCAGTGTTTTGTCTTCAGATGGTCTTCAGTGATATTCGAAATGGCAAACTTTACAGACACAGAGCTGGCAATAATCGCAATAGTAATGGATGAAGAAGAAAATGTGTTACATCAGAAGAAAAGACGGATGTGGGTACATAATGCATGGAAAAATAGGGAAAGCGAAGGAGAATTTATAACTTTATACAAGGAGTTAATTGCAGACGATAGGAAATTTTTTGAGTATTTTAGAATGTCTGAAGGCTGCTTTACTATATTACTGAACAAGATAGAAAATAATTTAAGAAAACAAGATACTCACTGGAGGAAAGCAATATCACCAAGGGAACGGCTATCAGTATGTTTAAGGTAAGTGCAACAAGTATATGATGTATTTAAAATGCTTTATTATTTTATTAAAAAAAAAAAAACGGTTAGTTTGCTCCAAAATGTTGAGAAAAATTTTGCAGGGGTAGGTATCCTTGGTTGTCAAACATTGTAGTATCTTCTAGAATTTGCGAAGGTGGCGATAGCAATGCGGTAGAAGTTGTGGATGTGGATGAACGTCCATGACTAATATCCTGTGGAGATGTGGTATGATAAGGTCTTCCATATTGGTGTTGTTGTGTCAACATTTTCAATTCGTACTTCTGTACGCTCGCAAATATTTCAGATTTAGCCATATGTAAATAATAGGGAGTCAGTGTTTTCAAAGACGGGGCAACGCCAGCTAAAAATGCATCGACAGGATGTGGTGGTGTATTTGTGATGGTGCTACTTTCTTTTCGTTGCTTAATAAGGTACTCCATCAATGTAGCGGACGCTGTTTTTGTAGGAGTCTGACCTTTAATTGATCGCTTCCTTGTGATCGGCGCCGGTTCCTTCGAAACTGAAGGAACATCTGTATCACATTGTGATGGCAATGCCTGACTTTGCACATCCATGTCCAATAATGTGATATCGTCGGCATTACTAAGCTCATCCTCCGCGTCACTTCTGTGTGGTTCTACGCTATTTTCTTCATTTATTGCCAATGTGTTTGTTGGACTCTCTATGTTTCCCTTAGTTTCCCTCTCTTGAAAATATTTATTCAGAAAACTCAATTGGTCGGAATATTTATATAGTTTTACTGACTTTGCACCTTGTCCACTCGTCGTTTTAAATTTTTTTGTTGATTTTCGGTAATTGTCTCTTATGTTTGCCCATCTAGTTTTACATGATGACACTGAAAAAGTAAACGAAAAAATGTTAAGAAAAGAGTACGTAGTTCTCTGATTGAAAAACGAATTTTTGTTGCAGGTACCTTGCAACAGGGGATTCTCTTAAAACAATATCTTTCAGTTACCGTTTAGGACATTCAACGGTGCATAAAATCGTCACAGAAACTTGCAAAATAATAATAGACCAACTCATGAATGAGGTGATGCCAAACCCAACAGAAGAAATGTGGAAATTGATTGCAACTGATTTTAATGCGCTATGGAATTTTCCAAACTGTTTAGGAGCTTTAGATGGAAAGCATATTGTCATACAAGCTCCCGCAAACAGTGGGTCGCTGTACTTCAATTATAAGAAGACATTTTCAATTGTTTTGTTGGCGTTGGTTGACGCGCATTACAATTTCATTGCTGTTGATGTTGGAGCTTACGGAAAAAACAGCGATGGTGGAATTTTTGCGAACTCTCATTTAGGTCAAAAACTTCAACAAGGCACTCTATCTGTTCCTGGCAACACAGCTTTACCAGGCACAACAACTGAAGCGCCATATGTGATTCTAGGTGATGAAGCGTTCCCTTTAAAAACTTATTTGATGAGGCCATATCCTGGACAGGATTTGGATAATGGTAGACGTATTTTCAATTATCGCCTATGTCGTGGCAGAAGAATAGTTGAGAACGCATTTGGCATTTTGTCACAAAAATTTCGTATATATAACAGACGAATTCAGGCGAAACCCGAAAACGTAGATAATATAATACTTACAACCTGTATTTTACATAATTTTATAAAAAAGTTTGACGGAAACAAATATCCATACCAAACAACAAATGACAGTACGATTATGAGTGAATCTGGAATGATGAACAGCTGTGAAAATCTACCTCCGCAAGGTGGAAATGCTACAAATGACGCGTTTCGTGTGAGAGACCTTTTCAGAGATTATTTTGGTTCTGAGGTTGGATCTGTACCATGGCAGCAAGGCAGAATATCTTAGTTGTGTTTGTTGTATATGTATATAATTATAATTACGATTTTTTTTCTTAAACTTTAGTACGATTTTATCAAATGAATAGGTATAAATATTTACTTTAAAATAGATTTGGGGTACAATTTTGTTTTAAGTAGATGAATTCCTATATATAAATAAAAGATCACTTACCATCTGATTTGATCTCTTTAGCTATTTTCTTCCAAATTTCCTGCTTATAATTTACATCCATATATTTAGAATGAGATAAATCATATAAAACTTTATAATTCCTAACTAACTCTATTAAATTTTCGTCATTCATCATGACTAAATGATAAAAGGCAACTTTTAATTTTCACAAATGTATTTATCGCAACGCGTTTCGCTTCTTCTGGCGATTATCTTACTACTAAACCAACGGCAGTGAAAAGTTAAAATATCGTTGCCACCGATTTCAAATTTCACGGTACGGTGTCGTTACGGACACTGCGAGCAAAAAATCGGCACTGTGTCGGATATGTGTGGATGTCTGGTTTCAATCACACAGAACGATATTATTTATGACGGTCACCGGCAGTACGGTACGGTCACGTCACTGTTGTGTGTAAATAGAGCTTAAAGGTCTTAGAACAAAATTGGCAACTTTATAATATAAAGGAGTTGCAGAATTACCTAAATAAGGTTGCAGGAATATCGGACTTAAAACGAATCTCTCTACAAAAACACCGCATAAATAAAACGGGAGAAATTAAAATATCAATGGCATGCTTCCAACACTACCGATTTGAAGCCCAATCGGAGGTTAGCAAATCTGTCTATAAGAGAGGAAAGACTCTACAAAATTTTTCGCTATCAAAGGTCCAGTTGCGAAATAACATTCCGCAAAAAAAGATCCACAGTATAAAGCAGCTTATGGAAAAACAATTTGGAAAAGAGTGGAACAGTGACCGAAATTTTGAATGGTACAGAAAACTGCTATGTGAAGGTGTAGGTCAAAATAATGAGGAAATAACCCAGGAGGAGGATGTTATGAGCAATGAATGCGACTGCTTGGAGGAGGAATCTGCACTCCATATTTAAGTTTTTTTATTGTGTAGTTTAATCTTTGATAAACTTTTAAGCTTTTTTGTTTGCTTATGTGTTTAGTCTTTATGAAAAACTTTTTGTTATATATTTTTTTAAATCTGTAAAGTACAGGCTTTCAAGAATTTGCATTTATTTCAAAGCTAAAAGAAAAATGTTTCTTTATTTAATTTTTTTTTTTACAATAAGCTTTCATATTTAAAATAATGTTTTTATAACTGTTTGTTAATAAATTTTTAAGCAAAACCAAATAAATCCAGTAGCTTTGAGCAAAACCGAATAAATCCATTTTTATTTTTGTAATATTTTTACCAAAAATAATTTTTTAAAATTATAATTGCAAAGGAAGTATTATTAATGACGTCTCAAATAGTATTTTCTAACAAAACAAAAGAAAAAGCTAATACTTTTTGCGCTATTGAAAAATCGTGTTTTTCCAAAAATCATTTATGGTGGATTTATTCGGTTTTGCTCCAAAGCTCCTCAAATGAGCATTTGATATTTGAAGTGTACGTGTTATTGTTTTAGAAAAACAAATAATTTTGTAATTTGAAAACTAATATATTTACCTCCTATTGTCTATTCCACCTCAAACCTTTAATCAAAACATTAGCATTGTATTAATCACCTACACATTGTTTCAAGTAAATAAATACTAGGTATAATATATGACATAGTAAATAAGCTTGTTCTCTGTTTGAAGAAACGAAAGCGGTTGATTTATTGTCTGAGAATGTCCGCTATTTTCGAATATTCTTAAACAAACTACATTTATGATATACAATAAAGAAAAAAATTATACACTCAGAAGAGAACACCGACAACCCAAAAATTCAGGTCAAATCTGAATTTTCGGGTTGCTGGTGTTCCCTTGTCAGTTTTCTTTGTAAGACGAAATTATTATCCTATAAGCTATAATTGAATCCAGTAATTGGGTTTTGGAACCTTTGGTGTAACAATAACTATCACATTGACAAAAGTCAATGCTAGGTTTTTCCACTATCACCAAACAACAAAAATAATTTGGTGATAGTGGAAAAACCTAGCATTGACTTTTGTCAATGTGATAGCTATAATTGAATGTCATTAAGCACTTTTAAGTTTTGATGAGGATTATTGCCGTTCTTGTAGCTCAATTCTTCGTCCCAAAATACTGGATTCGCTTCAAAAAATTAATCAACACTTCCTTAGAACAAAAAAAAAATCTGCTGTTACGATATATGGTATATATGTATATATCGGTATCGGATAACCTTCAGTTGTTAGGTTAGATGATCTACCACGGATAAGGCTAAGGAGTGAAGAAATAAAGCTGTTTGAGGAAGTGAAATATCTTGGTGTCATTCTTGACTTCAAAGAATTAAAATCAGGGCGGAGACAACACCAACGTTGGCTAGAAAAGCCCATGGAAAAGCATGGAGCTTAGGACCAAATATGATGTATCGGACATATGCACACTGTTCTGCATTTCTAATGTCTCCCCTGTGGGACGACAAAATATCGATACTATTTTCCGTATAGCAAGGCCATGTACTTCGGCTCAGTTCGGATTCACAGGTAGAAAGAGAGCAGGGTAAAAGAGCAAAGAAAACATGATCATTATTGAGCAGAGTGTAATTACATTTACTTAACATATTTAAAGAACAAAGGAATTTTATACGTTTTAATACATTATAAAGATAGATAAAACTTGAAACTAGAAATTGCGCCAAAACAGGATTTGTTAACAAAATATTGTTGAACTAACCAACCTAACAAAAGAAAAATATAATGAAGGCAATCACACTATTTTGGTAATTCTATTAATTTAACAAAACCGTTGCGTCCATTTGAACACTAAGTAGTAATCATTTAACAAAGTGAACGGTATTAAAAAATAAGGTTGGACTAACCAAAATTGCAGTTAATTGAATGTAATTATGATGTTCAAATTACCCATTTCCTAATTTTCTGCCTGTATACAACAGTAAATACGTTAAATTGTCGTAAAGATAGCACACTGTCGTTTTCTGAGTGCACATGTATAATGGTAAAACTGCATGTTAAAACCAAATATCTTACTTCATTGGAGCAAGTAAAGTATTCACTTACAATAACTACCCCAACTTACAATAAGTAGGTTACCAGTTTCTTTGTGGCAGATGTCACATTTATTAATAGCAAAATCGTTAAAATAGTTGGTATAAGATAAACAAAATACAGTAGCAAATATTCTAACTCAGAAGTCTAGTGCTATTTATCTTAAATGCTTAGAATATATGTGCCGTATTTAAGTATAATTTTTACTTCGGAGGACTAAATATCCACTTGCCAGAACTATTATTTTTTCTCGGTGTTCACACATTGCTGGCTATAATGTTGGCTAGATTAAATTCTAAATATTTTACATTTGCGTAAACTGTATAATTTTTAATTGTACTTTTATCAGTGTCGTGTCCATTATGAAAATCGTAACATGCACTGTAAACTACTTTAGGTAG
Source organism: Cetonia aurata (assembly GCA_949128085.1). Taxonomy (NCBI): domain Eukaryota; kingdom Metazoa; phylum Arthropoda; class Insecta; order Coleoptera; family Scarabaeidae; genus Cetonia; species Cetonia aurata. Next base: position 49,633,259 of record OX421883.1, on the reverse strand, counting down.
ATGGATATTTTTTTCTTTGTTTGTTTGTTCGTTGGTTGTTTCCAATTCCAAGTGCTGGGGTGAAAATACAAACGCTGGACAAATAAAAGTATTGTTAATATATTCATAGAACAGAATTTTGTAACTTTGTTTTATTATATCTGTATTCCTTACGTTTAGCTTGTAACACTAAAACTTCATTAAACTTTGACGATTTTTATTTAATTTTTACCTACATCATCGAAGGAAAAGTCTTGCAATTATAATTCTTATAATAGCACATATAACTTTATCTGATTCCGCGTTTTCTTCGACGTTACACTTTCTAGCTGTTTCGACAAGCATGGTGTCAGGTAAATCTTCGCCTAGTTGCTTTTTCATCTTGTCTGGACGTAGAAATCCTGCTTCATTTGTCAAATTATACATCTTCGTAAAGCAATTTAGAAATGGTCTGAACATTGAACTCATCGCAGCTGGGATTTTACTCCTCTCGTCAAATAATCTTTTGTGCTTGGATACGCAAGTATCACCGCCTTCGTCTAATACATCTAGTGGTTCTTCAATCACCATCGCCTACAACATTAGAACTGCAATTTAACAAAAAGCAAATTTTCTAATAATTACGTAAAGGATAAATAAACATAGTATTATTTTCCTGTGATGGGTGGAGACTGTGGCTTGAAAACTATAACAAAAATCCAAAAGAAAAAGTGAAAAAATCCCTTACCACAAAAATTAAAAGATACAAATCTAAATACGTATTTCGGCAACTAAGTTGCCATCTTCAGTAGAAAACAACTGAAAACTGAAGATGGCAACTTAGTTGCCGAAATACGTATTTAGATTTGTATCTTTTAATTTTTGTGGTAAGGAACTTTTTCACTTTTTCTTTTGGATTTTTGTTATGGTATTATTTATCTATATGTAAGCACAAACTTAGTGAACATGTAATTATATAAATTGTATTTTTTTTTTCAAGGAATTGTACAAACATATTCGTGCAAAACTTATCGGGCACTAAAGTTTATAAACATTGTGTCACAACTTGATTATATTGGGCTTTTGTAAGGTAGGTACAGATCCGCATGTCGAAAGCATATGGTTAAGATTATGTTCAAAATGTCAATTTCTCCCCATTATCATAGATAGGTTAATAATTCTCCATATTCTGTTTAAATCCCCAGCACAAGGGTGGGGCCTGAGAGTACACACTGTATGCAGAAATTATAAATATTTATTAATTTATCGATCTGAAATGCTCCGTACCTTTCGAATACATTACGGCCTGTATTTGTACACAGCTTCGGTTTTTCTGAATACGCTATTTTTGTTTATATATGTATATTTAATAAAATTTCAGAAGTGAGGTACATACATATGCTAAAATAGAATAAACTATTTTTTAAAAATATTATTGAAAATTACTTGAAGCTATAATCTGTTATATACGATTCTTCACAAATTTGACGTCTCATATAGAAATACAACGTCATATACAGTACGAGTTTTCATTCTATGGTCACTCGATGCAAGCACGGTTTCGTTCTCGCATTTGCGACGATTGTCAAATACGCTGGAGGTGACCACAGGACGCTCGCTCTTACGGTATAGGATAATGTATCAAAGAGAACGTTGGATTTCATCGCTTGTTGCAACTGCATGAGCTTAGGGTTGCTGGTATAATGCAGTTACTGCGGCACGTCGAATCGTTGAATGATATCGATATGGCATGACTCTTTGACAGCTGATCATGATTACAACTCGAATATTTTATACCAGCATAAGATATAAGCAAATATTTGCGATATCTAAAAAGATAACTTACGTTAAACATGAAAAATAATTGAATGCCATTATATTTTAACATGTTTCACAGTTTATTGCTTGTTTACAGGTTGCATCCCAAAATGCCGACTATACTAAATGTATTATTGTTTGTGGTAGTGACGAAAGATGAAAGTTAACGGTATGGAGGCATCTATTTTCCGATATTGCTCTACAATTTCTAACAACAGCCATGTGGTAGGGCAAAATAATCGCAGGCAAAGGATGCATCTAATATTTGGTATCTGATCATATCAATCGTTGGAAGTGAGGTGGTTGAGACGAAACTTCAAATACTTTTCGACATAAAATGCTTCGTTATACTATAGAAGGGATGGCTGGGATCATGAGGTGGAATTATTCTGACAACTGTCTTCAAAGAATATGTCACTTATTTGCAGCTAAGTACCCCAAGAAGCTTATTCCCAGTAAAGGCGTTTAAATGAAAAGAATAAAAGGTAGCGGTGCTGTATTTAATTTCAAACCGTCTTTTCCAAATCCTAGAATTCGTGATGAAGCCTGTATTTTAGTGTGAGCTGCAAATGAAATGAATTCCAATTTGTCATCTACTAATATTTCAAGTGATTTAGGCGTAACGCGTTTGTCTGTGCAACGGATACCCAGAGCAAAGGAGTTTCCATTTCATTATCATTTATTCTTTTTTTTTTTGAATAAGTATTTTGTTCACTAAAATTACTTTTATTTTCTTGTGAGGAGCAAAGTATTGTATTATTTTCCAAGTTTACAAACCCAAGGGCAATACTACTGCGATTTAATCATTTGAATAAAGAAAAAACTTTGCATTCTTTTACTACAATTCGATCTCTCACATAGCGCAACTAAATTAGTACATCAAGGAATGCAGAATGTACAGTTAGGGAATTATGTATGTGGACGGTTCACTAACACGTAGGCAACACAAACCACACTCACGGAGGAGAGTACTACCCTTTCCCTTTCACGCTGGCCCAATCTTATGTGATCCTTCGAATTATTTTTATTAGCAAAATAACATCGGTTTATTACAGTCAGTAGACACTGTAATTTAATTTCCTGCACAATTTTTAATCATTATCTTTTACGGTATTCTCATTCCATTGTAAAGTAACATAAAAATTCAACTTAACTGAAATAAATACATTCTCTACTGTGCTATACATGAAGCCATAATGTTAAATCTTAAAGAAAACGAATAGTTGTAAAATACACAGGTATATTTTAATTCCGAAAATTAACGGACCAAATAATTAATTTTTTGAATCTAACGCAGTAGAGTCGGTACTTCCCAGCTTCTCTGATACTACAGAAGCTAAGTATATAAACATATTATTAAGATTGCTTTCAATAAATTTTACCTGGAATTACTGCTTAGTAAGTAAGTTATGAGACTACAAAGAAGAAAATATTTCTAAAACAGTTAAAAGTGATAATAGTACATTTAGTTATTTTATTTGTAGTTCAAACATATTGTTAATAAACACACAATGTCTGGAAGACATTTTTAGAGTTAAATAATTTTAATTAAAACGTATTTTTGTTTTACCGGAGATAGTATAAACTTCGAAGGTCGAGATCAACATTTTACGAATTCCCGTAATAGGTATCCGGTATGCCATTTCGCACTTGCATATGTTCTAGGAAAATAAATATCATCGATATCTAGGTGGAAGCGGTCCATGTGACAAAGACTAGTACCGACATCAAAATAAATTTCCCCTAATACTAGTTAAAAGTAGTTAGAACCACACCACACTACTATACGGAATCTTATTAATTTGTCTGGTGCTGATTGTTGATATATTCTTTTTGTTTATTTATTTGTAGAATCATGTTTTTATTTGTTTTTGTATATTACTAGAATACTCATTATTTTTCAAATAATTTATTACTTATTTACTTTCCGTAGTTACAGTTTTTTGATTTATATGAATAACTTTTATTTCTTTTTAAAATATTTATCTTTGGAGAATTACATAGATCTTAATTTTGTTACTGAAATTTTAGAATTCTTATTTAGAAATTTGTTTTTTCAATGTTTGTTGAGTTTGGTAAAACTTTATTGTTATATTTCTTTGTTTCACAATAAATGATTATTTTTAACAAATAGTTTTACATATTTGACATAATACCTTGGTATGTCACTTTCAATTGACACTGTTTTAAATCTATATATATATCAAAATGTTTTAATTTCTTTTAACATTCGGTGAATTAAATATCCTACGAATTCATTCTATTTTGATTATTTATTTATAGAACGTAAAATGGCGTTTGTTCCTCTAATAAACCGTTTTCGAATGAATGCATTTTGGTACTAGGGAAAATAAATGTTAAAATATGTATTATGTATATACCTATACGTATATTTAAAAACAAACCAAATAAATTAAAATTTTAAAAAAAGAAACGGTCACAAAACACATTAAAAGAATGGAAATGAAACAGAAGTATGTGATCCGTGTTAATAATGAAAGGAAATAAATACATGGCATTGTCTAATCCGAAATACTTCTTAACTTTAAAACTACTAATTACAATTTCATTTTGCCTGAGCCATATGTTTAAAGTCTGGTGCTTATACAGCGACAAACTCCTTGACAATAGACTTACATAGGTATATTGTCATTTACAGTAAATATTGTCAAGCTGAACCGCGTAACGTCAAGGCTATTATATTACTAACTGAAATACCAACGCAATGCAAGCGTTTAATTGTTTACTATAGAATAATTTTACGTATAAATTTAAAATGCTAATTCCCTCTTATTTTACTTATTAGAGGATTGCAGGGATTACTAGTTGTTAGACCACAGACTTTTAGGTACAGTAATAGACTAATATACTTAACAGACTCTAATAGTATAGAATATATACGTATTTTTTCATCATTTTCTACCTTATGGATTGTTTAAACGGTATTACGTTTATTATTGTAAATGAGCGCCATAACTCCAACCTTTTCTCTTAATATAACTTAAAATAATGTTACTGTCGCCTACAATTTCTACGAATACAAAATGTCTGCGCTTTCGGTACTAATCATATGGCGATTGTTTTGAGAGGGGTCATATTCCCCTGCCCTCGCTGTAATTCGTGTTGCCTACGTGTTAGTGAACTGTCCACATACATGATTCCCTAACTGTACATACATAGATACCTCTGTGCCCAGCGCTGTGGCGAATGACTGTGGATTGTACAGGGTGTCCCACCGAAGACTGGGTCTTTGATTACAGCAGTCATTTTAGAAAGAAAGCTTTTCTACAAGAATGCTATAGAATCCAATGCTGCATCACCTAAAAATATTTTTGACTATACAGAGTGTCCCAAAAGTAGACAAACGGATACTTACTTCGTTATTTTAAATGGAACAGCCTACATATTATTTCATTTTTCAATTCTACGTAGAAAAATAACATGACTTCATATAAACTACTATATGCCTATCTTTAATAACAACGTTGTTATTTACTCTTTTGTCAAAAGTAGTCCCGATGCAAAGCATGGGTTAAGGCGGCGTGGTTTATATTTGCATTTGTTTTAGACATTCATATTTTAAATATCATACATACATACTTAGTCTGATTCAACATTGAAATTAAAATCGATGTAATTGTATACAGGTGTCCACTATAGCCCTGAACATTTGCTTAACTTTAAACCAAGGTAACTTGCTTTTTTTAAATAGCACCCTATATTTTTGCTTGTGTTAAATTAATCCTTGTCCAAAACCCTATCAATTCATACTAAACATTTATGATGCCTCATGCACGACTTCATAGTTAATTAGTGATTTTAAATAAATCCCATAATTTTTCCGTTAATTTTCAGGTCGCCTTGGTATATAAAAGCTAAACAATTGAATAAAGCTGCAAATTAGCAAATACATGTCAGTATAAGGTCATAATATAAAACTAATAACAAGTTTTTTAAAAAAAGAATGTCATTTTTATGTATGTTCAGAAATTATAGAACATATTTTTAGTAGGCCAATTTAGTAGGTAATTGTTTCGCAATAATTAAATCTCAAAACTGTCAAAAAATAATTTTGTATATATAATACCTTTTCCTTGCTCTCTCATTGCTTGCTTATTTATTTTCTTATACATGTCGTTATATACTTCAAAATATGCAATATTCAAAAGAAGAACTTGTTGATATGATGTATTTGATTGGTACGTAACCATTTATGTCATTTTCCCAATATAAATATATGTAATATCTATATATATTCCCGTTTTACACAATTTTTCAAACTTTACATTTAGGTGAATGTGGACAAAATTGTCTTGAAAAATATATAGACAACGGTATCCAAACAGATGGTGTCCAAGAATGGAATGTTTTAATGTTAAGCACAGGTTTGAAAGCATCTGTGCTGTTTAATAAACGTTATCATCATATTAATGAAGATAATGAGTTCAATGTTCTTACTTCTGAGGTTGAACAGCCAAATGTGAGCACGAGGCATATCAGAAGAAACGCTGAAGTGTGTATAACAGTAGGTACTGTTCAAAGGATTTTACGGATACATAAATATCACCCTTACCACGCATCCATACATCAGCAGCCTACAGATGATGATTACGGAAGGCGAATAAGACATTGTGACTGATGGGTAGAAGGTAGTTTCCAGAGTAATGGTGTACCAATCAGAAAGAACGCTCACGTTTATGCACAAGACAATCCTAGATCTGTAGCAACACGTGCGGTATAAGGTAGATGGAAAACAAATCTCATACATTTGTTTTCCATCTACCTTATACTGCACGTGTTGCTACAGATCTTGTGGGACCCTTTTTCTTCGAGAATAATTTAAACGGAGAGCAATACAACTATTTTTTGCAAACGCAATTCTATGAAATTTTGGGGAACTTACCACTAAGGGAGGAATTTTTAGCCGTTTCGCCAGAGTTGCTTCAAAAAGTAACGTAAAAGGAGATAGAAATATCTTTGACAGAAAGAGGACATTCTTGAACATTTCCTTTACATTCTAATAATTAATTTAATGATGCATTTTACTGTTTTTAATGTTTATTTTTTGTTATTTTAACGGTTTTTTAATATATATATATATTTAAGAAATTTTGCATAATCACTGAGTTAAATGACATAAAATTTCTGATTTTTTCAAAAAAAAGTGTTATTAGTTTTAAATTATGACCCGATGCCGACGTATACTTACTAATTCACAGCTTTATTCCTTTGTTTAGCGCTTATATACCAAGGCGACCTGCAAATTAACGGAAAAATTATTGGATTTATTTAAAATCATTAATTAACTATGAAGTCGTGCATGTGGCATCATAAATGTTTAGTATGAATTGATAGGGTTTTGGGCAAGGATTAATTTAACACAAGCAAAAATATAGAGTGCTATTCAAGTTACCTTGGATTAAAGTTAAGCAAATGTTCAGGGTTATAGTGGACACCTGTATACAATTACATCGATTTTAATTTCAATGTTGAATCAGACTCAGTATGTATGTATGATATTTAAAATATGAATGTCTAAAACAAATGCAAATATAAACCACGCCGCCTTAACCGATGCTTTGCATCGGGACTACTTTTGACAAAAGAATAAATAACAACGTTGTTATTAAAGATAGACATATAGTAGTTTATATGAAGTCATGTTAGTTTTCTACGTAGAATTGAAAAATGAAATAATATATAGGGTGTTCCATTTAAAATAACGAAGTAAGTATGGGTTTGCCTACTTCTGGGACACGCTGTATAGTCAAAAATATTTTTAGGTAATGCAGCATTGAATTCTATAACATTCTTGTAGAAAAGGCTTCTTTCTAAAATGACAAATAGAGCTGTAATCCAAGACCCAGTCTTCGGTGGGACAGCCGGTACACTGAATGTAAATAGCGGAAAGCAGCAAGAAAGTATGAGCGTTCTGAGATACGCATACGTATTATAACCGTTTACTTTGCTGAGGTTATGCCTGTATAACATGGTAAGCAGATGCGAATCAAGCTTATACTGCGTCCTAAGTTGAACCAAAATATGCGTACTTGTTCTCTTCCCCCAGATTATTTGTGTTTTTAATAAACTGCAAAAAAGGTACAAAATTCTAACGATCGAATAAATTGATAACAGTAATTTCACCTCAGCGCAAAAACATTAGGTTTGTTTGTTGACATTAAATGAGCTATATGGTGGTATAAAATAAGTACAAGTGAAAGAACGAAATTAAGGTAAAATAATCAGTCAAAATGGAATAAAAAAGGAGGTTAAGCAGAAGTACCGACTGTACTGGTTAGGGATTTCAAGAGGTGATTTTGCTGGGTACGTTGCCAAACAACATCAACAGAAAATTTCCATTTTACCGTCTAAGCTTTCGCAATAAATTGAAAAGAATTTTGTTTTGACCTTTGTTGGTTGCATATTCAACAAATTTATCTCTTCAAATCCAAATATGCTCACCATGGAATTCCAAATTAAATTTAGAACATTAAGAAACCTTTAAATGATCACGCTGTAATATATGTGGTTTATAATTCTTAGGGGTCGAACATCAAATATCAAGCAATAGTAAGCCCACATACCTAAATACGTACCCGAACATGAACTATAGCACAAAGAACACCAATTGCGAAAAGTGTTTTCATTTTTGATTTGTTTTACTACCTTTAATGGCAAGTTGCCAAAGTTGAATGAGTATATTGTTAAATGAATCCTTTATATAAGATGTAAAGAGTGTGCGCAATATGAGGTACGATTTGGCGATATAACTTGGAAGATTATACGTTTGCCTACTGCGGAAACAAACTTCAAATGGTGTTTTCAGCAGAAATAGTTGGCTAATTCTCCAAAAACACAATCTGTATTTTTTTTATATTAATTCGTCGATTAATTGTATTGGCATGTGCTGCACATACAGTGGTGGACATTAAAATAAGTACAATGGTTCAACAAGTTGTATATGCAATAAATAATGGTTTATTTATTGTATTTTCATAATAGTTTTAATTTTTCTACTATTAAACATAGAATAATCCATAATAAAAAACTCCATTAAAGGCTGATATGACAAAACTTAACAGACAACTAAAAGAATATTAAAAAACTGTGTGGGCAAAGTAATAGGGACGCATGCTATAAAGTTTTTTCCTAGAGTAATAATAAAAAAACGGGTAACCGAAATTTATTCAGTGATTTGTACGAGTTTAATACTTGGTAATTGCTACTTGGTTCGCCATACGTTGACATATTTCCACTAGTATGGCGTACCAACTCTGCTGAACCGCTTCACACAATCGTTTTAATTTTGATTTTTCTATGTCGTAATGAATCCTTCACACACTTCCATAAGTTTTCAAATGAATTAATGTCTGGCGATTGTGCCGGCCAATCTAGAAGTCGTACTTTATGATCACGCAACCAATTTTGATAACACTTGGAATTGTGTTTAGGGTTAATATCTTGTTGATAAATCCAAATAATCCGCATGTTTAATGTTTAATCTGCGTATGAATTTTGCATAAATTTCTTCAGAAGTACCTCTTCTTTTCTTATTTTTCTGGCAATAAGTTCTTAGCTTGGTTTACTATTATACATATTTTATATATTGGTGGAGTATTGAGAAGATTTACACTACTTTTTGGATTAGAAATCATGATAGAACTACGAACGGCACAAATTGACGTAGTTTAATAATGAAGCGAAACCATGGCAGTATGGGATCTTGTCTCACCTGTGATGAAAATCGAGTTTTTTCTTGAGTGTACGCTGGTGAATATTATCTTTTTATAAAGGGTCGTAGAAAAACATATTTTACCTCATTGTGTAACTATTCGTTACTTTAGTCTGCTTATTAACTTTAGTAATGTCGATTGTGAATATATTATCAAATGATGGTTCGGCTGCATAAAGAATTTATTCTTTATTGGGCAACACGTTATCAGAAATATTAGCTGTTAGATATATACATTTTTGCACACTTTCTACGAGGCCTTTGCGATGGCTCCTCTTTTATCACTTAAAATTGATTAGAACATTAGGAATAATTTAGTAAATGTGTTATGCTTAAGAGTTTATTTGGAAAGGTAAAGAGGTTTTCATCTACGGCGGACCTTTAGAGTCACGTCACCTTTAATGAATTAAATGATGTTTTAGGAGGGTTTTTCAAAATTTGGATCTAATCTCGTTTTATGGCAGGTCTAAAATTGAGGAAAGAAGTTCCGCTAATTATATACACTCAGAATTTTTATATATGATTCGAAAACTTTTTTATAGAAACTCTTGGTGAAATATTTTTGAGACAATGAAAGAGATTTTCTGTTCCTGTTTAAATTTTGCAGATATCCTACATATATTCGTCTGTTTAAAAATGACAAATAGTAAAACGATCATCTGGATATAGATGAATGCATATATAGAAGTACCTTTGGGGTTTAAGGATGTTTTAGCCATAAAATAAAATTCCGAATTCCTCAGTTTTATTTTATTTGATTGTTGCAATTCATTAGGTATTTTCAAAAATTAATTTAACGCACATTATGTTTTTTGAAAACTGCCAGACTTGATCTATTTAATTCAGATGGAGTTCTAGCATAATAGAAAAAATTAAACATGCACAATGCATCTTTAAAACTTGAAAATGTCCGGGTTCCCATAAAACAAAGAAATTAGAAATTTCGGGGTCAATATATGTATATGCCTATCATATAATAACTGTTTTAAGTAATAGCACAAAATTATTGATTTTGTTTACCAAATATTTAATTGCTTATTTAATATTAGGTATCTATAATTATTCTACTTATAAATTCGTCAAATTTACATGCGACGTAAAGTCTGGATAAATCTAAAAATTTCTACACCAATACTCAAAACATTTGAAGTAGCTATGCATTGTTTGCGTTTTATTTATTGTAGTAATAACTGATATTATACCTGTTGTAATCGTATTATATTGTGTCAACTGCAACTCTCAATTTATGGTTCAAAAACAATGATGTGTATGAAACTTGTTAAGGGTAAACATATATTTCTTTCAGTGTTTACAAACATTCAATCGAAACAAAGGTGTGAAAACAAAATATTTTTTACCATAGTTGGCATCATGTACACTCACCGACAGCAACAATGACCCGTCTAATGGATAGTGTAGACGCGGCGTGCCACTCGGGTGCTTCCACACTGTGACTTAGACCCGACAGTTTGGATATTTGGAGTGTAGAACACCTGCGTAATATGTACTTAAGAGTATTGGTACTGTGTGTACCTTATTCAGTAGTACCACGGGTTAGAAATATTGAATTTTAACAGTAATTCGCGCATTGAACTGCGCATGTGTGTTTGCAGAGTCGAATTGCCCGAATTGAGTATTGTTGTCATTGTAAGAAGGAACATGTGCAGTTGAATATCAATAAGCAGATATCGGTATTATAGTTTTTCTAATCGGATGTTACAATAAAGCTAAAACAAACGACGACGCAGTGCTGATATGGGTATTACCGCACACTGTGCTATAATGAGATATTAACGCACTGGTGAGATGCTTACCGGAATATAATATGGACGATTAATGTGCAAATTAGAAAAAATACTGTAAAAAACTCGTGTCACAATGACTTATAATGCTCCTACATTGAACTTGCACTCGTATTACATAAACGTCATTGTGACACTTGCGTTTTGATATTTATCGATTTTATTAAACCAAACTAATAACACTATTTAAAAATTTAAACATTTTACCATTATGTTGTTTATATCTGTATCAAATTTTAATATTTTAAAACGCAACGAAAATCAATTTATCAGGAACAGGGACGTTTATAGTAATATGATGATTTAAGTATTCCCACTCATAAGACTGCCCTATACAAACGTTGTCCATATTACAGATGCGTAATCTACTACAACGCTCTACCTACGTATACTAAAACAGCCAATGCAATAAATGCATTCAAAAAATCATTGAAATTATTTCCTCAAGAAACACTGCTTTTATTCTATTGACGAGTACATAAACAATGGGTCTCTCTAATGTGTGACTTTTATTATTTTATTTACATGTATATAAGTAATAAGTATATATGTAATGTCATTTTTCATTGTTTTTACTTTGTAAGTACCGACTTGTATTCTTGTATTTCTTGACACTGTCCATGTATTTTTTTTTTTACAAATGCCAATAAACATTATTATTATTAGTATTATTATTCGCAAATCATCAGATAGGCCGACATTAAGTATTCATAAGATACGTTTTTGCCAAATATGCAAAACACTGTAATTACTTTCTACAATTCCTCGTTTGAACGTCAGGTCATCACATCTTTAAGGAAAATAACGTTTTTATCCTAAATTTCTTTTCTCTCTTGGTATGAACCTCGATTGCGTATTAAAGTAGCTAATGATATTTTATAATTTTGTTTTAAAAGGGGATCCAAAATCTCCGTGTAATTGCAAAATTATATTCTTTTAACAACGTTTCATAGCCCAAAAACAAATAATTAACGTTTTATATTACTGGCTAAAAATAAAATCTAAAAATAATTGAAAATTATGCAACCAACTATATGTCGCTGAATCTCGTAATGTATAACCTAGAGGTACAGAAATGTGATGTGTTTGGAACTAAACACATCACATTTAAATCAAAAATTTGTAGAATATATGCAGTCTAAATGAATTTTAGGAGAATATTATTTATTTATAAAAAAAAAACTGTGTTATTGCTACAGTACCTAAGTATCTAAAAAACAAAGGTGCCTTATGGGGAATTAGCCACATATTCTGGAAATATTCTTAAAATAGAACATTGTAGGAATTAGTTTTACAGGAATTAATTTCTTAAAAAAAAAGAGAATATCAATGTTGGACACTGTAGCAATTAAGTTTGTGAAAACCTGAATTACTTATAGGTATTTTATATGATACGTTAGTTTTTTAAAGTGCCGTCGCAGTCGTCCTCTTTTTATGCGGTTCCATGTTATACTCCTTTGAAGTTATTACTCTAGAGCCTATTTGAGGATTTTTAGAAGATTTTATTTTTTTTTGCGGCTGCGTTTTGGAATATATTTACTGCAATAAAGCAGATTTAATTGAGGTTATCGGCTTCCATATTGGGTGCGTTTTAAATATTTTGTCATGCATACTATCAGCAACTAGGTGTTGGTTAATTCTAACATGGTGCAAAAGATTTCAAATGCGATAGCTTCGTGTAGGTACTAATAAATGTAAATTTGGTTGCATATGACTTTTTTTTTGTCATAACACCTTATCTTCCCAGTTCGAATTAATTCTTTTTATAGTTGTTAGCGAAATGTTGGTTTACCTCTTAGATACCGGGTAGTACTGTCCTGTTACGAATGGCGTTTAATTTAGGATTGCGAAAATCACAATAAGTGTGATCTATTTTTTTCATACCTTTGCTAACCTTTGCTCTCGCTGTTGTAGTGTGTAATAATAAGAGTAATAATAATTATAATAATATATTTTGTAGTAGTTCTAAAACAGAACATCGACAGTGTCAACAATTCAAAAAGTCAGTAATATAGATAAAATCTTAACTTATACTACCAATAACAAAAATATACAAATTTAAAAAGTAAATGCAATATACAAGGTTGATTTATACGAGAATCGAAATATTTCTGAATTGTGTAAAAATTATATGTATGAAGTTACACAGCTAAGGGCAGAACTCCAAGTTGCTCAAACAGCAGACGACAAGAAGCAAGCGGAGACACGCAAAACATAAACATTTTTTTTTACATAAGGAAAACTTGCGCGGCTACAGCACCCTAAAAGATAATTCCATATCGAAAACGAGATTATACATATAGACAAAATAAAATTGTCGAAGTAAATTCATTGAATTCAAACCGACAGTGCTTCTTAAGCCTCCAATTCCATATTGTGCACAGTTAAGCTTACTTATTAATATCTTGCAATGGTCCTGAAAACTAGGGCTAAAACTTAGCATTCTGTCTTACGACCCAAAAGCACGTATAAGCTACTCCCACCCTCCCTAACTGCCAACGAGAATGTCAAAACGCATGTCATGAGCGTTTAGTACAAAGCCGTTGTCGCTGCACCAATTGCTCATATCTTGTACTTGCTACTGAATATGATGCATTTCCTAGTGTTGACTTTAGAATGCCTGTGGTATCATCAGTATATTGCGCCAATTAATCAGTCAGCGACGACTCCAAATCATTCACCTATATAGCGAAAAGCGTGGGACCCAGCACCGAACCCTGAGGAACGCCACATTCCAAATTAATAATGGAAGAGTAAGTAAATTGAAATTTATTTTAAGGACAGAAGTATAAAATATGTCATTACAAGGGATTGGACAAACAGAAAGTACAAAGGAAAAAAGAGCAATGCACTTACGTTATGACATTACATTATGAAACCACATTATAATCAAAAAATTCAGCTAAAGAGAGAGACATTTTGTTTGTAACCATGGTCAAATTTTCTAATCATTGGGCAAGTGATTATATATTTTAGTGCCTAAGATATCTACATTTTTGGGGGTTAAGTTTAAATTATGTCTCAATTCAATACTTGTGAGGTAGTCACTTACGATATCTCCAGGTTCATTCACAGACGTTAAACTCTGAGAGTTCTCATTTGTAGTTTTAGTTAGTTTCCTGATAATATTTCACGCCATTTTGGATTGATTTTGTGAATTTGAAATCAAATTATTACAATATATTATTTTTTGTTGCTTCGACTAATTGTGTATAGTGTTTTTTTTATATAGTTTTGATATAATTGAATTAAATTGTGTGTTTTTATTTTTCTCATTATGAGTCCACTGTAACTTACTAGTGTGCAGTTCATCGACATTGCCTCCTTATTTTTAACATTTACGTTCTAGCATAAACGGTTTAAGTCTCCAGTAAGCATGATGAAATGCCTCGCAGAAGAGATTTTGTAAAAAGGTTATGTATGGGTATTGGCAAGTCGTAGTAGGATAATATAGAAATATTTTACTCGCCCGTAGTAGGAGACCTTTCTTTATTCTTTTTTCCTAAAAAACTATTGTTTTTAGAAAAAACCCTGCTACCGGTATCTGTTAGACAACGAATCGTAGTATATTATATACTCTTTCGAAAACTGTCATTCATAAAATAAAAAAAAAAAAAATTTTGGAATATTTGAAATTGTGGGTTTTATGGCTCCCTCATAGTGACAATCGCAAAAGAAAAATCGCAAAATATTACTAATTACATATACTATAACTTCTGTAAGTTTTAAATTAAATAAAAATTCAAAAATAATGAGTGCTTATTATACCTACCGACAGCATTGTTTATCTTTTGTTTCTATGATATCATGATTCCTTTGACGTTAGTCGTGAAAAGAAATGAAATATTGTTATATCTATCACAGTAATACATATATGCTTGATTAAAAACAATAGGGCTAATATTAAACAACAAACAAGTTCCAATTATGACCATTAGTACGCCTGTTATACCTACCCGATGCACTGTACACCTTTCATTTATCGTCACTAACGTACCATTAAGTGTAAGGATTTTCTTGTCAATTCAAAACTAAGAATAAAGAACAAGTTTTAATAAAAATTTATGGAATAGATATAAAAAGACTAAAAAAAAATACAAATTCAAAGATGATACAAGCTCATAGAAAAATTCTGAAGAAGTAATGCAATTAGGCTTGTCCATACAAGAATCACGAACTAGTCAGAGCCCATCACATACTGTGAAATCAGTCAGAAGTATCTAACTAGTTTGTGATTCTTATGAACAGGCCTATTATCTCCAAGCAAGACAACTTCAAAGGGTTAAGAAAAATGAATTTTTAAAATTACTTTTAAATTTTATTTCAATACCACTAATATTGCAAAGGAGCATTATTTGTTTGTTAAATAAATATTTATGTATTTGATACATCTGTTATTGAATTAAACTGCCACAAAAATGAGATACTATGAGAACCATTACCTGACCGGAAATGTAATCGAAAAATAAAGCAGGCTTTGCTTTTTGGTTTTGAATGCCACATTCTTCTTCTTAATGTTTTTATTAGTATTTGAATTAAATCTATTAAAACAATCAAAACGTAAAAATAATAGTGGTTAATTGTTCATTAAAACAACAAATTTAGTAGTTTTATATTTGATTGAGTTTTTTTTTACTCCCACGATTGTTAATTGCGAATAATTTCGACATTAAGTCAGTCCTCAGTAGACATTAACTAAAAATTCATTGTAGCCACTACCGGAATTGAGATTTTTCACGTGTTCAAAATTTATAGCAAACATATTACGCGACTACAAGCTAAAGTGACAAGGAAACGATATCGATATGAAAGGCTGATTACGAAATTTCTACTCTATTTTAATACAGTATAAATAATATTTTCAAAGTTCAAAATTTAATTTAATCCTAGGTTTATATTAATGTATTGTCATGAAATAAAAAATGTAAAAAATCGTCAAATGTGTTTTTCTAATTGGATGTTGCAATAAAGCTAAAACAAACGACGACGCAGTGCTGAAATGAATATTACCGCACACTGTGCTGTAATGAGATATTAACGCACTAGTGGGACTCTTGCCGGAACGTAATATAGGCGATTAATGTGCAAATTAGAAAAAATACTGTAAAAAACGTGTGCCACAATGACTTTGATCTCTCGCATTACATAAACGTCATTATGACACTTGTGTTTTAAAATACTATTCCGATTAGATAAACCAGTTTTTTCAGTTATGGCGCTAGGAATGGGTTTGTTTTCTAAACTATGCATAGTTAAAATTGCAGTTAGGCACCATAAATTATATTTTACTTGGGATGATATTTTCGTTTATTTCTTTATGGGTTGTTCTCAATTAAATTAATGTTGATTAAATGCAAATTTTGTTTATATATTCTTGGAAGACAATCGGTTTATGTTTCTATTACTGCCATCATTTATGTAATTACCTTAATTGTTAGAATCAAAGATTTTATGCAAAATACTGGGTACCTTCCATCAATTATGACAAACAAAGGTAAACTTGTTACGTTCTGTTGCTTTATAACATTAAAATTTCATTTAATTTTCAGGATTTTTATTTAATATTTACAAGTACTTCAACAACTTAAATGTCTAAGTGTTTCTTCGAAGTTGTCCAATAGCATACATAAAATGCGGCGGCTTTCTCTTGTGGTGTTTTCGCATCGCTTTTACATTTTTTAACTATATCGTCGATTTCAGCTGCCGTAAAGTCATTGACTAGTTTCTCCTTTAGCTTGTCCGCACGCAAGTTCCCTCCGTCGTCTACGAATTCGGACGCTTTCAAAAAGCAAAGTAAAAATTGTCTCAACTTTGGATCCACCACAAATTCGCCCTTACGTCCCTTCTCTAGTAATTCTAGGTCCACACCCGATTCGGCCACGCATTTACTTCTGTGTTGTTCTGCTAAAGCTTTCTGTTCTTCACTCAGTGCCTACAATATTACAATTTTAATTTAAATAAAAATGCAAAAATCATGGTAATAAATAAAAACAAATAAATAAATAAAAGATCGTGGATAAACAAACATGGTACTGTTTTATATAAAACACACCTACACGTTTTATTTACAATATTTATGCATACATATCTAAGCAAAAAAAAAAGTATCTATTACGTATGCATATAAGTGTACTATTATTCTTCATGAAACATATACGTTTAATTAAGTAGGTATGGGCAATTATTTACACCTGCTTGGTAAAACGATTATTTTAGTTACGGTATTATATAAACTAAATTGCGCAAACCTTGAAAACATGACTAATTAAATTATATTTGCATATATAATTGTGCAAAAGTTATAGGGAATTAAAGCGTATGAAATTTTAAACTTTTGTTCTACAACTTGCTTATCTTTGGGATTTTATGAAACACACAGCAGCATATTGAAAGCATAGCAGTCCATGTTTAAAACTTATTTTTTTTCCGTTAATATATGTAAATAATAAGTAATAGATAGGTTACGAAGTCATATTTGTTTAACCCTTAACACGAGGGTGAGGCCTGAAAGTACAAGCTATATGTATAAATAATCAAAAGTACTTATTTCTTGATTTTCTTTTTTTAGTGTGTGTTCACAAATAGTTGTAGTATTTTTGAATTTTTAGCAAAGTGAAGTAGGACATGTACTGAAACTAATTAAGATAAGTAACATTACAACTTAAAACCTTTCTTAAATAAAGGATTTAATTCTATGGAAACTATAGAAAACTAGTTTGCTTATTATGTTTGGTAAATGCTTTTTGGAATTGGTAAAGCAGATTTTGAAAACGGATACTACAACATAAATTGAATCTACATTACATTATCTATGTAACTTAAAAATTATGAGAAATTTATGCGTGTTATTTATATAAAGAAACTTGGTTTTATAATAGCTAGTATAATTTTGTATTACAACCCCCAAGTTTTCGTATCCCTTCTGTAACTTGTATATTCCTTAAACTACTGGTATAGCGGATATTTTTAAATAAGAAACCAAATTAAAAAAGAAAATAGAATATACTTGACGTTTTGTTGTTGTTAACAACAACTTCTATGGAAAAAACTACAAATTAATCACAAAAAAATATATAATAATAATTGAAATTGATTACATTTTTGAAATTAATTAAGTTTAAGGAAGGATCCATCTTAGTATAAATTAAAAACAAACAACAATTCAAACAAAAAATAAAAAACACAAATTTTACCTTAAAATGTATTTACTTCATTGAAATTTTTTATCAATCGTTAAAGGCAAAACTTAATTCATATTTTTTCTTATGTATATAATTTTATTTAATTTGCAATTACACTGTTCTTTGAATTTATGTGTCATGTTTAAACTAATATTTTTCTCTGTTTGTCGATATATATACATTTGTACTGTATGTATACCAATTGTCCGCCTGCGTCCGCATTATAGCGATCCTGTAGTGTAAGCGAGATACACAGTGGTATCCGTGCATTAGAAGGGCGAAGAAGTATACGGAATATTCGACTGGATTACATTCAGATGCATTTTATATTTCGTCGGGAGAACTACTCGCTCGTACTATTTAATGAAACGCGTTGTTGGTAGGTAGATAACGGTTACTTTAAAACTGGAGTACTATACGCCGGAACAAAAACTCTTCATGATTAAACACTTTTACGGTGGTAATTCCGCGGAAGTAACTCGGGATTTATTTGCAGCCAATTTCCCCGAAAATCAAATTCCCAATGCAACCACCATTCGTAGGACCGTTAATCGTAAATAATAAAAATAAAGTTGTTTCGGATAAGAATGTAAGCGATATAGAAATTCGAGTATGTGCTTTAGTTGAAGTAAATCCCACTATGTCATCTCGACAAATTGCTCGCGAATTAGGTATCTCTAAAACAACGGTTCATAAGATTTTACGTACTAATAAATATCGTTCATACAAATTTACAAGTTCCCAAGTACTTCTTCCCGAAGATTATTATCGCCGAATGGTATTTTGCGAAAGAATGATAAATAAATATCACGATAACCAATTTTTTTTTTAACAACCTATTGTTCACAGATGAAAAAACATTTTACCTACACGGGCATCATAACCGCCCAGTTTGTCGTTACTGGTCGCGTAAAAATCTACATTTAAATATACCAACGCGAACGCAGTATCCACAGAAGCTAAATGTATGGGCAGGTATCATTGGAAATCATATAATTGGGCCTTTTTCCATTGACGCTAATTTAAACGGAAATAGATACCTACAGTTACTTGAAAATAATATTATTCTGGCAATACGGGAGCGATTTAATATAAATGAAGTTTGGTTTCAGCAAGATGGTTGCCCAGCACACAATACACGCATTGTAACAAACTTTATAAACGCGGTTTTTGAAAACAGATGGATCGGTAACTCGGGCCCTATTAAATGGCCAGCGCGGTCCCCTGATCTAGCTCCAATCGATTTCTTTTTATGGCCCTTTTTACATAATACAATATACGGATACGGTGATCAACTGCCATCAAACCTAGAGGAACTGCGCGCGAGAATTATTGAAATCAGTAATACTGTCACAGCAGATATGTTAACAAATGTTCGTCGGAATTTTTATGATCGGTTGGGTTACTGTTCGTATCAAGAGGGACACAGAGGTTTATTTGAACACTTAATAAATTAATTTACTTCAAATTTTATTATTGTTTAAGAATAATATTCTCTTTTAGCTAATTGCAAGTTTATTGTAATGTTGAATACAATTTCGTTTTAAGAATTAAATATTTTATTTTCCATTATTTTATTATAGTTGCGTTTTTAGATTTTATACTTGTTGAACAATATTATTTTAGTTTTTATTTTAAAGTTAAGGAGTTCTGGTTATTTATTTTTGATTTTTTATGTTGTTTATGAGGCTGTGATGAATTACTTCACTGACATGTTATCAGTGATTATCTGATGCTTCAAACAACTAAAAATATTTACTTATATCGGGAACACACTACCTCTAACAGTGCTATTTATTTTTCAGGAATAGTATTTTCTACCACATGTAATGTTATTAATTACTTATGCTATAACATAGAACTCTAAAAGACTTTTATTTGCCTATATGCCCCAATACATTTATACGTGTAACTTATAAAACGTCCGTTATCGCTTGTAAATGCCATCGGCGTGCCGCTAAGTAGGCGTGGCAATTCAAGGTGGCACGTCCATTTTAGTCGACCAGTAGTTACTAATACATGCATCGTGCTATGAACGGTTGCCACACTGTATATACATTTGTACTGTATTTATATAGTTATTTTTACATATTTTGTAAAAAATTGTTTGTATAATTGTTTTAAATATTTTTTTTCTATTAAAGAAGGTGGGTAATTATTTAATTTTAATATTTGGTTTATATGTGAAAGTTATGTTTTAGGTCTAAATATTGGACTGGTCAATTGGATGGCTCTGATATCTATTAATAAAATAATAATACTTTTTCGGATGAAAATAGCTTGACATGAATGACAATTTAGGCATCTATTGGATGCAATGGGTTTTTGGTAATATTTTGTTTAGATTTTGTTTTTTTTACGAATCAGAGTTAAATCTAAGTAAGGAATTTATTTTGTATTACATACATGATGTGCAATGTGAAGTCTAGCACTTCTTTTGATAGCGGTTACTATACCAAAACATCACAATTGCTACAGCTTTACATTTCAATATTTAATATCTATTAGAGCGCGTTTAAAAATACCGCTACTTTGTCTAATTTCTCCTTTAGCTTGCTACTTGAAACTTTGAAGCAAATTTTGTTACAAAAGACATATTCATGAATACTTTTAATTCAGATACATGTAGACTAAAGAGGAACAAAATAAGCGAGGCTAATGCTTGCGCTTCTTGAGACTCATTTACTTCCTTGTCAAAAATCTATTGCAAAACTTTAACATTGTGTGAGCTGTCGATTTAAATAGGTATGCTTTTTGATATTAGTTTAAGTAAAGTAATGTTAAAAGTTCAAGTTTACACGTGAAGGAAAATTATAACCGAACTTTTTAACACATATACAACGTGTCCAAGATAAGAATGCACTGCATGGGGATTTCGGGAACGGTAAGAGATACAAAGTTGTTTAAATGGGAAAAAAGTTGCGCTTTTTAGTGGCTCTTTACATAGCGTTTACATAATTCAATTATTTTATTTAGTTTTTGAGATATTTAGAAAAAAGTGTTTTTCTTAAATTTTGTTTTTATTTTTTTCTGACACTACTTTATAAGTTATCGAAAAATAAATGAGAGTTCTTCATTGACAGCTTTAAATCTCTACAAGATGGCGTTTTTAAATTTTGAGTTCGACGTTTCGTTTTTTAGAAACCATCATCAACTTTTTTTTTCATATGGACGGTAAAAAAAGTACACCCTGTATCTGATGTCATTTTTCATTACGAATGCAACGGTGTGTGACACATTATGTTTTTGAAGTTGTATTTTTTATAAAATTATATTTATAAATTACATATGTATTTATACAGAGACGTAAAAATTTAACCATGTGAACAAAACGAGAAATTGAATTTAATGAGATACATCTTTGTATCTATGCTGCTAAAAGAAAAAGATATCTATACTGTTATGTTATTATATGGAAAGATTGCTCGCTTAATAAAGCGTTCAGTTGGCTTTCTGGAGAATATTAATAACTCCGAGCATCACACTTGAGATTTTTTTTTGCTAAAAATTCAAAAACCTTTTGGAATTCTAATTGGAAAAGAGGCTGCAAAATTTCGATAAGATGTTGGATTTGTGTAAATTGTGGCTTGAAATGTATGTATAAAACTAATCGTTTTAGACTTGGTGATATTTATTTACTAAGTACCTCTGAAATATCTTTTCATTAACAATAAATAAAGAAATAGTTTTCTGTTGCTTTGTTGATAAATTTGACCAGAAAAGTCTTAAAACCGCTTTTAAATTTGCTGCTATCGAATAAACATCTTCAGATATGAAACCCATCTAGAACTGGTCCTATTAAAGGTATTTAGATGATATGTCTTATTTACACATTTCAATAAACGGTAAGAAAGAAAATACGCTTGAAATGTATTTCCAAATTAACGACAAAATTATTTTTTCTCAAGATTGAAACACCTTATTTTGTGGATCTAAATGCAAGACAAGAAGTAATTGTAAGCTTACGTACTTACCTCAACGTACACTATAGCACACAGAACACCAATTGCGATAAAGAATTTCATCTTGCTGTTACAGATACTGATTACTACCTTTGATTGCAATGTGCCAGAGTTGAATGAGTGCATTGTTAAATGGGTCGTTTATATAAGATGTAAAGAGTGTGCGCAATATCAAGGACAATTTGATGATACTCTAAACTCTGGGAGGTTCGAAAATCATACGTTTACCTAACACAAAGGCAAAGTTCAAATGAAGTTTTTAGGAAACATATACAAGGTCAACAAGAATACAAAATGTATTGTTTGATGTTAGTATGATAATTAAGTGCATTAACTGGACGTGCGCACGTATGGTGTTATGTAATTATATATTTTAGCATCATTATGTTTTCAAAATTAAACTAGAAGTGGATGATGGCCACAAATTTCTACCACAGTGATGTGAAGCTTCGTTTAATTCAAAACATTATATTTTATCTCAAAAGAATGTTAGTTGTTAATAGAGCCACTTATTATTATCAATTAATAACTATTACTGTAGTAAGAATTGGTTTGAATAAAAAAATAACTAATTTTGTTGGATTTCCAGTCAAATCTAAAGTTTACTTGATTCGAAAAAATAATTACGTTGGAGCAAAACGGCTTTTAACTTCACTGAAAAGAAAGCAACTTGATACCTGATTATTACCAATTTTGAACGAAACGCCATCTTCTGGTCAAAATATTATTTATTAGTATTAAATATAAATATGTGGTGGGCTTGGTTTAAGGGTGGGTCAGATTTAGTGGCCATGGTGGATCTTTTCGGAGTCGTTTAGCAGTGGGCAATACACGAAATATCAACACTGAATCTATGCTCGTCAAGCACGTATGGAAAACTACTAGTCATTAGTTTAAATATCTTGCTTCCATCTATATATTTTAGTCATGGGCAGTGAGTTACTTAGCCCTTACAAAATATATTATACATAACGAGTAGTTGAAGGTTGCCGTCATTAGAGTATAATAAAGTATAACTGAAGTAGAGTAGCAACAGTTTGTAACGATTGTTCAATGAGTGCAAAAGATTTGTTTGTTTGTTCTGGGAAGTGTTAAAATAGAGTCTATCGAAACATTGCAACGTCTTGACTTCTTGCATTTAATCTCCCATTTTTTTCTACCCATCATCCCATGCAAGCCATTCCAATATCCGCTTCCCTGTTATAATCTGAACTTGTTTCTGGCTGGTATCTGGTGAAATCATGGTCTATATTCCTTCTTGGTCTTCTTTTTTCGTCAAAAGTATTGCATTTACACAAGATATAGTATGCGACTTTTACTATCCTACACACTAAAAAATATTTGCAATTCCTACGGAAAATTCCATTAATGTATAGGGTAAATTTACCAAAAATTAGAAAACATACCTAAAGTTTTCTATTAAATTTCCCAATTTTTAGCAATTTTACCTTATACGTTACTGACATTTTTCGTAGGAATTTTAGTGTGTACTACACAGTCTGCTGTGAGTATTTCCAGTGTTCGTCCCAATCTTCTGTAACTGTTCTTTCAATGTACTGTATCCCATTAGGATTGACTGCTGCTATGCAAAAGTGTTTCTTACTGTATTTTAGTAGTTCTTCAATCTTCTTTGATGGTCTCATCCAAGAATTTTCCTGGTTGTATTGCTCTAATATTCTTTGCGTTTCTCTTTGGTCCAGTTCTTACCTGCTCTCGTGGAACTCGTGTTTCTGAGCACCCGTAGAATAGGTTCTGGGCTGCATATCTATGAGCCACTAGTGTTTCTCTGATGATGGTTATGTTGGCGGAGTGAAAAACACAAAATTTGTTTTTAATTTTAATATTTCCTGGCTCAACAAATGGTATTGTTTGGCAAAAAAGACACACAGAAATCTCAGCGCAATCACTCATTGTCTTCCCTGTGTGGAAGAAAGGTATGTTAACATCAAACAGTAAAAAAATCAATTTCTTTTATTTAACTTTCATGTTTACAAAAGCTTCATTTTCTTACCCAAAAATTAATTATTAAAAAGAAATAAACAAACAGTGTCATTTCAAAAACATATCACTAACCTGCAACCTGCAATTTTTCTACATTTGGCTTCTGACTAACATCATCGTTATCATCTTCAGATATATCTTCCAATTCTAAATCAGACTAAGACGGCGTTTGCTTCTAAATCTGTAATATTCTTAGATGAAGAAGCATTATCTTTCAATTCCTTTGCTTTACCTTTCCGATGTTCCCTTCTATATTGCTTTTCTCTTACACGCTTCATTTTTTGCGTTGCAGAAATGTCAATTCATCCTGTTGCCATATTTCTCCCATGCTGTTGGTCTGCTAAAAAGTTTCGTTTCATTCATGAAACTTTACGGAATACTTGCACTGTTCGTAATTTAATCATTTGCATATAGAAATATCAAGTGCTATTTGCTTGGTCAAAAATATCTTTCCTAATTTTGTCAGTCCTCTTTCGAGATTTGGGTTTTTTTTTTATATTTTTGTACGTTTTGTTATAGTTTCTAATAAGACGAAGAACTTTTTGATGACTTACCACAGACAAGAAAGCTTTCTTCCAACTACTTTCAACGTAACAAGAAACAAAAAGTGGTTGAAACAAAGACAAGTGTCAAATAAAGAGTAGGACTATAGTCGCAAAAACGAATCATTCCACACAATAAAAGTCACGCGCCTGTTTCGGTGCTTAGGTCATATATTTGCTATTTGTCTACGAAATGCTATTTCTAGCATTCACATATGATAATAACGTTTTAATAGACCAATTTATTCATGAAGACATATTTAATTAATATTAATTGCATTAATTTTTTTTTTTTTTTTTTGCTTCATGGGCAGGTTTAACCCCGTGAGGCAGCTCGGCCTTAAGACCTATTGTGCCCCCATGTTGTCTTAACCCTCTCGACCTGGTTGTACTCGAACAAACAGGTCCGCAAGTTGGTCGAGAGTTAATAGAGTCTTATACTGGGTTCGTCCAATCGAGCGACCCCTTTTGTTGCATTCATTAATTATTCAATTAATTAATTATTTTTTTTTAATAAATAGGGATTTAAAATTTAAAAAAAGCAAAAGTGCAAACCCCTTTCATCGCTATCGCATCTTAAGCTTTATCCGCGATTGTCTGCTAAGGAATCAAGAGTTTGGATGTGCGCCCTCTAAAGGACACACAGCAAACCTACGAGCCCTGCACCTGAAGCCGGTAATGCATTTACAGATATAGTTCAGACAAATCATGGCTTGTCAGTCCCGTTAGATAACTTGTGTAAAGCAAGAATACATGAGTACGTA
Organism: Cetonia aurata; assembly: GCA_949128085.1. Classification (NCBI taxonomy): domain Eukaryota; kingdom Metazoa; phylum Arthropoda; class Insecta; order Coleoptera; family Scarabaeidae; genus Cetonia; species Cetonia aurata. The sequence continues at coordinate 49,607,499 of OX421883.1, read as the reverse complement.
TGTAGTGACTCCAGAAGGGGCTTACTATGACGTAATATAAGAAGCATCAAAGAAGAAAATGCCTAAATAATTAAGCGAAAAATCATGGCTCACGAACTATTGTTGCAATAGTATGGTGATACTTGCAAAAGCAATGAAACGGGAATAGCACTAGAGGAAAACTCGAGTTTTGGCCAACCAGGCGTCATCAGCACTCCGAGTGCAAAATAGACCATGAGCCCATAAGCAACCAAAAGATTATTAAATATCGATATTGACTTGGGTACTCCCAACGAGTCTTCACCCATGAGTTTCCTCCCTTCGCGTGCATCTAGGCCATAACACTATACCGCTTTCATCGTTTTTGCTAGTATGGTGATTTCGACAAAACACCGCCATGATGGCACGTTTTCGGTGTCGTATCTCCATATTATCAGTGGTTTTGCACGATGTACACACATACGGGAAAAGAGTTACGATTTTGTTTTTGTAGATAATCTACAAACATTACTTTCACAGAAACATTAAAAAATCATTAGTGAGAACAAAGCGATTTAATTTATTTGGCATGTAACACTTTATAATGGCGCATAAGCACATGCAATATTCTGAAGCAAATGTATATCAATTTCAATTGTTTCGTTTTCTTTTTATAATTCTCTTTGGGCAATAAATTGATAGTTTAGTGGCTTGCACACTTGGCTATCAGTCTTGAGTTACAGGGATGATTATGAGGGAGATTTGGCTCTGCGGTAATGCCGGATAAGCATCTTAAAAGTTTAGGCTTTACAGACTCCTTTAAAAAAAAATTATGCATTACTATACCATTTAAGATTTCTAGGAATAAATTGAGAAACTTTACGCAGAGACGAATAATATTGTTCACTGTTTCATTTATGCAAAAATCAAGAATTTTCAAGTACATAATTATAACTTAAATAACTTATCCTGCTATTAAATCGGCGTTATTTTTGGATGATTTATTTCTGTAGCATTTGTAGTGGAGATATGCGGTATCTTTAGCATCAGTTCCTTTTAGTGAAAGGCATTCGTTAACGATAGTGTCTTTCTGTTCGTCCGTTAAATCCGCTGGAAGTCTACTTCTAACTCTGTCTGTATCAACGGTACCATCGGGACGGTAGAATTTGGTTTTCTTGTAAAGGCAATAAAGGAAAGATTTCAATTTTGGATCATCTACTACTTCGCCATCTTTCAGCTTCATTAGTATTTCCTTCTCTACGCCTGATTCTGTTCGACATTCTTTTGCTAAATCTTTTAATTCTTTTTTTACATCGTCGGTCAAAGCCTACAAAATTCATATGTATTAGTGTGTTTGAGGAATATTCGTCACAAGCTTTTCTTATCGCGATCTATTGCAACTGGATTAATGCGACAGAAATGTTTAGAACAAAACCCTGTATGAAGAATTATCTGGAAATGTATGTTATTTTTAGGAAACGTTTTATTATATCGGGGCTGATAGTAACCTTCTTATTTTAAATAAAATAGCATTGTATCTCTTACTCTAACTCTACTTAATACTTCCGTTTAATATTTTCAACTCCTTTAAAAATGTGGCACAATTTCGAAGCCAACGAAAGTGATGATTTGGTTTTAGTGTGACGCAACAAATAAAATCTTATATAATGATCAGTAAAACCGAGTAAAAGTTAAGATTTAAACGAAGGTTTTTATACACCCTACGCTACAGCACGCAATCCAAACTAGTTCTGATGCTTTGAAACTAGATATAGTAATCGAGAATAAGTTTCGATTGGGGTAGTGTTGAGTAGAATCGAGAAAAGATTTCGATTCAAAAGAGAACCGCATAGTAACCAAACACTATTATTTACGAATTAATAACAACGGTGGTAATTGAGAATATGAATGGTAGTAGGCAATCTAAAACAAAACAAGAAATCTAACGTTGTGTTTAGAAAACGATAACAATATCTGCGATAACATACATAAACGAAATGAAACTTTCATATCAATTATTTTCTTAGTTTTGGAAAATTCTTCACTAACGAATTCCATTTTACATGATTTCTCTGAACTAAGAATTATAGTACATGGAATATCGCACCTCATATGGTAAAAATAAGTTAAACATATGTATGTATAGGTTTCCAACAGTTAGAAGTTTTCGTGCTTAACAAAACTTTTCAGATTTAAAAATTTGGGATTTGCAATAGCTTAGTAAATACTTTTTTTCTAAATTATTTCATACACTTCCGGTAGTGAGCCGGAAGTCCCCGTGAACTTTGTTATTTTAAATGGAGCACCCTGTATATTATTACATTTTTGCAATCAGCAAAAATTCTATGACCATTACAATCAGGGTTTCCTACACCTATTTCCAATTGTTTCTAAAATGTTAACGATTTCTGTGAACATTTTGACGTTTACACCGTGGTACGTAATTTATCATCTTTTACTTGCTTTATGTGCTAAAGATCCCGCATTTTAAAACTTCCACATACTAACATTGTTTCGCCAAAACGTAGTAAAATTTTCCTTTCATATTATACACGGTGTCTAAGAACTAGTGACATTTTGTGCAAATATAGCTTTCTTTGAAATACTCGCCGAATTTATTTAATGCTTTCAAATCATCAAATAATATTTTAGTTACATAGTAGGCTATAACTTTGACATTACAATAAATTATTGCTCTCAGCAAAACAGTGCTGAAAAGTTTGCAGGAAAGTTTATAAAAATGGATGCATCTTACTGCAATTCAAAAGCTTATTGTCAGGCATTTTTGAAATGCCCAAATCTTTTGAAGCAGCAGGTATTGAACTAGAGGTTCTTCGAAATACGCTAAAACATTCATTTAATTTTCTTCTTTCTCAGAAACAAGTTCACTACAGTTTTTTTTTTTTTTATTTAACACTAGCAGTTGTTAAAAAGTGTTCCAAGTTTTCTGAATTTCTTTGCATTTATGGGCGGCAAATGACGGGATGACATATTAAATTATCGGCAAGTTCTTCTCACAAGTCTTTGGCATTTACCACGAATACAAAATAAATTTAAGGTATCCAGCTTATTATAAACTCCTTCAATATTTTCCATTAAGGACTCAAATAAGCAGCGTTAATAAATAATACGAGTATTTGAAAGAAAACTTTTGAAAATAGGTATAGGGAAAATTACAGCAAAACGGTATAGAATTCTACCCCAAACCAAAGATGTCTTTGATATATCTATAATTTTTTGCTTGTATAAATGTGTCTACTATAAAGTTTCCGTTCTGGGTATAAAACTGCTCGTTCGAATTAAATTTTACTCAATTCTACTCAGCACTCTCTCAATTTAAACTTTTTTCGATTACAATTTCGAAACGACATAACAGGCTTCAATTCACTTTGGCGCTCTCGCGTATATAAAAGTTCTCGTTTGAACCGAGAACTGTTTCTCCAATGTACCCATTATTAATCTCACGTGGTCAACTTATAAGAAAGTCGCTGCATTTTATGCAGGATATACATAAATTGATTGTCAAGTTGGATGCTTTTTAACCCCAGGAAAATTAGTTTGATTTAGAGATTGACATCCTTCTTCCGATATAAGCAAACGTTTATAAAAGAATGCAAGAATGTTTTCAAACAATTCTCCACATGAGGGTTTTGTTATACAAAAAAAATGATATTAATCTAACTGCAATGAATTATAAGAAAAAGATGAATGGTTTCAAATACTTAATTATTTTAATATTTTTACACTTACCGTTGAAATTGCTATTACAGCAAGGAGTACAATCAAACACTTCATCCTAGTACGACTGATTTGCTCTGTTCAAATTCGAAAATTGTTTTGAAGTAACGGCTACTGCCGTGCCTGTACTTATACGCATATTATATAGCAACAGATATCAATATCAGTATTTAAAATGGTATTAAATGTCTATACGTGTAAACAAGAAGCCAGGGGTCAGTTATTGAGAAGATACACATGAGTGAAATTAACTTTATAGCTGCAAACACCAATTAATTTTTTTTTTCTTTATCGCCACGTCTGTATCAATTTTCAATTTTTATAACATCTAGAACGTAATTAAAAACACACGCAACAAAAATGTTTGTTTCTCTTATACCTAAATGTAGATACTGTGTTTGGAACGGGGACCGCCCAGATGTATTACCATCAGTCTAGTTGTATATAATAGACAACCACGGAACTATTAAAAGTATTATTTTACATTAAATATCTGGCTAATTTTCCAAGAAATGTATATTTTTTATACATATTAATTTCAACTCTATATTTATTGTAATGAACAAGTTGTTAGTTATCATCGTTATTCAATAACAAGTAGTTAGAATTTGGTAAACAACTGATAGCTGTACGACCCTTGGCGCATCATACTATATACATTTACAAGCAATTAATTATTGAGAGAAAACTAAACTAATTATTACTTTCAAATGTGTTATCAATACAGTTTATGCTTTATTTGAACTTCACGATGTATTTTTAATATTACACTATAGCAACTTTACAATACATATGTATTTATAAATTTTGCGAAAGGTTTAATCTGGAACTTTCTCTATAGCATTTGTACGCCCGCCAGGCCTCATTTGCTGCGTCATCGCTTTGACTGGTGATACACTTTTCCATTACACTTTGCTTTTCTCCCGCTGATAATCCGCTTGGTAGATTCGATCGGACTATATCGGTTGCGAAGGTGCCATCGTTCTTTTGCAAACCCAATTTTTTGAAAACGCAAGATATGAACAGCTTAACTTTCGGATCATCTACGATATCGCCACTTTTCACGCGCTTCACCAGTACGACGTCCACCCCTGTGCTTTTAATACATCCTCTGCTGGCTTCTTTAATTTTCTTAGTGTTTTCACCGTTTATATTCTAGATGCAATAAAGAAATATGATAAAATATTTTAATATTATTCGCTCATATTTTAAGTCATAAAAAATGCTTAATAGGATCTGGATGTTAGAGAAAATACACATTTATTAAGAACTTTAACGAAACAAAGCAAGGTGATGAAATATAATAAGGCTTTTGTGAATGTATTCTTCGAAGAAGATGTGAGCGCCACGTTTAATACACCGTTTTTAGTACTTTGAATTTAATATTGTTATAGAAAACAAAGCTTTATAATACACAATATAATATAACAGAATGCAGGTAGGCTTATTCGTATGTTTAAAACATTCATAAGAAAATCTATTATTCAATGCTTTATTAATACTATATTATTATTTTGAATTATAAAAGATAAATAATGTGAAAGTATAATATGTAATAGCTCAACTCTGTATTATCAGTAACCGTTTGGATTTTATTTAGGAAGGAAGGAAATATTTGCAGTCTTTTTTCTTTTGATATGACCATGCTTATAAAAAAAAAACGAAAAGCATGATCATATCAAAAGAAAAAAGATTACATGAGATACAAATGAATGGAGAAAAAATAGAACAGATAGAGGGATACAAGTATTTGGAAATGTCTATCGAAGAGAACGGGAAGGTGGATAAAGAAATGAACAAAAGAGTGAAAAAAGTAGAAAAAAATGTTCAATTTGCTAAGGAAACCATTCTTGTGAAAATGGCAAATAGAAAAGAAAATAATAACGGAAGTGATCAAGAGAATTGTAAGACCAGTAATGTTATATAGTAGTGAATCTTAGACGCTAACAGATAAGAATAAATCGAGAATAAACGCTGTATTATAGGTATGAGATTTCTAAGAAAGATAGAGGGCAAAACTAGGAGAGACAGAATAAGAAATCACGTGTTTAGAGAGGAACTGAAAATCGAGCCGGGGCAAGAAAAGATACTAGAAGGTCAACTAAGACGGATTGGGTATGTGCACCGGATGAAAGACGACAGAATATCAAAAAGGATTATGGAAACAAAAGCGCAAGGTAGAAAAGCTATGCAGGGAAATTCATATTTTTTGTAAAGGAGAATATTATCTAAGAATAACTGCTTATATTGACTGCATGTGTTATGTGCGTTGTTTTTGAAAGATTATTCGGTTATTATACAATAAATTGAAGTGCTTCTTGGCAATATCTGGTTTTAGTATTGCAAAACAATATTTATCGCTGCAAGCTTTCTTGAAAAATTCTGACTTTTATTTGGATCTGCTTACATCAAAAATTATACGCTAAACGAAAGCAACAAGATAAACAACACCTACTGATATAATTTACATAATTATTACATTAATGCTTAATATGATAGCAAATTTTATTCATAAATTTTACTGTTAAACATTTTAAGGCAGTTCTTATGGGTATTATCCGATAATTCTATAATCATATTCTATATGGAAATATTAATTGCAATTTAATATCATTTATCTAAAAAAATCAACAAATCACGGCTTAACTAGGTATACGAACAACTACTAAAATAGTATTTCCTTAAAAGACCCCAGCTTATTTTTAAACATAATTTGATGACGAATCTCAAAGTTTTGTGCCAAAATATTTTATATATGATATTTCTTTGTTCAAGTAACTGCCAAATAAGACCTATGTCAGGCTTTAGGAAAATCATATCGTACTAGCAGGGTATATAATTTATATTTAATACAAATGCAAAGATTTTAATAAATCTTCATCATGAAAAAAAAAAAACAATGTGACGTAGTTGTACATACCGCAATTACAACGACAAAACAAATGAAAATCGCACAGCGTTTCATCTTGATTTTCTGTAAGAAGATTATGAATTTCAACTGGAATTTTATTGAGTCCAAATTATTTATATACAAAATTATCGATTAAGTAAACTTTGAAAGACGACGTCCCTATTTGGTTAATGAGATATGTAGCAATAATAAATTAGGCTGTATTTGATACTTGTCGAACTACAAATAGTATTTCTGAAGGTCCTAACTTATCTGAGAGATGAACATTTAAAGGAATTCCCTATTGTTCGATACTATAGGTGTGCATCCTGAGTATTACTACTACTAATTACATTAAATACATAACAAATAGTCAACAAATAGGGTAGATGCTATTTTCCTTCATACAGATGCATAATTTATTAAATATTTCTAGTTTCCATATTAAACAGTTGAAGCAGATTACGTAATTAATTAGAATTTTACTGTGGTACTGCAAGTTTATATTGACATTTAATACACACAAACTATTTGTAATAGAATCAATCCAATTCTAGTTTATTCAGTATATAAATATATTACAATAATGTGTATGTAACTACATACATATAAAATCCATTTAAACCTATTATTTTATATAATTTTACAATCATCAATGGAAAATCTTTACAAGAACATTGTTTACTGTCGAAGTTATCGTTACAGTATGCTGTGACTAATAACAAAGCAATATTATTGTTATTAAAATAAGGTAAAGTAGATTATTAGCCAGCAAAATATGTTTTTAAATAATTTATAATTATATATTTTAATTTATAAGATATAGTGAACGGTTAATTAAGTATACATTGTATTCAAAATCAGCAAACAAAGGTTTGCACGCAGCTTATCCGACTAATTAACTCTTGATTTTTTTTATTACTGAAGTTATAGTTTCACACACAATCCGTTCCTATTTTTAGTTCACATTATGCGATAAGTAATATTAAATATAAATATTCTTCCATATATGCCTAAAGATAAGAATTCAATTCTTATCATTTTAATATATATATATCGATAATGTTTAGTATTCTTCGCCAAAAATTATACAAAACTTAATTCATTTTCTTGGTATTAGTGACGATAAAATGTGTTCAAAATAAAACTACATTCTTTTTACGTTTCGGCAATATATATTGCCTTCTTCAGAAACTATAATATATTTAAAATTAGTGTGAGCTATATTTTACATCTACGTGATGCTTACCTAAAACATTATTCTAAACCGAAAAAGAATACAATACAATTTACATTTTCGAATTAAAATCCTTAATTAGTGTTTAAATTATTACTTTTACCATTATTACCATTTGTGCTATTTACTTAATTTACAATAAAGATTTTAAATGCAACTTGTGTGTTTGTATATTTAACGTAGAATGAATTTAAAATGATTGAAAAGCAAGTTTAGCCTTTACAAACAAACAAGTTTTTACAATATTATTTATCTTAAACACAAACGCAATGCAAGGAACGAACGTATACCAGGTCTGTTCTTAAGGTAATTACAGTATCGAATTATAAATAGCAGACAAATTTTGGATTTCAACTCTATCATTGATTGCATCATTATTTTCTTTTGTCTGTATAAGCTCTAACATGTTTCTGATTTTGTAATTTTTTTCTTTAGCTAATATAGAGGTATTATTGAAATTAAATGTGTGTTTAGTATTGATTACGTGTTTTTTTAGGGCTGTGCTGTTGTTAGCGTATTTATGGCTATTAAGTCTTTCAGAAAGATGTTGCATAGTTTGCCCGATGTATACGCCATTGCAATCATTGCATGGGATTTTGTATACTACATGCGTTTTTGTTATGGGGAACTTTATCTTTCAATTTAGTGAAGTAACAGTTTAAATTATTATGATTTTTATGTGCTATTTTTAATTTGTTTGGTAACAAAATGTTTTTAATTTTTTCTGATAGATTTTTAATGTATGGTATTGGAATATATGGTGATCATTATTCTCTTTTTTACTATTTGTTGTGTTGCTATTGATGTTATAATACTTGTGTAACCTGCCTCTAAATATTTTATCTATGAGTTTGTAAGGGTAGTCATTATTAGTAATATGTTTTTAACTTTATTATATATTCCTGATCTGTATTGTGGACTTGTTAATTTTATAGTTCTATCAATTAATGAAGTAATGGCGCTTTTTTTTATTGACCAGGGTTGACATGAATTGTAGTTAATGTATCTGTTTGAAGCTGTTGGTTTAAAATAAAGTTTTGTATGAATTTTGTTGTTGGTGCGGATTAAAGTCAAATCTATAAAGTTTAGTTGGTTATTGTTTTCATATTCTATTGTTAATTGGATTTTTGGATGATATTGATTAAATTGATGTAGTATGTATTGCGCTTTGTCAGCAGGTAAACAAACTATGCAGTAATCGACGTATCTTTTATAAAAGGTCGTTGCAAATTGTAGTTTGTTTAAGACATTGGTTTCCAAATCTTCTAAGACTAATTGCGCAATCACGCTTGAAATCGGCGCACCCATGGCACAACCATAAATCTGTTTGTAAAAATTATTGTTGTATTGAAAGTAAGTGGTGGTAAGAGTAAATTCCAAAGCATTAATGAATTCATCTAATGGGAGGGGTGTATAGTTTTGTAATTCATTCCAATGATTTTTAACTGCAATAATTTAAACACTAATTAAGGATTTTAATTCAATAATGTAAATTGTATAGTATTTTTTTTCGGTTTAGAATAATGTTATAGATAAGCATCACCTATATGTAAAATATAGCTCACACTAAATTTAAATATATTATAGTTTCTGAAGAAGGCAATATATATTACCGAAACGTAAAAAGAATGTAGTTTTATTTTGAACACATTTTATCGTCACTAATACCAAGAAAAAGAATTAAGTTTTATATATATCTATATATACCTACATATATACCTCTCATTATCAACGACTTTCTAGAATTGTATTTTAAACAGCTTGAAAACAGTAGTTATTGTTAGTGATGCAGACACGACAAAAGGTGTAACTGCTTCTGAATGTTAATTCTCTAGAGCGCATCATTGTATAACCAGTAGTAATTTTCCATGTTGTTTATTACATGTTGTTGATTCCTATAAGCAATAAGGCTGGAGAAATACAAGAATTAAGTTTTTTTTTTAAACGTTTAGACTTTATTATCTTTTTCAATTAAACGATCTGCAACAACATTTTTTTTTATAATAGTACGTATAAAATTTAGGTAAAAATGTTTAAGTACTTACAAATTGAATAAATGAAGTAAACTGTGATAATAAATCGGAATATTAATTGTCACAATAAAGTTACCTTACGCTTACAAACAACTACAAGGACACTTAACACAAAGAATAAAATCTGTTGGGAAGTAAGCTTGCAAACCATGAAAAGACAAAATAAAAAAGAATGCATATAAAACATGTTTAATAAAAGAGATATATATTTAAACGATAGGGTAATATATGAAAATGCATAGTGCGGGCGAAAGAAATTAAAATAACTGGTTATATATTTTTTATCAACATCGACTCGGTTACTTATACTACTTTTTTCTTTTTTGATGTAAATAATTTCCAAAATGTTACCTGAGTAATAATTTTTCCCTGTAACTAAAATGTTTGTGTTATTAAAGTTAAATTTGTGTTTATATTCGTGTTTTTTTAATACATAATAAACACAAATTTGTCTTTTTATGGTTCGCAAGGTCGCTCCCCAACAGATTTTATTCTTTATGTTGAGTGTCCTTGTAGTTGTCGTAGTTGCGTCCCTTTTACAAAATATTTAATTTGTAAAACTTTATTGTGACAATGACTGTGATTCGGATTTATTATCAGATTATCAAGTACACACAGAAATATTTATAAGGAACAATTTGCATATGTTTTTCTTTATAAAATGAATGGAACACTCATAAGGAAACGGAAACAACCTAAACAAACGTTTGCAATTGTAGATTATGAAATTCAATTATCATTTAATTTATTTGGTTTTTAAACTGTCGTAATAGAATTGTCCATATTGTTCTACTAAATAATGCTAGGCCATTTAAAATGTCGAGTTTCTTGGAATATATTGACGATCTGTAACACAACAGCATAATAAAGTGTAATAATTAAAAACGACCAAGAACGTTTTGTCTACATCAACAATGATTGTATTGAATTTTCGGTTTCATAATACCGTTACATTAGAAATTCTATTAAATCAAAAATAAAAATAGAGTGAGTATAGCTTAGGGCGAAGTTTGGAAGGTGAAATGTGTAGAAGTAAAAAATTACTTTTACCCTACTCTAGAAGTTTGCTGCTTATTTTGTTTTAGATTTTGTAATTGCAGATACAATATTATTCATATGATTTCTATAGGAACACAACACCAGTAAATTATATAAAGTGTAGAGGAATAGCTAAGTTTGTGACAATTACGAAGTTAATATTCTCTATTCTGTGTCAATGAGGAATTTAGATGTTTCACTAGCACGGCAATAATAATAACAAAATTCGTTATTTCGTATCTATATTGTTACATACACAATCGGAAGCCGTCCAATTCTAAAAAGAAGTTATTTGATCTACTTTTAACTTAGGGTTGCTGTTCGTTTCGATACATCAAAACATATATTGGGTAAATGAGAGTAGGAGTCCGACAACTAAGAAATGTAATTAAGAAATATTTTAGTTTAGTTTCGCAAAATGCGATTTTACACACCTTAATAAATCTTTAGATAAATTTGCATCCGCAATAAGGCTATACATATTATAGTTTGATTTTTATTTAAATATAAGATCTGACCTATGTTCAGATACGTTTTACTAGTATCGTATCGGCTATCATTTGCCATAGATCGCATAAATCAAATAGATGTCATTTGGAATCTGAGCTACTAAAGTATATCGTTACAATTAGAGCAGTAGTAATATCACAATGTTATGTTGATTTAGTCATAGCAGAAATAAACGATACAAAAGTTACACTCAAAGAAATACGGTGTTAGATCTGGACGTGAGGGAACTCCTATGCGATGGTAGTTCCCTCACGTCCAAATGCAGAAGCAGTTATAAGCGTAAAAAGTTGTGTAATTTACTACTACCACCCATGTTTCGGAGTAAAATTTCGTTTTTACAATGTAAATTTGCTCCTCTGCTGGCTAAGCAGTAGCTGTTGTACTCTTTTTTGGAGTTGATTTAGGTCCGAGGTAATGTTATCAGTAGACTTTGCAGAGTTAAGATGCAGTAGAATCTACTGAACCTCATGATAATCTTTAAATGTTTTGACTCAAATTATTATGGATCGGACGTAATTGTAGAGAACCACAATGTTCGTTAAATTCTCTAAGTTAAGTCGAGAAGTGATTATTTTTAGTGTTACGGATTCTTTAGAACCCCCTTCTAAAGAATCTTGCTCCAGCATTTTAGAGCTAGATAATAAAAGAAATTGTGTATGGTGCCTTGTCTTGAGGGTAATTTATGTAAATCCTTTCAAGAAAATCTCAGCTTATTTCCTTATTGGATGTCGCAATAAAATTTTTAAAACAATCAGTTTTTATTTGTGCGCAAAGGTTTACGGGTCTATTTATTTAGAAGTTGTAATGTGATATAGTTGACAACGCACAAATCAAGTTTGCTATTACACGTGCTATGTAAGTGCACTCATTGTCAGATCAGGTTTACTTGTACGCTTGCAGAAAATGTAATCCGAACGGTAAGAAGAGTGGTGAGCAAGAGAGAGGATATCGGTTCCCATCACCGCTACGCTTCCCCTTCTAGCCGTCTATCTGAGCAGCACTGCTTTTTTCCCTCAGTTAGCTGCAGACATTCGGTTGCAGCGTATTGGGATTCAAAGCAATAGTACAGGCAGTATGTGTCACTCACCAGTGACGTTATACTACCCCGACGCCTTGGCAATCTAGTGCGGTCTGTGTAAACTTTTAAATGCAACAGGCGCGGGGATTTATTGCGCACATTACCTATCCAAGGCATCGGGGCAGTATGACGTCCGCAGGTAACTGAGGGAAGAAACCACTGCTGCTCAGGTAGACGTCTAGAGGGGTAAACGTAGCGGGGATGGGACCCAATATCTTCTCTCTTGCTCGCCGCACTTCGTATCGTTCGGATTAAATTTTCTCCAAGCGCACTATCTGTTACAGTAAATGATTCATGTTGCGGTTATAAGTCGGCTTTCAATAAGATTGTTTATGTACACGTTTTGTACGTATAAACCGATTCTTAGGTTAGTAAATTATCTATTAATGTTAATAACGTAATGTATCGACTATATGGAATGTTTTTATTGTATTTTATTTTTTACACTGGCCTGTTCTTATACATTTTAGATGGCAAATATATATATATATTATATTATTATTATTATTATTAAAAGCGATGTCATAATTGGAATTGAGATGATTTTTCCCGCGGGCCAGGATCGTAACAAGGCTAGTGTACAAAGAAATGGACGGCCTTGCGATGCATAGGTTATTTATAGCACTTGTGTTAGTTATGTCTTCTATTCTATAAATAACACACTCAGCTTATTCGCAGCTATTGTTGCGTAGCGCAAACTGGCTAAAGCCAAACGTCCACTACAGCAGAATCGAGGAGAAGCGAAACGAGTCGATTTTTTTTTATCATAGACCAGTATTTTTATTCGACGCGCCTCCGGTCTGCGTTAATCGATGCAGTCTCATATCATTATATAGGAAGCGAATTAATTAGATTCGATTCGGCGGGCGTAGTGAACGTTTGGTTTAAAAGACTGACTAAAAGTATGCAACATGTTGTAAGTTTCCACATCTGTCTCGGAGAGCAACGTACTGCTGTGGTCTGGCACCCCGGTTTTTGTAAATTCAGTTTTTTTTTGTTCATTCCGTTAAGCGTTTGTCAATGTTGCGAGAAATTTCAAATTGTTTTATTTTCAAATAAGATTTAGTTAATGTTATGGATTGTTTATTTTATTGTTCAGTTGTTTATATTAATTTCAGTGAGGTGTACATTTTGCGTTCACTGGTAGTGTATATATATTGTTTTGTTTTGCGAGTTCGTCCGTTTGCGGACAGATCTGTGTGAGTTGCATCGCACGCATCCGAGATTTTTATACTTATACGATTGTTTAACCTTGTGAGTTCAGTTCCTTGATCGATACGAAAATAAGTAGATATATAAAGTTGTATTTCATTGCTGACATTTTGTGATTATTGATTTCAAGTTTTGAATTCACGTTTCTGATTTTATTTCGTCCATCACGGAACTCATTTAATAATAATTGATATTGTATTTTTGTGTACACAATTTAGATATAAGATCTGTTATTATTTTTACGTGCAGGAAGATATTTTTAGTTTAGAGTTAATTTTTTTGTTCGTTGTTAATTTTTCTGATTTGTAATTATTTAATGATCACCTCGGGTTGGGTGAATAAAAGCATTGTGTTTGTTTTTATTTTTCATTTATATAAATTACTTGAATTTTCCACGTTTAATTTAGTTGTTTTAATATTGAGACCACGTGGATTGAATTGAACTTTTTGTTTTCTGTTGCTTTGTAAAAGGATTTTGAATTGTCCTTTTGTAATTTAAAGTCAAATGCAGTTTTGATTTAGACCAGTACCTTTTTGTCCAAGGTTTTTTTTTTTCTGTAAAGTTTGTAATTAATTTTTTCTTTTTTTTTTTTTTAAAAATAAAATTATTGAATTTTTATATCATTCAAAATACTGTTCTTTTATTTTTAATTAAACCTTTTAAAATTTTTGAGTATTAAAGAAAGTCAGATTTCTTTCACCCACATTTTACTTTTCATGATAAGAGTAACCCTGTGATGGGTGGAGACTGTGGCTTGAAAACTATAACAAAAATCCCAAAAGAAAGGTGAAAAATCCGTTACCACAAAATTAGATAACAAATCTAAATACGTATTTCGGCAACTAAGTTGCCATCTTCAGTAGAAACAAGTGAAGAGCAGTGTTAAACCTAGTGTTTTCGGCTAAGGTAAACCTTGGAAGATATGCTATTCACCAAATCACTAGTGGAATGGAGTGTTATTCCACTAGTGATTTGGTGAAGAGCATATCTTCCAAGGTTTACCATAGCCGAAAACACTATGTTTAACACTGCTCTTCACTTGTTTCTACTGAAGATGGCAACTTAGTTGCCGAAATACGTATTTAGATTTGTTATCTAATTTTGTGGTAAGGGATTTTTCACCTTTCTTTTGGGATTTTTGTTAAAGAGTAACCCTGAGTTTAATTGTTCTTTTGCCCATTATAAAAATTTTGATTATTTGAGCTAGCTAATTTAATTTTTCATTTTACATTTTTGTTGGTACATTCAGTATACAGCAGTAGGTCGCCATGAAACAAGACAAATACATGTGAAAATATCGGATAAATAATATAAATACGGCAAATTGAGAAATGTATAATCGTATATTCTAATTACGACATACTACGTTCCGATGGAAACATTCATCTTCTTCAGGCAATATTAATAATAATACAGAAAAGTCAAAATTTTATTTTGCTTTTTGGTTTAAAGGATAAGTTGAAGACGACCTAAATTTTTCGAAAAAGGTTCTGTACTCAGATGAATTCATCTTTACGTCTACTGGAACTGTGAGTTCTCTGAACTGCAGGTGGTGGGCGGATGAGAATCCACATTTTACAATTGAATGTGGCGATCAGTACAACTTCAAAACGAATATGTCGTGCGGAATTCTAAACGGAGGAATTGTGGGGGCCGTGTTTTGCAGACAAATTTTAAATTTTGACAGATGCTTAAATATTTTGCAAACATATTTAATGGATTATTTGGACGATTTACCCTTAGACGTTAGGGTAATTACGATTTTTCAGAAGGATTGTGTATCTCTTCATTCTACCATACCAGTACGAAGGTGGTTGGACAGCGTCTTTCCAAATGCTTAAATAGGGAGGTGCTCTGCCAGGTCTTGGCCTGCGGGGTCTCCCGAACTCGCCCCCCTGGATTTTTCATGGTGGGACATTTGTGTGTTGGGGCAAAAGGGTAATGTAATTGCGTCCAAAAACACCGTTGCGTTTGACAAACAACATTCAAACTAGCTGCTACCACCATCTAAAACAGGATGCGCACTCGTCAAAGCGCGTGAAAATATGACGTTTATTTTATTTACATGAGCAGGTATGAAATTTAAATAATGTTTAACTTGAGAAACATTGACACTACTACAAAAAAAACTCATTTTAAGTGTAATAAATTAAGGAACGCTTCTGATTTTTAATATTGTTAAAAAAAGCATAGAACACTTTTGGATTCTTTACTTTTTTCAATACTGTAAATATCGTATCAAACTCCAACCAAACAAAATATAAAAAAAAAATCTTATGAAAAGTGGAATTGAATGATATAAAATATACAAGCTATTTCGTTTAAAATTTTCGAGAAAATTTACATTCTACGTAGTGGAATATCCTGTATAAACAATTGAAAATATTGATACACGGTCTGTGGCGATTGAAAATTGAAGTAACAGAATAAGTGTAGTTGTAAGTTGTTAAAATGGGGCCGTTTTCCGCATATAACAGCTAAACAACTGACAATCAAAACTATTTAGTATCCTACGGTAATTTGTTTGTTTTATATTGGTCTGTCCAAATATTCAATAAAATACAGGCTATTTCAATTAAAGCACTACAACTTTGATATGTAGCTGAAAAATGAAACACCCTGTAAGCTGTCGATCTTCCATACCAGCATTATGTGAATAATTTTTATAATTTGCTATAGAATTGCAATGCGTCATGATTGTTAGCTTAATTACATCTAAGTGGCGATTATATAAGAGACAATAATAAGGTGACGGAATATGTAATAAATTATTAAATAACGTGTGTCCGCATTAATATCATAAAATAGATTTAAATTATATCGGCAAATATATTCTATAAATTATTTTTGTAATAGAATACATACAATAAAATCAATAAAAATACCAGAAATATAAATATCACTTAATGTATTCCAAACAAATGAGATAGTGGTATGAACTTGGAAATTTTATTTTGCTTTATTGGAAAAATATATAGTTCACATTACTATAATAATAATATAATAATAATAATAATAATATAATAATATATATATATTTGCCCAACAGATGTACATCTAATTACAGGACAATAATAATAATATGATAAGACAGCCTGTATTTATATTTACATAATAAGTAACTATAGTACATACTAAGTAATAGTGAAAAACTAGGGTGAGAAGCACTAAGCGGTAGTATTACTACGGGTATATTTGGTTAATAGGATGGGGAGAGGGGTGGAAAATAGATCGACGCTTTTATCGGCCATAAGAATTTCATTGCAGGTTGTGCACATTGAGTACGTAGGGGATCTTTGCAAAATGTTAGTTCTAGCAGTTTGATAATAGAAAGCGTTGTGCGTACGTGCGGCGTGCTGTGGTGTCGCAAACGGCAGTCTACTAAGTAGTTTAGGAGCATCGATGTTGTTATGCAGTAAATGGTAAAGAAATGTAATGCTAGTTAATCTGCGGCGATGTTCCAGTGAATCAAAACCAAGTGACTGGAGTAAAATAGTATGATCATAGCCCTGACGTGGATATTCTCCATAATGCTTAAAATGTAAGTATTTTAAAAATCTACGTTGTACTTTCTCGAGAGATTCAATATGAATTTTATACATAGGTGACCATACTAGTGAAGCGTACTCTAATTTTGATCGCACATAGCAATTGTACAGTTGGGTAATTGTATCGGTAGATGTAAAGCCTCTTGAGTTGCGTATGACAAAACCCAAAGCCTTTAGTGACGTCGACGTCACGTAAGATATATGTTCCGAAAATGTATAAATAATAAATAAATAATAAATAAATAAATTTTAATGTTATTGAATCAACTCACGTAACCTGTTTTTAATGATATAGGTACAGAGAATATTATTTTAGATGGCATGAATATTCATTTAAATCAAGAAAAAAATGGAAAGCCTTTATGATTTTAAAAGCTTTTTATTTATAAAAAATAGTGAGTAGAAATAGATAGCTTATCTCCCTTAATACTGTAATACAAACATGGTTTCCGTGTTATAGCTACAGTGTAGTAAACATACTGTATAACCTAGATTCTTAATAGAAATGTACTTAGTACTATTTACTGCAAAAAATACATCCACTGTAAGTACTTAATGTATTTGCTGCATACCTATTATAGAAGCATTAAAAGAAATGTTTATCATTGTTTACTATTATGAGCTAACAGGCATATATAGCACCGGTTGTAGGAAAATATTTTACATTTAAAAAATAAGGAAGGTCACATAACGAAGCTCCGGCGGTCCCAGGGATGGCTG
This sequence comes from Cetonia aurata, assembly GCA_949128085.1. Lineage (NCBI taxonomy): Eukaryota > Metazoa > Arthropoda > Insecta > Coleoptera > Scarabaeidae > Cetonia > Cetonia aurata. The sequence goes on along the minus strand of OX421883.1, from coordinate 49,589,536 downwards.
GGCAATCCTCAAGTCTGACAAGAAGTTTTATTGTTAGTCATACTCCAAACCAATAGCGTGTTTCGAGTCTTGTGTAATCAATTTAGTTTAAGCCTAGGAGAGATCGAATTGTACAATCGAACGCCAATTTAATGATATCGGGGTTTAACGAATTCAGACCTTAATTACTATTTTATGCAACCTTCGCCCCCAAACAACAAGAATCTTTTGTGCTGATCTCTTTCAGAGACAGCTGGATGTCCCGTACATCTTCGAAATTAAAGAAATTCTCTTTGCATTCTGGTATCTGGTTCAAAGCAAAAAATGTGTTTATTATTTCGTGTTTCGAATAAACCATCAACTACTGTATTTTGAATTATGGCTAAAACATTTCAAGCGTCGCCTTTAGCTCAATTGAAGGTAGGAATAGGTTGCAGTTTTTGCAGTCGTGATTGTTGGTATTTTTGGTCAGATAATTGTTTCGTAATATTGACCTGAGCCAAACGACTTTCAATCGTCTTTTCTTTGTTTATATTTATAAGTTCTGTTTGTGCACAACGAATTCATGTAACTTTACTTCCAAAGCCGTCGTCCCCTGTATTAGATGTGCTGTCAGCGCAAGTTCAATGTACTAATAAACGTTAAATGCCCCGCCGCAGTGAGGCTAACATGAAAAACCTGTTTAACATGTAACAAGTGCAGTACAAATGTACGTTTGACGAATTTGCCCAAGTCGCTTCTAGGATAGACTACGCAAAGGCCAAAACAAATTATTTTACTTTGACGTTCTAGGTTTGACTCAAAGTACATTAGTCAAAGTCGAAATTAGAATGTATTTCGGGGTTTGCCGAAAAACAGTAGTCATACCTAGGATAGACTAGCCATTTTGCGGAGTGGCTAAATATCGACTTTTGTCTATAACTAGTGTTGGGCACGGTAGGAGAAAATAACTATTGCTTGAGAAGACCAGACATATATATTTTTGGTAAATTTACCTTACACATTACTGGAATTTTCCGTAGGAATTGCAAATATTTTTTAGTGTGTACGCTGGAAAAACACATTTACCGCTATTTTTATTGCTGTAATTGAAAAATAATCATAAAAAGATTTTATGTGATACCAGTTCATTATTGTGTTTTTATTGTTTAGTTACCAACTACATGATAATGTGATTTATGGACTGCGTAAGTATCCAAGCAGTATTACAGTTTCATTAGTATGTTCTACCCAGTTGTCTGTCATTTAGCCGGTTTAGTAATTTGTCGTGGTGTCTTTCAATTTCTTCCGTACCAAATTTTGTGTTATTTTTCCGCTGTTTTTTTACAATTTCGTCAGGAAATTCAAAAGTTTTCTGCATTTTGACTTTTTAAGATCACAGCATTTCCCTAGCAACAATAGTGTGTATAAGGATAAAATGATAATATTGCTAAAATGAATTTTCTTTCTTTAAATACTTATTTATATTGTGCCATGGATGCAATAACGAACTAATATGACATAGAAGTTTATACCTTACGAGCTAGAGGCCCTCAGGTTTGTAAGATCGTCGCCATCAGGGCATACACATCTACTTTAATATTCTTGATACAAAATTAACTATAACCTTTCCATAGACTGTCGAATTTTCATAATGCAGTGGTACCATTTTTTTTCTAAATAAAATTTTCTAAATGTTATCTCAGCCAAAAAAAGCTAATACAAATGTCGTGGATTAGATGATTTAGTGCGTTCCAACTGGGGTGAAACTGAGTGATCGCGCTGTAAATGAGACCTATCGCACTCTAATGTAAATAACTTATGCATGCAATTTTGAGTAGGTAACGGCTTTGAAATTAACTTAAGATCCTTTTGTACATATATATGTGTAGTTTCCATGCTCCGGTCTATTAACTGTACTTCTCTTTATTCATTTACAACAAATATCTACAATTAGTATCTACTAAGGTAAATCTTATTTCCTGTACGAAGTGGATGACTCATTCAATTTAAGAAAAGAAAATGGCAATATATATCATTAGAAATACGTTAGGTTACCGAATGAATAATCCAATGATTTCCTTTAGAAAAGATAAGAAATAAGACATTTGAAAAGGACATTGAACCCATAAAAATAAACATACAAAAAAAAGTATCTAGGATGCCTAAGACACATGAAGAATAGATCGTAGACCACAAGTAAAGAGCATAAGTTGAAGGCGAACATATAGCATTGGCGAAGGTTATCTATTCTTCTAACAAAACAGAGATAACGATGAAAAGAGATATGAAGGGTCCACACTCAATTATATAGCTCTAAACCGCAAAGGATATGAGACTAATCAGTTGTGCAACACATTTCCTAGAAAATGAAATGAATATAAATCTAAATGAGTATAATGTTGATCCTTTCATACTTTGTAAATGCGAATTAGTCCAAGAAGGATTGTTGAAAGCTAACATTTAAATATATAACTATGAGAAATGGTGTGTGGCTTATATAAAATCGCTTATTTTAATCTGCATCAAAAATATTTACTCCTACAATTGAATATAATCAAAACGAAGTTCCTTTCCATACAGCGCGTATGAAAGTTCTTCCTGACTAGCCCCAGTAAAGGTCGTTTAGTTTCGATGTTCAAACTTCTATTTACCTCGGTTTTGGATTATGAGCGGAAATTACTTCCAGTCCATTTCTGAAACGTCATCAGCGTCTCTATGTTCGAAAATTACTCGCCAGTGACACTGTATAGAAGCGAAACACAAGCACGAATTTTAATGTAGCATAACGGTTCAATAGTTCATTGTAGCAATTATTATAACGTGTTTACATTATTGAAAAGCAATTCACTGCTTACGGCAGCTCGAGTTAATGAAGTACTTAACAGATAATAAAGTTAGCGCCGTTCATGAGGGGACTGGATCGTTATTGAAATTAGTGGCAGTTTCGCGTGAGCAACTGCGACCCTCTATTTAAGTTCGATTTAACATGTCGCAAACGATTCTAACTATGCAAAAGGGAGTTAATAATAAAACTTAGTTGTTGTGGGGCATTGTTTTGAAGTGATATGCGGCCATAGGATTTAATGATTATTTGCTTCAGGCAAACATACAATTCATGACCTGAATTTGTTGACGATGGGTAGGGGTTTGGGTCGTTTCCATCGTCTATGGGATTATTTAAATTCGTAAAAGTGTGAGTATTGCAAAGAGTTACTTTGAATTTAATATTTTCTTCGGATTAACTAAGGATGAGTTTTTTGTAGTAGAAATGTTTTGGAATCGCTTTCTTAATCAAAATGTAAAAAGAATAACATTTAAAAATTTACCACTCTGTGTCTGTTACACAGTGACTAGTAAACTAGCTGGTTCTATTACAGAGAGTTTTTATTTTTAACTTTTATGTTCTCATTATTTGGGTGGTTTTTAATCTACTTGAACTTTAGAGATCACGATTGGGGTGATTTCGTAAGAAGTAAGAGTAAATGTGCTTGAAGACAGTGTTTGCTTTTCTAAGAAAAAATTGAAGAAACTCAACGTTATCAGGAAAACATTGACGAAGGGTTTCAAAGTTTTTTGCAAAACGTTTTCATTTTAAATAGGAATTAGTCAGTGTCTTTGACTGACAGTGTCTGTCTCTTGCTCGGTAGTATACGTAGCATTTTGAAGTCACTTCTTTTTCTTAAAAAGTAGGTCTTGTCGTTATATTCTCACCTAAGGGGAAAGTTAATAAATGTAAACAAAAATGATTGTCTTAGAATTTTCTGCTGGTGATCTTGGTCATTTTTATGTATGTAAATAGATAGCACGAGGTTTCGAAAACCTAAATCGCTTAGTTCATCTTTTGTTTTATGACATATTCACCCGAATTAAAAAGAGCAAGAATGATACCTATAATCGGGAGAAAACACTAGCATAAGTTATTATGGATCCATCTTAATTCTGCTAATAATCTCAAAGGTAGTGGAAGGCACCATCCGTGATAAATTGGTTCTTCGAAGATAGAAGACTATTCTGTGACTCACACAGCATGGCTACAGACAAATGAGGTCTACAACAACTGCCATGGTTGAACAGCGAGTGTGTAGTGGAGGGGAAGTATCGGGAGCGAGGATACCTCAGCAATGCATCTCTGGGCCGACCCTGTTTATAATATACATAAATTCAACGGTTAAGTACTAAGTATTTACCCTGTATAGTATATATCGAGATAATTAGTCCTTTCTTTTTTTCGTAATAAGACTTAATAAAAATGAATTAAATTATTTTAAGACGTTTCGACCTTTTATTCGAGTCTTTTTCAATTAAAACAATAAATTTAACAGAAATAAACTGTGCTAATACAAAATAACACAGTCATTGTTCATTCTTTATATTATGTGTCTCTGTTGTGTACTTGTCCGTTTTACAAAATTTTAATGTGTTTAACTTTTATTTGTGACAATGACAATGTGTTATTTTGTATTAGCACAGTTTACGCCTGTTACATTTATTGTGTTTTAATTGAAAAAGACTTGAACAAAAGGTTGAAACGTCTTAAAAATAAATGAATTCATTTTTATTAGGCCTTATTACAAAAAAAAGACTAATTATCTGGAAATATACATAAGACACTGGATATTCAATATCTGCTTCCTTAAAACGTTTGTATGCAGATGACACATCCTCCTCTTAGTTTGATAACAAGCTGAATTATTTAAAAACCTTAATATACTTACTTTACCATCATGATATATACTTACCTGCTTCCAGTATTTTCATGAGTCTAAGAACTTGGTCACCCACACTGATTACAGTGATTACCGTAACACCAGAAAGATAAACCAGTGCACAATCTCCTACCACCGAGTAAACAAAGCCAAAACGAGTAACAACTATACAGCCTTAAAATTGTATAATCATCTTCCAGAGCACATGAAGAATATGGGTGTGGTGCGCTTCAAGAAAGCCATGGCTAAATGTTTGGTCTTTGCTTCCATATATAGTCTGCAGGAGTAACTATTACACAGTGGATACTACAGCTCTAGTTCTGATATCTAAGAAAAGATAGTCGCCAGTTTGTGTTGTCTATCGGAAATTTTATATCAGTAATTCTCAGTAAATTGTTTTCAGAGTATTATTTTACTTATGTATAAGTGTTGATTAATTTTTCTTCAATCTGACGAGAGTACTTATATATCCATTTTTTTCCTTTCCTAGGGTTTTGTTTGTTTTCATTGACATACCAATTACTGCGCGCTTACCTTTCGTACATTTTTTTGAAAAATATATTATTATAAAAAAGAAATATCTTTTTTAAACAACGTCTGATTTTTCTTAGAGTGCCTCTGGATTATTTTGCAATTAAAGAAGATTTATTATTCGTTCGCGCCGATATTAGAGAGACATGACTTTTGTTTTTCAGTGTACATTTCAATTTAAAAATAAGTTCGACGGATGTAATTCCTTCGGTTATTCAAAAAAAAAATGTAGTAAGTTTTAGATACAGAATTTAAATGAAATTATAATTTGCCTAAACATTTCTATATTTACATATGCTATCTATGTTTTGAAATTGATTCTGCTTACTGAAGTATATACCTAACATGTTCTCCAATATACTTGTTCCGTACTGACAAAATATCAAGATTAAATAAGGCATAAATCACACTTCACCTAATTGTGTATCTTCATAACTATTATACGCAACAGAATAAAAGTTGTGCACATTTATAGATATTTCTTCGATAAAAATGAATGGTACTTAGATGCATTACTTGTATTACTGAAAGACCAATCCTCGTTGCACCAATTGCATCACAGTTTTTTCTCTTTCCTTTAGTAATCTATGCGAAGTAAATCGCTTTGAGTACTTATTATAAAAAAATTAATTTGCATTGAAATTTATATAGAACATATTTTTCATTTAATGGGGAGTAAAATCGAATTGTGGCGTATTAAGGCTTACAGTAAAGTGCAATTTTTCTTACAGTGTGAAATCATTTAATAAATGCTTTTCTGCTTTAACTGTAATCTTTAATATGAGGAAATTTTCTATATTAAAAATTTTACCGGCAGTACGGCATATGCCGTACTGCCGGCTTCCCTTAAGATCTGTATTTGAGACATTTCGAATCGCATTGGAACCAGTGCCTCGTTACCTCAATTGGTAGAGCCCCGTCCGGCAAACGGGAGGTGCCTGGTTCAAGTCCGACACGAAGTAAAATTTTTAATATAGAAAATTTCCTCATATTAAAAATTACAGTTAAAGCAGAAAGCCATTTATTAAATGAAGGCTCACAGTAAATCTGTATGTTATTCAATATGTGTATTAGCCATGAGAAACATGTTTTAGAATTAATTGCAGAATAAAATAGGAATCTACGTGTTTTAGGGTTTCTGCAAGCACAATTTCTTGCGAGTTATTCAGATTGCTGTTCTCTATGGCGCGCCCGTATATTTTGTATGTATTAATACGTCAATTACAAAATCGATACTAATGCAGGGGCATTGTTCTCTTGAAAACGTCCCTGTAAACGTTGGTGCGCCCGTATGTAATCAAGCGAAATATCAATGGAGGCAACGACGTGATATTTTTTCAAAAGATGACATTAACGTCGGACTTAATATCGGCAAGTTTTCCATACGGTAAGCACGTACACGTACGCTACACTGTATAAGCACAAACACAACGCCTCCTCTATTTAATTTTAGCATTCTATTAGCGCCTCATGAAAATACATCTTGTAAATATTGTTCTTCTACATTTTACCTCCTTATTGCGTTAATAAATTTTACCTACTTGCTTTAACGACGATTATTTGGGCTGTTTCTATTGATTTTTTCTTTCGTCTCTTATAGAGAGTGTATGCACCTGTGTTGAGTATATCCTTGGACGATGCTTTTTTTTTTCTGGTGTCTTTATGTTGGCAGATAATGTATGTATATGTGTGCACACACATAAATGCTCTTGATCGATTGTATTCTATTTTTGTCTTAATTGCCAAATACCCTGGCGATCGCGTGTTAACGCTTCCAATTTTTCAATATTTATGATGAAAGTGGTGCCTAAAATTTATTCAATTCATTACGAAGGATTAGCAAAATAATAGCACAGGGTTTACAAGGTGTCGCAAAAATTGTGACAAATCGTGAGAGATATTCAAAATGCCGACATTTGTCGGTAAATAGGATTATGATAATTATAGTTTTATGTATTTGTGCAGTAAGGTACCGAAAATTCTATAAATGCTAGGTAATTTATTGATATGATTTATTAACACAATTCATTCCTAGTTGATGTGCGATTTGTACGTGAAATATCTTATTTGATACTAATTTTATTTTAAAAACTAGCAATTATTACTTGAATTTATTAACTAAGTAGCTATACTGAATTAAATGATAATCATATAAGCCCCAACGACGTGAATAATAACATTAAATAAAACAAACAAAACAAATATACCCATGTAATATTTATTAGTAAAACGCAATAAATAAAACATAATGCAAATAAACATATTATATTAGGAAAGTCATCGACTCTTAAAATAAATCAATTATTTCTATTTGTCTTGCACAGATTCTTCTTTTTCACTAGTTGCTTTTACTTTGTTATGTAAAAGCAAAATCTAAGAACCTTGTGATTTACTCAAGCGAATAAAGCTAATTTGCTACTAGATGCTTGCGTGTTTATAATTGCCTAAATACGATTTTTTGACTACCACATCCGAAAGTACAACCCCAAGCGCCACTTTACCGAATAAACTATATGAACTGAACTGCCAACGCGTCACTTCCTTTACTTTACCGTACTCTTCTGTGAAAATTCTGAAGTTTCTCTGGGTTCGGTTGTCAAAATAGCCGTCAAACAATTTGTCATTGAAATATTAGTGATATGTATTCTGAACACTACAAATGCAAGTAAATTTAGTAAGTGGTAATCATGTGGTAGTCGAAACAATATTGTGCGCACCACAGCTAGAGAGTGTCTTTATTGAACTCGTTTGGTTGCTTGCCTCCGCTCACAATCTCTAAGCTCGCTCGATGAAACATCACTTTCCAAATTTGATACGTAAATAACTATCCCTTATATGCTTTTGCGAAATATTTTTTTATCATTACAGACACGTAATTACAAAATACAAAAATAATATTCTATCCAACCGTGAAGTACGTGAGAAGTAGCGCGGGGAGCGTAAAATGTACGGCACATCAATTCACATGGTCAATCGCTTTTAAGGAGTCGATTTTGCGCACAATGTTCTGGACATTTTATCTGGGGGTGATGCATATAAGATCGCTACCAAAAGACTGAATTATCTAACACCATACAAACTGAGCGTCCAGAAGAATAGGCAGTGAGTTGGTGACCTTTTTGGGAAGTCCGGATGGGACTGGCACAATGATCTACAGCAATTACAGGTAGAACTTTTTAACGCTGAAGAGTTGTGTACGGTGATCTCTAATATCAAGGAGGCAGAGCCTTCGGCATAGACGGTATATCTGCTGAAGCGAGCAAGGGAGCGGTGACCACATCGGCAGCCTGGATGTCCTAAATGCGCTGATAAAGCGTCAAGACCTTCCTAATGAATGGAAGGCAGCTGGTCTGATTTTGATACCCAAGGCGGGAAAATCCATGGAGCTGGCAACCTCTTAAAATCTGCATGTTAAACGCCCTAAGCAAACTCTTTGAAACGCTAATCAGGGTCAGTTTATTAAAGGAGGTGAACAATGGAGATGGCTTTCATGAAGATCAATACAAGTTCCTGAAAGGAAACTTAACCAGGTCCAGGTTGTAGAAATAGTGTAGAAAAAGTGCTAAAAGAGCCGTTATGTGCAGTGCTATGCAGAACATACACGTTTATCCGGTGTGGTATTCAATCCTCAACTTCCGTAAGTGCGCACATCTCCTTTGGAAAGCGCAAAGAAGTATGTTGTTGCGTTGGCCTATAAGACTGTGGTGGACACTGCGCTGCAGGTTCGAACGATCAGCGAAGGAACTTAATGCCTTAAAATCCATGGAAACCTGCCCTTTTTAATTAGATACGATATAGTAAGTGTTTAGTTTAGATTTTTACAATATGTTTACAAAATAGATAAATACATAAATCAAAATACATTTATATATATAATTTAGTACTTTACGTATGATGCTGTAAGTTGTAGAGGTTAGGTATTGCATGATATCATAGCATTTTATAAACATATACATTAAATAATGTAGGCAGTTGTCTATAATACGATTTTTTGCGAACGAAGGAAACATTTCAGGTGCATAAGCATCATAACCGCGCAATTGCTGGTTTTATTAGCAAAAAAATTAACATTTTCATATACCGATGCGAAACTAAATGAACACGCTTTGCGTTTAGTGCAGTCCTTCTTATACTTACGATCGGCCAAGCATTACTAAACATCCATAAAGATTTCGATCGCGTGCACACTATATGCAAATTAGGATTATTAAAAATTTAAGCAAGCTATTCTTTTAAAAGACCAATCAAGGTGAGTATCTTTAATTACTGTTTAATTTACACGTTTTCATTGTATAGTTTTATATTTTCTATTACATGTAATTTAACAACACCACTTTATAGTTAGAACTTCAGGGTGAAACCAACAGTTATAGTTATTTCTAGCAGGAGGATAATATATCAGAGCAATTAAATTGTAAACATGAACATGAATAATTTCAATAGCTCTAGAGTTTTCTCTTTTTGATTTCACAAAAAGACATACATATAAATGCGGTCACAAAGCAACACACGACGCTCTGGTAATTCAATAAGAAGGGTCTAAGATCCTCATATAGAGGAAGCATTACATATTCTACCAAATCCGGAAAGGTATAAAAGCTGAAAATGTACGAAAGGTATCTGTAAAATACGGACTTTGGAGGAGTTGACAAGAGAAGGTAGAATCACGTACAACAAAATCCTTTGTCGTTCGCGAAAAGTTCTGGATGCAATACTATGTGCCAAAGCAAACTACAAATTATGTATTGGAATCAGTCATATGTAAATCCTTATCGCATTTGCATTAAATTATATATTTACAAAGAATAAGTAGAACGATAACGATAATTAATTAATGTATAAGATAGCAAATAATTAAAGATATAATTAATATAGGCATGCAGAAGGAAGGTTGTTGTTAATATGTTTATATTATAGCAAGTAATAGGGTGTTTATTTAAAAGGAAGCTGTTAAATAACAACTGGATCATTAAAACTTGTTATGATACTCTCTATGTATTCATGTTTTTAATAGTAACAACTAGACAGAGAAATGCAGAGACTGTAGCGCAATAATAGACATACAAAAAACACCGGATTTCTGGTCGCTATTTTAGTAATTCTGGAAAAATTCCGGAATCGATGACCGATCACTCCGGATATCTTGTGTGTCCAGTAAGAACTAATTTAATTCCACGCCAGCGATTTAAATTTTTTTCAAAATACAAAGACGAAAACAGTTTAAATATCACTTTTTCTCTGAATTTTGAATATACTTTGTCAAGCTATTAACCAAATTTGCATGCTATTTGGGTCAAGTGGAAATTTAAGCGGAACCTTGCATTTCTTTTTCTTCTTTCACTTCCGATTTCTTTATCTGTCTATATTACGTTTACATTTGCGGAGAGATGGAAAATTCTGGCTAAATTATGAGTTATGAAACATTAGATATTTGCGCCGCCTTTTTAAAGATTTGAATAAATTAACAAAAAACCTTTTAACCGGAAAGGAAACTTAATTTGATCTGAATTTTTTTTATTTGAAATATTTCTTTCCGGCTTAATTGTAACTCTCAATTTAATCTCTGTTATTTGCTCGATGAACTCTACACACTGAGATGGTTTTTTTTTAATTTTCTTTAATTTAAGTGCAAAATTTAAAATTTTAAAGTATTGAAACTATTTTCAGAGAAATTTGAAGAAAGTAAAAATATGACGCAATTAAACATTCTGTTTTACTAGTAATACTAATCTGTAAGTATAATAAATCCGTAATAAATTAATGAGTATTGTATCTTTAAGTTGTTAATTTGGTATAATAGTAAAATAGTGGGTGCATTACACAATTTTAGTTAGGAGTGCGGAGTGTGTTCATACTAAGGAATTTTTCAGTAATTTAAGCAAATCATGGGAAAGAAAAAAAAATTATCACCACAGAAATAACTAAAAAATTAAAAATTAACTATCACCAATAATTTATGAATTCCCAAATTACATAAACCGAACACATCTTTAAGACCAATTGCTTCATGTATACAAAGTCCTTTATATTACATCAACATTTTTCATAGATTCCATTTCATACATAACAAATTTCAACATATTTTCTTTCTTGGATTTAAAAACATTATGGATCACATTAATGCTCTAAGCAACACCATCATTTTCTCAGACTTTAAGGCCGCTAAGGAATATGTGAAAAAGGCGATAAGTAAGATCAATAAGATCAAAAGGGAAGAACTACGTCAGGAGGTGAACAATGACCCTTGGCGATTTGACTATAAAATAGTCACAAAGAAGCTGGATATGAAATCTAACTGTGCCAGTTTTGATGACACCCAGATGAAGAGTTTTGTTGGAGCTCTTTTGCCGAGACAGCCGGAGAGGGGTCCTACTGGCAAGTCAGTATAGTCGTGTGAGATTCCCCCTTTTAGTGAACTTATTGCAAAATAGAAGAGCTTCTGGGTCGGATGGAGTTCCAGCGGAGGTAATCCAGAGGAAGGAGATTTTCCCTAAATCTCGAAGATTCAACGCTTTGTCTTAGTAAGTAAAGGTAAGGTTGATCCCACTATGACGTCGGCACATAGACCTCTGTGTATGCTGGATACGGCGGGAAAGCTGCTAGAAAAGATGATGAAGGTGCCCCTAACTGCTGTGGAGGATGCCTTTCTCTGAGGCAACACGGTTTCAGGCCACTCCACAGTCACAGCGATTCAGGAGATAGTAGGTAGCTTCCGAGCTGAACAAAGTCGGAACAGATATACCAGAGGTTTAGTGATGCTAGTCAATTTACACGTAAAAACACGTTTAATAGCATGAGATGCAACGCGTTTCTAGATGCCTTGCAAGAACGTTTCAATACTCCACATTACCTTATACAAATGATTCGCTGTTGCCTAAGAAATCGTGAGCGCAGATACGAAACGACGTAGGAATGACGTACGGTGCGTGTAACGGCGAGCACGGCACACAGGTTGATTCTTGGCCTGGACTTCTGGAAAATATCATTCGATAGTATTCTACGTATGGGATATACGGATATATAGACATATGGCATATATAGACGATCACAGATTACAACTGGCGATGCAAAAGACTGAGATTGCCCTGCTGACGGAACGTAAGATTCCTCTCCAGATATCTATGAGGATCACCACGTTGACGGTCATCAAATACTTGGTAGTTTCTTTAAATAACCGAATGACGTTTTAGGACCACATCTGCCATGCGTCGAACAAAGCAGCTCAGATGGTGGCATCCCTTAGGGTAATATCAGAGAACCCTCTGCAGACAAACGACGACTTCAAATGTTAATATCCGAATCCATCCTCCTCTATGGATGTGATATTTTGGCAGACGCGCTTGATAAGAGGGAATTCCGCGAAAAGATTGCTATGGTCTAGAGGAGAGGGGCTCTGCGAATTGCAGGCTCCTATAAAACAGTTTCCGAGGCGGCTATTCTAATAATAGCAGGAGCAGCGCCTTTCGACCTTCTGGAAATGAAAAGGAAATCCAAGTGGAATCTCAAACAGATCAAATCCTATTTTGGAAGATTTAAGGAATAAAATTATATCCCAATTAAATTTCAAACCTGCTTTTTACACATGATATGTAGATGATGATTAAAATCTTTTAATGATTACATTTAAAATTTACAGTTGAACCGGATAAAAACAATAAAATTATTTTTTTTTAGATCTAACTTTACTTTACTATAATAATAAATCGTATCAAAAACCCACAGCTTTAAATAGATAGCTACCTAAATTACAATTTTAAATAAAAATAGTGTAATCACATTGTTAATCACACATCCTAATTGATAATCATAGTATTAGCAAATACTAAACTTAAACAATTAGCCAGAACCACTTATAAAAACATTTATTTAAAACGATTAAGTAAATGAGTTTTACAATACACAAATCATATAAAACTTAAAGAGCGTTTCCAAACGAAAACAAAGACAATAGGTATTGTGCATAAAATACATATTGGCACATAAATATATTAATCGTAGAATATATAGAATGTTATTTTTTCAGATTTTTGTTGTTTTGGAGGTTCTGTTCTATCTAATTAATTTTGTTAGATTGATCTGAATATGCAAACATGGGAAGCATAAATATATAACATCATTAACTAAAAATGACAAAATTACTTGCTAAATTGGAAGTCTATATGTTTAATAAATTTGGCTTTGATGAGGGTCTATTTACATTTAATTTATTGGTATTTACATGTCCATCGAATTTGTTAGATTTGTACACGATATTTACATAATCTGTGCTACTGCATAATTGGTATAAAAACATCAAATGTAACATGAATGTTATCTCCTAAAACAATATTCCTATAAACTATAAATAAACACGTATGCAATAGATTCACCTTTGTTTTTAACACAAAATTGCTATAGAAGCCAATTAGTGGATATGTTTTTATGTTGTATTGTTTCAAGCGTTTTAATAGTTTTAATAACTTGGTTGTGAGAAAATTATTTCAATCAACGCTGAATAGTTACTGTAATATGATTTGTTGTCAAGGTGGAAACTTACTTAAATATATATTACTTAAATTTTATGAAAAATCACTTGAAATTACATGAGCTGTACTATTAGATGATAAAATAGCGAAATCTAATAAATTACAGTACATCTTCAATTTAGGTTTTAAAGCAACAGTATTTCTTCTAGGACAAAACTATTTTATGTAACTTATCCTTTTTATTTTATTATCCTATTTATGGTATCGCAGTTTCTCAAAACCACAATCGTTCTTTTGTTTCTAATATCATTTTGAAGACAACAAACAGATTTGTTCGTAAGATATTGGAAATTATATAATTTTAATAAAAGTTTAGTAGTAGTTTGCTCTACGCTTATTATCGTTATATTTTATTTTCACTCTGTGGATTACTGGTGTGCTTTAGAAGAATGTTACCATAAGAATTATGTCTTTGAAGACAGTGGTGAAGACGTTGATTTTGTTGTAGAGGTGGATGATAATTAGCTATGCTATTTCCTACTAATTACATTTTCACTTTTTTCAATGAAATAACTCGCTAATTATTTAAAACAGTCTTATATAATATTATATATTCGGATTTAGAAAATGAAGGGTTACACAAAAATAAAAAAAATGTACAGCGTCTGCTATTGAAAAATGCAAATATGTATTTCGTTGAGCGTACCACCCCCTACATACAATTGTGATACTTATCACTTTTTTAATCTGTAGAGGTAAAATACTACAACTTTTATTTGAAGTATTTTTTTGTATCTGTAATAATTATGGATATAAGTGGTGGTCAAAATAAAATGAAAAATCCGGTACATGTATTTATTATAATTTTTCCCATAGATTACTCTGATGATGGCAAGAATTTCAATTCTATCTTTTAATTATTTTGTGCATTACGAGCGGTTTTTCAACGTTTACAGCGTTGACGTTATTTTTCCACTCTCTACTTGCCTATTAAACGTCCCATACTTTAGTTACTTTTTTGTATTAGAGGAACTTCGCATGAAATTATAGTGAAGGAAAAGTTCGGTGTTTTATTAATCTTTTTGTGTCATAAAAAGAAAAAACATTCAACGGACGGCTACATAATTAATATGAGCTCGCAGCTTAAACTTACGGAAACACTGTAATAAATTTAGGTCACGATATATACGAGGACAAAACCCAAATTGCGACATCCGAAGTATAATTATTATCTGAAGTAGCCTCTTTATGGAACGAAACTTATTGTTGCTGGTGTTTGTCGCTACTGTTGTAATGACCATCGTAGTGTCTGTTTTGACATTATGATTTAGATAAATAATGAATGAAGGTAGTTAACCTATATTTACCACAAGTATTCACATACACTTGAAATAATGGTGGATACACGTAAGAATAAGCACTCGTGAGTTTTACTTTACGTGTGACTGTTTATAATAGAAATACGGATTCAATACAGATGTAATCTAACTTTGTGCAAAATATCCCAGCAGTTTTGATAATGAGATAATGATATAAACTGAATATTATGCAGTATTCAAGGTAGCATCGTAGATAGAATAAAATTACTTCGAGTTGTTAAATTAAATTGTACCATCCTTCACTGAGAAAAATATATAATAAAAATAGGGACAACTAACTATATAATTAGTTGTATTATAATTATATTAGAGCGTATAATTTTTCTGATAAATTTTTTAGTAATTAATTACTTCTTTACTAGGCTTAGCCATTTAGTTCTTTGTTCGATTTTTGTGCGTTTAAGTGTTTTCTATTCTATATGTATTCGAGAATTGAACTGCTGTGGATACCCCGACATTTGGGAATCGATCAAAGCAAGAAAGCTGACGAGTTCCATTTCTTGATCATTGGGTTCAGTTGTAGGCCCAGAGTGGGAGTGCCTTAAAGCATAGTACAGGAGCAGGTAAGGAGTTGGATCAACACAACCAGGCAAACTCATTGAAAGACTCTTATCATGGGACAATCGAAGAAGAAGAAGAGTAAATAACTACTAAAGCTTAGTAGGAATCATCTACGTATCGTAGCAGGTTTCCTAACACGACATTGTGCACTGAAAGAATACCTACAGAAAACGGGGATCAGCACCGCAGAGACTCAATGCAAATTGTATATACCAGAATGTAAAAAAGACAGGCAATTTTTGGTAAGCGATAAATGAAACCCGAGGATTATTTAGATCGACCAGTCAAAGACCTGTACATGGCACCAGGATATTGGGATGGCTGGCATAATGTAATGGGTAGAGGAATGGGAAGTGCAATACAAAAAGGCTGCAGTATTAAGAATAATGTGCAACAATGTTACCAAATATGCAGAATGGGCCATCTCATGCGGTGCAGGCTTTATATGGGAACACAAAGTATTTTTTGAAATTCTTTTCACTTAGTTGAATACTATACCTTGGCTGTATTCTGCCCCACTCAAACGGTTTTGCACCCACTCTTAAACAATAGGAAGATACACTAAATTATTCAGTAAACCTCGGGATGTGGAGGGGTATATATCGCTCTGGCCAATACTGCTTATAACACCCAATATAGCATCTAATATTTAAGTATATTTAATGTGATTGTATAGTTATTAATTAGTGATGCTTTTCTGTACGTTATATTAGATAAATAAACAATTTACAAGTAAAATTAATTTGTTTTAATAAGCGCCGAAAATGTAACAGAGAAATAAACTTTCTACAGATACTCTCAGGTGAGTAGATTCATTTACTATATAAGAACCACTATTATAAAGATTTCCATTATCTCAATTCAGACTAAGAACTTAAATCTGTCGATTTATAAATATAAGTAAAATTCAAATTTCCCGCCGAATTCACATCGACATAACTTCCAGAATTAGTCAATGCACTAACTCAACGAACATACAAAAGTGACAAGTACTATATAAATTAAACCCAAAGAATCATGATCAACCTCACATATAGAAAACCACTAGGTTTTACAATTTAATATATCAGCAAATGTAGGTGGACCAAGGAGTAGAAAGAGTCCTATGTGGAGCGCTTCACAACATACTTCTCTACGAGGTACCTATTTGGTTTGATGCTATAAAAGTTAAAAAGCATCCAAATTTATTATTGAGATCACAGGTTTATAGGACTGTGTCGGCGGTTGCTTTGCAGGTTATAACTGGCATTGTCCCAACAGATCTGTTAGTACATGAAAGGAATGCCATGTTATTCGTTATTGGTGATGCGAAAGCTCGGCGCTTTGAAACCAGGGAGTTGTCCTACAAGATCTGGCAGGAACGCTGGGACAAAGAGAAAGTTAATGCGCCATGGACTAAACGGCTGATTAGTGATATTAAAAGCTGGACCGAATGCAAGCATCGGGAAGGTGGGTATTACCTGACGCAAGCCCTCACGGCGCACGGCGCATTCGGATCCTACGCGAGGCGCTTTGGTAAGGACAATACGGATACAAGCATATACTGCGGAAAAATCGATACCGCCGAGCACACCATCTTCGAGTGTCCTCGATGGGGCGATCTGAGACGGATGGTGCAGGCGAAAATTGGCACACTGACCCCGGACAACTTAGTCCCGTGTATGAATTCGTCCAGGGAAAAGTGGCGATTGATTCATGGCCACATAGACAACATCATGAGCAGGAAAGAATCTGAGGAGTTCGATAGACAAAGGAATGGACCCATATAATGAGATTAGGCTTAGGCACCCACTGACGCTGACTGATGTAGATGCCTAGGCGGTTCCGGCAACGTTTATTTATTGGGAGTGATAGGGTGGTTTCTAGTGAGTAACCAGATATTGGAGTCCCACACTACCAGGCCATTGATCCAGGTCTGGTGTGCAGAAAGCATTCTCCCCGCAAAAAAAACAAAAAATACATCAACAAATATCTACTTTTGGAATCTCTTGTGCGCAATACAAAAATTATAACTTCAGAAGATCATAAAATCGATTACTGCTGGTATAGACAAATCTTCCAATATAAATTCCATGTTCAATAAATCATTTCAGCTCACATGAAGTGTAACAAGACACCAGTAGAATCCTACATCCAGAATTCCCTCGATTGTTGATCTTCAGAACGAAGAAAGAATTACAGCACTTTTAGAATTTCATACTGATAAATAAAAAAAATTCTAGATAAAGGTTTCGAAAAGCTACCATACTCTCAGGAAAATCGAAAGGATGCCCCTTCTCCCCTTTGTTTTCAACAAACTAAAATTTCCAAGACAAAGCAAGCCCGGCAACCCCCAAATAGAAATCAGTTGCTACAGAAACGTGTGAATTAAAATTCCCAACGTCGAACATCCATCGAAAGACACGAACATACCATCAAAACCATAGCAACAAAGCATTAATTAAATGTATACGAACAAATAAGTTATTAGTCTGAATTTTACATTAATTTACATAATTAAGTAAAGAAAAAGAAAAATACACTTATATAACACAATTTTCATTGTCATGGATCCTCTGGCTTTCATAAATCAAAATACACATAAAATAACATAGCAATATATATAGCATTCAACTAAAGAATATAAAGGTCAATTTACTGTGTTGAAGCGAATCATCCTATTTACCTACTTTTATTGAACACCGTCATTAGAAATCTTCGAACACAGTTATACATAAACGTTTTCTAAGCTTCCCGTGTATTTTCAAGTTTGTGTGAAAAATGAATATGCCAGCGCATATATTACAAACATAGTTTTCCCATTGTGTATGTTATCGACATGGATGGATCCAAGAAAATATTTAGGTACAGGGCATGTGAAATTTATTTGTGTTGGAAGTATTACAATTTTGCCACCCATTTTATAATACCATGTTCCGCGAACGTATTGGGGACTACTTACAATTTTCTTAGCAACATAAGTACAACATCCAAAACTACTTATCAGCTTGCTTATGTGTTTTATAATGCAAAGCATGACTCGAAAATTTAGTAGCTGCATTTCCAACTTTTGCCGTGCTAACTGTTGACTTAACTTTTGTAAGTTATTGCATCTAGGACGTATGCTTTAAAATACTACCACTGGTGGTAAATAATAGAAATTTCTGCACTTACTCTTTGCACGAGAACGACAAAGATATGCGCACATTTCAGGAAAATGAAATAAAATGATGGATGTTGACTTCGACGACATGCGGTTCCGTACACGGTGCGGGAAGAGCGAATGAGATGTGTTAGGTGGCGTCCTCATTAATCTTCTTCTTACCGCCTCGTTTGTATTGCCAAACAGTGGTTAAATAATACCGGCGAAATTAATCAATCTTGACTTTCTGTCAATAATCGATAAAGCGACAAGACGTGTTAGTAACGCAGGGGTTGTGTATTACCATAGTTATTACGTAATACGTTCCCATGAATTTCTAGGGATGGTAATTTTATTATCCACATTTCCTGCAATTATCTACGGCTTCCGCATAGTGAATATCAAACAGCTGCGAGAGAAAGAAAAACGGCCGAACAACATTAATTTGCATGTTTGGCATTAAGGTAAAATTGAATTAAATGACACTTTGACAATGATTATACATATTTCCAATTAAGGTAGATTCCGATTCTACACACATAAAAATTTTAGGGAGTTAAATTAAATAGTTAGAATCCTACTAACCATTGCCTTTCGTAGTCGCGTTTATGGTGGCTACTAATTGTAAGTAATAGAATGGTAGTAGGGAAAACTGTGTGGCAACAGGGTAAAATATTATCAAGTTCATGCGCAATGAATGTCTTGTAAGATTTTGACAGAATCTGACAAGCATTTATAAACATCTCTTATATTTAAGTACAAAGTAAATGGCTGATGAGTTAATTGATATTCAATATGAATTAGTTGAATTTTAAGAAGCAGATATTCATCTCGGGCTCGTTCGTAATCCAAAGATGTATTTAGAAAGGCCTAATCCTTTGGAAATGTATAATGAACAAGCATTTAAAACAAAATATCGAATCTCCAAAAATTTAGCGAATTTTTTTATAAATTTAATTCGTGATAATTTAAGTACAGTAAGCAATCGCGGTTTGCCCATTTCACCTGAAACACACGTTTCGACGACTGTACTTGGCTAAAGGTGCATATGGTGATGACACAGGTACAAAAATATTGATACAACAAAAGCAGCAGTAGTTGCTGTTGCCATTTTGCATAATGTTATTTTAGAAAACCAACCAGAAATAGAACGTAAAATTTCATGTTGATTATTGTGGTAGTAAGTATTTAATATTGTCTTTTTAAAATACGATTTTGACGAAGACAACCAATTTAATGAAGTGCATGTTAACGACGTTGAGAATGGAAATGTTTTTAGGCAGAACTATATTAGAAGACACTGATTAATTTTTGTGTTTTTATGACTTATATTGCATTAACTACAATACATTATATATATAAGGTACAGTCCGGCCTGTCAGCAATTCTTTTCAAAAACATTGAATGTAAGCAAGCATCGTATTTGCTATTACTTTAAGAGTCACAAAGACGCCAATTCTTTCAAAACAAGGAAAGCATTCAAAATGTGTTCGTCGCCAGAAGCAAACATGGTGCTTTTCAGTTTTTCCTTATTATTATATATTTTTAAAATATTTAAATAAAACCAATATTATTTGTATATTTTGCATAATTTTATTGTTTAAATCAATGACTATTGCAACAGAAAAGATAGTCTTGATGAAAAGTAATATTATTATTGTGATCTATGTCCCATGAAATGATTCAATATCCTTTCAATTTACAAAAAATTGCCAAAAAGCCAAGATTTGTTCTATATTCTATTTTTTTTTAAATTTAAGTTGAAATAGTAATCCAATTTAAAAAAAATAATTAAGGATGGAATTATATTACTTCACAATTTGTTGTAAGACAAGAAGGATATGGGGTAAATTGTTGAACTTATGAATATATGAAGGCACATTCCTTAAAATTTAAACTACCAACATTATTATATTTGGACATAGAAGATAATACTACGGTGATGACATATATTTACATGCAACTTTTAGGTTACATTTAATAGCGTCTTAAACATACGGATAATATAGGATTTAGTTGGCAACTAAGCTTAGTACGCTACTAAATACCACTATGAATGTGGATTTTCTTAGTAGGATCTTAGTAGGATGTTAGTATAGCTACTAAATCCGACTATGAATAAGGCTGTTAGTAATTAAATTAACTCTAGGGGGGTTGAATGATCGTCTTTGTATCGAAAAATAAATTAATTAAATAATTTCATCTCGTTAGGTGAAAAAACAAAGCGATTGTCAGGGCACTAGACGTTAGCTGTTATTCAAAGAAACTAGCTAGACGTCTGATTCGAGTGAGTCGTCACAACTGCAGACATTGGAGTGACACCAACCCCCATTTAACGCGCGAAACACATACATAACGGCAATAGAAACTTAATGTGTAGGGTTGGTATTTTGGCGTTCACCTCATAGGATCCCGATTTATTGACGGGACTTTAAAGCGTTAAATGTATTTGAACATTGTTTGTTCATTAGTTCGCACGTTGTTTTCAATTCAAAGCATGTATGAAAGGAGCAGTAAATTTGGTGTCAAACTTTGTATGTGGTGGGGTCCAGATTCTCGGAAAGTTGTTAATCGGCCGAGTTTTCATTTTTCAGACCGGCCGAGTTTACATGTGTACTTAGATTAAGTTTACATCTAGCCCCTTTCTGTCATTCCTTCTTATCTGGTATTATACCTGCGCACTATTTAAGAAGGGAAGATTTTTCATCCCTTTACTATAATTAGATTAAACAAATTCCTTAAGTTCACGTTACGAATGCATATCTTACACATCACTAAACAAGCATTTATTAAACTGCTCTATCAAACAGAATGAGGATGATTGTATTTTTATGTTAACGATTAATCGATAAACACTCCTGGAACAAATATGTATAATATTAACTGAACCATTGGAAGATTACTTGTTTTTTATGGCCTTAACATTAAGACATATTATTATTTTCCTGCTTTGACTATTACGAAAAGTATCTATGTACAGCAAAATTATAATGTAGTTGGGAATGGTGTTGTGTTTGCAACAGAAAAGAGAAAGGTAGCATAAAAATGATACTTCATTAATCTTTAAGGGCGTAGATGTTGCACGTCAGACCTCTGGGAAGCCACAAATTGCTGTTATTTTATAAATACGTAACATACAATGCGGTAGGGTACTGTTATAACTTCGTGTTGTCAGTTTGTATTTGTAAGATGAAGTAACATGTATACCTACTGTACTTCGTAGTCCCAGACCTTATCTGCGTCTGTACTTGAATTTATCTCATTAGAGAAACAAACGGTAGCAGGTTTAACAATACAGGTATGTACTGAAAATATAAGGGTTAAGTAATTTATTTCTTTATTGTCGGGAAGTTTGGAATAAATTATACAGGATCCCAACTTGAAAGTCGTAAAGGAAATTGAATTTAATGAACTGACTTAATAATTGTTTGTGTCAGTGAAGCTTCCATCAGTTTTCCTTAGTGCCCTGTACCTTAAACGCACTAATCGACCAAATTAATTGAAATATGACATTTTTGTCATTAAATGACATTTTGATGACTGCATTTCTCAAAACAGTTAACATGTATATACGTAGCATGTTTTCCTGTAAAGTCTGGAAAACAAAATAATTTACTTGGAACAAATTTCAAACGGCGCAAGTATTTTGGATTGCATTAGAACATTTATACTGGAATCATGTCAAAAGTGGGAGCGTCCAAGAAGTCTAAAATTCAACATCCCATACGGCATGAGAAAGTTCACTTGGAGCCAGTCAAGAAATCAATTTTGGATGGCTTAAAGGAAAATCTTCGGATCAGCCAGCGAACAACTTATGTCCACCGCATGATATACATAGGCGAAACGATAGGTGAAAATGTGAATGCGAATCTTAAAGACGCTATGGATAAAATTATAAAATCGGTAAATGATCATTACTGTGACGAGAAACTTACAGGATTCCTCTTCTATCATCAACAATATTTCACCCATTTTCTCGATGGGTCCGAAGAGACACTCGTGAAACACCTTCGACTGCTCTTCGGGAGTGAATCCATCAAAAATCAATTGGGTCGTATGAAGTTGTTAGTTATATACCATCACGTGAATATGAGGATCTTAGACGAGTGGATGGCCATAACCGCTAAACCACCAACTCTTTTGGAGCAGGTGGATATGAACGCTGACTTAGCACAAGCTATGGATAAAGTTAGGTACTGTGTAGAAAAACTGTACGGTATTGGTAATGCAGTACGTCCTGTTGACATTTTAATAGAAGATCAAGCAAGTGAAGGGCTTACTGAACAGGCGCCGGCCACACAAGCGGAACAGAAAAAAAGCTTCTATGGTAAAATAGTCAACCCAATCTATCCTTATCTACCCGAATTGAGTATACTGGAATTTTTGCTGACAACCAATTTTACCCAAGACTTACGGAAATATCTGGATGTTTATGGATCTGTACCTTATATAGACTCCTACGAAGATTTAGTTTGGCCAGTACCATGCGACTTTGTGCCAATGAATATTTTTGAGGAGGAAATAGATCCAATTACAGATTTGACAGTTGAAATTCCGACCTAGGGAAATCGAATAGAATATATTTATATGCTCTAATATTTTAAATAACTTCATAATAAAATATTTAGTGTAAATCTTAAGTGCAATAAGTAAATAAATAAATTGGTCTCTAATTGCAAATTTAAGCCTAAGGAATTATTAAATTTAGTTGTGCAAAAATACCACAAACCAAATATCTACCAGCAAATAGGTCGTAATATTATGTATACAAATATTTTGCTGCAACAGTTTGTATCTCGGAATCTATTGGTGTTATAATGAAATTCTATTCCGTAAATATGCTAGCATGCACTATAGATGCTTACTGATTTATACATAGCTTAGCAAATGGTACAGATATACATAGAACCCCATTTTTTTTTATGAGACGACTGAGCATGTTTTGTGTGACTGCCCTGCTCTATCATCCATTAGGAAAACAATCGGCTTGACATCGTCAGCGTCAGGAAAGTTCCCCTGGGGAATGTCCTAGCGTTTGTGAAGACAATAGGCTGGTTGACGACCTAGGTCGGGCAACGTAAACGGAGGAAGCATAATGGGCCTAATTAGTCCTAAATGCAGTCGCAGTAGCCACCCTCCAAGTAATCTAGAACCCCATTTTGGAGTTTACGGTTTTGACGTTAAATGTATTTTCCTGTATTATAAAATCAAGTGAAATGCAGATATCTGATTATAGGACTATAATATTTAAAACTAGAAATGATATATTTTTGTTTTGTAAGTTTTTGTTAACTACACATTACTACTTTACATAAAGATTTCTTGTAATCTGAATCTTACGTTTTATTAACAATAAGTTTAACTTTCCTTGCATATCCAATTGCTGTTTCTTTTTCGTCTTTTCAGCTTAGGATAGTTTTATTCACATGAAACACTTTTCATTCATACTGCCCCTGAAAATATTACACTATAAGCCCAAGATATAAATTTCAGCGATTTATAAAGACACATGTAAAACAAATAATAATATGTTTTAAACTGGATAAATAGAGTTGCAGAAGTATTCGTATGCCAACTTATTCCGATTTTTTGTAACATTATATATTGTTACTTAATTTTGCTATTTTTTTTGCATGCGCTGCACAAAATTAAAATCTAACACAGAGTTAAACGTGATTAAAAAGTTATGTTTTTGTGCGCCATTACAAAAATTTAAACCAGAAAAGTAGGATCTACTTACTGTGGTCTCTTCACATTGCTATTGTTTTTTGAAGGACTATTGCAGGCATTCAAATATAAGTATGTTGCCAGGTAAATATAACAAGACTGACTTTTTGTGTTGTTGCTATACTGTTTTACCAAATTTTTGGTAAGAGTGCATCTTAAACCAGAGATATTGGATTATTTGTCATTTCGTTATGTGTTATGTTTGTCCTATCTAAATATCTAAATATCTAATCGTATTCTTCTGAAAATAGTTTGAATAAACGATGTGCAGTTCTCTTATACCAAATTAAGAAAGTGTTTTAAATATGGAAGAAAGATGTTTGTATGTTTGAAAATAGTAACACAATTTGTGTACTTACCTAACCGAAATGAAAACACATTCTAAGCTATAAAACTTCTTTTCGTAAGTTTACGATTCGGGTGCATATTCTTCCGTAAAATTCGCTTAAAATAATTTTATTACAATACCGCATTTCGTAATAAAGTTTATTACAAAAATAATCCAACGTTTAGCTTATTCCCGTAGTAAATTTATTTCAATTTTATCCATTTACTTCCTCTTTTTACGATAGAAGTTCGAAAACTTATTACTGTCTTTTATCCTCGTAAAACTTTTTCTAGGTATAAAGGCGATGGTAATGAGGGTCCGATAGTCCCTGAGGTATTTCGATGCAGACTCGAAAGTTCGGGTCGCATCCCTTCCTATAACCAATATAAACCGATGAAATAACCTCAAGATGTTTCTGGAAAGAGTTAACCTTTAATCCTGGATTTGCGTGTATAGATGTTGCATGGATAAAGCTTGAAGAGTAAGTGTGGTTTTGTTTGATGGAATATCATTCACTCTTTTAGGAAATCGTACTTATTTTATGAATGAGTTAGCTTTTGTAGGTATGGCTTGTCTTGTAAGTAGTTACTGCATATACTGATTTTAGAATTACAGACATACATGTTATATTCTAAGCTAGCACGTCTCGTGAGCCAATTTGTGCAAATAGTAGATATAGAGAAATTTTAATTTACAAAATCAGCATCGCTTTGTCTCTTTTTACTAGTGTTCACAAGATGCAGTGTTGTTTCTGAAGAAAGTTGCCATAAAGTCAGTTATTACCTATTTTTAGCAAAAATAATTTTAAAATCCGAAATGCAAGCAATACCACTTTATCATCGCACATGGAAAAAGCTGAAATTTTATTTCTTTTGGAAGAGAATGGGTTACCATTGGAAGAAATAAATGATGACGTCATAGCTAGAACACAGGAGTAAAAGATATTCATTGACAAGTGCTTTTCATAGAAGTAATTTTTCTTTCAAGTGGATTGAACATTTTTAATTAATGATAAAAAAATGTTTAAAAAGTCTCTTACCTTGATGATACTTTATGGAGTGTTATTTAAATCTGCAACAAAAATAATAATATGTTTTTTTTTCTTATTCTAATCATTCATTTATTACTAAATAAAAGGAGTTATAGAAAACTAGAAATATTGCATTAATGAAAAGTAGAACAATTATTTTTACATGACATTTTGTAATTAATAGAATATTGATCATCCCAAAATAGTTACAGGTTCCCGTAAATCTGCACAAATTAGAATTTCAATCGACCTTCAAAGAAAAAGTCATCATACAATATAAGTCAATAATAAAAACCAATCTATAGCACCATTTAGTAAACTACACACAAAATCAGCATTAATGCGTTCTCTTTGGACTTGTAGTTGTCCGAAACTATGTTCCTGTAGAAGAACATTCTGATCGTAGTTTTTCCGTGATATGGGCAACTCCTTCAGATTAGATTAGATTGGGATTGGACTAATCATATAGGCTTATTTTCACCACGACTTTTTAGGTTTATGATCTCCTTCATCTCAGAAAAAGTTCTGGCTTTCAACCGTGGGTATGAGTCAGTCACCTAGTACAGTCAACGCTCTGCATTTTTTGTTATCCTATCTTGTGGTTTGCGTTATCCATTAATTTGTTTGAGAAGTGGTAGCATCTTTTCCAGCTCCTGGGCGAGCTTGATAATTTTTTCCACTATGTCCTCCGGGTTCGAGTTCTTTGCCACGCTGGCGTAAGATACCCCATCCTTTGTTTTTGCCTGTTCCACTTTCTTCCTTTTCTCCTCCTCTGCTTTCTTCTTTATGTTCCAAGGGTGCTCTTGACAATCCTTGGATGCCGCGTGGTGTGGACCTCCACAGTTGGCGCACTTTGCTATCCTCCTATTGCCTTTGTGAGGGCAACTGAAGTCGGATGGTTTTCCGCACACCTCATGCATCTGTATTCTGCGGTACATCTGTATTGTACATGGCCATACAGCTGGCAGCGGAAGCATTGGGTCACCCCAGTTTGCTTCCACTTCGGCTCATCCCTGATCCTCATTCCCGCAACATCCTTCAAGTTGAAGATCGTTTTTCCGTATTCCCTTTTCTCCGCGTTTACCAAAACCATTGGTAGCTCGGTTTGGAACCTCTTCATTCTGGCAACATAATCTACCGGGTAACCTTTCTTCACCAGTTCTTCCTTGATTTCTTCTGCTGGTATTTCCTTGGGAATCCCTCTGAGGACGATCTTAAGCTTCTTTTCTTACCTTAAGCTGTACGTATGGCACTGTACGTTCTTAGTGCCCAGTAAGGTTTTCAGTCTTCTGAAGTCTGTGGGGTTTTTGCGAATATTTTTATTCCTTCTTTCGTGGCTTTGCACGATAGTATGTTGATATTGTTTGGTTGGGCTTCCTTCCTGATCAGCTCTAATTTTCCCTCTTCTCGCAGAACGATTGGTGGTGGTCTGTACTCTTTTCTTTCTTGATCTTGTTCTACTGCTTCCGACTCATCTGAGTGTCTGTCACTCTCCCCGCCCGCATCTCCCCAGTCTTGCGTGAATAGTATTTTATCCTCTTCATTTCCGCCTTCTGTCTCCATTTTTCTTTCTTTTGCCTCCCCATCTTGTTTGGTTCTTCTTTCTTCTTTCTTCCGTTCTGGTCTCGCTATGATGGGAGTCTTCTTTAGTTTATCTAGCACCTTAAGCATCGAGCGATTTGCTTATCAGTGCCTAACTATCCATGATCCTTTAAGTTTCGCACCAGCCATTTCTTATACGTAAATGTGTGGCAGAGCAACGTTTAGAATTACTTTCATTGCGACAGTAGGTGTCAGCCTCATTGCATTCGCCGTTCATAAACAAGCTAGCTTTTGTATGCTATTTAAAAGCATGATTGTTTTCACTTGCTGCACCTTTGGTCACCATATTGACCATATTGGTGGATAGGGCTATTTAGCTTTGTGTATAACCACAGAATTATCTACTCCAGCTTCTTCCACATAACTTCTTGCACCTGGCCAAGGCAATAGTACACAGTAATAAAAATTTTGTTAAAATTAACAGATTCTTTTGTTCTTGAAGGTCCACAGAAAAAATTGTTAATGTAACAAGTAGGTACCTACTCATTGTACCGAAACACTTTGCACTTTCTTAAATTTAACAAGCACAACAACATTACATTATGTACCTACATTAGGTACATGAATTCAACTACAAATTAGTAATGTACATTACTAATTTTCTGAAAAATTTTGCTGGTGTTGTGTATATTAACAATATTCCACTTAACCAACCTCGTTTGTGGTACAGTTTATACTATTATTGTGTATTACTTCAACAAAAATAATTTGTATCTCAGAAACAGAAGAATTTACAGATTTTAGTGGACACCTACAATTATTTTGAATAAACTAATGCAATTAGCAATGAAGCATTAAGTAGTTATTTCATTTAATACTGGCAATAACCCAAGGTGTTTACTATACTATTAATAAAACAAAATAAACAAAACAGATTTAGGGCATGTTTATGTGCCTAACATCAAAGCGTACAAGTCTACATCTCTAAAACACAATAGCAGAACAATAAACATTGGCGTTTATTCCGTTACATTGATTTCAATGGAGTATAAAATCTTTATTGAGCGTTTTTATGTAGCTATAAGCCACCGGTGTCATTGGAAAGCGCCAACAGGATATCATATAAACGGTCCGCAATAATAAAATATTACCCGGACCAACCATTATTGAAAATAAACAACTGGTTTATTTCGTCCGTTGGCGTTGCATGAGCTTTTACTATGTAATTGTCCAATTTAACGTTCATCTGGTTAGACCTGAACTTTTTTTTTCAACATTATATGCACATTCGTTCAAAACGTAGAGATTAAAATAAATACAATCTAATAGTGTAATTTCAAATATAATTTGCGTTACCGACGTATTAATTTTATATACATTTTTCACGCGAAAATTACGTTTTTACTTCCACTAGTTTGTATTACTAAGCTTTTATAGTTCAAGATTAATTACGCGTTTGTAGCAATTAATTACTGCAAGGATTACCTAACAAAAACATGGTGGAATATTGCTTTACCACTGCAGTTAAACATACGAACTTCAAACTTGCCGAGAAATTTACGTCGTTAAATTCAGCTCGTGGCAATAAACCTACGTCATCTTATTTGCAACTTCGTAAAACTTTAGAAATTGCTATTGTTAATTCTCCTTTCTATTTCCGAATGTAAATAACTTGATTTATATTTTTAAAGCGTTGTATTGTTGCCACATTGGTAATGATTTTGGGATATAATGTAGTTTTTCTTTTGGGTTAAACTAGCAAACAGTATTTCTGTCAAAATGCGAACCTAGGCATAGGAATAAATGCAAATTTAACGATTGTTTCTTAATCATTAATTAATTGATTATACCAGATGTGTCATGGAAATCGAATTTATTTTAAGATATAAAATAAACTTCTATGCTGCATAGATATTCATAAATGATCTCCAGAAGATTTTGCATAAATGTTTTTCACGATAAGGCATATACAGGGTGTTTTGAAACATCGTTTAAAGATTTTAAGGGCATGTAGTACGATCGAAAATAAGGTTAAAAGTCATAATAAACATATGTTCACAAATCAACCGTTTACGAGATAACAGCGAGTGTTCCTAGTAGTACATGGATATAACATATCCCAGTAAACAGGTGCTTATCAGCTATTGTTTTATGACAGTTTAATTTGACGTTTTGTGCAATTTGTAGCAATTACAATGGTTGCGTATTCTAATGCTGAAATGAGCGACATGGTGTTCATGTACGGTCGTGCTAATCGGAATTCTTTACAAGCACGTCCCTTCTATGCTGAAACGTTTCCTGATCGCCAACTGCCTTTGCATGTGATGTTTCAGACGGTGTTTCAACGACTAAGAGAAACTGGTTCGTTTGAGAAGTGGTCTTCTGATACTGGACGGCAGAGATTAGCATGTACTCCACAGATAGAAGATTGAATTTTGAATATTATTGATGAAAATCCCGAAACTAGTGTTAGAAGAATTTCGACTCAAGTGGGTGTAAGCAGCAATCTTGTTTGGAGAACTCTTCATGAGCAACTCCTATACCCCTACCATATCCAACGGGTACAAGCCCTTACTGCTCCGGATTATCAAGTGAGAAGGGCTTTCTGTGAGTGGTTTTTCCGAACAGCTGCCGATCGGCCAGATTTCGCTGATAACATCCTTTTCACTGATGAAGCTGGTTTTACTAAAAATGGAATATTTAATTTCCACAACAATCACGTTTGGTGTGACGAGAATCCTCATGCTACCGTTGAAGCTCGGCACCAGCAACGTTTCTCTCTAAACATCTGGTTAGGCATGATAGGGGAACGGTTGTTAGGACCGATTGTTTTGCCACAACGCTTAACAGGTCCTGCATACCTCGAGTTCTTGGAAAATACTTTACCTGAACTTTTGGAAGATTTACCTATAAATCTAAGACTGAACCTCTGGTTTATGCAAGATGGAGCTCCACCGCACTTTACGCGTGCTGTTAGGGAACATCTTAACAATGAATTTCCTGGATAGGGCGAGCAGGTCCCATTGCTTGGCCTCCTAGGTCTCCCGATCTAAACCCGTTGGACTTTAGTATCTGGGGTTTTTTGAAAAGTTTAGTGTACGCAACACCGATAAACGATCTTCCAGAGTTGCGCCAACGAATAGAACACTGTTTCCAGATAATACGAGAAATACCCTTGTTTTTTGAAAGAGTGCGCGCTTCCTTTGAAAGCAGATGTAGATCCTGTGTCGAAATGGAAGGACGTCATTTTGAACATCTTCTTTAGTTATAATCTATTTTATGTTAAAATACAATAACATCTTAATAAAAACCGCTAAAGCAAACTTATTCTGCATTTGCGATAAAATCGCTGTTATCTCGTAAACAGCTAATTTGTGGACATATGTTTATTATGACTTTTAACCTTCCTTTCGATCGTACTACATGCCCTTAAAATCTTTAAACGATGTTTCAAAACACCCTGTATATTTACATTTTTTATTATCCCTCATAGAGCATTTAACAGCACGATTTCTTTCATATAATACATATTTCTTTCTTTAAAGAATCACTTTTTTCAGTGCTTTTGCATGAACATATGATATGATATACTTTGTAGGTATATATTAAAATAAAATCTAAGTGTCAATTAAAACTAATTGAAGCTAAAGCATCGGTACAAAAGGACTTAGCCCGATACAATATGGGTGGGTATATCTATTTCAAAATAGATATGTTTAGACATATGTCGCCTTCTTAATTTTCGCCTAGAACACGAGATCAAGAATCAAAATGCGAAAGGATCTAGCAGGTTAATGAAAAAAGAAAACTCAGGATTTTTGTATGCGGTAATAAAACCTATTAGCTTAGCTTTCATTTAGTTAATACGGGCGACGGAAACACAATCAAGGGAACATAAACCGGATTTAATTGGAAAATGTAAAAAGTGGTGTTTATGTCCGCTAATATTTTTAATGAACCTACAAAAACCCTGTATATCGTAATTAGTCAAATTAATCCTTTTTCAAATAGGGATTACCTAATTATACGTCTAAAAACATTCCATTTCATGTTTATTTGTCGTAAAGTCAAGGAAATAGTAAAAATAAATCTAAAACAAATCCTATTGTGTTTTGTCTCAAAATTTCTTCAAAGCCTCATATGCACAATATGTATTCTATGTATATTACAAAGAAAATTGCTTCGCTTCTCGAATAAGTAACGGTTTTGTGCAGTATAATAGAATGCATCGAGCTGTCTCACTCATAGTAGTTATTTTCTGCTGGAACCAGGTTCTTAAAAGTATAATTTATATCCCCAGGGAGTAGGATAAATTGAAAAAGCTACAACATATGAGGCAAGTCTGAGTATAACAGTTACTTTTTCCATGTTTTACAATAGAACTCAATTACTGCAATTATTTGAGAAGTAAGTGCAGTAAGGATTCCTTTTTTCATAACGACAGGATTACTAGCATAGCCTATTTGTACACACAAATTTATAGACGGTACTTTTTATTTTAAGATACATATATGTAAGTCTGTACTTATACAAAACTTTTTAATTGCAATTTACTCAGGTATCTTTTCCCATAGCATTCTGCACTAATATCACGTTGCTAAAGCGGTAATATGACGATTTTAAATAAAATTCGAGATGATGACGGTTTTCTGACATATTATTTGATAGAGATTGAGTTTTTAACACTTACACATTTAGGGGCAGAGGAAAATTCGCATCAATTTCATGAGTATAGTAAGTATAGAGTTTTTTTTTTGCATAATAGATCATGTAGCTACTGCCCTTCAAATCGCGTAGATGATGCTGAACACTTTGATGTTTTGGAAGAAATGTAGATGATATGTCACTGAATGTGTGACATAATATCCTGTACATACTTGTAGAATGGAGCTCCCATTGATTATGCTCCTAATGTTGACAAGTGGTTGGACAAGCATTTCCCAAACAGATGGATTAGTCATAGTGATTCAAAATTATGGTCTACGGGTCGGTCATTAAACTTTTTATTTATCGAGCAAAAGTGTATACTACGCCTTCCTTAAATGCTAGAAAAGTGAGGCAATTAACACAGTCACTTATTCTAAATACAATATGATATAATATGTAAAAGTGGCAGATATGTGATGACCTAAAAGTCATAGGACTATGTTTCTTTGGGACAGTAGAGCAAAACAGAGCCATTACCAAGTGGCTTCTCAGAGATCAATATATTCCAGGCTAATGTAACCTAAAGAATAAACCTCTTGTTGATCCATTAAATATAAAACTGGGATTGATAAAAAATTTCGTAAATTCGTTAGATAATGAAGGAGATGGGTTGAAATTTTTCTTAATCTAAGTGATAGTAAGCTTAAAGAAGGTATATTTGTTGGACCACAAATTAGAAAAACAGTAAGGGATAAAATGTTTGAACAAAAATTAAGTGGTGTTGAATTAGTTGCGTTGAATTGATGAGGTACTAAATCTTACTCTCCTTCACATTTTTGGTGGAGAGCATAGCCAAAAGGACCAAACGTAGGATGATCAGGGAAGGAATGGCTAGGCATAGGCCTTAGCCTCCTACATGTGACCAAACCTGGAACATCCCCCGAGGCGATCTCGCCAAGGAAGTTAAACTTTCTGAAAGAATTTACCACAAAGCTTAGCACCAAGAGCGAATGGGATAAAGACACCATTTGGAAACTCAATAGAAACACCATCAAATGGTACACAGATGGCTCCAAAACGGCAAAGGGTACTGGAATAGGGGTATATGGGCCTAGAACCAAATATTTCGAAAGCTTGGAGATGTACCCAAGTATCTTCCAGACGGAAATACGCGCTATTGAAAGATGCGTCCAGGTCAACATTGACAGAAGCTACGAAAAGCAGGAGATTATCATAATATATGATAGTCAAGCAGCCATTAGAGCGCTGAGGTCAAACATAATCAGTTTCAAAATGGTTTGGGAGTGTCTACAAAAACTAAACGAGCTAGGCAAAAACAAGGTTACCCTATTGTTGGTTCCGGGACACACGGGAGTCGAAGGAAACGAAATAACAGATAATCTCGCTAAGAGAGGGGCTAGAACACCTTTTGTAGGGCTAGAACGCTTTTGCGGGAAAAGTAGCAGCATAATACTGGAGAAACTAAAAAATGGAGTAGAGCAGAGAAAATCCAAATACTGGGAGAATCTCCAGCGAACAAGGCAAACTAAAACTCTTCTGGGAAGCTATAACCAGAAGAGATCTGCAGAATGCATCAACCCGAGTAAAAATAATATTCACATATTGACAGAGATCCTTACACGCCCTTGTAAACTGAACGGACATATAAGCAGGCTTGGAATAGTGAAAGAAGCCGAATGTAGATTTTGTGGGGAACAGGACGAAACATCCATCCATCTACTCACAAACTGCGCTGCACTGTGCAACTTAAGGGTGCTGCACCTGGGAGCATGTGAAATCGAAGAGGGAGGTTTACCTAATCTGGGGCCTTCTGACATTCGGCACTTTTTAAAAGGAATCAGACTGGACGGCCAGCTGTAAATACAGCGAGAACAGGGGACACAGAAGATGTTTCAGGTCGCAGTGTACTATCACCCTAATATCACACATACACACACATAGCTGCGTAGAGTTCTTTTAAAAGAATTGCTTCGGAGTTTTTAGGAAGCAAAAAAGTAGAAAACTGCACAAACCTTGTAGAAGAACTACTTGAAAGCTACTGCAGAATGGGCTGCCGCATGTCTCTTAAAATATTATTCTTGCACTCCCATTGAAATCTATTTCTAGAAAATTTGGGTGCGGTTAGTGATGAACAAGGAGAAAGGTTCCACCAAGATATAATAACAATGGAAAAACACTACCAAGGCAGATGGCATCCAGCAATGATAGGGGATTATTGTTGGTTTCTTATGAGAGAAAGCCATCAGGAACACAAACGAAAGTCAGCATTTGCAAAAGAGTTATCTACACAAGACTTACTATAAATTTAATGTACTTTCATGTGGATTTTTGCGAGTAAACCCTGTTGTCCTTAAAATATCTTGATTTTCTTTTTAGTTTCAACTCATATATAAAAATTATAATGTTGGTATAAAATAAAAATAACTGATACATTCTATAACTCAGAATCTATGCGTGGTGGAAAATTTTGATCGTTGAATTCGCAATTAGGATGCTTTAAACTACCGCGTACAACCATCATAACATAAGTCGCAGTTTTTTTTTTGTCGTATTTGTTGGCTAGTGTTATGAAACGAACGATAAATGATCATATGCATATCACGTATGCATAATCGATTATTAAGATGAAATCACTCACTCATAATCGTTGTTTTAAATGTAGAGAAGCTTTTATGATACGGCATACAAGATTTTGGTTTTGTGTGTACTGTGAGAATGAAATTACTTGATTATACGATCATTCTATTATTGAAATCATTCGATTATTCATCATTCGATTATTGATCATTCGATTACTGATATCATTCGATTATGCCCACCACTAGTATGAGTTGATGCAAGGCACAAATTAATTAGCGAAGCAGAAGTTTTGTTTTTCACCTCAAAAATTACGGTTTTAATTTGAATATATAAATTTTGTGACCCATACTTTTTCTAATTACACAGCTTAATTAATCTTATTAGCCTTCTACCATTATATCGTTTAATTTAGTCAAAGCAATTTCTTTTAAATTAATTCTATATGCGCCGCGTTTACTCTGCTTTCAAACGTATGCTGTCTGTGTTCATCAACAATACGGTCGTATTTGTACGGCACCTTAAACCTAGAAACCTAACATTAATAGTAAAGTGACAGCAAGCAGTAATTTTAATGGGAAAATGCTCATCAGAAGCAGTTTGTACAATTTTTACATGCTCCGCCAGCTTTAGGAGATAAGAGGAAGGTTGATGAAGCTTATTTAAATTGAAATTCTTAGAGCTAAATTAATTCTGCTGGCGTTTAAGTTACGTAAATCTAGAACCAACTCCAACGTAATAGTAGTGAAATTCTAGAGTGCTCAGTTCTAGTTTTACATTTAGTGGTTTACCATATCTCTAAAAAAATACCTTGATTAAAATAATTTGTGTCGCATAAACTACATGTTATAAGAACTTCACGTATACATTTAAAATATCACAATAAATTTCATATATTTAAGATCGTTAACAGGAATATGTAAACATTTATTATCAACGTCATTAAACTGTTTAAAATTCATTCTACGTAGGTATAGATATGAACAAATACATTATTTTAGAAATGGGTTATAAAAACGCATAAAATTTTAATGTTACTGCGAAATATATTTTGTTTTATAAGTGTTTAAACTATTCATGTCATATTTAAAGAATGATTGTAAATGATGAACATTTATTGATTGTTTCTTAATACTTTCCAGGGAATTTTAGGGAAGAATTAGGTCGTTCACTTGACTAATAGTCTAGATAATTACCATATATGTTGTAAATCATTTAGATTGATGTAATAGTAACTTAACGACTAAAGAACATTACTACTTTCATCGCAGTGATTTCTAAATCTTTTATTAAATTGACAGACTAAAGCACCTTAATTGTTTCTTTAATAAGGAAAAACCAATTATTTAAAGATATTGGTCAATAATTCATTTAAAGCTTTCGTATTTCCGTTGCTTACGCAGGCGACATAGTTTTGTTTCTTATGTTGTTATTCACCCTATTTAATAATTAAATAACACGAACTCATTATTGATTCATTTAGAACTGTTACATTTTTTTGCTAACGCAAGTAAATATAATAATGTGTATAACTGTGATTATCATATCATTCACCTGATTTATTCAAATTCCGAATAAATTAATTATTGCTAAATAAAAATCTTTTATAGCGTACGTCGTTCGCATTAAAGAGACTACTAATTTAGGTAGGGCAAATAAGAGCGTTGCCCTAGCGCCGAAGAAATCAGGAACTCAAGCCGCGATGGATGGCCTTGTATCAGATAGAATAAAGTATCAATAATTCGAAACTTGCAATAGCAGCCGTCGTTATGTTGTACTGATACCATGCAAATCCTAATCTACAATGCATCAATAACTTTTTAAATTGTAACCACTTCTTCTCCTAACACTTCAGGTATCGTAATTGACTAAGAAAACAATCTTAGAAATTATTATGGGGAAATTTTTTAGGAACAGCAAAAGAAAGCTCTTCTCAATCTTACGCCATCAAATCGAAAAGTTCATGTCACACGAACTCGAAAAAAAAAAAACAATAGCGGCTTTAGTGAATGTTATTATTACTTCTTCTATAAATATAGCCCTGCTAGTAATCTCTAATTTTGCTATTCTACTGTCCTACATGAAGCCTATTTATGCATCTTTTTTTCACAATATAAAAATAAACATTTGTCAACACACATAAAACATTATTCTAACGCAAGTCAGGTTTTAAGGATTCTTTCGAAAATGATACTCCAACGGCTCACCGAACAAAATTTCAATGGTCACTTTCTATCATAACAAAATTTGATTAAATTTCGACATAAGTAACAGAATCACTGCAAAATAAATAAATTCTTTCATATTTTTTTCATTATTCCTCACAACCGCAAGATATTACTAAAAAGCATCAGTTACATATTGTCATCCAAGTGTGAATTCTGATTTGTGTAGAAACGCATGGGTATAAGGTTGAATAATAAGTCTCTTGAGATTCTTTGAACTAAAAAATTATTCAAGTACAATAAGATCTTTGCACAAGTTAATTTTGTCTTAGAAGCTTTACAAAGGAGTTTATGAGAATATTAAAATTTTAGAGCCAGTGTAAGGTGCGCGTTCTTTGTGGGTACTCTAATTTCGTGTCATAATGAAGTAAAAGTTCAAACAAGAAATTTGTTTAATCAATGGAGTACATTGAGATATTATTATTATATTTGGCATTTATATATTTAGAACAAGTGTTTTTTTTTAATCGTCAGAAACTACAAAAATGTCTCTTGCAAATATCATTTAATTTCATAATTAATTAATAAACAAATAGGATTGTCTAGACTTTTAGAGAGAACTATTGTGTTCACTTATCCTAAATATACTTGCATTCAGCGCTTGCTACAACTGTCTTGGTGGAAATAAATTTTACTGTTTACGTATTTTTACTGGTAATAAGTAAATTTATAGTCATTGCAAGTTTGGTAAATAGTTTAGCAAAATCTAATAATTTGGCAGCTATAAACAGGTTGCACACTGGGGGAGCGACAGGTGTTAAATAATAAAAAAAAAACAGGTTTTGTTAACAAAATATTTTAGAACTAATCAAAATTATAATTAATCTAACAAAAAAAAATATACTGAAGGCAATCATATTACTTTGTTAATTCTGAATGAGGCAAGCTAAAACTCTTGTGGGAACCTATAACTAGCAGAGTTCTGCAGAATGCATCAACCTGATAAAATAATATTACAATCCTAATATTACATACATACAACTAAAATTGCAGTTAATTGAATGTAATTATGATGTTGAAATAACACATTTCCAACTTTTCTGCTTATATGTAACAGAAAATACGTTAAATTGTCGTATTTTCGTAAGATGGCGCTTCTCTTATTTCACACTTGCAATAATCCATATCCTTACTTAAATTGGATGTGCGGCAGAAAACGTTATAAATTATTTATGTCGTGTATTTACTAGGTACACATCTTATAAGAAAGAGGTGTGACCATTAAAACTAGGACTTCTGTCGCACCACCGGCGGTGGCTTTTGACCGCTGCGAATCCATGATAAAAATATTCTACACTACTTCATATTATTAACATAAAACCAGCTGATCAATGTACTACAACCTTTAATAAACTGCTTTATTTGCTTTGAATTTGTAGTTGTATTGATCTTGTCCAAATTAAATGTTCGACGCTGTCGTTTTCTAAGTGCACATGTGTCATGGCAAAATTGTATGTTAAAACTAAATAGCTTATTTCATTCGAGCAAGTAAAGTATTCACTTACAATAACTGCTTCAACTTACAATAAGTAGTTTACCAGTTTCGTCGTAGCAGATGTCACATTTTGACGAAATCATTAAAATAGTTGATGTAATATAAACGAAATACTTTTATTACTTTATTCTAGTGTTATTTAGCCTAAAAAAATCTGTAGTAGCCGAGTTCCTTAAGGCCTCACTTGGGATCTTGACTATTATCAGTTTACCGCGGTTTCGAATCTCGTTTCGGTCAACCGTGGTGACTGGATTTTTCCTGGATGATGATGAGGTTGGGAGGTTGTTTGACAAGCATTAAATTGCTTACACATTATTAAACCCTCTTATAAAAAAAAAAGAATATATGTGCCGTATTTAAGTAAGTATAATGTTTACTTGGGAGGACTGAATATTCACTTGTCAGCACCATTCTCTTTTCTCAATGTATTAACGCTAATTTATGCAAAATGTCAAAAATTAAGACGTAACGTTTTGGTTGACGAAGATTACCGAATTTATTTTAGATTATTATATTTAACTTTGCAATTAGTCCTTTATTGAGACAAAATTGATGTTAGGTTTGAAAGTATGAAAAAACTAAATAATTTATTTGTTACAACTATTCTATTTATTACTTTGTGACGTGAATTTTGATCAAAGTTTAAAGCAATTATGGCACACCTGAAACTACCTAACTGAAGTTTATCCATGATATTGGTCATTTTCATGCTATCTACAATTACATAGATGAAAAAATATATAGTAAACTGAAAATGATCAAAAATTGTACTACTACTACATGCTATAAACAATTAAGCCGTCTTGTCCTGTTATCTACATATAAGGACACAAAAAAACGCTGAATAATTCGATTTGAACGAAGTAAGAAATACGTTTGCAAGAAAAGCAAGCAAAAGCGACTCTTGCATTGTTTACTAAATGCCTTGGTAGTTATCCAAATCAAATTCGAAAGTGATTTTGCCATTCATGAATTTATCGGAAATTGTCTAGCTGTCTGCCAGTTCCCGAAGAACCATGACAGTATACCTATAGTAAACGTAATTTGTTTCGGTTTATTATACAAACAATAATTTACCAACTCTAACACTTTTATTTTCTTTGTTATAATTTTGTTTTCTCTATTCGTTACTTTACACGTCTATCCAATAATTTACAATTAATTGGTCAAAGCATTCTTGAAAACTGTTTACTTTTGTGTAGGGCACACTTTTAATTCAGTTCCTACGTTTAACGACAAATATAAGTATATGCAATCCAGCGGGTTCCCCGTTGAAAGTTTAACAACGAACGATAAATTAAATATTCACTTACCTCTTGATTATCTCCTTGGGTTACTCGAATGGGTCTTCTCCTCTTCTGAATAACGGTTTTGCCTGCAGAAATCTGCAAGAAAAACAAAGCAAATTCGTATAAATTTTCTGCCGCATTAATCTCCCTTCATTGTTCACGTAACAGTTTCCGAATCGCGTACGTTAGGGCCGTCCAATCTTCCGGTGGAGTTATTGCAAGTATTATAATTTATTTTGCGTAGTGCCCCCGCGCAACGGCGCCGCTATTAATTTCGGCATAGCGTCGTTCTTTTCTTTATTACGTCGGCGCTTGCAACGTCAACTAGTTTACTGGATCGTAAATATCGGCTTGTATTCAGGTTCGTGAAGTTTGGGGGATTTTGTGAAAATTTATATTCCTATCAGGTGTTTGCTTTTATTATCACTTCTATATTTAAGTTTCCTCCATAGGTGAGACATCATCTTTTTTAGGGTGGCAATAGCTTTTACCTTGCTTACGCCGGATCAATGTCTGAACATTTTGCAAAGTTACGTCAAAAAATAAATTACTAAGAAATTATTACTATGGTTATACTGTGTTTTTACTTATACTTATAGTGCCTGAATATTTAGTTTTACAAATTTACTGGTGTAGTGACATCTTAGCAACAAACTCGATATATACAAGTGAACATTTATATATACGTTTGTTTTTATTATGCAAGTTTTTTCCCTTTGGAATAATTACTTTCTTTAGAGACTATGAATTTGCAGTAATTTTCATGCTACCTATTGTTTGCATATTTTTATTTTCATTTGAAGTTTTTTTCGAAGAGTTATAGTTTCTCTGTTTGCAGCGTACGTAGTTTTGAAATATTTTACTATTTCATGCTATAGTTTACAGCGATCATTATAATTAATTACTTGGCGGAAGTATAAATCGCAATTGAATGATTCATTGTTAATTGATACAGAGACCGATCGTAGCAGATACGTAGCAGTTGTTTTCTTCGATAATATTTAAGAAAATATGTATGCATATAAAGGAAATAGTTGTAACATCTTACTCTTTACTATCCACAAGAATCTAACCGCATAAACTGAATAAAAGCAACTATTTACTATGGATAGTGGAAACCATACAGAGGTATAGGCACCGAACAAAATAATATTAAATTAAAGTAAAATAAAAGCCAACAAGCCACTTTTATAAAAAAAAACAAATACCATCTTTTATATTTATGACACAACGGATATTAAAAACAATAAAAACATTGAAAAACCTACTTTGAACAAACTAATAAATAAAGGTTGTCTCATTTGAAACTATTGGATATGATTATATAAATAAATAAAACGTTTAATATTTGTAACACTGTTTTTTTTATTTTTCAACATAAATTCTGGACTTTACGGCTGGAAATGGATCAAGATATCGTCCATAGACGACACATCTGGCATGACGTTATTCGTTTAGCAAACTTTTTCATAACTCTGGCACATAAACCTGCCTCTATTTCTCGAATAACATTACGAACATTTTCTTTGAGATCGTTGATTGTTTCTGGGTTGTTGGCCTGCACTTTTAACTTGACAAAACACCAGAGAAAAAAATTCAATGGTGTTAAGTCACATGCTATTGGAATGGTACGATACAATGGACAAAAGAAATGGGAGATTAAATACAAAAAGTCAAAAGGCTGCAAAGTTTTCAGAGACTGCATGTCAGACGACTCCCACAAAAAAAAAAAAAACCAAAAAATGTACGAAAGAGATTTTTGAAATTTCTGTTTATTTTATTTGAAGTTGTTAATTTCTTTAGAATGATTGAAGTTTGATTATTGACATTAAATGTTGATTATAAATAGTTGTGTGATTCAAATATTTATACTACATAGCTCTGCAATAAATAAAAACCTATAGGTTATCTTATAATTTCATTTCAATTTGTCTTAAACATATTATTTATTTGTGTACCTGTATCAATGATTTTATTGAAACTTTTGATTTTAACATTTTTAGCTGAAGTTAAAAACAAGTCTGCCAAAATGTTCACCACTCAATGCTTTAGCTATCCAATACATTGTTCAAATCGAAGAGCTTTTTTATAATTATTGACGTTTCTAATGTACTTATAAAAGCACTTATATGAGTGTATTTATAAGGGGTAGTTCATTAAACATTTCGCGGAATTTTCCACACTGTAACAATTTGTGGTTATGGTCAAACTGATTGTCAAAAGATTTTTGTTTATTAAAAGACCATCAAAAACGTAAAGTACAAAAAATGAGTGGCATTGAAAATCATCTTCCACAAAACATTAAGGATTTACATAATTCTTAGCTTGACCACTCGCTTAAACTTAATTGCCTGTCCTTTAACATGCCAAATACTTTATTATATGTAACGTGCGGGTGTATCCCGGTAATAAATCATGGTTCCTTTTGCTATTTTTATGGTATTTGTTATGGTATTTGTTAGCACATTCCAAAATTATGGTAGGTAGTATAGCTATGTAAATTGTCTCTTCTCTCTATTTAATTTCAGTTGGTGTTATAGTTGGATATAATACGTAAGTACACATATTCCTGTTTTTAAGTGCCACTATTTAACATTATTTACAAAACTCATTACATAATGACAACGTATTTGAAATAGAAATATTGCTTCTTCCATGTGCTCAGGCAGTATTTGAATAAGTAATGGATTTTGTCGAGATTGGATTAGAAACGGAGGCGCCAGTTAAATGGGCTGGTTCACCATTATGTTTTGTTTCCTCGCTGTGACGACGTTTGGAGTATTGTTTGTGCTATTTGTTGAATATAAGATAAAATTGTTATTTCGCATTTATATTAACTATTATTCTATCTTTTGTCCAAATGTTTTGTATTAATGGAAATTGCCAATGTTTTTGTTTATAATGTAATAGTGGGAATGCCGTGGTCTGTGATAATTAAATGGTAAATTTTTTTGAAAAGTTACATATTGGGATATATGTAGGTGGATTAGATCTACAATTTAAAGATAATGCGCAATGTATGGGATGTTCCAAAACTCAACAATGTGTCAAACTTGTATTTCCCTTAATAAGACATCATATATTTTATGGAGTGTTTAAATATACCAGATCAATATTATTGAAACTTCTATGTGCCTAATTTTTATAGTTTATGAGGTATTTAATTTTTGTGAAAATGCAAAGCTTCAAGGAAAATCTTATATAAAAACAATAGTTAATTACATTAGTGTGTGTTAGATCATTTACGGGTTCAACTCATCATAAACTGAGTTGCCACGTTCTAAGTGATAGATAATCATAATTTAATTTTAATCAACCGTAACATTTTAAAAAAATAATCAATAACAATGGGGATATTAATAAATTATAGTAGCAGAACTTTCTCTTAAGAAGGCGTTCTTTATATACACCTAAGTTGTAGGTATTAGTTATGTTTATACTTTAGTTTTACACATATACAAATGTATTTAAACAATTTATAGTAATTCTGCCAAAATTACTTAATGAACCAAGATTGATGTCTGATTTATATCAACGATAAGTGTAATTCGAAACCTATGCAATAACGTTTCAAATTCAACAAGCAACAGTTTTCTACCGAATTCAAGAAGCAGTGTCAATTATTAAACTGAATTTTCCAAAAAAAGGAAAGTAGCCATCATCAAACGCTTTATGTTTATTGTGTAATTTGTTGATGTAAGTAATTTGGTATATGTTATTCCCAACAAATGGTCCAATCTAAAAAAATTTCTGGGAGCCTATAACCAGAAGAGATTTAAAAATTATATTTCGAGTAGAATATGATGTAGGAATTCCACTGTATTTCTATAGAGTTATTTACTCTAAAATTATTCTATGCTAAACACGTTCACCACATATCCACACGTATTAATGTTTATTTTACATTGAATCCGATGAAACAATTAAAGAGAGCGTAACTTAACTCATTCTAATCCCGTGGCTAACCATTTGTAGTTTAGCAGTATATCATTTAATAAGCAATCCGGGGTCACGCCAGATGTATTATTAATATGTTTTGAGTAAGTATCTATATATATATGTCCTGATCGTTGTTTCTTTACAACAAGTTAACTGAAACGAAGCTGTATTGTTCCTATAAACAGTTAAGCTGTCACTAAAAAATTATCAACATAAAAAAGAACCGAAAAATGCAACTATGGCGGAGCACATGGTCTATTGTTGGAATCACCATACTAATGAAAGTGGAATAGCATTAGAAACCGACTGGAGTTTATGCCTACCAGGTGCCATCAACGTCCTTGCCAACCCACTTTCATTGCTATCGCATCTCAAGGTTTATCCAATACCGGTTGTTACAGAATCAAGACGTTCCTTAGAGGATATAAGCCAAACTCTCAACCCACTAGAGT
Source organism: Cetonia aurata (assembly GCA_949128085.1). Taxonomy (NCBI): domain Eukaryota; kingdom Metazoa; phylum Arthropoda; class Insecta; order Coleoptera; family Scarabaeidae; genus Cetonia; species Cetonia aurata. The sequence continues at coordinate 49,545,540 of OX421883.1, read as the reverse complement.
CTTGTGGATTGGAAGTTAGCTTGTGTCCCCTATACTATTGTAGAAAGACCAGTAAAATTGACTGATTAATTTCCGCGCTCTAATCGGGTTCCACAGCTGCTTCTGGCCGAGGTTTCGGTTCGAGGTTTGGGGCTGCTAGTTCTGTCGCTGTGGATTTGAAATGGAAGACCTATCACAAGCAGATGGGTTTATATAGGTGTAGCGATTATGATTCAGTGAGGCGTGACACTTACGGTTGAGTAGTTGGGAAAGTAAGGATTTCCAAATGTTGTGTTGGAGATATCCGTCATCACGGTTAAGGTTACTAAGATATTTATAAATTTCAATGAATTCTCGGATTTTGTGGTTTTAGTAGTGAGGATTTCGGGATAATATTTGGTTAGACTTGAATTAGATCTGTTGGTTGGTATTCAGTTTATGTTCAGCAAGAGCAGATCCAGTTACGCTCAAAGCCCGGATGCAACGTTCATATTCTGCAAACGAGTGCGCACCGGATGCTTTGTTTCACCAAAGTAAGGACTGGTACATGAACATAGAATTCGGTAGATACCAGGAGCTTCGCAAGAATCTTTGATAAGAAAAGGAATCTGGAAGTTTGGAGATAGGTTTAAAGATGGTTTTGATGTTGTGTGCGCAGGTCAGCTAACGGAATGCAGGATATATTATTCATAATAGTTGTTGGTGGGGGTTAGAAGTTGGTTAAAGTTTGGATAGCGCAATAGTCATTTGTACTAAGGATTTTATGACTCCGTCCTTTTGAGCGAGATGATGGTAGAAGAGGGCATTTAGGTAACGATTGAAATGTGTAGGTTTGCGGTCCGGCTCGACTTTCATGCTGAATTTTGTGGAACTATGTTAGTAATGTAAAGAAAGTGTCCGAGGAATCACGTTCATGTTGTCAGATTACAAAGGTATCGTCAATGTATCTAAATCAGCATTTCAGTTTCTGGAAAATGGAGGTTAGGATTTGCTGTTATAACGCCTTCATAAAAATGTTGGCATCAGCAGGAGAAAGCGGGAAAGCCATAGTTGCACCTGAAAATGTTTTTTTTTTTTTTAGTAAATGAAACTGTAAATAGATAGAGATAAGGCAAGTTTCCATTAAATCACCTGAGATTTCTGTTTGGAGTTGCAAGCGGTGGCCTGAGCACTCTACTTGCAAAAATACTGTCGTTAGCAGTGTATGCAATTTGAAGATTGATTCAGCTTGCTAAACAGACAGCAGCTAAGATTGCTTATTTCTTGAACTTTTGTTCACATTTTAATTATGATGATGCTCACGGCGAAGGCTTATAAAGGAAACCCTTCATATATTTTGTAGGTTTAAAAATATCGAATCATGCAGAACACACTTTAAAACTGCTATTCACCTTGGTTGGCTTTATGTACTTACTGTGGTTGCTTTGTGTACAGCAATAAAACACTCTTCAGACTAAATAGAAGTAACCATGTCTATGAAACATGAAAACAAGACCAGTTGCAAATACCATAATCATAGGCTAACGATTGTACAAAACAGTATGGACAAATGGAGACCCTAAACTATATAACAAGTTACCATAAGAATTGAAAGAACTGCCGCTATGTCAAATTCAAAGGAAAACAGCAACTAGCCAATGAAGAGCGCTGTGCGCTTGAAGAGTATCTATTTTAAACATTTATTTATTTATTTACTCTTTTACCTTGTCGATGTGCTGGCAAAACATAAATAAATGCTGCTTTATTAGAACAGAAGTGTTTAAGACTTGAGTTGATGTGATTTTGAAAAGGAAAGCTAAACTACCGTGACTCTGAAATCATTCTATACCATGTTTTAAAACATTACGAAAATCAGATATGTTTCGCTATTCTTTAGTTTGCCTAAAAACATACCGAATTATCAAACTGCTACAGAGCTCATAGCGATTAGGCAATTTAATAAATCTTTCTAGTCTAAGCTTCCTTAAAGCTGCCCAATCCATAACATAGGATCTGTCTGTTTGGTTGCCTGGAAGACCTAATGCATTTTATGAAGTATGTAGTAGTTGCGTGTATCGAGCGGAGAGCGGGATAATAATAATAATAATAATAATAATAATAATTCATGCCTTCACATCCCCCAACAGCTTTCGCCAATTACAGGGGGCATCGGCCGGCCATGAGTTATTATTACGCCTGCGCCCGTGGAGCGACTTAAGGTGTTTGTCTCTCAGCATTTGCCAAGGAGTGAGGAAAACCACGAAAACCTCACTCTGAGAGCAGGCCCTGGGATTCGAACCCCGGACCCCGTGACTGATAGCCAAGCGCGCTAGTCACTCGACCATCAGCCATACTGGGGGTATAGCAATAGTTCTGGAAAACCTCGCAAACTAGCAACATATTCTTTTTTTTTATTGTGTTTACTTATAAATAGGCCACTTGGAGGGAATGCACTATTTATCTTTCCACTGGTTTAAAGCAACAGCCCTGTAGTCGCAATCAATCGCCAGTAATTGGGACGTAACGAACTATGAATAGATGAATGTGGTATGAGCGTGATAAATGTTTGTTGTCGTTGTTATAGGAGGTCGTTCAATTTCCATGCATACATCCCACTTACAATGATTTTGAAAACTATCAATATATATGCGCGTTACTACATACGAATTAGTACTCTACATGTAAAGCCCAACCCAAGATGCATTTTTTGCCAGCACGGTATACAACACTTGTCGCACAAACCTGACCTTTCATAAGGTCCTATACATAAAATGGTCGATTAACTCTGTAAATGGCCTGGATATGCATTATGCGCAGGACTTTGTGCATGTTCCCGTCGACTATCTGACGATCAGCAGCTCTTGAAGTAACATACCTTATATGATATGGATCTGAAGTTCTAACAATTCTAGATTGGTTCCAACTGACCGAACCTTTTATCTGTGCCGGCTTAAGAAACGCTACATTTACATTCGAAGAGTTGCACATCGGCAACTGCATTATTCAGTGTAATGCACACATGAGGTAAAGATGAAAAGACTTTTGGTGACTACGAGTTTTTGATATATATTTTTTTTATTCTTATGTTTTTATATTTTTATTTCTAGAAGAATTTCCTTGTAGATTTATAAGCTGTGTTAAATACTAAATAACGTTTGCGAAATAAGGTTTGTTGAGATATTATTATATCAAATCTATTTTGTATACCTCTATTTAAGTTGCTTATTATATTCTTGCACGCCTGTACATATAACTGCTCCTGACGCAATATAAATGGAAATAAGGAAATACTGGGATAGATTCAAAGGTTAATTACTGTATAAAGTTGAATAACTTTCAAATTAAACTTATTATTTTATAACGCTACGTGTACCTACATACATATATTCCTACTAAAATGAACCGTTTTAGAATTAGAACACCACTATGCTAGGTTTCAACGTGAACATGCATCATCAGCCACATATATTCACAGCCCTCATCAGTCAGCACAACTCCGTTAAGTATAAATATTCTTACCATTCACACATAGCAGAAATAACACCTTTTCGTTTTGAAGATATATACATACGTAACGTCAACTACACGTTCATAAGGTTTAATCCATCATATGCCGTGCATTTCATCATTAAAGGCTAATTTATTTGAATGAGTTCCGTCAACTTTATCGAAGGCATGCCTACAGTAAATATGTGGTAGTAACAGATTATTTAAAAGTATACGTGGACATTTTCATATGCATTCAATATTGTCGTTAAAAAAATCGAAAAGAAACTAATAACAACTAATCACATTAACAAAATGACAAGTCAAAAAAAAATCCAACATTTGTCTTCGTTCGAAATCTAAGTAGGTACTAATATATTAGTATATTGAAATAAAGAAATTAATTTTCGCTATATGTTTTTAAAAAGTTTCGTGGTAATACGTGGTAATATCTATTTTTCTCCGTGTTGGAATACTTTATTTCATAATTTCTGGGAGCAGTAAAAGATATATTTGCACATTGAAGAGGAATTATCACATTGGCTTGAGGTCATGAATTAAAATTAATTTAATAAGCTTTCTGTGGAGAGTTTCAATTGAAGTTCAAGTAGCGGAGCTTATGTGCCGAGAGTTTCATTAATACATGTTTTACCTCGCAAAACACACTACGAAAACTTTTAGGTAACCTACAAGATAAACGAACTACAATGAATGGGTTGTAAAATTTGTTGGGCAAACAAAGCATGCAATCGGAATCAGGTTTAAGGAACACATAGTGCATTGTCGCTATGGGAGACTTGAATCATCTCGCATTGCACAATGTATTAATGATACAGGCTCTAAAATTGGCATGAGAACCTTGAACGATTGAAAAATGTAACATCTTCAAGGGAATTAGACGCTCACGAAACCATGTATATGAGGAAGGATTCCAACAATTTATTGAATCGGGAACATGCCCCTCTGTACCATTCGGTGTTGATTGATTTATTGGGGTAAACACATTCTGTTTAAATTTTTTAATATTAATTCAAATAATTGACATTATCATAGGTGTTATTGAATGAAACACTTCGAGTTTACTCTTATAAACCCGTCTCATTCATAACTTACTCTAATATCTATAAAATAAGTACACCTTGTATAAGACCGGTTACCATGGAAAGCATACTACACTTAATACGTAAATACAAGTTTAGTGAACTTAACGTAAAAGAAATACCAAATTCTACGGATCAATAACATTGTGACATTAAATCATTATGTTGTTCACGATGTAAAATCAATACCTCCCGCGATGTATAAATATGTGTTCTTTCATGAGAAACTTGAGGAGTTAATATGCACAATATTATTGAGCAAACTAAATTTTATTAACTAAAATATATCTTTGATTTACTAAACAAGCTGAATTTATATATTTTTTTAGGAAGCGTATACGTAACTAGATCGTCTAGGAAATAGCAATATTAGATATAAGTACTTTGAAAGTTCCTGCAGTTTAAATTTGAGAGCTATCATTCTAGTTTTTTGAAATTTTGTTTCAAGATATATCAATTCTAGAGAACATATGTATATTAGTTTGTAGGTTTAAAATCGACAATTTAGCAAAATCTGCACAACCAATGTTGTTTTCACCTCCTATAAACTGCTATTCCAATTCCATAGATGTTGAAGAAATAAAAAGGTTAGTCAGCTTTTCTAATTTGAATTCCAATGATTCAAATTTGAATGTAGTTTTGAAAAACTTTTCAAATAACGTCCACAATAATTAAATCAGAATGTTTATGGCACATTGTATGTAAAATTATAGATATTGTAATATATAAAATTATAACGTTTGAAATATTCCGGAAGAATAAAACCAATAGACTCTTGATTTAAAAATAAAGAAATCTATTCTGAGGGCGTTTTTGAGGTTCGATTGCACGGTACAAGATTGCACTACTTTCTTGAAATAAAATTTTAAATCTAGCTAATTTGCCGTCTTATTTAGAAACTGTTTAGGTTGGACACAATGAAAAATTAAAATAACTTGTCGGTAAGAAATTGTTGCCGCCAAATCTTGTCTTTGCCGGAAAAACGGTTAGATGTGTATTAAGGTGATAGATATTTTCAAGAAAACCACAAATATGATCAGGTAAATTAAATAGTTTATATTGAAATAAGAAATCTTCGACAATAAAACCTAAAACATATGTAAATCGTGATTCAATACAAAAAGCAGTAAAATCAGCTCTTTTAGCAAGGAAATGGTGGACTTAACCTATAATTATTGAATTCGGGCTCTATTTATTTAAAAACTAGGTAAAATCAAGTTAATTGACGGTTTTAACTTGTTGGTAACGAATTGTTGCCGCCAAATCTTCTGTTTTCCGGAAAATCGGTTAGATGTGTATTAAGGTGATAGATATTTTCAAGAAAACCACAAATATGATCAGGTAAATTAAACAGTTTAAATAAGAAATCTTCGCCAACAAAGCCTAAACACATATGTAAATCGTAAGTACACAGAAAAATCAACTCTTTTAACAAGGAAATGGTTGATTTAACTTATAATTATTGAATTCCAGCTCTGTTTAATTGAAAAAAACAACGCAAAATGGAGTTAATTGACCGTTTTAAACTTTTAGGTTCTGAACTAATGTATAAAAAAAAAAACGCTGAATGTTTTTAACTGGTGAAATCAACAAGATTCGATAAATTACAAAAAGTAACATGAAAAATTGCCCCTCCCTCGGCATTACCAAATCGCAAATTAAAAAGTCCACACAGAATAAGTCCAAAGAATGGTGGCGAAAGTCACCAGGATAAAGGTAGGCAAAAGAGTTCTAAAGAGAATGGAGACCTCAGTTTACTAAAGACATACTGCGTAAAGAAAAGAAGACTGTCAAAACGATAATAATTCCGTTGACTTGTTACTGTAGACTAAATAGGCATATGTATAACATAGATTCTGTCAAGAGGATGAAGAAACTCCAGTTCATATGCTGTGCGATTGTGAGGTCCTGGCGAAGACAAGGATTCTAGTATTGACAGTAGAGAATCCAACAGCTATATAAAGGAGCCGCTCTCAAAGATGATAGGACAAAGAGGATCACAATAGATCTGAAAAGATCGCGATCCTAATCTAATCTAATGGCTAATATAGTCTTTACAGCAATAACAATGATATTCCTACATTCTTCAAGGTAAAATACCTTCTAAAAATTGTGTAAGCACTACTCACTGTTAGTTTTTCACCCCCCTCATCGTAGGTGTGGGTGAGCATGAATAGTCTCGAAATTAATAAAATGCTGTTACAAGCCTGGTATCCTGATAAAAGTTCTTCTCTCTAGGAATCGGCCATTTCTCGATGTCTGGATTCGAATTGTGACTTCGTCTGCTTTACTGGATGTTAAGAAATTCTCGAGATCCGTTTTTTCCTTCTTGAGATAAGAATCGATTTCGGGAAATACACTTTCGCGTGAATTATCTTTACTAAATGATTTCCTTGTAGATAATAGGCTCTTCTTGTTAATACATTTATCTTAATTTTTAAGGCTCCAAATTTTAACGCATCTATTTACCCACGCTATTTTTTTTCTCTCTACCCTTTCAAATTTTTTAAACAAACCTCATTTATTTCCCATGGTTTGGTAGGACTCACCGGTTGAATAAACGGCTTCATGCAGGTCCTTCAGAGAATCTTGCGATGTAATGTAACACAATTAAACTGTTCATTTCGTTCAACAACCTGCTTTAATAAAATAATGATTCGCATTCTGCTTGATTATGTTTATAAAATTTTGAATTATGAATAACTTTTATTCTGATTTTAAAATTTCTAACATATTTGTAGCTTCTTAGATAAATATTTGTATTTAATTTTGAAAATTAATTATTTGTTTTGTATTTGTAATGACCTGTGCAATAAATATATCACAATATTGATCAATAGAAACCAAAGGTAATCACTCCAAAGTTCTTTTTATTTTTACATAAACATGTCACAGTTAACTCTTTTTATTACCTTAATGGAAAGTCATTTGTTATGCTAGTGATCTCCTTGCAAAGTAATGTAACAGTAAAGGCAATTTAATGAGCAGGCATTAAAACGACGTAATTTCATTTCAGCTTTAATAGAGAAATAATGACTAGGACAACCTCCTAATGAAATTGCCCACATCCTCTAATTTAAACAGCACACTGTAGATGCAAATTACAAGTTGTAATGGTTTTATAATTCATTATAGTGTTTCCAAAATTTTAAACAAACAAGTGGCCTCTACATTCAATAGATGGTGCAGGTGTTTTATAGAAGACTATTTTAAGAATCTATCATAATTTCAAATGTACCTACTGTAATTAATAACACTTACTAACGCAATCTGGTTGTTACAAGGAATAAACATCATCAGATTATATAGGTATACAGAACCATGCGAGCCATGTGCTTAATCAATTAATCCCCATTCGAACATGTAAACAGTGATTTAATATTTTTTACTGCAGGCGCACATGTGGGTATTAGAATCTGAAATTGAAATACAGCACAGCAATCAAAAAATTAACAGAAATTCAATTTCCCTTAGTTTTCAATTCAACTTTACAACATTAACAATGGGATATACGATAATAACAACAATAATAATTAACTTTATAGTCCAATAAATATATCAGTGTGTAAGATGTTCTTTTCTAAGAGGTTTTTTGTAGCACTTTGCTTCTAACTTTATTGATATTAGATATCAGAGTTGAACTTTCATCCCTTTGATGTAGGATAAATTAAATCGCGGGCGGCCATTTGCCACTCGCCCTACTTTGACAGTTATTGAAATGAACGATGTAGGAGTGCTTCGGTTCTGAAGTAAATAAAATACCAGGAAAATTAATGTGTAATTTTCTTAAAAAAAAAGGAAATTAGTGTGCGATAACTAACGTTGTATTAGACTAAATATACGAAAAATAAGGAATAAATAAATACTACTACAGTTTAGAAATACATTATTTTCCAATACCTATTCTTGCTAACTATGACAAAAGTGATGCACAAAAATGTCGCTTGCATGCTATCATGCTTACATTTTTTTTAGTAAAAAGGGTTTTTAAAGTAATAATAAGAATTATATAGGAATATAAAAGTTTTGCGAAGAGCATTGCGGCTGTTAGAGAAGTTACAATAGAAATCCGAAAGAAGAAAACTCCAACAAAAAGTTTGTTTCCTACATATTGCACAAGCAATATTCAAGCGTACAAGTTTTGGTACTTAAGAAAAATAACTTTTGAGAGAACGAATAAGATAAAATTAAATATCTTCCTGGTACATTGAAAACGACGAGCCATACTTACTACAATATAACTTAAACCTATTTCCTATATTTTCATATAGGATAATAAACAAATTGAAAGTTTGAGTTCAAAGTTGTTTCAGTAAGAGGATGTAAGAAATATAATTATATGGTTTTCAATCTAAATGAAGTGATACCGAAATATATCGGCAGAAATTTTGTTTGAAATAAAAGAAATTAAATTATCGGATTTTAGATCTTTAACCCTCCTATAGTTATTGAATAAAAAACAGGCGAGAAAATTAATTCGTTTAGTTTACGTTGTACTCGTTACTTCTGCCCTTAATAAATAAAGTGAGGATAAGACCTAAAAAAGCTGTGAATAAAGATGTCCAACTTAGTCGATGACAAAGGAACCTTTAGACCACGTAAACTCTCTAGAAAGCCAGATAAGTCGAAGACAAAACAATCAGATTTTTCAAAAGCGCCATATTCTGCATGTGAATATGTGGAGGAAAATGAAGGGAATAGAGGACTTTGAAAGGCACCCGTACATTGGATACAGATGCTTGCTTGAAACCACCACCTCACATAAATATAAAGCACGAAAGCAGGGATTTATAAAATTGGGTGTGAGGGTTGCAATAAAATTTATGTCGGACAAACGAAAAGAGCAACAGGAACTAGATTTAAGGGACACATTACACATTATCGGTAGGGTAGAATTGACGCGTCCAGTGTAGCACAGTATATTAATGATACGGGTGATAAGATCACCGTTGAAAAACTCGAACTACTCAGAAAATGCAACATCCCCGAGAGAATTATCCGCATTTGAAAGCATTTATATTAAAAGAGAATCTAAAAATAATAATTTATTAAATCGGGAATCCCGCTTCACCATTCAGTGCTGATGGATTTATTAGGTTAAACACACATTTCTTTGGCAGTTACATTTTATATGAGTTCGGAATTCTCAGAATTCGAGCAGGTCAACGCAAGCGGTAAAAGCACTTGTAAATATAAATTTAGGGTACGGATAATTAACTTTGTTTAGATATTGTATCGGTTCTTAGTTCATTCGGTCTTTGGTTGAAAATGGAAATCCACGAATTTCCGAAACAATTGTCCGGAATTAATTTAAATCATTATAGGTGGAGTGTTCGGATAGCTTGTGTGTCTATTCATATCTTAGCATAATATAAAAATATTTAATTTAGTACATAAATTGTATTGGGCATTTTTTCTTAGGAATCGATGCGTTAAATTAACAAAGGGTAATCTTGATTGATCTTAAAGTTGAAATAAGCCAATTAGGAAGGATGAACAATGTGGAGAAAAATATTGTAGACTATCAATAATATTTTCTCAACAGAAATGTTTTATCTAAATTTTCTATACTTAAATTATTGTTAACAATATTACAATAAAGTACGTTTTTAAAATAATATTTCCAAATTACTAGCGTAGGTAATGAAGGACATAAAACTTATACAAGATTGCATTGCCTAATTAGAAATATCACATAAATTCAAACTCAATTTCCTGAATATCTTACACTTTTTAGATTTTTTTTTATTTGTGCATGTATTTTCTTTTCTACACCTCTCCTTTCTGAATGATTAGATTCTTATAACTATTTTACGATTTACATTCATTTTATTTGAACCAAAAAATATATAGCTGTCATGATACAATTTTCAAGTCTGGTATCCGTCAACTGGACTTTTATTTAGCACTATTTAATGAAAGAAGGAATGCTCGTGAAAAGTTTATGTTGGAAGCAAAATATTAGACATACCTAGCGTGTTTATATTAACATTTTTAACGAATTCAGAATACCAGAATATAGGAATTACTAAAACTTACTACTTAAAAACTTTGTATCGCATAGCTAACCGATATAAAAAGGGTTACCAGGTATGCATTTTATAAATAATTTATCTAGGGAACTAAAGCTTCCTTTGTTTCTACGCAAGCCTGTTTCTTTTTGTTTGTATAACACAGATGAAACGTTATATTTATATGCTGTCAGAAATGCTTAATAAATATAGCAGCTATATTTAAAATTAAAACAAAAGTTATTCTCTATTTTTGACTAAACGGTTATCGAAACAATATTGAAAGAGTAATAATATGTAACATGTAGCAGCATTTTCAGATTATTTTATACATTTATTTAAATATTAAAAAGGTAATAAACCATATTATTGCTAACATTTTTGGCGGAAAATAGCTCAAACTCATTAAATTAGTATTTTTAACATTACTGGGAAATGATTTACCTACACTGAACAAACAGACGTTTAAGATAAGGTATGGTACTAAATTAGATGCGAATAGATTATTTTTACCTTTTCATAGAACGTTTAAAAAATTACCAATATATAAGGCAGAAACGATACGTAAAAAATGTATAGTCCGGTTGTTGAAACTAGTCGAAGTGGTTTGAAAAAATAAATCGAAATCATCAAAATGAACAAAATAGTGTTGTCTGCTGTCTTTCTTGTTATTGTAGCTGCATGCTACGGACAATCCAATCGTAAGTTGAATTCATTCTGTATTTAATTCTCATAATAAATTTAGGTAGAAAATAATTCCTTGATCTGAATCAATTTTAAATTAATTACAGCGGATCCTACGGATCCTCCTAGGGATTTGGTGAGTTTGTTACAAGGAAAGGCGTTGAAGCAGGAATTGAATCAGTTTAAAATGGCTACTGGTATAGGTGATACCATCACAAGCATCGTAAACTTCTTTCTGCGTATCGCCGGCTTCTTTATTAGCCCTGTGTTGGGCATAGTAGTTAGCATCCTCGATAGCTTATCCTTAAGCACAATTCCACTCTTCGATCTATGGTATGAAATTACTGTGCTTATCCGCAAGTACTTCCAGGAGGTAGGGACTTCCACTGAAGCAGGAACTGCATTCTTCCATTGATTACATAGTTTACTAATTTACTAATGTAGTTATGCTTATACTTGAGTTAACCATGAATAAACGATTTTATGTTAATCAAATGAATTTTATTTTCTGGATTGAAATTTTCTAATATACCAACAATTTACAAAATTTAACTAGTAAATAGGAAACATTGGAAAATGCTTTCAGAACATGTTCAAAGTTAGTTTCATAATATAAAAGTAATAGAAAAAAAAAAAGAATAAAATCTAAATAGATATTTTAAGAACAAAAAATTGGAGCATAAATGAAAAAAGAATTGTTTTATCTAAGTAGTAAAAGATTATTTTTATTTGAAGAATTTGTTTTGAATACATTGAGAATGAAAAAAATATTCTTCAATAATGTTGTATTCTACAACTAACTTACAAAACACCAGTGGTGTTAAATTCAGAGTGTACAAAAAAAAACCCACACCGAAGCAAATCCAGCAGCAGTTAACACTTCAATGATCTACAGCGAGTATAATCTAAGCGAACCTTTAAAATGTGTCAGGCAGTGGAAATACCCTTCTTTTTCTTTCACAAGGTAAATCTGTAATCAACTTCATGAACCTCAGAAGAGTTCGGAATGAAGCTGGTGAGAAAAGATATCGCTTTATGGCTGAATATTTGAGGACTAAAGGCACGTAGTACAACCTTGACTTATTTTAGTCATGTAAAGTCGATTTTCTGCACAATAAACCATATACGCAATGTAATGTTCCAATAAAATTATGTGTTTGATTGCAAAGAAGGAGCTAAAAGAGTTTGGTTGAGTGTCCACCAAAACAAAGTTTCAGCAGTTTCGTATACTTCTTCCAAGACTTCCTATTTACCTGACAGCACTGCTTACTACTGTCAACTTCATGATCAAGTAAAACTGGCCATTCGGCAAAAAAGATGGAACATAACCGGTCCGAAGTGTCATTATTCTTCACGATAACGCTCGGCTGCTTTGATCCGCGATAAATTGGTGATACGTCATTGAGAAACGTTCACCTACCCGCTCTACAGTGGAGATTTGTCACCATTGATTATTACAGAGTTACGTCACTGCAAGAAGCCCTAGATAGACCACGTTTTAACGATAATCTCGCTGTTATAAAGTTTCCACAAAAGAATTCTGGTTTATGTTTGATACATCCTCATATTTTTTTTGTCTGATCAATCCAATACTTAGTTTTATAGTACAAAGTTACTACACAAAAAATGTTACCCAAAAAAATTATTCGCTACTTTTGTAGGCATTAGTTACTATCAAGGAGGGCAATTGAAATTACGAATTATTAGATATGTATTTTTACGCTTATAAAACCGTTTTTATTTACAGTATTTACATACTACAAATCTCGGGGATGGTTTTAGTTCACTTGCGTTGAAAGAACAGCTTCAATAAAAATACTTATTAGATAGAAATCACCAGTTTAGCTTCTATATAGACACTTTTATGTTGTGCAAAATAACTGAAGAGTACAGGTACTTACATTAGAGTGCGTTCGGTGATTTACAGCGCTCGAACTCTTTCACCTAACGTATGACATTTGTAATAATTTTTTTGGCTGAGAAAATGTTTAGAAAATTTTATTAAAAAAAATCGCAATGTAACAGTCGATATGTATCACTATGTTATGGTAGTTCTACTTGTAATCAGTCAATATCTCAAAGTATGGTCAGAAAAAATGTAGTGTGCGTCATGCCAGGACGGTTTCTCCGCTCTAGGGTGGTAGAATTAACCTACCGTTGACGTGTTGGTTGACCGATAATGCTATGTTTAGAGTTACCGGGGCAAACAGCAAATATTTTGTTTCTTTATATTTCAATTTGGGCACACATTTTTTACACATATTTTTCATACTGGGTATTAGATCATGTATTATTATGGCTGCATTAATATTTATAATACATGGTAATATCTATTTTTCTCCGAGCACATGTTTGAAAAGGTAACTATATTATATATACTAGTATAATACCAATATATTAGACATACAAGATATAAATCACTCCGCGCTACACCAATTTTAAATTAATTCGGGGCAATTGTTTCGGAAATTCGTAGATTTCCATTTTCAACCGAAGCCGAACTACGAATTTCCGAAACAATTACCAATATGTGAGGTTTAAGTAGTAAAAACTACGTTCTTACGTTAAAATTATTATATATTGATTACTAGTTTCGGCTATGATGCCATCTTCAGATCAAACGTCGATAGGTTAATTTGTCATTATTAAATAAAATAAAACACTGAACATTAGATTAAATTTATCAAACAAGTTAAAAAAGTTAGAAATCGAACAAACACCAACTCAATGCAACAATCGAAATTTTACATCTTCGATTGTTGCATTGAGTTGGTGTTTGTTCGATTTCTAACTTTTTTAACTTGTTTGATAAATTTAATCTAATGTTCAGTGTTTTATTTTATTTAATAATGACAAATTAACCTATCGACGTTTGATCTGAAGATGGCATCATAGCCGAAACTAGTAATCAATATATAATAATTTGAACGTAAGAACGTAGTTTTTACTACTTAAACCTCACCTACCATATACGTTCATTCGGATATACATTTCATCATACAATTACCAATATATTACTTTACAAACAGCTTTTTTTTTTTTAATGTGAACACAATTGCTTACTTTTCTTATAGATTAAAACCGCACACTATGCTCTACATTTTTAATTTAGAGTTAATTTCTCAAAAGATATTGCATAGGCGCAAAGTTAAAATTAAAGTGTTTAAGAATTCATAACACCTAATCTAGTATTTACGTGGGCTGAGAAAATGTTTCTCTTATCCTCAAATGCTGAATTACAATTAGTATCATGTGCTTCTTTACACTTTTTCTTCTTATATATAGCTAATAGCTACTAGTATGCGGTTAACGTAACGTTAAGAGAAACAATCTTCGCAGAAAGAAGGCAATGTACATACATATGTACACCCACGGATACCCAAAATGTCCGGTCTAAGTCACAGTGCGAACGCAATGTGCCATGCACTCGACTTGCACGTGGCGTTTAGACTACGCATTAGACCGGACATTCTGGGTGTCCGTGAGTGTACATTGCAATGTACGCATCAGTGCTATTTTTCATTTCTTTATATCCTGGCTTTTGTTATGTATCTCATTGTTAGAATCTCACTATTGTAATATTTACATTGCATAAGTGTCATGACGCATCTATACAATTCATTTGATATATAGCATTCCATAGGGATAATTAACCCAATAATATTTTATAAATGCGTTATTATTGCAGTATAGAAGCAGTCATATCTAAATATACCATGCACTTCGATTATTGTGGTTAAATAAATCACGTTATCACACATCATTCTCTATTATCACAGTAAACTATGGATTTCTGCAGGTACTGATAGATGTTCAAATATTTGTTTAAAATATCTCAAACGTTGTCCCTCTTTTAAGCACAGAAACATAACTAATAATATAATAATTTTCCTAGATATATTTGAGCGCTACATGTTTTGTAGGCCTTTGGCTTCTATTTTCTTCACTGTTTGTTTCTACTTTTCGACTTTTTCAATCTCTGCCCACTTGTTTACTCCTATCTCACTCATATCCGCGTTCACTTCAACAAACTACTTTTTCTTTAGCCTTCCGCTCCTCTATTCTCGTGCATTCTGCTTCATATAAAACTTTTTTAAACTCTTTGCCTCGGTATTCGAGTAATATGCCCTAACCACCTTATCCTTTATGCTCGCACCTTTTGCGTTATTTTTGCTTTCTCGTGTTTTTTCTCCACTTACCAGTATTTACACCTCCTAATATTTGCCCCAAAACTTTTCTTTCCCAAATTTCCCATTTATGTTTGTCTTTAATTTGCTGTTATTTACCAATGTTCCACTGACGTACAGTACAACTAGTCTTATGATCCTCTCATAATCTCTATCTTTAGCTGCTCTGGATAGGTTCTCCGTCCTTCCAATTTTTTATAATGCTCTTACCACTTTATTTCCCTTCAGGATTCTTTTCTCTATTTCCCACTCTTATAATAAGTACCTCTCCAATTATCTGTGACACTTTTAATTGATTGTTAATTGATTGTAGTGACGTGCACGCACTATAAATCAGTTCTCCGAACTGCTTAATTGATAGGATAATATTCCACATACCTATATAACCTAGTTTGATTGCATTAAATAAATAAATGAAACAAATATATATAATTACTCTTACAAAAATGTGAATGGAATAGTCGTGCAAAGGACCATTATAAATGTAAAGACTGGCCACCAAGAAAGTCATTTCAACTAAGCGAAAAAAATGTTATTAATATTCCACTACTCCGGCCCGAGAAGATTATTTTGCCGCCATTGCATTTAAAGCTGGGATATATGAAACAATTTGTGAAACGACTAGACCATGAGAGTGAGGCTTTTTTGTACTTAAAGTCTCTATTTCTGAGACTAAGTGAAGCCAAAATAAAAGAAGGTGTATTTTATTTTCATTCATTTAAGAGACATTGAAAATTTTTTTTATATTTTTATTTCTAGGCGTTTTTGTTGGACCACAAATCCGAAAAATGTTTCTTGATGACAATTTTACGAAATTGTTAAATGCAGTTGAAAAGAGAGCATGGATTAGATTCATGTCATTGTCGGAAAATTTTTTAGGTAATAAGAGAAGCGCTGACTACGTTCATGTTGTTAATGAGTTTCTGGAGGCTTAGGAAGAAATGGGGTGCAGAATGTCTATAAAAATACATTTTCTGCATTCCCATTTAGATTTTTTTCCAGAAAATCTAGGCCAATTTAGTGACGAACAAGGCGAACGTTTCCATCAGGAGTTATTAACAATTGAAAAGAGATTTGAAGGAAAAAGTCAAATCAGAATGCTAGCTAATTACTGCTGATCACTAAAGCGAGAAACTGATGATTTGTATTTTAAACGTAATAGATGTAAACATTTTTAAAAAAATTTCATGTATAAATTGGTGATACAAATATAAAATTCGTTAAGTTTTATTAGATTAAAGTTATTTTATTAAATCATGCTAATCTAATCGAAACAGGTTTCCACTCTTTTGTTGACAAAAAGTACTATAACTTCCTCATTTCTCAACCGATTTCAACAAATGACGTCTCATTTTACTCAGAAAAATACTGTCTTTAATATATTTGTTGTCTTTAAACTAAATTCGGAAAAAAAGTCTCGTAGAAATTTTAAAAGTTTAAAAAAAATTAAAAATTTTCCATATAATTGAAGAAATCTATGCATATTTGTGATAATATTGTATGAGAAGTATATATATTTAAAAATAACAATTATTTTGCTTTCCAAAACCGTTTGAATGTCAAAAATCGGTTAATAAATAAAAAAGTTATAAATGTTTAAAAGTAGCAGCCTCAAAAAAATTTCTTTGGCCCATAACTCGGGAATTTGGAGGTATATTGAAACTTCTAAAACTGGTTTTGTAATACACTCATCTAGACCTATAACATACACTAGGTCACTTTGAAAGTGCTTGCAAAAAAGGAAATTTTGTAGCCCCGTGTTATCAATAATATTTATATTTATTATATATTTATTATAATAATTATTTCAGAATTCTAATAAAAGATATTATGTGATAATTAAATTTGTGTTTTAACAGACTTTTTACTTCATAGTAACAACTTTTAGTATACATATAGCAGATACACTATTCTGCAACTAGATTATATTACTGCTGTACTTTTGGTTGCCTATTCAGCAGCTCGATGTTTAAAACCATATCACTAGGAACAATTATCTTTGATTTAAATACATATTAATATATATGTATGAACGGAAATAGTATTTTTTCTAATTGGATGTTACAATAAAGCGAAAACAAACGACGACCTAGTGCTTAAACAATTATTACCGCACCCTGTGCTGTAATGAGATATTAACGCACTAGTGGGACTCTTGCTGGAATACAGTATGAGCGATTAATGTTCAAATTAGAAAAAATACTGTAAAAACTCCTGTCACAATGACTTGTAATGCTCGGACATTAAATCACTCGCCGCTACGTGGCTCGTGATTCAAACTTGTACTCGCATTACATAAACATCATTGTGACACTTGTGTTTTAAAATACTTCTAAGAGTGATTTAATGTACGAGCAATACAAGTCATTGTGACATGAGTATTTTACAGTATTTTTTTCTAATTTGCACATTATTCGTAGCATATATTCCAGCAAGAATTCCACTAGTGGGTTAATATCTCATTACAGTACAGTGTGCGGTAATAATCATTTCAGCACTGTGTCGTCATTTGTTTTAGCTTTATCCAGCTTTACATCCAATTAGAGAAAAGGATTATTTACAATCTCTCGATAAAGGTTGACAGGTAGTTCAAAGGGCAACATCACAACTTACGCAAATGCCTTGTTTTAAAGGTTGGAAATAATAGTTAAGTCGGTTTAGATATTCCAAGCTATAAGTCTATATTAATATGGGAAAATAGGAATTATGGGAAGTAGGCAAATGGTGTTTAATTACTTACGTAAGCTACTCTGCTCTCATCAAAAAGTGACACCTAAACACTAGAAATGTAGTCTTATCTTTAATTAAACAGGCTGTTGTATCATTAGCAAGAACAGTTTTCGATATTAATATTTCATTAACTTACAAAATATTAGACAACAATGACATACTGGTTCTGTTAAAGGCTCTTTGGGAAAACGTGGGGTCTATAGCCAAAAATGTTATATTGGTTATATCAAGCCGTTATAGGACTACCATGGTCACCCACACTTGTTTTGTATAGTAGCCAGAACTAAAAGAAGAAGCAGCACAGGCTAATCTACAGAAACTACAGAAATTGGCTTCCTTGAGTATTACACGCACCTACTCAACAACAGCTATGCAGGTGATATAATATAATTATATCATACCCGTTCATGTGCAATTTAGAACGATGGCGATCCTCAGTGCGACAGGCTAAAGTTGATGCACAACTAAGATGGTGACCTTATAGGACACCTCGCACTCCTACACAACCTCAAATCAGGGGTAAAGCAGCTAGGAATGCCACCGGACGGTATGCCCATTAATCTAACCAGGCAACCGTACAAGGTAATGATTCGAAGTGAAGAAGAACAGAAGGCCAAAATTTGAAAAACTATGCCTTCTTTGGTACACAGACGCAGCCGAGGTGGGACAAGGCGTGGGAGTCGAAGTTTTGTGCCGAACTGCTAGCTATCAGTAGCTTTGGAGCAATCCCCAAACATTTTTCAGGCAGAATTATTCGCCATAGGTGTTTGTACCCAAGAAAACATTAAGGAAGAGATGCTGGGAGCTAAGATCCATATATGCACTGCTAACTAGGCCACTCTCAGATGACTGGGAGTGTTTGGTTATTAATGAAAAACATTTGATTGGAGAATTTAATAAACTTTGTAGTAGCATGCATATTATATACTCCTATATTTTTCGTTTAGAATTTAAATGGGGGATTTAAAAAAAAAATGCCTAAGCAATGCAATGCCTCGATAAAGAGTGCCCTAAAGAAAGTTCTTCCTATGTACTGCATCTCTTAGAAGATTATTTAGTCATTAGTCTTTTGCAGGAACAGATCTTATAAGGCAGTAACCTGGAATAGAAACTCATGAATGATAACTGTTTGTTTACGTCTCCAGAATGAACCCTTTGTAGGTCAAAATTTATTGACATATTTTCTCAAAAAATGTACTACTTATGTTATATTAAATTTGGCTGTGTGCCCTGGGACACTCCGTAGAAAGAAAGTTACGTCTTGCAAAGATTCAGCAAGAAATCGAGACGCTTTTTAAGTCGTCTGGACGTCGGGATATTACTCCCAATAACGGTCACATGCCTTGACATACCGTAATGAATGATAAACCTATGTTATACGAATAAAAGTAAAAACTCTATAGCACATTTATTAGTGTTAAAAACTATCGAATTTTTCCTAAAAATAATTAAATCACACTAAAATTAACGCAGAATGTTGATGTAGGGGGCGGACTAAATGTTTATTTTTTTTGTTCGCGATTTAAAAGTATTTTTAGCAAAACCAGAATGAGAGAAAGGCGGTTTGTAAACACCTATTTTTTAACAGCATGATGCAGGGGAATAACAATTTAAACGTCCAAATTACAAAACTGCGTCGTTTGTGAACGGTTCCGCTAGTGGTTTATTACTTCTACATGTTAAATACGTAGTATTTATCACTTATTAGGTGTTTGCATTGTAATTAATGATTAAATTGAGTTCCTAGAAGAATATTACACTGCAAAGTTGACGAGTATTATTTCACATAAATATTTGCCTAACTCGTATTATATGTAAAGAAACAATACGCGTATCCAAACCACACACGTATGCACCTAAGATACGTATAACAAGTAATTAAAATAAATTCATATCTATGGCTTTGGTACCGTAATTCAATTGCAGTTATGGATTAATGGTGAATTTAAGAGCTTGTATCATTGTATCTATAAAACGGCAAGTTTTTGTAATGAATTGTTGGGTCAATTTACGGGTTCGCTAAAGTAGGTAATACGAAATTCAGGTTTCAATTCCAATCAAACAGCATTTTACAACAGAGGGTGAATATATACAGAGATAGGTCCCTTTGTATTGTTTGTGGGCCTTCAGCAAATAGAAATACATTTCGTTGCCTACTAAATCAATAATACTGTCTAAAGGTATTTTAATTTACTGTTGATCTTGATCAACTAATATTACAATATTCATCAATATACGAAGTCAACAAGCTTAACTAGAAAACTAGGAGAAGGAAAATAAAAAATAATTAATATACATTTCAGTGCGTCTGTACATCACATTACATCACATACATAAAGTATGCGTCGAGCATGTAAAAGGCATTATAAAACAGTACAAATTCCTCAGCGATTTTATTCTTCATCGAAGTTTCGAATCAGAATATAATTCCAAAAACTTTATGTTAATTAAATTCCCTAAAACTACTCCGTAGCTTTATTTATGTTTCAAGTGGGTCTACAAGTCAAAAACCATATTCAAAAATTACAGGATAATCGTTAATTCGGTAATAATAATTCGATATCAACGAAGTAAAATTTTGGATCTGGTGCTGAGGTTTAAGATATTTTATATGCCATAGACAATCATTTAGAAATGCTATCTGCGGTTTTGAAATTTGTTAGCGATTGGAAAAGTAGTCGTGGCAATAACAATAAATCGTTTAGATTTATGTAGGGAATCTTCTTCTTCATTTATTATTCTTTTGCAGTATAAATTTAATAGTAATATTTTAGAGTTTTATTTTGCGTATACGGTAAGTATGAATCAATCAACTTTTACATACGGTTAACTGTTATTTATTAGTACTTTACATTTATACCAAAAGTAGGGAAGAAGGATACTACACATCCGAAATCTCAAAGACCTATCAGCCTAACATCATTCGTTCTGAACACAGTGGAAAAAGCGGTAGATAATTATATCAGGATAGATATCCTGGAGCGGGTGCCTTTGCACCCCTGTCAGCACGCCTATCAAATGGGCAAATCCACTGACTGCATTACTGGAGCTGACAGATCAAATCCAGGATGCACTGACGAACAGAGAAACTGTAGTGTGCGCCTTTCTAGATATAGAGGGCGCTTTCGACAACACTTGCACTAGCCCGAGGCCGTCAAGAAAGCATTAATTGAAAGAGGGGTAGACGCTCTCTACTAGATCAGTGGAAATGGAGGTGGGAAACAAAACCATCTCGATCAGTACGACCAGAGGATGTCCACAAAGGGGAGTTACTTCCCCACTCATGACAGTAGATCAATTTGTATGGAGGCTGCCTAATCTAGGCACACCATGCCAAGGGTATGCTGATGATATAGTCATATTTGCAAGAGGAACGTTTGAGAATACCCTATGTGACATAGTTCAAAGAGAACTCAATACTACGAACACGTGGTGCCAATCAGTGGGCTTTAACATTAACGCCACTAAGACTACCTTAATAGCATTCACAAGGAAAAGAGAACGAAGCCTCAAGACCATAAATGTAGATGGGCAAGACATAGACTGGAAGAAGGAGGTGAAATATATAGGACCCACCCTGGATAATAAACTTCTGTGGAATAAGCATGAGATTGAAGTAACTAACAAGGCAAAGAATGTCCTAAAGGTTTGTAGAAACTTAGCAGGCAACAACTGGGGTTGCTGGGGAATGAGGCAAGCTAAAAATCTTCTAGAAACCTATAACCAGAAGAGATCTGAAAAATGCATCAATCTGAGTAAAAATAATATTCGCATATTGACGGAAATTCTTACAGGCCATTGTAAACTGAACGGACATCTAAGCAGGCTTGGAATAGCGAAAGAAGCCGAATGTAGATTTTGTGGGGAACAGGACGAAACATGCATCCATCTACTCACAAACTGCGATGCACTGTGCAACTTAAGAGCGTTGCACCTGCGAGCATGTGAAATCGAAGAGGGAGAGTTACCTAATCTGGGGCCTTCTGACATTCGGCACTGTTTAAATGGAATAAGACTCGACGACCAGCTGTAAATACAGCGAAAAGAGGGGACACAATAGATCTTTTTTTTTTTCGAAGGTCGGAACTTCTCATGTAGGGTGGGGAACCTGGGGTCCTATACACTTTCATCTCTGATAAAGCGGCACGATCAAGCCGCGGGCTGTGAAAAGAACAGTTTGTAATTTAAAAATATACTGAACTTGGATGATCGTTTAAGTTCGAAAAAATGAAAAGAATAATTTCGTCTCATGTGAATAGATCTTTCCGGTCGCAGTGCACTATCACCCTAATATCACACATACATACATAGTACTTTACATAGTACGGATTTGTTTTCTTAATCCTTTTTCACTAATATCAAGTTCTGTATTCCGCATGAAAAGTTAATTTTTGTCCCTCTCTTCCTCTCCAGGGGTCAGATTCAGAATTAGATAAAACCTGATAAAGATGTATAGTATGTTCAGGTATGCAAGAGAATACTTTTATATCGAGTGCGTCATTTAACGTAAAATTTCTTGAAGAATACACATCGTACATAAAAATTTGCCGAATCAAAACTTTAATATTTTTGAGGGGGCATCCGCGAGTATTAAACTACGCCCATCTCCACGCCCTCTGTGGGCGGGGCGGGGGGAAAATTTGAAATCTTAAATAAAACCCATATTTTTTTTTTTATCACAGATCTGGATTCTACGTCGAAAACTATGTACCATTTCTCCGAATTTTTTTTTTTGATTCGCCACAGCAATCGCAAGAAATGAAACAGAAGTCAAAAGATTAAAAAAAATCAGAAAAACACATATTTAGTGTATTTTGACAGGCTATTTAATGATGCCCAGGGAGGGGGGGGGGGGCTCCCGCGCACTTGCTGTGAGTGGGACGGTTGGTTAACTATTTCAGCGTAAAGCAGAAACAACGACTTGGACGTAGTAGTTTTCTGTTGCCTTCGGGGTGCTTGTTTTAAGTTAGTCCCCTTGCCTCTCACTGCTGAAATAAATGTTCGGAATGTTGACTTTGAACTTCAATTTGTCGATCCGCATTTCAAAGGACGGTACATAACTGTGAATACGTCTCTATTAATATGCGCATAAGCATTTCTGATTCGTTCAATCATATTATCACGAATTGTTAGTACTTGTTGGTACAGTTTGTCTCTTAGCTATCCTCACAAAGTCATATCTGGTGATCTGGCGGGCCAATTTATCGGACCAGCTCTTCCGATCCAGCGACCGTGGAATTCACGATCAACTCAACGTGTGCTAGTACCGAATAATGCGCCGAACAACCATCATGTTGAAAGTACTCCGGCAGAAACATTTCGGGAAGGATCTATTAGAGCCCTCGAAGGTTTTCAAGTTTCCACTGCGCAAGATACTGGGCTTTGTAGAGAACACCAAACTGCTCGAGTGGAAGTAAGAGATTGAATAGGGACGGCACAATGAACACCTAGCTCAAGTGCCTGGACTAAAGATGTCCACCCTAACGTTATGAATGAATGAATGAAGCATCATGTTGAAATCACGTGTTTTATCGCACTTCTAAACTTATTCATATTCAAGCAACTGTTGCAACTCATTGACCAGGAAGTCTTGGTACATTTCACTGTTTAAACTGCCTTCGAAGATGTGGCGACCGATGAGTTTATCGGTTGAGTTTATCAATTATTCCGCACCACACGTTGATAGACCAAGGGCGCTGTTGCTCAACCTGACGCAACCAGTGTGCGTTTTCAATACTTCAATAATGCATAGGTATATATAGTGTATCTCTGAGCTAAATCTTTTTTTGTGTAAATCAAATTTTTATTTTCAAATGCGAAAATAGCCGAAGCGCATGGCTTACAGCGTATGGTAGATAGTATGGACACATTGTCGTAAGAAAGAAACATGATTTAAGCGGGGCACAGTATATATTAGGGGTGTCCGTTGAATACGCCCTACTTGCAAATGAGAGTTGATAAACCCTCAAAATTATATACATAGCCTGTAATATAGAAGCACCAACGTTCATTGTGCGAGATCTAATTCAAAAACAAAAACAATTGTTAATTACGGCGTATCAAAGCGTATTTCCAACCCGAATGAACTGTGAGAACGCCCTAACTCTGTAATATAAGCGTGGGCAATATAGTCGGCTACTCCCACGTAGTCTATTTGAGTATACAAATGATGTCTCTCGAATAAGCCGTTATCGGTCAGTACAAACACAATATGCACACACGAAATTGAAAGAAAAAAGAAGTTATAATTCTATTTTCATGGCTAAAGTTGACTTGATGCAAGCAAATATTTAGTAGTTCTGTAAAATTGATATATTAATCTGGTAAACGTTTTGGAAATTTGAACATATTGAGCGATAAGAGGTGCCCTTAAATTAATTTTTTAAAATTGAATCAATTATAGTATGGAAATAAAATTGGTTTCAGAAGTATCAGTATTTTAACGTTTTAGTAAAATAATACTTTGAAGATTCGTTATAAAATATTATGACGTTGAAATTTTTAGCTTCCACCGCCGCCTCTCGGGATGCACTTTATTTAAATCTTTACAGTAAAACATATAATACGAATTATTCGAAAATAAACTTTATGGAATATAACATTAATATCATCAAATGCAGAAAATCCTTTTGATCAAAATAACACCAATTCTATGGAGATTAGCCCAATGCTTTCTAGGTAATGAAAGAAGAAAAAGTAACCACCGGAAAGGAGTTGTCAAAAGAGTTTCCAAAAAAAAATAGGACCTACATTCTTAAGTAGCGCTGCAAATATTGTGAAACATCCTTTCAAAATCGGAATACAGCCGCATATATTGTATTTACAAAACTGCCAACAATACAGCTGTAAATGAACATTATTTATAGAATTGAAAAGAATTTTGTACGCATACTATTGTAGGTATTGATTTTTAGTGGCACCCGCTTTAGAATACGTAAGTTAAAGTCTATTTGATATATGTTATTTAATGCTGTTGACATGTTTAACGTGGTTTACACCATGAAAATTCCAATATTCTGTGCACTTAATACCTTATTTAATTGTCGAGGTAGATATACATATCTAAAACAATGGCAATAAGCGAAAAACATTTTTTTCCCAGATCAAAATTACTGTAATTTTGAGGAATTATTTATTATATTTTATGCATGAAAAAATTATTTTTACAATATAAATTTACTCCAATGCTCAATTAGCAGTAGATATTGCAATTATTCTATTTTGGAATTGGTTTCAGCCCGAGGTAGATTGGCACACTTTTCAGAGTTAAGATACGGTAATATCTACTGACTTAAGGAGGTAACATTCACTTTTCAGAATTTTTCTGATAACTTTAAAAGAACAAAGTCTGAGTAGTAATTTCCTAATACACACTCCCTAATATTACTAAACCGTTTAACAACACCAAAAGTAGTTACATTTTTGCGGTTGGTGTTGTTATTATCTGAGTCCGAAGTTAAACTAAAAGTAACACCGTCAGAATATATTATATTTCTGCTTTTTGGAGTTGCAAATTTCTAACCACTTGGGGTGTAGTCACAAACCTTTCCGAAAAGTGGAAAGTATTTCATTTTACTGCTATTTTAAACAAATTTTAGTGATAAAATTTAACTGTTTTTAGAAAAAGCTGGGACTCCGTTTAATTAAACTCCGTAAAATGTTTATATGCATATAATTAAGAACGATTTTTAGATTATATTCGCTTTAAAAATTGCTTTTTGGAACTACGCATATACCTCTTTCTGTATGATGTATGATGTCTAATGGTAATTTAATATCTAAAATCTCCCGCGTAAATTACCTTTGTACCCCACTATTTTTATTTTGTGTACCGTATTCAATCCATCATCATATTACTTCTGCCTTTGGGGAAATTCCTTTTCCACCTTCAGTTACTTCCTGGAAACATGCACATAGGTATTGTGAAGCAAAATTGCGGTAGAATATTTTATAGTGTTTGAAACAATAATCCATTCCTTGTGAAATATTATGAAAGAGCTGTATAGATTAAATTAAATTTAGCTTAATATAGTTTTCGTTACACAAGCTTACTTGTTAAATTAAATTTTGTGAGCGACATAAAGCGAATGGAGAAAATATTACAGGAGGATTTACCAGCAATTTGAAAATAGTAACAACGAAGTTACGTCTTCTAAAGCCACATTGTAACTACTAACTTTGTAGCGCATCAAAACTCTGTTAAAACAGCTCATTGTTTATATAAGTAAAGAGCTCATTTTCAAAATACAACAAGTCTATTTCACAACTTTGTCAGAGTTGGCAAGCAACTATGTGTGCTGTGTGTCCAAATTTATAAATTCAAATCCACCTAATTATTTTTCTATAATGGATAATTGGTAGAATTTGCTATAGGATTTGAAAAAGAAAAGCGATTTTGAAACAAAAATATGTTGTTTTTGATATTTTATTTTCAATTCTGTATAGAATGGAGTACTAGTTAAGATATGTACACAGAAATGATATATATACTAACCCATATAGAAAACGTGAGACTAAGGAAATATGAAGGCAAAATAAAGATAAAGATAGCAAAACAGTACCCTAACTGCGCCTGATTTCGGAAAAAGAAGTCACACAAGAGCATGATGCAAGATGCCAGTGATTGAATATTAAAATAAACATACATATCTGCAAGGAGTTCTGACAATTTGAAAACAAATGTGGACTTGTTACACTTTGAAAATATATTTTCATGATTTGTATCGCTTAGTAATATGACATGAATATGCCCGGCTCTTTTCACAGGTGACCTAACTATATTGTTATGCAATATGGGTGTAGACCCACGTGTAGCGTTTAGTCTGAAGTAGTTAGCACCAACTATACAACAATTTCGACGATTTAGGATTTGTTGCATTTTGAAGATTAGATCCTCATATACTCAACGAATTCATCCATATGACAATTAAAATGAACTGTACATAACATATAAAAATTATGTATGACCTAACTACGTAATTTCTTTCTGTAGATTTCCTCTAAATGTTTGCCTTGTAGCGGATGGTAACGACAACGTAATTTAGTGAATTCCCTTTGGGGTTTTCGTGAAATTTAATCAATTCCCAGCATTAGAGATATCTGGTTTGATTTTCCTCATAATTTATTCACAGCTATAATGGAATTGCCAAATGTAAAAACACACTTTCATGATAGCTTTGATCGACGATAATGCCAATTGAAAGCATTGTTGTTGTCATGGTTTTGATTGTCCTAGATGGAGTCAATGTTTGTGTTGCCAACAAATAAACTTTTTTTGGAATATGTAGTAAAGAGTTGAAAATATCATAGTCGCTGTTAAGATAGTTGTTAAATAGCTGGCAAATAGTTTTGTATTTAAAAGTTCTAACGAACAAAGAGGTTTATTCATATGCTAATCTTAGGTCTAATTAGATTATTCGTTGTATAGTAAGAATGAAGTTACAATTTATTCAATTTATGGTGCTATGCCTCACTTCGTTAGTACCACTACAGTATGATACAGGATAAAGTGTACCGAAACTTAAAAATATATTTCTAGTGCTACATAATTTGGTATGATAAAAAAAAATAATTATTGGTATGTTTGAGATGTTCTCCTTGTATTTGAAGACAATCTCCGTATCTCTCCCGCAAGTTTTGTGAACATTTCCCTGATAGCAAAAAGTGGTACTTTCAACATTTGCCGAGTTGTGTTTTTCAATTCTTTAATATTCTGGGACACTGGATCCTGATAGACCTTCTGTTTGAGGAGTCCCCACAAAAAGGCATCTGGAGGTGTAAGATCTGGCGAGTTTGAGGAAAAAGAATAACTAGTTCCCTTTGAAATAAGACGTTCAGGGAAATACCGTTGCAGAAAGAGTAAAGTTTCCCTAGGTGTATGCGCAGTACCACCCTCTTGCTGAAACCACTGAGATCCGATACGTAGACTTCTCGCATGGCAAAATCGCCTTAGGTCCTCGTAAAAAGGAGTCACCATTGTTTCCCTGCATCTCCGGTGGTTAACTGTTACACGCCTACCATATTAATCCTCCACAAAGTTTGGGGCAATTATTCCATGCCCCATTTTTTCTGGGGAATGAGACCTTTCAACAAATTCCTGCGGCTTCCCAAAACTTAGGTAGCTGGTTGTTTGCTTGTTAAGAATTCCTGATAATAATATATGCGATTCATTGCTGAACCAGATGTTTGAAATAAAGTTTTCATTTTTGTATTCCATAGCTAACGTCCGGGCGTTGAGCTTGATGCAAGCTGTATACGGTAGAAATATGCCCCTGATTCCTTTGCAGCGCGTTGTACAGATCTACCCAAATTAAGCTCTATCGCTATTCGACGCTGTTTTTTTTTTAGGACACTGTTCTCGTTGTTTTTTGAACTTTTCTTTCTACCTGAAGACTTTGCCGTGGAGATAACACAGAACCATTGTTTCTAAATTTTCGTACCAACAATAATATAGAGCGCTTTGTAGGTGGCCGTTTCTTGAAATGGTCCCCGAAGCGAGCAGATACAAACTGCAAACTGGATCCACAATTTCGCCCTACTCGGTAGGACTTGGAACAATATTCTACAATAAAGGCTTTTTCCATTCCAGCAAAAAGCTTCGTTATTGAATTTTATAATCGTTTTGCACAGAAATAACTACTATTGTCACTTTGACATAAAATTTTTATAAATAAATAATAATAATTTAAATAAACAAGGATGCCTTGACCGGAAATCATTTAATTTCGGTATACTTTGTTCTGTGTTATATTGTAGTCTATATATTTTCGACTTTCCTTTTAGTACCCTTACGCCCTACCAGTGTATTTTGCATTAATATTAGAACAAATTTAGCAATTAGGTGCTGTTCTTATTCCAAAAAGTAACGTTTTCTACTTGTATCTGCAATAGATTGCCCAAAATGTAATTTAATATTATTATCAGTTGATCTTATTTGCAAAAACCCTTATAAAACGTGTTTTCCACCTAACTAACACTTTATTCAACGATATTGTCAATGCATCAAACCGTATTGTCAAAGAAAGGAAAATATGGAAACAAGAAGTATAACAACGAAATATAGATAGGTACTAGAAATGAAACCTGCGAAAAACTGCTTTCGTTTTATAAAAGAATAAAATGAGCAACATGCCGAAGGTATGAGACATAAAGAGCCTATAAAGATCTCTATAAAAATTCAAAGATTATATACTTCCTTTACAGGAGGGAGAATTTTTGTTTGCTGATTACTGGGTGATACTTCGAGTTGACGTCTATTGAAATATTTTAGCATCTACACTGAAATTTTGTCGAATCTGAAAGGGTTCCCACTTCTGGTTAAGATTTCTTAGGTACCACACATCGCATTGGCACGAAACCTACTCCTACGGAACATGCTCACCGTTCAACAAGAATAAGAAAATAAATTGTCATTACATAATTGCCAAACAGAATTTTAATAAAAAGATATGAAAATAATGGGACTAATTCGTATTTTAATATAAAAATAAGCCATAAAATTTATGTGCAATCATGACAGAGTATTTTCTCTTTCAAACCTGACTTAAAAAATACACAGAGTATAAATAGGCTACAACTATCTGCTGCGCTTATGTAAAGTTATGGTGGCATAGGAAATTAAAACGCTACTTTATGAAGTGCAACTTGAAAATAATAATAAAAAAGGATAATAAATTGGAAACTATAGGATAAACAATTTAGCTTGGAGCACGTGTGTAACTCTAAGAAAAAAGTGCATTCATTAAAATTTATTTAGTGTAAACAGGGAAAATTACACAATACTTAATTAATTAACTCCAGAATATGTTAGTCACAACAAGTAACATTTAAAGTGAAAAAAAGTGAAATATAAATCTCTTTAAGTGTAAGAAAGTTTATCGAAGATTTATTTTATCTTCTGAAACGAGTTCATATTACTGCTGGTTTGCTATAAAATTTGCTCAGTATAAAACTTTCACCGTAATTTTTTTTCTGTTTATGTTTGGTCCGCAGTAGTAAGGAAGATCAAATAAAGATCTGGAAATTGTTTGTAGGTTTGCATACTTAAGTAATTGAATTGGTGGCAAATGCAATTTTAAAACCTTTAAACAACGGTCATAAATAATTTCAATGCCGACATTTATAAAATAAGCTTTAGATCGTGAATGTGTTATTATAGCCCTACAAGCGCTCGCATTTATCTTGGATGCAGAACGTTTTATTTCTGCGTTGTATGTATTTGCTTTTAAGTTTGATCGAACTCTTCGAAATTCAATGATTTAAGTGGAAACTCGTCCACGCTAGATAGGTAAATCAAGTATAGATTTCCAGGATTACAGATGACGATCTGTTTACTACTTGTTAAGTACGTACTTGTAAAACCGGCGTACATTACGTAAATCAGCAGATGCCCTATTTACTTTATTAAAGCAACAATAAGAGTAACCTTTCTGTGGATTTTCGCGGAACCGATATAACCTACGTATTTATCTTAGATCCTTTCGTATACAATCCTCTGCGGCTTTTGAGCTTATGCAGAGTTTTGTTCGGTTGTGTTTCAATAACAATGCCTGAATGAAATTGTTTATTTTTCGCTGACAAAGCATCGAAGTCAGGGGATAGAGGAAACACAAGCAAACAGAAACGATAGAAGTTTAAATTACTTTTTGTAAACATAATATGAAAAGTGAACCCACAAATTCTGGATAGCTGCAGTAACTGCTTGTAATTTTTTTGTTTTAAACTGGACAAGGATCCATACATTAAATCCAGGATTATTTTTTCTTTAATTTTTCTAAAGATCTTACGCAATGGAAGAAAGTATAAAAAACATAATAAAATACAACTTAAGGCTGACAAAAATTAATTATTCGTTTACCTATTTGTTAAAAACATCCGTTAGTAGATAATACCTATAGCTATCTGAATTTCAGAAGAATCAACTAATTGTTGGCTGAGATGTTCCTTAACGAGATGAAAGTGACTTTTTAAAAGAAGCGTGTGCAATTCCAATATTTTATAGTTGAAAGTTTGTTCAGGTTCATATACAGGGAGTTTTTTTCCATGTTTAGTATGTAGATATCGGATACAGAGAGTTAATCCAAAGAGAAAGGAATTGCAGTTAAATATTTTCAAAATATATATACGTATTTTAAAAATATTAGGTGTTACTAGGGAAAATAAAAAATGATAATTTGACTTTAAATCGGATTTATAACGTTTCGCCTATTATATAGTTATCTCCGTAACTATTAAAAACAACTTCATATATTATAACAACCATAAAATATATTCTTATGAGACACATACGAATAAATACATTACGTGCACTGCAAGCTGAACAGTCTATAGAAAATATTTATATTCTAAATAAGAGCGTAATCCACAGACAAGGAGGTATAAAATTCCAATTTTCTATTCTCGGTAAACAACAGCTGTGCGGCAAAAAAGCATATTTTTTAAATAAAAACAACTAGCGAGACGGTACTCCTTCCACACTGAAACGTCCGGTCTCCGACCGTACACCGTGCTCCCCGCTGCTATCTATGTTTCATAAAATCGTAATATTGCAGCCTTTGATTTATGCAACCTGTGTAATTTGGCCAATTCTGCTTCAGTGAGCTATCTGTTTACTTATCTGTGCTTAAAGATCTCTGACAACAATATAATATTTAACTTATTATTTGTATATTTTCCGATTATACTGTAAACTAAAATATTATTAATGAAAAAGATATATAAATAAAATGTCGATACCTTTTGTGGAATTTTAGTTGTGTTTCTTTTGTAAGCCATATTGTCAAAAAGAAAATATGTTACACAAAAATATTTAAAATTAATTACCTAGGAAGGTCGGAAGATGTAGGAAGTTTAATTTGTAAAACTATTCGCAAATGAGATTAATTTAGCTTGAGGTTTTTTTGCATTAGTGCTGTGTGCGTAACCACCAGGTATACCTAGGCTAAGGCAGTTAGCCTCTTTCCTAATAAAACTCTCATTATATTCGGATTGCGGGTTGTACGTTACTTAAACATAAGAAGAAAATATAGGTTTTACAGAATTTTAATGTATTTTGCACATGTAGGTAAATTATATAATCTGTTTAAATAAAGTAAATCAAATCCGAAAATAATTGTTCTAAAAACGCTTCTGTAAAACGCTTTGTGATGACTTCATAATCTATGTATAAAAGGCGTTATTTTATCGAATAGAACTATACATATATGAATTACTATAAATTGAACCGTTAACGCGTTACTTTCGTTACTTTACCGTTTACTGTTAAGATCCTGAAGTTTTTCTGGGTTCAAGTATGAGTGATATGTACTCCGAAGACTACAAATGCAAGTAAATTAATTTTGGTAATCATGTGCAACTTATATACCTATATAGAGTTATTAGTAATAAGAAAACTAGAGATAGAGTAGTTAAGTACGATTCTATACAAGAGAATTTAAATGATTCGTTCCAATTCTTTTCCTATTTTTGATAGTGAAAATAAACCTGTTGTTATAAATATTTCAATCGACAATGAATCATTAGAATGTCAAACTGAAATTTCCTTCCTCCGTTGACTCCTCCTGTCCATTCTACAACTTTGTTTAAACGGTCATTTTCTTATAAGATTAGCAATGTCTATAATAACATTCCTGAAGAATTTAAAACCTTCAATTTGTCTACATTTAAAAAACAAATGAAAAGGTATCTGTTGAAATTTAATTACGTGTCGTGTGTGCGTGCCATCTGAAGCAATCTCCTTATTCCCTTATTTAACTAATCACATTTCCACTGTTGCCCTTAGATAGGTAGAATTATTTTTGTGCATGTGCATCCAAATATATATTTACCTTAGGTTCATTGCAGAATTTAGATTTAAGTTTAGATTTAGGCAACTTGATCCATTTTCTCAGTTTCACGTAATCCAGGTTCAATGGAAGAACAATTCAACTATTTTAGTTGTAATTGAATTGAATCTTGTCCTATTGTTTTGATAATGTTAGGTACATATGTTTCATTTATACGCTGTTTTATATTAATTTTTTAGTATTAATTTAGAGATTTTTAGATAAGGTTAATAGACGCTTCATATTATGATTCTGATTCTATGAATATATATTAATAAATTACTTACTTTCTTTATACGGTAACTGTTTTCATTGTTAAAATCAATGATCGCCACTGTCAAGGCTTAATTTTCTTTTAAAATTTCCTTGCAATATTGTTATTTATATTATTATTTTAAAACAAAGTATTTTGTGCGTTTCGTGCAATGTTAATCGTAAACGATACATGAAATTATAATAATACGTTTCTTTTCCCACATGTAATATACAGTTGTAGTTATTAGCTCTCCTTTTACAGCAAAGTATGTTTTATTTAGAATTTACCATATTCCTAGTTTTATTGTTGTAGAGAAGAAATATTTGTGCGCAACTTTAATCTGTGGTATGCAACAATCACGAACAGGTGATTTGATCTGTGTATTTTTGTTACTTTAATGCCAAATGTGATTTAAGATATTAAGGAATTCTCTCCCCGTAGGGAAACACATTTAAATATTCTTTGGAAATTTGTAATTTATTTACATTTCTTTTTCCACATGTAATAGACAGTTGTAGTTATTAGCTCTCCTTTTACAGCAAAGTATGTTTTATCTAGAATTTACCATATTCCTAGTTTTATTGTTGTAGAGAAGAAATATTTGTGCGCAACTTTAATCTGTGGTATGCAACAATCACAAACCGGTGATTTGATCTGTGTATTTTTGTTACTTTAATGCCAAATGTGATTTAAGATATTAAGGAATTCTCTCCCCGTAGGGAAACACATTTAAATATTCTTTGGAAATTTGTAATTTATTTACATGTACAATAATTGAAGCTTAATGTTTTTTTTTTTTGTGCGATGTACCCTTTTTTTTATGTATATTATAGTATTATGCTATAACTTATTTCAATAAAGATGTTTATAAATAAATAAATAATAAATAATATCTCCAGAATTTTAGTAATGGAAAATTAAATGTTACGGAAAAGGAAGTAAGTTTCCGCTATGGTACACTGAGCAAAATGTTGGTGTTAAAATTACAATACATGTTATTGTGAAGCGATTGGTGTAAATGTTACTGCAATTGATGCAGTAATTGTCATTCAAACATAGTCGTTTTCTCTTACCACACAGTAAAAATTACAATAAATTTATTATTATTTTTTTGGTGTATTTTTAAAATACATAACTTTGTTCTGCATAAAAATGGTCATATCTCATAGGTTCGTATTCGTTAAAAAAATTAACTCAAGTGTTTATAATACCACGAATTCCAAAATGTCTTATAGTTTGTGAAAGAGAATGCAATAGTTTATATGATCAAAGGCTCTAGAGAGGTCAGCGACATAGCACTACAAGAAATACTTCGACCGACATTCTTAAAAAAAAAAAATAATGGACCGATTCCTACGGGAACCATATTGATATGTGAAAAATAAATCAAAATGTTAAAAATAATTTACTAATTCAGTGTTTATAATACATCAGATGTTTACGAAAAGATTGATAGAAGATTAATTGGTCTGTACTTATTTAAATTATTGCAAACGCCCTTCTTATCTAATGGTTTTACAATTGCCGTCCTCAGAACTCTTGGGAAAAATGTCATTATTGATTGATAAACTGAGGAAACTTAAATAGCAGTGAACATTTCTCCATATTCAATATTTAACAGCACATCGTTCGAGCTATGATTGAAAATTATGATATTACGATATATCACGTTGATGTCAAATATTTAAAGTGCGAAATCTACGTAAAAATATGACACTATTCAGATTTTATAATGGAATTGGAAGGAAAATAAAACACAAGGTAAAAGTAATTTCGTTAAGCGACGTATAGATTAAAAATTCATGTAAAATTTTCTCATAACTTGAGAAATTCATTTGATAATCTATAAAATGGAAATTATAATCTATATGCGCCATAAAATCTCCTATATTATCAAATGTCTTTTATTAAAAAGACAGATACGTTTATTGTAGAACGAAACATAAACCACGTTATATAAGACATGAATTTGTGCGTTTTAAAGTGCTTAATGAAGCTGGTTTTTTAATAGTTATTTACATTGGAATGCGGTAGGCGTTATTTACGGCGCGACCACTCATTTCAGGCACGAGCCGAAGACGAGTGCCTGAAAGAGCTAGAATGCTGTAAATCACCTAAAATTAAATGTTTTGGATGAGAAAATATTTAGAAAATTTGATTTAAAAAAATATGTCGGTGTCTGTAGATGTGGATTAATACTACCGCATTTTAACAAATCTACTTTATGTAAAAATGAATGTTAGTTAAAATGATTTTTCGATAATAATGAAAACAGCAATAAAAATACCGGTAAATGTGTTTTTTTATTTTAAGAGGATTTTATGCATATTTTATAGTTACTTTCAATGTAAAATTTGTGTAATTTTCCTTAATTTAGTTTAAAAAAACTCATTTCCCATATTTTTATCGCTGTTTTAATTGTTATTATTGAAAAAATCCTCATAATTGACATTCACTTTACATAGAGTAGGGTTGTCAAAATGCAGTGGTCCACATCTACAGACACCGACATATCGTTTTAAATAAAGTTTTCTAAATATTTTCCTAGCCAAAAAAATTATTAGAAATGTCGTGCGCTAGGTGATTTACAGCGCTCTAACTCATTCAAGCAATCGCCTTCGGCGCATGCCTGAAATTGAGTTATCGCGCTGTAAATGACACCTACTGCACTCCAATGTTACAAGCTGTTTTGTAATTCGCGATTTTGAGAGACATAATTCCCTACATTATCTTTTTTTTTATTATTACAAAAAGACATTAAAAACTCTAATTACAAATACTATGTTTCGTCAAACTTAAAGGTTCTATGCTTACCTGTTTCGTTAAAAAAAAATTCTGGCGGCTACTCTACTCGTTTTTAACTTGAATTCGTGATTTAAAGTGTACTTCATCAAACTATTTGTTAGTGCACCAATACATAAAATGGCACCACAGTGCAAAAGTAGACCATAAATCTAAATACCACCTTTCAATAAACAATGTTTTCAAAATTTGATGACGTCATTACAATTGGAATTAGGTTCATACATATTTACGTTCAATAATTGTGTTACTGTAAATAGAATACAATCAATAATTCATATAAAAAAACAGATTGCGTTCGTTTTCTTACCATTCATCAATACCAGGCTTCTTTAACTTTTAATCTATGAATTGGTGCAGGAATATCAGGTCGCATGAAAATATAATTTAGCAATCTAATAAAGTAGAAGGTGATTGCAGTTATAGCTTTTAGGAAAGCCATGACTTATTATTCTCCATATTAAATTTAGGTTGCGCTAGTAAATTGCATCACGCTTTGAGCCTGATTTTTGTGAAATTGAATAGGCGCTGGATCCTGAAGCATGCAACACGGTGATAACTACAGCTGTGAATATTTGACATAACAGCAAAATTTATTTTATTTAGTTAATGAGATTATGTTCATATAGACGGTAAGTAACCAAATTTTAAAAAATAATATAGCTAATAATTAATTTTCCGCAATTCTGACATGTAAGGAAAGTATTTTAGGTAAGGAATATTATGTGATTTTACAAATTTTGCTCTACTTTCTCAATACTCAAGTGAATATTTGTCATACGGTACCTATTTCTTTATATATACATGGTGCTAAGAATTACATCTTAACGCAGACGGTTATTGTTATTTTCTCTGTTCATTCAAATTAGAAGCTCTAAAATTAAAGAATCTTACAGATTTATGAATTAACCCTATAGTTTCATTCATATTTATCGGTGCTTCTTTACGCTGAATGAGATTGTGGCATGCTAGACAAACAATTGACTTACATGGGGGGATCGTGTGAGCTTTGGTAGGCCGGTGTAACACGGCTAGTAGGTCGCGTTGCACTGAGCTTTCTCATAACAACATCGGACGGCCGATACCGGGCGTCCCGACGCTGGCGCTTGCGTCGTTTTCCCGCACCTAGGTGCCCCTTCGATTCTGCCAGAAGCTTCCCCAATGAAACTGAGGTTACTTTATCTTATCTTTTTTCTCTCCTGCGTGTTTGTCACACAAAATCTCGGCGATGGAAAACTTTTTATTGCGGCGAATTCCGATGTAGGCTTTCGAGGTCCGGTGTCGTCTTCATAAATTTCGGTATGGACCAAGTCATCTCGCGGGGTATCCAATTAGCGATGTGATTAATGGTGTGGTTTCGGGTTGAAACTGGTTTTGTTATGTTTTTGTCCGATGCTTATGCTCGAACGAACTCAGATAAAATGCTTTGAGTTTGTGAAATTTTATACCATTGAAAATTTCACCGAGTTTTCGTTAACTCTAATATTGTTTCGTTTCCACAAAAGATTACTGTTTGTGATGATTTGATTCCAGGTTTTTTGATTCGTAAAGCTAGATAGAGATTGATAAAGTCCATGGCCTTCCCACAGTTCTGGAAGCAGGCAAGAGTGATTTCTTACTTTAAGAAAGATGAAAAGTCTGAGTTTAATAATTATCGTCTAGGTTCACTAATCTCTAGCTTCGCTAAAATCTTAGAACGATGCGATCTTTTCCAACATTTAGCAACAGTTTTTACCATCTCACTATTTGTTGCCTGAAGGGCCTACAGTAAATCTTAGTACTATAGGGTTTTCTATCATTCCCTCTGGTTTAAAATCGTCGTTCATCTACCCAATTTATAAAAGCGGTGATAAGAAATATTTAGAGAATTATCGTTCGATAAACTTGTTACTAATATTTTCTAAAGTACATGGGAGCATAACGAAGAAACAGTTAGTAAATTATTTGATACGTTTCAATTTCCTATTTTCTAACCAACACGGATACTCTTGAAATATAAGCACTTACAGCCTTAGTTATTTAAAAGAATCTATGAGATGCTAAATGAAGGCAAATCTTGTTTGAAAACTTTTGATCGTGTAAACTACAATATTTTTCTGTGACAGCTATATCAGAACGGGGTGAGAGATATTTTTTTTGTCCTATAGCTCGAACTCGTTCGACTCATGGTCCCCGAAAAGCATCGCAGCCTATAGGCTTATTGTACCATGTCTGTACGTTATGCAACTCACTCCAAAATGAGGGACACCTGATGATATCGAGCTATTTCCTGCTTACCGTTAGCAGTTCTCCAGCTCACTTTCCACATGGATTTGCTATAAAGGTTTTGCCATGTATTTTACCAGGAGGATTCCTCCAGTGTTCATGTTGCTTCGCCCAGTCTCCTATATGTTTTCGGGCCATTTGTTTTGTTATCCCAAAAAACGGTTCTGGTCCGTACACTTTTGTTTCTGACCCTCTCCTAGCGAGTTCGTCAGCCTGATGCCCTGGTACCCAGATTAAACTTACTCCGGTATGACAGTTCTACGAGTTCTTCAAGGCAATCCATCACCAGCTGAGACGACATTTTTCGGCTTCACACTGCTTTTACTTTTGCTTGGCTGTTAGGCATAATGCAAATTTGTCTATTGTGCCCCGATTTCTCATTAATTCTTTTGGCGCACTGCAGGATCGCATAGACCTCTGTCTGAAACACAGAGGTATACGTCCCAAGTGCGTAACTGTGACCCTCATTTCGAGAGAATATCTCCGCCCCGGCACTATTACCAGTCTTAGACCCATCAGTATACCAGGTCAGGTCCTGTCATCTGGTATCCGGTATGCTTATACCCCTTTTCTCCAACCTGCTATGGAAACCGTATAGGGATTCGTATATCTATGTCGTGCCGGCATGTGATCGGTCCGCATCTCCAGGATATCCCCTCTCACATTTTCCGTTATTGACATATGTCCTGTTTTAACTCACTTTTTGGTGGATACGTTCTGCAGCCTATAGGCCTCCACTCTCGCCTGTCCTTGTTTCACTAGGTGCAAAGGTGGCAAGTCTAAAAGTGCTTCCCTAGCTGCCGTGGGTGTGCTATACATAACCGCCTTTATACCTAAGCAAGCAAGAATTTGCACCTTGCTCAACTTTTGAACAGCACTTTCTTGGCATGTCTTTGTAAGTGGGAGCCGGCTTGACCACCATATTGTATATCCAGTGTAACATGTGCGGTTTTAGCCCGCATTTTTCCCCATATGTTCGTCTGCCTAGTGCCAATACTGCCATCACCTTCTTGGTAATTTTATCCAGATGATGATTCCAGGTAAGATTTATATCTAAAGTGATATTTTACCTCCTTCATAATCTTCATTTCCACTCCCTTCTGTGTTAGTGGCCTTCTAACTTCCACCGGCGAGTGAATGCCATGATACACGTCTTGTCAGCGCTGACACTCAGTCCTTTCAATTCCGTCCACTTTGTTACCGTATTCAGAGCCTCTTGCATTCGCCACCAGAGCTGAAACAAGATTCCGGTATTGCTCAGCAATGGTTTAAGCCATACCTCTCAAACAGAAAACAGCCTGTGAAAATTAAATACTATCAATCTTGTTATAAAAAGATATTGGAGTACCTCAGTGTACCACTCCCGGTACTACACTATTTTTATTATGTATAAATAATCTTCCAAATATCCTGAAAATGTTGAGAATATTTTAAAAATAATGGGGTGTTAACCCTCCATGACGTATGCATGTATACATATTAGATGTTTTATGTTTTGTATTCAAAAGCAAGGATATTTTTTGAAGTGGTGGCTAAAATGCCCGAATTTACAATTATTTTCTCTCAGCAATTCACAGAAAAGACATTTATCAGAAAGGTGCCTATTTCATAGGATACAAATTATATGCAATAGTCTCCCAATGGCACCCAGGGTATATCAAATATCCATCTTGTTAAAAAGACCCTTAAGAAATATATCCATAATTTAAGCTGCTATGCCTTGGATGATTTCCTTCGTAAGCAATAAAGCTATAATTTAATTAATTATTCTTTTCCTGTTACCTTTTACTGTATGTTACATGTTCAAACAAATCGTATTATCTTGGAAAGCTTTTTGCTTACTAATTCATTATCTTTTACGTCACGCGTAAAAGACACTTTTTACAAGGATATATGAAACGTTTTTGTTGCTGCAAATATGTCTCCGCATAAAATTCCGAGCTATCTCTCAAAACTATTTTCAGGAAAATGCAGCGACAGACTTGTTCTAGAAAAATCTACTTTACACAGATATTATTTGTCCAAACCCTTTTCAAGCATAATGGCAGATGTAAAACCAAAAATATGGAATATTTATATATGAATGCCTGTATATGAGAAAACAGATAGATACAGTAGGACGTTGCATTATAAACGTGGATATTGGAATCTCCGATTCAACAATACACTACAAACCCTATT
The DNA here is from genome assembly GCA_949128085.1 of Cetonia aurata. NCBI lineage: Eukaryota > Metazoa > Arthropoda > Insecta > Coleoptera > Scarabaeidae > Cetonia > Cetonia aurata. The sequence continues at coordinate 49,505,058 of OX421883.1, read as the reverse complement.
TAATTGAATATCATGCACTCCAGAAAAGTTAGCGCAGAAATTGTTACTTCCATTGTTAAATCAGATTGGTTCATAACGACCAACATAGAGTTTTGCTATTCGTTAGTGACGCTCCTCCAAGTATGATAAAACAGGTCGGTAATTGAAAGAACATTACCTATTCGAATATGCTTTATACAACTTGTATAGCTTAGGTCTTGCATCACGTGCGTGAATTCAATAGGAACGACCTTTTAGAGGTAGATACCCCTATTGGTATAGACAAAAATAGGTTTTTGAAAGCGCCACAACTACAAATGACAGCAATTAAATTATATTCAATTTAATTTCAGCCATTTACCAGACATAGTAACTTACTTTAAAAAATGAAATGTATCACTACCAGAAGGTATTGGTAAACCCGAACTGACTCTTGCTAGATTATATTCGTATGAGTCCAGTTGTTATTACAAGAGAAAATTTAGATCTTATTCCGGAATACTAAGATGCCGGCCGATGTGCATTCGATGGACTCTTCTCTGATGTGATTGTCTACAATGGTTTTAATTGTTTCCAATATGAAAGACAAGGCCAACTGGTCGAAAGTAGTTTGGTTCCTTAACCTCAGGCCAATCGTTGGAATAAAGCTATCTTTACGCCTATCCGTTATGGTGCGATGTAGTAATAAGCGTATTTAGCTCAAAAGAACTTTACATTTCTGAGGAGATTAAATCTAGAGCCAGCAATATACCCGAAAGACTTTTCTCCCAATGACAGAGACAATGGGCTTGCCCTGTGATCTGAGTATAACCTCTAGTAACTTTGTAAGGCATTGATTTAGGAGACTGTGTCTATACCAATAGATTCACCCTTTTTCTTTCATTTTTAACATAAAAGCATCATGCTCCTTTATACAATTCAAATGTTTCTTCAAAAGAATTCTCTGCAGCCTCTTCATGCCCTTCCACATGCTCTATGCTCAGGCTTTTCCAAGTATTATTTCTAGGTTTTGTCAATAGTATTACGTGAGGGTTATTGTTTATTCTCTCCAATACCCAGAGCGTTTGAATCTCCCTAGCAGCACAAGAATCGGCATGATATCGGCTAAGCTTCGCCGATATTGCTGACCGATGTCGTAATTATAGCGGCCGCTGATATCATACCGATACAAAATGTGAACATTTTGCAATATTGGTTCGATATCGAAATTCCAATACTTATCCGATATCGAAATTCCAACATCTACCCGATATCGAAACTCCAATACCTATCCGATATCAATACAATTAAAATTAGATACAATATCATCAGTAGACCGATACATGATTGATACTTACCCAACGTTTTCTATGCTCCGCCGATAAAGTTTTAGTCGTCCTGGGATATCGCACCGATATTGGTGTGATGACGAATTTCTATGTATAAGTATGTAGTTTGTCTATCCACGATAGTGGATATTTATACAGGCTGTCCCGAAAGTAGTTCCCGAAACGGAAAAGGGTTATAAAGAGTATAATTTCGAGTCAAATTAGCCCCATATGTGATTATTCAATTCTAATAAGGTTTTTGCGAGTTTTATATATATATCTTCCACAAAAAACGTTCATAAAATTATAGGCAAAAACAGTATTTTTTTGTAATGTTAGAATTTAGAAAGAAATTAGAAACCATCAACGTCTTCTGAAATATCAAAGCCGTTAAACAAAAGGATGTACCTTTGATAATATCACGATGTTTAATTTCAATTTAACTTCATTAAAAAATAACTTCATTCTTATTGTCGTACTCTTTTGTTTGTTGATAATTTAATGAACGTTTATATGAAGGAAGATTTTTAGAAAAAATAAATGATTCGTAAACTATGCATCGAATAATAATCACACCTAGGATTAGTTCGACTGGAAATGACACCCACTATAACATCTTTGTGTTTGAACATTTAATTTCGGGGCAGTCTCTATAGTCATATTCATATTGAACAATGCGGAAAAAATACATCAGATTCATAATCACATTGCACATGTAATGTTTTTCAAATTGTTTGCCACCATTTTCTGTGTATAATAATTCATGACAAAATAGAATATTATGCGCATAAAATAATATACATAATGAAGGAAAGACTTTATGTAATAGAAAGTAAATAAAGCAACAAATTTCAAGAAAAAGTACTAATATAAAAATACTTAATATGTTTATTTATGAGTAATTGACACAAATATTTAACGACATAATTAATAAAAACAAAAACTGAAAATAACTAGGAAAACATGAAACCGAAAACAAACTCAATATGTGCATATTTTAAAGGAAAAGTAATTTAACATTTGTTACAGTTTAATTTTTAACAAATCAATAACAACAAAAATTCTAAGTAATACCTAAAAAAAATCCAGTCGTCTAAATTATTCGTTCGCTAAAGATGTTATATTCTTCTTCCTTTCTTTTCTGCCCCCATCTCATCTATTGATATTCGTCTCTGTCCCATCCGGCTGTTTGACTCTAATTGCTTCTGTAAATAAAAATAACAGTTTTGATATAGAGTTACAAATAAAATAATAATGCATATAACATTACCTAGAAATACTATGTATATTTCCAATTTATCAAAAGCTTCTTTGGATTGTCTCTATTTTCATGAATAATTCACATTAATACTTTTCGAGAGGATTTGTTTTAACATTAGATATATGCTTCCTTTAACGTACTTCCCCCAATTAAGCACCACATACGTATCTAAAAAAAAGTGTTTTTCTTTAGTGTATGAAGTACGCTTGTAATTTATTTTATTCTATTAATGCGAAACGTTTTTTACGCTACACATATTGTAGAAACAATGCTTTCACGTAAAATAAGAAATTTACAAGCGTCTTCCATTTTGTTAACGCTGCATATTTACACAATAAATGTGTACTAATCATTAAATTAAATTATATACTTGATACATACATAAAACATTATTCATAAAAATTTCCTTACCTTTATAACCTTCATTCACCCATTTTGTAATGTGCACAACGCTTACTATAATGCAGCGACAAAATAAATAATGGCAACCACTTCACCTGGTCGTCATGCTCACACTGCAATAAGGCACGCTATAATGGATTGTGGTAGGTGGTGGTGGTAAGATATTGCGCGTAGATCTAACTCCCGTAAACATTGCGTTTAGATGCCAATTTTTATAATCACGGCGGAGTTAGAAAATTGCATTTGCATATTCTTAAGTTATCAATCGCTTCACCTTCTAAAACTGTTTTATAGTCGATATTAATTTTAATTTCACAATTGATGTCTCAAACGTTGAAATTTTATATAAGTATGAACGTTCTTGTAATGCGGTTATATTTCAATCAACCAGTCCGTATAGATTTAGGATATTAGCCGACTTCCTATCGTCAAAAAACTGACAATAGTCAAATCCATATACCTCATTTCTATCAATATCGCAGCGGCGGCGGCGTTTATTAATGATATCGCCCTGATATACGTCTTGAGTTTCCAGCCGATGATCAGCCGATACATCAAACGTTCAACCGATATTTTACCGATAATGGATCTTTTGTATCGCAGTGATATCGTATACTGGTAGAAAGCCGATATTGGCACAATATCTTTGATATCGACCCGACATCAGGATATCGGCCCTATATAAAGCCGATCATTAGCCGATGATTTGTGCTGCTAGGGCTGTTAACCTTTTTGCCTTGCTTCTGAACAGGCTCAGTTTCTTATTCCAGTAAAGCATAGCCCTGCTACTTTTATAGACTATAATGGATATTGCAATACTGACATCGCGTAATGAAACGGCGCACCATCCTCTTAAAACTATAAATTGTTAATAATAGAGAAATTACCAGCATTTGAGAACTACCTCTGCTACTACAGCGGCTTAAGTTGAACTGACTATCCCTCGGTAACAAGATGTTATTTCAGGAAAAGATATTGACTCTGATCTACATACATCACCCGTATAATAAGTCCACAGTCATACGGTCGACAAATCTTCCAATATAACATTGGATATAATTAAATTTTTATAATTTCTAGGAATAGGGAATCAGGAATCACTTCCTCGTCGCTAACACTATATTATTTTATGATTCGATTGTATTATTTCCGCATTCAGACTATAACTTCATTTTAGAAAATTCTAGGGTCGTACAAAACTTTCCTGGCGGAGAACGCTGAATTTTACATCATTATGTAGATCTCGTCACATGATGAGCTAGTGTGCGCTTGAGACCATTAGCTTTAGCGGAAAGTGACCTAGAAAGGCGGAAATTTCCGTCCGCCTTGTGTTTTCCTTATTTTCTATCCATGTTAACGTGAATACTAATTTAGATAAAGCAGAGCTTCATTCAATTCCGGAGGTCGTCCGACATTCGGAAACGGCGACTTGTGCAAACTATTTGTCATGGAAAAGCGAACATTGTTTATACAAAAACTGTGTGAGGAGGACAGCTTTGGGTCAAGATTTCTAGATTGGAGCGAAAGCTCTCTAGAGGCGGATTGTTTGTATTTAGCATACAGGAGATTAGAGCTGTTCGTCACAATCTTCCTGTTTCGAATTCCATTTAATTTTCTTGGATTTTTCATTCCCTAGAATAATAAAAAAGAAGTAAATAAAAAATAAAAAGCAAATTTGAAAGTATGGCAAAAACTAGGAAGTTAAGTTTTTTTTATTTACATTTGCCTTCCTAATAGCGTTTCTAAAATTGTTTCAGCTCCACTTTATTTTTAATTATACCGGATTTCTACTATTGAAAAGAAAAGAACTTTGAATCTCGACGGTCTTGTAATAAAACTTTTATTAAAAGTAGCTACCCAGGCTGCAATAGAAAATTGTATTGGTAACCGGCACACCAGCGGCTATGAATTCCAACAGCACAATTTTAGCGGTTCGCTTCTTACAAGTAACTCACTCTTTGCAACTGCCTACTTTGTATCGTTTTATTAAACATAAAGAATTTTCGAGGACCTCAAAATTAAACTGTTTCCGCTTTTGCATGGACAATATTAGCATAAAGACCAAAGAAGAAATGAGGATTAATGTAGTGGTGCAATTTTATCATTTCGGCATCTTATTTTATATAATATATGACAGCGGCCCAGAGTTATATTGATCCAAGGTAGTTTCTTTTTTAGTTTTGGATCTAAAATCTTCGGGGAATTTATTTTACGAATAAGTCCTAAGTCAAGAGATACGTGCTAGCACCCCTATATTTTTGTAAAATACCCACGTATGGAATATGTTGTACGTATAAATTCGAAAACCAAATCCAATTTAAATCTATGATATGATGTAGTAGATAAAAATTATGTTATAAGGAACATTTTTTTAGATCAAAGATTATTTCAACATCCTACGTTATTTTAATTTAACTATTTTTTCAGCAAAAACCTTAAATCTGAGAATGTATTTTACTCTGTTTTCATAGTTCTCTTTTTAATACAAGAAAAGAAATTTGATAATATGTCGGGTGTCTCTAGGTGAATGATCTATTAGAAGCATACGGAAGTATATCAGAATTAATTCAAATTTTGTATATGTGCAAGTTATTCGAGATGACTTACGTTTCTAAAATATTTTCATACATGCAGTGTTGCCGCTTCTACCTAAACCTATTAACAATTTTTTGTTTTTAATTAAAATTTCTTACCATGGTTGGATTTCCTATTAATTTTCATAAAACTGTTTCACTTATTTCCCTACACCTATTTCAAAGCGTTTTCAAGGTTTAAATTTTTTTTCGCTCTTTAGAATAACTAAAAGTCAAATTTTTTAACATGGTTTAAAGAAACTTTGCACTAACTTGCTATGTTGTTTAAATTTAGTTACATTATATACTCTACTAAACTTTTAATTTGCCCCGTTATTGTGTAACATTGGGGTGGCCAAGGATCGGTATTAGGACCAACCCTTTTTCTAATTCATATAAATGACTTTCCTCGTTGCCTTTCATTATCCAGTACTTTATTGATTTATGCGGATGATATTAATCTCGTCCTTTCTAGCCTAAACTTGAGTAATTTGTTGAATTTGGCCAGTTCAACATTTATGACTATACAGAGGTCCTTAATCAAACTAATCCTAAACACAAACAAAACCAATTGCATTTTATTTAGAAACAGTGGTAAACAAAGACTAAACGGTTTGTTTTTGAATAATAATTTCTTGACGTTTGTAGCTTCAGCTAAACTTTTAGGGATTACTTTTGACGAAAATTTCAGTTGACTTTCTCAAGTTGATAATATGAAACTCTCTCTCCAGCATACGTAAATCTTTTAGTATTCACGTACTAGAGACCTTTCATTTTAGGATGAAATATGGGGTTATTCACTGAGGCAATTCTTCTGATGCTCAATGTATGTTTCTCCTTCAAAAGCGAGCAATTATATATATATGACTATATATGGCTTAGATAAGCGTGATTCTTGTTGCCTGGTATTTAAAAACAATAAACTATTAACTTTCTACGATTTATATATATTGGAAGTGATTTACTTTGTTCACAAACACTTTTCACATTTTGATGTTAGTATTACTCAGTTGCATAACATTACATTTCGTTGAATTTTGCTATCGCTACCACACAGTACTTCTTTTATTTTTTAAAAAATGTGTTTTATAGGATGTAAGTTATACAGTAAACTTCCAGTAGAAATAAAATCTGTTTTAAATTATTATAGCTTTAGATTGCCGCCAGGTTTATTTGCTAAGTGTAAACTGTTATTCTTGTGATGAATTTGATGATGAAGCTTTGATTTCTTTGTATCGAATTGTTTTCTCCCTAATTTAATTTGCCTGACCTTTTTCATATCATTGTATTTGTATTTTTTATATGACCATGTGTTGACAATAAATATATATTATTTTTATTATTATTATTATTATTAAATTTCCTTTTCGAACATGTCTCGTGTCCCTATGTATATTGTTGCGACTTTGAGCTACAAGTATTTATTTAAAAGTAGTCCCCTTCTCATTTATTTGTTAGTTGATGTAGGCCATGAATGTGTAACAATGACACCAGTGACACATGTTCAATTACTTAAATATTTTAAGAAATCTAATAGCAGACCTTCTGGATAATCTTCCTCCCGCAGACTACCAAATTAGCTGGTATCAACTTGAAGAAGCACCAGCTCATTCGTCAGCAGATGTTGCAGCAAAATTGAATACACTTTCCATGATAAGTGGTTTGGACGTTTTAGAATTTGGAGTTAATCTCCAAAATCTCCAGACTTAACACTTCTGGATTTTTATTTATTTAGGAGAGAGTTTACCGAATCCGAGTAAACAGCAGGGACGAACTACAGAATCGAGTTGCTTTAGCGTTTAAACATTTTGATCGCAGTGAAATCTGAGTACAACTATAGTTCAATTCCGAATCCTAAAATGCTTACAAATAAACGGCCAACATTTCGAAAAATTGTTAAAATAGAAATAAGAGTTGTTTAAGGCAGTTTGATAAAGTTTAAGACAGCTTAATTTAATTAATAATTAATTTAAATTATTAGTATCTACTACCAACAACATATATGTTCGAAAAGTCAATTTAACAAACCCATTTCAAAAATATACTTAACGGATTTTTTTTACATGCGGTTTGAGCATAACGGGGAACGTGTATGTCCAATGTAACTAATTTCAAATAATACAGAAAGTTAGTCCAAGATCCCCTGAAAACAAGTTCAAAAATTGGATTTTATTTATTCTAAAGAACGAAGATATGAAAAAAAATGAAATTAATTTATAACGGTTTGAGATAGGTATAGGAAAATAAGTGAAAAAGTTTTACGAAATTTAATAAAGGATCCAATCATGATAAGATATACAGGATATTCCATTTGAATTAAAAAAGTTGTTACCAGGTTTAAGTAGAAGTGGCAACACGGCATGGATGAAAATATTTTAGAAACGTGGTGATGATTGGTTCTCCATACACTTCTAGGCCACCCAACTTAGGACACCCGGTATAATCGGAAATTATGATGTATTGATTGGTAACGTTTATAAATCATATACGTACATAAATATAGCATCAGATTGTCACTAACATGGTTACTTATCAAATGTGACCAGCTTAAATCCACTTAAATGCTTCCTGCAGTTATAAACGCATTAGTGCCTTTACTTATATAAACAAACTCGTTTGAGTACCTTCATAAATCTATTATAAACGCTAGTTTAAAAAATATTTACTAGGTAATTAATTTTTATTCATATACCTTTTCTATTAAATTTCACATTAAATAACTGGAAAAAAAGACGTGGAGGCTTTATCAAACTAGATACCTACGTCAAGTGCATTAAACCTTACTGAGCTCCATGCAAACAGTCTGAGTGCGAATGTAATCGAACGTGTCTACTAAACTGGATTAAATGGAACGAGAGAAGTACCTATAGACAATCTTGAACGTAGATATACAAAAGGGTGAAGTTGAAATCGGAAATCACGAGTGAGGCTCGGCATTAGATCAGATTGGAGAGGTTTAGGATTCTGACGATTTACGAGCTATTTTCTTAATATCTACGTCGCACATTTATTAAACTAATTAAATCAACAAAGCAGTGTCAATTATTTGAATATAGTTGTATTTTAAATTACTTTTACCTTTAGGATAAGCAAACGTTGTTTATTACTTTACCTGCACCCTACAGTAAGGTGTATCTATACCAAGTGAATGCATGAGAGTTGGCGATCAGCAAACTAAATAGCAAAAGAGAAGCTGCACGGATCCTTAGAACAGGAGAATGATAAAACGTTTTGGGTTTGCTGTATCGCTATCTTACATAGTGTGATATAAAAAGATATCACACATAACAGTTAACACATGCAAACACAGAATTCACAGAATGCAGAATACAAACAAGGAAAATGCAAACATTAATTAATTTTCTCTTTTATATTAAGAGAAAATGTAAATTTCAAAACTTTACATATTAAGAAATCCTTCATTTGAGATTGTTGAGTATTAAAATAAGTTAGAATTTGCGTTAACTATGTTTTACAAATCCATTTTTTTTATAATATTTCAATTTACCATTTTAAATTTGACGCATATATGTAATAATTTGAAGTGTCAAGCTAGAGTCATCTAGCGGCAGAATAACTGAAACAGAAAAACTAAGGTTGACAGATATCTGTAAATCAGTTGTCAATTTTAATTAGGTTTCAAAATAAGAGATTAATAAGATTTAAAATGTGTTATCAAAACAAAATAACAAACATTAGTGAATAAGAACGGTTATTGAGGGTAATAAGGAATTAAAAAATGTGTTACGTTGCAATGTGGATGCAGATTGAATGAATTGATATCGAGTTATGTATAGATTAATGTACTAATGTATCCATAATCACAACTATTAAAGTTTAGTTCAACCTAGAACGGTTAACTGTATTAATACTATATTTTTTATTTAGAATTATGTAATAGATTTTAGGTTTAAAATTTAAGATTAGGTAATTTTGGTGGGATTTTTGTAACAGGGTTAGTTTTGCTGTTTTACTTATTAATCATAGGCCGTTTTTTGACATTTACAAATTTGATTCTACTTATTTTAATATATAATTTAGTTTGCCTGATTATTTTGTGATTTGCTCTTAATATAGTTCGACACACCGCCCAAAATAAACACAAATTCAGCCACATCACCACTATATCAGTGGTAAACTATTTGATTGTTACGAACCGGTGTTTAGTTCAATCTAAAACGGGTTTAAAATTTGAGTAACCTATGGAAAAGTTCCTAAAATTAAGGAGACAAATTCAAAGATTGACAACATCACGGTAAGTAGCAATTACCAAGTATTGGTCAAATCGAACCTCATCAACGCCCCTGAGATACGAAAAGAAAATAAAAAATAAAAAGAATTTTATTGTGTGTATGAAATATTATTATTACAATAGCGAGATATGGCAAATCTTGTCCAATACATTGCATTCACTATTCCGTCCATCTAGAACAGAAATCAAACATTTGTGTAGAGTGCAAGAACAATGGCAACTTTTGCTATTGCACTTCGTTTACTGCGGCGACATTTTTCAGACAACCATGATTAAATAAACGCCAATCCAATCTTCAAAATGTATGAATCGATGCGATGGATGCTGCCGATATGGATGTCCAATTGTATATTCGTGATTTGTCATATGCGCATTTTATTATAAAAACCAAATACCATGTATACTGGACTATAGTAAGCCCTTCACTGCGCATATTTCCGAGATATATGCTATCGCCTTAGGGTACCGCATGGTCTTGAACCTTCCTCAAAACTATTGCTATGTTTTCCTATCACAAGATATATGAGAGAGAGATAGCAGTAGGTACAGGCAGTTTCACAGGAAATTGTGTCTTAAAACTTAATGCGTTTTTAATTGTACTGATTAGCGTATTCGTTTGTCTAACTAACAAAAGTCATAATTTGACAAATAATATTTATTGTCAAATTACATACATTATTCTGAAAATCAAAACTAGAGCTACAAACAAAAGTCTAATCTTCGGTGGGACAACCGTACATTACAACCATTAATTGCTATGGCAATAAAGAAATCTAGATAAAAATATATATATTACTTTGATTCAAGGATGAGAATGTTAATTAATCTACTTACGAAAAAGAAAATCACATTACACTGTTCTAATATTTCAAACAATTTTCCACTAGCATATAGACTACAATAGTTAACTTAACTTTAGATAAATTACGTACTTATGCCTAAGGTATGTAGATAACAATTCGAGTCTGGGTGTACTGGCAAGGTAAGATGTTTGAACATCTAATCTAACGCCTACACAGTATGACCTACGATGCTCACTTGTTGTCTACATTTACATAGATGGGTTCCAACTATTTAGCTTCAGACTTCAAATTAGATTGCTAACGGTAATCTAGTGATTGCTTTTAATATCGTTTTAAGTAGGTACGTTTCATTATAATGTGTAAATATGTTCACTATCTTAACTAGAACTTTTTTTGCACAAGTGCAAAACATTTGTTTAAACAAATTATTTCCAACGATATCATTGTTTACACTTTCATCGTAAATGACCTATTTGCGTGCATGCATTCGGTCAATGAATTGTTATGACTATAATTCCATTTTTTCTTATTTTAAGCCGTAGCCGTTTCTTTGTTTCTTTAGACAATAGAGGTTTCTATATGTGGTTTAACGATTGCGGCTTTCTGGCTTTCGAACAGACCAACTAATTTAGTTTCCAGCGTTGAAGTTTATTGTCCTTAATAAATTAACACAAGGTAAACATGCGGGAAATCAAAAAAGGGATACTAATTCCGTTTACCTATTTGCATTAATAGAATTGAGTTTATTTAAGCATTTCTATCTGTAATTATTGCAATCGCAAAGTTTGTCGATCGCATTATATTGCTAGCAGTTACTTTAACTAAATTACCAAGTAACAGTTACTTAGTATCTTATGATTGGAATCGTTCAAAATTTATTAGCAACGGATGTCCGGAATGATCGTTTTGCTGTTTAGTTTCTAGTTTCTGGGCGTTTATTCTGCGTTGAACAGCTTTTAAATAGCTTTACGTTATACTACAAACATAAAAATTAAGAAAATAAGAAAAATTGCTCAATTAATTTACCGTACATGTTCCAAATTCACAGCATGTAAGTTAGTTTGTCTCTTAAATAAAATGCTAAATCTAATAATTCCTATATTTTGAATACATTTTCGAACATTCTTGGAAGTATACTCTGTGATATAGAAATCGCAACACCAAGTAGGGGTAGGAATTTTTTTTATCAAATTTGGCAGAAACTAGTGAAAGGTAGAAATTTATTAAAATCTCAAAGAAGAAGAACAGAATATGAACATAACTTTTCTTAATAATAGTATGGCCCTCCACTATTGGTTATACACTAGCGCACTCTTCGCGGCATCGATTCTAGCAGATAGTCGATTTCTTCTTGGGGTATTGTGTCCCAAGCAACCTGTAACTCGTGTTGAAGAACCTGCATTGTCTGCGGAGGATGCAGTGAGTTCTTTAGTTTTCTCCCAATAATATCCCAAATACGCTCGATGGGCGAAAGATCTGCAGATCAGGGGGGAGGGGAGGGGGGCATGGTAAGAGATTGACATTAGCAGCTGCAATACAGCTCACAGAACATCTTGCAATATGGGGAAGGGCATTATCTTGCTGTAAACGTGATTCTTGTAATTGCCGAAGAAATGGAAGAATATGAGGTTCTACCACCTCATCCACACATCGCTGCGCGTTCATATTGCCTCGGACGAATATCAAACGAGATCTACCCCCATAAGTTAGAGCGCCCCATACCATAATCCCCACAGTTTGGTGCACATGACTCGTAACAGAAAATTCAACATTGCGACGTTCCTCACGTCTTCGTCTGACTCTCATACGGTCATCATGCATTCCCAAACAGAATCGGGATTCATCACCACAGACCACCCTATGCCACTCTGGGTTCCAGTGTAGTCGCAACATTCATGTTAAAAAATACTGATAGCTGTCGTCCACTTTTTGTGGGCCATAACCTGCTGACTTTACCGAGCATTTTTATTTATGAGTGCGCAGTGTATGTTAAGAAAAACTTTAACCGTTTCATACGTAACTGCGGTATTAATAATATATATGAAACACGGAATGCTCGTAGGCTGTCGGTTCCGAGACATAGAACAACACTATATGAAGGAAACCCTAGGTTTATATGTATTAAAATCTATAATAAACTCCCTAAAAACGTAACAAATTTAAACATTGTTAAATTTGAAATATCGTTAAAACGATTTTTAGTTGATAAGTGTTACTACACTGTCCCGAAATTTTTCACTCAGCCGATTCGTGATTATTGAGTGTTTTCTTGTCTGTTATATTGTGTTTTGTATCATATATATGTCTGACAAAGCCTATATCCTATGAATCTACTGGCTAATAAAGTACAATACAATACAATACAACCTACACCACTCCAAACGTTGCTGTCGGTGTTGAGCCGTTGGTGGTAACACAAGATGTGGCCGACATGAATGCCTGCTAAACGCTCTGATTCTGCGGTAAACCGTTCGAAGTATTACAGACCAACCTTCATTCGCTAACCATTGATCTGCTACTGGAGAACCGGTCTCTTGTTGCCATAAGTCGAAGATGGCGGTCTTGCACCTCATTGCTTCTTCTTCGCCTCTCTGTTCCTCTTCTGCGGCGTTCCTGACTCTACCTAGCCCATGCCTCATAGCAGCGCACGATGAAAAAAACGTATGAAAAACCACCTTCGCGCAAACGAACAATACTTTACACAAAAAACAAAACTTTAATCAATTCGTACACATTCTTGGTGTTGCAATTTCTATGTCACAGGGATAAATGCACTCCATTATCAAAATATTTTCACTTCAAAATATTTAAATTTTTAAATTTGTACTTTAGGTATGCGCTGTTTAAATTTGGGCAATTTTTGATAGCCTCCTTGGCTTCTCAATAAAATCTAGCAAGGGATTCCTCTTCAAAGATTTATAAGGCCCACACGAGAGTAAATTGTTGAGAACCTAGAACTACTGAAAAATGTAATTTCAGGGAATTGGGGAATTAGACGCTTACGAAACCATGTATCTATATGAGGAAACACTCTAACAATTTATTGAACCAGGAACATGCCTTCCTGAAACATTCGGTAGTGATTGATTTATTCAGACAAACATATTTCTTTCCCAGTCACATACCTCCTCGAGTTATTGGTATTCTAGCAGGTCAAGATTGGTGTTAAAAAGAAAGAAAAGCACTTTGTAATAGACATTTCTAAATTTGAAGTCTTCCTGTACAGTGCGTGATATTCGAGTTCTCGTAAAACAAGGCCCCATGTAATAACATGTTTAAGTACTGCTAAATAAATAGTATTCTGTTTGTCTATATGTAGTGCATAAAAATATCTTTAAAACTTCCTGTGTGTCTATTACTATGCTAGCAAGTAATATTAAATATACTAACATAATTTAGAACAAGAGTACAAACGTTTACGAGTCAAGCCAAATATAAAGTTACAGTACTAGATGAAATTCTTATTTACACAAATTTATATAGATATCCATTTGTTCATAAACAAGGAGTAGACAAAACAAATAAATTTAGTGTAATTTGGTTAGTGCCGATGAAAATGGATGCATCCGGAAAAAGACAAAAATAATTATTGTAGTTGATTATAAACAAATTGATAAAAAAGTCCATTTATGACTTTCTGCCCTTCTGAATTGGGAATATTTGAGAATGCCCTAGGCTCTAAAAACGCCCCCCCCCCTACTTTAATCTATCGCAACTTTTCTTTCGAAAAGATATACCAACTTAAACAAAAAGAAATAATAATAGACAATATGAATAGGTTTACACTGTACTGGATGTCATTGTCAATAACAGCTCGAGTGGAAAGTTGACGTTTGATTCTAATTTGACACGTCGTGATATAAATACCTCTTACAATGTAAATCTGAAAACCTAGCTTGATCCTAGGAAAATAAAGAAAACACATGTTTGCTTACTTCTAAAAAAGACTCCACATACCAACTTTCAGCACTTGGTTTAGGAATACATGTATGTAGCACTGTCAAAAACTTCATGCTATCTTTTCACCTTTTAAAAAACAGAATTTTCAGAAATCCTTTCTTGATGAATGCTTACTTTATAAAACTAATGTTGCTTCCTAATTTTACGGTTCTAGATTGAGCGGTTTCGTCTGAGCGTTGATGTGTTAGTGCGCAGGCTCTTTTAAATCTGGAGACTAAAATGTGCTGTTTATTAATTATTAAATATTTGGCCAATTGCTGACGTTTGTTTCACTATGCACTAGCACATCTGCAGTATGAAAAACCTTTGTTGAAACATTTATACAACTTGTGTAAGGTATAAAATTGATTAATATATGCAGTAAGCAGTTGTTAAACTGACATATTGACGTTTCATGCAAATTATGTTGATTAGTACGAAAGCAATGGATACTTATATAAATTGAATCACATTCTCCATGTGTTTGTGGTGGTATTATTTGGTGTTGGTCAATTATCTTATTGTAGTGTATGCCGAATTCTTGGAGGAAACGGAGAATAATACAATCAACAGTTATTACAGAAATGATTCAAAAGTAATGATGGTTATTTGCGAGCAGATTTTCGAACAGGAATATAGTATCTGTGGGGCTACATTACTCGGCGATTTTTGGTTACTAACATCTCAAACATGTAGAACAAGCAGAAAATTAGACGAATTACTCATTGGCGTCTTCGAATCCATATTCGACAGGAAAAAAGAAAGCAGCATGCACGAAAGATATGTGCATAACTGGATTGCCCACCCAAACTTTGAATATTCCTACACGATTGTGAAAAATGATATTGCTTTAGTTGAGCTAAATTTAGTTTACCGTCAATATAAGAGGAAGAAGATTACTAAATTGTCTGACGCATTGGTATTCAATGAAATCGAGCGCGCTAGTGAGAACACCACTAAGCAATGTAATTTTCTTTTTTGGCCTATGAAGTCCATTAACTGGAAAGAGGATGCGAGATTTATATATATGAGAACTGCCATGGTTAAAATTATCCCCAGAAGTAAGTGTCGTCAAATTGTACAGGGCAAAGTAATTTCAACGGAGCAGTTCTGCGCGGTATTTTTGCAGGGTGAACCGATACCGAAAGAGCTAACGTCAGGACCTTTGTTGTGCGGAACTCTACAAGTTGGTGTATACACAACAAAGGCGACTGATAAGAAAGGTTCATTACTTTTGATATTTACGAGAGTGGATTATTTCCAGAATTACATCGAAACAACTACCTCGCTTTCTGTTTTCGCAAACGATTTTTTTGATGACAGAGAGCGTAGTATGAGGCGAAGCATCGATGACTTAGAGATGAGGCAGTTTAATACGGCATTTTCTATGCCTGTGGCAAATTTGTGTTTAATTTCTTTTCTATTTTTAATTTTTTTCTGAAAAGTGAACTTATAAATCAATAATTAAGTAATAAAGCTGAGATTACCTGTTCTTTTTTTTTAAATTAAGACGCTTTATCGGTCAAGACATTTATATAATATCGAACGATAAGGAATAATAATTGTGATGTTTAAACGTACAAGCTACTTTACATCAGAAGATCTTTCATAATACGCTACTGTGGAATATGCGGAATAATTAATTTAATCGCAACTGTTGTATGATGATGTTTGTTGTTTAAATCTGCTTAACGTAGTATTTGCATTTTTGGTTGTACAGCAAATCCCAAATCTAGAAAAAGGTTAATTAGAACTGTTTTAAAGAATTATTTTTTTAACAACGGGCAAGGGAAGTGGCGCTGGAAAGCGATAGGGAGCATTAAAAATGCTCTACATTATATTTTTTTAACATAAAAGGGGATGAAAGGGGAAGGGAGACGATTTTCTTTTAAAATAATAGAATTACTGCTTTCCCAACACTGGAAAACAGGATGCATTAACAAGTTTTAAAATATTCTTTTCTAACCCAGGAAGGGGGGAGAGATGGAGGGGATGAATTTCTTCTAAATTCTAAAATTACTTTTTCTGCAACACCAGAGTTGCATTGAAAATGTTTAAAATATTTTTTTAACGGACAGGGAGTGATGTTCTTTAAATTCTAAAATTATTTTTTTGCAATATTAAGAAATATTTAAATGATGATTTCTTTAACAATGGTAGAGATGAGAGGGATGGGGGTTGAATCCTGTTTCCTTCTTAAAAAAAGCGATCCCTTTCGACCACCTAGGTGTTAAAAAAAAATCATCATTTAAAACATTGTCTTATGAAATAGTAGTAGGTACTCCCTCTGTCCAGAAATAAGTGTCGGATTCTCATTGTTTTTGAAAATTAAAGAAAAGTGGCGCTGCTTTCAAAAATTAACTGCCATTTTGAAAACAATTTTTATATGTCAAGTTTTTGACAGCAGTTTGAAAGTTTTGTAGTTTTTCAAGAATTTATGTTTTCAATCAAAAAACTAGATTTTCTCAAGACCGGCAACTCCGGCTTAAAAAAAAATATGGCAGATGTGGTAAAAATTTTGGCGAGAAACCATGGTAAGAGACCTAATTTGACTCTAAACACAAGGCAAGCGGTTTACCATGCATTACTTGAATTGAGCGACAATAATAAACTGAAGCAAGGTTCAATCAAGGCGACAGCCAATAAATTCAAAATTTCTGTGAAAACTATAAGCCGAATATGGCATCGAGGACGAAAATCATTAGCCGATGGTGCTGAAGTAGCAGATGTCAGGGCACGTAAGAAAGGACGCGTTGGTCGAAAACCAAAAAGTTTCGACCTAGAGCTAATAAAGTCACTGCCACTCAATAATCGTCGCACAATTCGTTCGTTGGCTACCTCTATTAACTTATCAAAATCTTCAGTTCATAATAGACTCAAGTCAGGAAAATTACGGCGACACTCAAATGCAGTTAAACCTTATCTCACAGACGCCAACAAAATTGAAAGACCCAAGTATTGTTTGTCAATGCTGAAACCTGAAAGTTTAAATCTTCAATTCCCCGAATTCTCCCGAATTCATCGACATGCATGATCGGATTCATGTAGACGAAAATGGTTTTACATTAGCAAAACAACTAACACATACTACCTTGTAGAAGACGAAGAAGAACCGTTTAGGACTTGTAAAAGTAAACGTTTCCTCACAAAGGTGATGTTTTTAGTCGCTGTTGCTCGTCCACGTTGGAATCATACCGAAAATAAGAATTTCGATGGAATTAGTATTTGGCCATTGGTTTTTTCAGAACCTGCTAAACGAAGCAGTAAAAATCGCGCAGCAGGAACGATTGAAACGAAAGTGATTACTAATGTTACTAGAAAAGAGTACAGGAGTATGATTATTGAAAAATTATTACCCGCCATTCAACAAAAATGGCCAAGAAGCGCTTCACGCAAAAGAATTTGCATTCAACAAGATAACGCTAAATCACACATTCTTCCTGATGACATTGAGTTTAATGAAGCTGCGAATAGAACTAGATTCGAAATTAGAATAATAGGCCAGCCACCTAATAGTCCCGACACCAACGTCTTGGATTTAGGCTTTTTCAGTTCAATCCAGTCATTGCAGCAACAATCGGCTTGCAAAACTGTAGACGAATTGATCCGTGCTGTTGAAAACGCTTTTTTTGCTATTTTAATTAGTTTTTAAGTTATTTACGTTTTGTAGGCGAACTAAGTGAATTAAATTTATTATTTTACATAAAACACCCAGTATATATGTATATGTTCTATGAAGCTTTGAAGAATTGATTTTTTATCTATATAAAAGAAACTTGGAAATTTCTTTGAATAAATTTTGCTTTAAGTTTGTTTTGTAAATAATTGAGTCGTTTGTTGATTTGGAAGTTAAATTCTTTGTATGGTTTTAATGTTATTTGTTATTAAGTAATTTAAATTAGTATGTCTTAAATTATTCATTTTGTTTTGGAATGATGTCTAAATTTTCAAAAGTGAATTCCATTTGTTTAATTTTAAACTTTAAAATAGCGGGATTTAATTTTTTGTTTATACTTATTAATAGGAAAATATTTCTATTTTTACATCCAACTAATTTATCATTTAGAATATAACTTTTTCTTCTGGATGTCTTGATAGATTAATATATATATATATAATAATTAACTTTTTACTTCTTACTGGAAAAATTATTTAAATTCAACAGTAGAGATGAGCAGGTACTGAACATTAAAAAAAAACAATCATAAAAATAGCCTGCTTTGCCTATTAGAATTATTTATACCTACTCAGTTCACTATATTTGCAATATAACACTTCATATCGTGAAATACTTTCGAAAGAGGAAAAAACTCCATTTATAATTACTAAGGGCAATTTAGGCAGATATTAGACATTCCAGTATCTATAATTTTACTTATTTCAGGGCAGAAACGTATTGTAAATATCTTTTTATACTAGCGAAGTGTTTGTAACCAATGAATCTTTTACTGGCTCAAATATTCAGATTTCTAGTTTATATTTTCTAACCTTATTTTACGATTTATGTAATTGTGTAATGTATGTCTTGTTCCAATCAAGTATCTACAGAGGCGTCATAGTTATGGCATAGTATAGTTCCATATAGTTCGCCTCGACAAAGTTACCACTAAATCATATTCCAATAGAGCATAGGTTAAAACTGTTTGGTGTTTTGTTCTCAAATTATGATTTGCTATTTGCTCTTCTCAAAAAGAGCGGTTTTTTTGTATAATAATAAATATTTTTTTTTACTTTATCCTATGTATAACACACGTCAATAACATCTAAAATATCTTTGTACAAATATGAGTGCAGTTTTACATTATGTATAATATGTAACTATGAAATTACTTGTTTAGCTGCATTAAAGCAATTATGGTTTTAAAACTAAATTTATTATTTTATCTATTAATAGGTAATATACAATACAATATAATACGTTTTATAAAATAAATATAGCACATAATATTATTAATCCTATTGCTAATACAAAATTATGCATGTTTTGATTACCACTACCGGCAACTGGTGAAGGTCCAACTGGTGGAGGTGCAACTGTTTCACTTTGGCCTCTCAAAAAAGTAGCTGCGAATATTAACTCAGTTTCATTTTGCCATACGAGCAATCCATAAAGAACATTATTGCAGATTAGAGGGGATCCCAATTTATGTACAAAACCAGTATTTTGAATAACGGTTATATTTTCGCCAAACGTAAGGTTTTCCGATTTCTCAGGTGTAAATGTCCCATTTATATCCATGATATACCAGCACTCTGGATTTTTCAAAAGTTTGTCACTTATGTTGATGAAAGATTCAAGTTCACTTTGCACCGTTAGAGTAGAGAACGTTTTGTTTAAAGTTGGTTGACTCGCTTTATAGATTCTCATGTTTTCTATATTTTTAACGTATACATCGACAGCTGTATTAGCTGCAAAACTTCTAGTAGTAACTAAAGTATTTGCGGATACAGCTGTAGCCCAGTAGCTTTCCATTCTAGAACTCTCAATAACTTTCTGTGAAACATTATGGAACGACTCATTAAGCGTAGGATATCTAACTATTTCATCAAAAGTGATGTTGCTCTTTTCGAACAATTCCTCTAATTGATCTGTAAATTTAGTTAAAACGGATTCTAGCGATAGATTTTGTAATCCGTGAAAAATAAAAGACCACACGGCACTCAATATACCATTTTCAGATTTTTGCAAAATTACTAACGCGCTTTGAATAGACTCGTCAGTATAATTTCCGGTCTTCAATAGTGTCCACATTTCTGTGTCATTATTCTCCATCAATATATCTCGATATTTGTTAAAGTCGATAGCGAAGGCTGCTGCTATCTTCTGTAAGTTTTCTGTCTTACTTGGAGGTACGTAAGAAGTTAAATTTCGCAAAAACTCCATGATGTCTGCATTTATGGCATATAATACGGTTTCGAAGTTCACGTCTACTAATTTTTGAGGTATAATTAGGTACTTCGATTGTAGCAAATTAATCACCTCTTGAGGATTAATCGTCGAGTTACGCGGACTCCGTATGATTTCATAATGAATCAAGTCCAAGGCATTCTGTTTCGATATGTTACATTGCATGGAATATATTGGCAATAAATTGCTTGGAGGCGCAACTGTCGAGGTATCGCTGACGTCATCTGACGAAATACTTGGAGTACTTGCATTCCCTGAAGTCACATTTCCTGGTTGCGAAATTATTCCATTATCTTGAGCATTTACTGTGATTATTGTGAAAATTCCCACGCTAAGTAAAATTTTCTTGAACCACATCTGAAACAAAAGAATTGTTTACGTATTAGTCTTATCATCGCAGAAATTAATGATCTATTCTATGAATATATAGAACATATAGAAAACCGTTTGCTTGTTTTTAAAAATTATAAAGTAGTTTTTCTCTTTTATCGTAATTCAAATATGTGTCTTTGTTACGGTATATTTGTATAGCGATAAAAAATGATCCTTAGTGGTATTGTAGTAGGTAATAGTACACGTGATAATATGCTGTGATGAATACGCCATAGATACAGAACTATATATAATAACTACGAAATATTTGTCATAATAATTTAGCAATCTATTGTAGCTGCTAACATGCAATATTCTTTAAACATTTCTAGGTAGGATTAACACTAAGCTATTAAACTAAATTAAAATTAATTGTAAAGTAAAGTAATTACATTATTATATGTTCCTTGTAGCCTTTGGTTTTAAACATGGATGTCGAAACCAAGCATATTCTGAAATCTGCAAATGCAGTACAAATATTAGGACTTTTCTTGTAAATTCACAAACGGACACTTAAGAATATACCAACAGGTTATATATCTATCTTTTTAGAAAACAAGTATCTTTTATAAAAGCTATACAGATTCGAATCTTAATATAATTGAAAAGAATATTCTACCACCCACAGTTTTCTCAAATTACACCAAGTTGTAATGTAATGGGTATACTTTAGATTTTATTACTTAGATATATAGCGAAGCAGGGTAGTTTTGTAAATAAAATAATAAAGGTTTACTTGTAAATATACATATTATATTAACTAGCATAAGACCAATTTAACAGTAAATAAACCATCCTGGAATGCTGCAACGGCTACATATAATTACGACTGCAGTGACTTGCGAAGATACTTTTATCGACACTCCGCCAAAAAAGTATCGCATAATTTAGTTTTGAATCATAAAAGTATCGCATAATCTTTGTTTGTAGCATAAAGTTGTAAATATACTTTAATGCGCTCTAAGATATAATTTCTATGATTGTTTAAATAAAATACAGGCCAAATAAAAACAAGAACTTATACTTGAGATTTTTATTAAAACAAGAAATTATAATTTTGAAAAGAAAAATGTCATAACAGTAGCTTTTAATACTGAGTATTGCCACCTCTGGCTCTTATGACCGGTCGCATACGGTTTGGCAGAGATTCGATTAACCTCCGTATATAAGCCTGATCCAAATTCTCCCACTCGTCACGGAGAGCATTTGCTAGTCCATGCAGGTCCGCTGGGGCAACATTTTGGGTTCGTATCCGTCTGTGAAGGAGGTCCCACACGTGCTCGATAGGGTTCATGTCCGGACTTACCGCAGGCCAATCTAAAACTGGAATACCAACATCGTTAAGGTATTCCTGGACGATTATTGCAACATGCGGTCGTGCATTATCGTGCATTAACATGAATTCGTTTCCTATAATTGGCGCATATGGTACTACATGTTCTTCTAAAATGTCCGTTATATACCTGTGGGCAGTCAGTGTACCTCTGTCTACTGGTACTAACTCTGTACGACCTGTTAAACAGATGCCTCCCCAAACCATAATAGAGCCACCAGCGAAAATAGGTCTAGGTCTGATATTACACTGCGAATAGCGCTCACCGTCTCGTCTGTACACTGAGATACGCCTATCTGAGGTGTAAAGACCAAATCTTGACTCATCTGTGAAGAGTATATTGGCCCAGTCATTAATGTTCCAATTTACATGTTCTCTGGCAAACCTTAAGCGAGCCACTCGGTGGTTCCTAGTGAGACGAGGGGCTGTTACAGCTACTCTAGCTCTTAATCCACTCTGTCGTAACCTATTCCGAATAGTTTGAGTACTCACACGAGTATTTCTGGCTCTAGCCAAGTCGTTCTGCAATTGTCTCGCAGTTACATGTCTTCGACGTAATGCTTGTAGTAGTAAATAGCGGTCATCTTGGCGAGTAGAACATCTTGGACGACCTGGTACAGGTCTTCTACTGTAAATGCCTGTTTCCCTATATCTGGCTACGGCTCTAGAAACACTTGACTGATTGATGTTCATCAAATTAGCAACGTATGCTTGAGATCGTCCATCTTCGATTAAAGCAACTATAGCAGCCACTTGTTCTGAAGTTAAATTGCTCATTTTAGTTTTAAAAGCGTTGGTACAGAACTCTGACTTCGCACTTTAAAATTTGTCCGTATAGGAAGACTTTCAATAAACAACTGAACAAACCTTACACATATGCATTTTTCTAAATGTGTTCTTTTAAAAAAAAAAAAAAGTAAAAACGCTAAGTTCCATTATTTTGTGAGTGTTTTTATAGTTCACATACATAATATCTTGGTTCATAAATGCCCTTTTTTAGTTTATGCGATACTTTTTTGGCGGAGTGTATTATTGTTGATACATTGATAATGATGCAATACGGCAGTATGTTGTAGTGTGTGCAGACGTTAACCTGTGAATAAGTGTTTATTCCTTAGCTATCTGAATTTTGCCATTGCATACATACCCATGACAAGGTGCCCCACTGACCTAATCATTATAATTTTTCTAACTTCTAGGGAATTTGATTTTGAATCTTACGGAGTAGTCATGGCCAACTATGGTCTGCTTCAAGAATTTTCAACTTTATTCTACTTCCGGTATACAGCGTCTGGATACGAATTTTCTCATTTTATTAGAATGGTACGATTTTGATAGATCTAATGTCAGATGTCAGTTCGAGTTGGGATATGTTACCCCTAAACTCAATTTTTGAACTATTTACAAATTGTGGAATTTTTGGTGCTTGCTCATTTCGAATAAAATTGAGGGTGTTTTAGGGTGTTAGACATTTGGGTGTCCCAATATTGATACCTTTAAACTAACATATATTCCCTAAAAATACTATTATTTTTTAGAACAATACACTAACCATTTTTGGTATTTATTCTTGAGATATTTATTATTGCCAATTTTTCAGTTATTATTAAATTGTATTTAATGCTCGAGTATTTAGATTAATTTAAAGATATTCGCAAACTGAAATATTGTAAGATAACGGAAGTATCTGCTGATAAATTGTCTGAAAATAAAGCAGAATAAATAAAGAAAATTATGAAACTACTGACGCACCCCTTTCTATGTGGCTTAGTAATTAGTTTGGCAAGTGATTATTCTTTGGCTACAAATACAGCTTGCTAATAGGATATCTGCTTTAGTTTTTTCGGGTATTGTACTTTTTTCGGTATTTCTTTTAGTTGCAATTAAGGTGTCTATTATTAAATATTGTATTTTTTTCGTGCCATGTCCTACTTACTAATTTTTTTAAACGCTTACAATTAGTATAAATAGTGTCAGTTATTAAAAATGCATAAGCTTAGTACTGCTGCAGTTTTATAGTTGTCACTATAGCATATATCACTTGTTTCTTGATATATGTCACTGCTAGTTCTCAATGAATAAATGAAAACTACTAATAAGTAAGAAACTGGTTGTACTGACGTACAAATACTTGTATAGTCCCAACAAAGAATGTAAAGAGGGTTTTCTATCAAAAATTGTTCTTAAATATTTTAAGTAATTTTATGTAGAAAGTTATCATAGGCTCGTTTGCAGCGCAATCAAACTAAAACCAAACTAGACATTTCTATTGGATCATTTCTTTCATATTCAGGATATGTTCAGGCATTAAACTGTATCCTAGGGAGCTCGAACGGTATCTTACTCACGAAAATGTGAAACAGGCTCCTGATAAGCAACTATGATTACTGACGTTTTTTCTTTCTAACACACTGCGGTATACCTCATGAAAATAAATGCAAAAAAAACCCTTCAATTTGACATAAATCTGCCGGGTGATTTAATATGGGTGGCGACCGGCTTTATCTCTTAAACAGCTATGTCTAGAGCTTTGGGACAAAAAAGTACATAATCAATGTGGCCACCAGAAGTATCCGAAAATTATTTTAATGTTCAAAATTTCACCGCTAGGGGCGTACCTGCTATGTTCAATCATAAAATCAGTATTATCTTAGAAAATTGCAGGTTGAGCTTGAATGGATTGCTCGAAAGCTGAGCTGATGTCCCAATATTTTATTT
The DNA here is from genome assembly GCA_949128085.1 of Cetonia aurata. Taxonomy (NCBI): domain Eukaryota; kingdom Metazoa; phylum Arthropoda; class Insecta; order Coleoptera; family Scarabaeidae; genus Cetonia; species Cetonia aurata. Next base: position 49,480,211 of record OX421883.1, on the reverse strand, counting down.
AATGACTTTTTTTGTATCTACCATAATAAGAAACGGGGAAGCTAATCAATTGTTCAATAAGTAAACTTTAATATCTCTTGAACCGTTCAACCAACCTGAATATTTTTGGGCTCGTCCGATGGAGCATTTATTTCATGGGTTTTTGTTAGAAAATTTGTCGTTCTAACATTTAGTTTGAAATAGGTAAACTATAGGGTTTTTCAATAACCGCCTCCATATATTACTAGAGATGGGCTTATACGGTTTAATACAAATATACTAAATTAAATTCACTTTCACTATTTCTATTATAAATTTTTCACAGTGCATCTTTAACAACAACGTTATTATTCAGGCTTCTATAGTGAATAAGCCCGATAAAAGCTTGCGACTAACGAGGAATGGCCTCGTTCGTGTCTAAATTATTTTTATAGAACAGCAGACATTTAATTCATATACTTGAAGGTAATTGTGCACAATATCGGTAAATTACGCAATGTAACTTAAGCTGTTTAAATTGTTTCCATACGTTTGTTTGTTTTATCATTGACATTTACAATAGGTTTTATGTAGATGTTTATTTGCACAACGGAAACACATGCATTAATTATCGTCTTGGAAAATGGCAGAGGTAGGTGGAAAATTATTGAGTTTGTGCAAGTTTTGGGTGAATCATATGCAAAAGGAAACGATTATTTAAAAATGTTCACTATTTTTGTTTAAGAATTAAGGTATATCAAAGGATAAGGTGCATATATCCTTAATAACATTCATCTAATGAAAAGTGAAGATATAATAAAAATAAAGTTACACACAAGAACTCTTATTTGTGTGAAATGATGGCACCTCTAGCGGGTGTAGAAAACTTATAATAGAAATGCTTAACGCATTTTGTCAGCTAACAATAGTAAAATATAAAAATGTTTATAGCATGAATCTGTTGTTAGTCTTCTATTTTGAGCAAGGATTGAAAAATATTTAATTTAGGTTTCGACACACTGAACATTCGTGAGCTATTCCTAAAACTTATTGTGAATATCTAGTGTTTTTTTTTTATTGTGTATAGTGTTATTGTTTAAACTTGTAAGTTTAGATTTATAGTGTACAATTTTCACCTAATATCACAGAATACGTTTTGGTGGGTATAATCCGGGGATTATAAACTCGGCCGAATTGCAGTATGCGATATGTAAACTGGCTCGGTATATAGTGTTACGTATTATTAACAGTGTTTGGGAATAAATTTCACGCCTTGAACGAGTTCTCTTTTTGTAATTGCTTTATAGCTTGCTGATCGTGCATTGTATACGAGTTATAAAAAATTAATATCTATATTTTAATATGATTAGGTTATATGTGCTGTACGCATGAACAAACACGTTGCTGCTCCTGATTTCAGAAGCTACCGACAGGTGTCGCTACAATACCGCCGATTTTTTATTTTTCAGACCGGCCGAGCTTACACCAGTAAGTACTTAGGCCGTCCTTGGTGCAAGTGCGGATTAAAGTGTTACAATCGACCGAGTTTACATCTACCCGTATAATCGTTAGAGTGCTCCAAAATATAACGGTAACGGAAGAGACACGTTTCTTACGATAACCTTGACATTTAACATTTGTATGCAAACAAATCCGCCAAAACAATTATTTAAAAACATAGAACGTCACTATCCATTTAAAGAAATTCGAAATTAAAATAAGTCATTTATCGCTTTCTAAATGTCTTAAAATAAATACAGCCTATTCACCTTTTAATAATAGGCAAAACTTTAAGTTTATAAAGAGATAGGTATAATTTACAATCACTTATGAAATTAGGTTATTTAGAATTATAAAAAAAAAAAAAAAAAAAAAAAACCATTAAAAATAAATTTTCTGAATTTACTTTACTTTTTACATTTCATTGATCTATTTTCATTTTCTCTTCTATTTATCTTCTTTCAAATCTTAAAAAAAACCACAATATAATTTATTCTTTTCTTGATCCTTGACCTTATATAGGGAGGCTGTTTCAAATAAATTTGGCACTACTGCTAACTTTGCCGGAGCTGTTAAGGTAGTTAAACTAACAAAGAAGCGTAATTTTTAGAGCTGATTACGATGACCAACATGAATAAATAATTGAACATTGCTATATCGTGATATTAACCAAAACACTTAATTGTTAAATGGTACGGCCTGTATATTTGTATTTTAAGTAAAATTGAAGGTAATTATCGACAAGTTGTTATACACTCTTATATCAAAATATTTAAGATAAATTCGCATTGTTTGAAGTGTTTTTAATTTCTATTCCTTAAAATTTTGTCAAATATTTTTTAATTTTATATATATTATCATAATTATAAATAAATAAGGTTGAATTCAAAGTTTTAAAAAAAATTGTTTACAAAAAAAAAACCTAAGAAACCAAGAAACTTTTCTAGCGACATTTATCTTTAATGGTTGTAATAATTGCTATAATATATTAATTGCGTATGTGTTAATCTTTATTGCCATCTACATATGTTTTCTTTCCCAATGCACGTGAATACAACTGGCTAAATGTTTTGTATTTGAATTATGTTTAATAGATACAATGCATATAGTTATTGTTTTTTACATTTTTATAGCCTTAACATAGTTTTAATGTTTTAACGTTTTTATTAGTTGTTAATGGTATACACCTATTGTATAATAGGATAATAGTTATCTATTGCTTGACGACGTTTTAAACTGGTTGATTAAAAAACTTCTAATGTAAATAGTAACCTACGCCCAATTCTTTCTTCTGTTGAATATGTTTAATTTCAAGAAATAATCTGGATTGCTCTAAAGAGGAGAAAAAATATTTGTTAACAAAATTCTACAAAAAGTCTTTCTTTATATAAAATTAATAATGTTACTTACGTATTTTTAATAGACCTAAAAATTAATAAATTCTAATTTAATAAATTTGAAATATATACTTGAAAAAGTCAAACCCCAATTGAAAAAACATCGATTAATTAATTAATCAGCATCAAACCAAGAAGCTTGGTCTTTCTAATAACCTGACCTGTATTCCCAAAATAAAAGCAATTGCTACTCAATTTTTCATGGCGTTGTTACGGTTTTACAAATTAGGTGAATTTGAATAATTCAAATTCATATATAATAAAATATAAATATGCCCAATAGATATTAATTATTGTTATCACTAGCGATTGTTCTAGAAGTATCTCCTACAAAAGAAAGGACGTACTTTCTATAAAATAAAAATATTTAGAGATGAGTTGTGTCACACTAAGGACGTCTGCTTATTATTATAACACAAAAATTAAAATAAATAAATAAATATCCTTATATCCGTATACAGTAACATAACATACGCACATAACTGTTAAGGCTATAACAAATCATTAATACCTCAACCCATTAACGGTCACTGGTTGAAATTTCGACCACTTTAACAATATAACTTTAGGAGTCCTGCCCTAAATAGGGTTAAATTACAAGCCAACGGAGTTCGTTGTTGGAGAAGCAATTATAAATCGGTGATAATGCGCTATTGTAATTACTGAATTTCAATCCACAATCACATAAATTTTACTCACCCTTAGAAAGGTATTCCTTTAACCGCCACTGGTTTAATAGTGAGAAGTCTAACATGATTACGGGCACTTCTTCTAATTATATAAACTTTTATTGCTCTTATCAGAATGTAAATCAGATTATAAATAAAAAATATCATTCCATCTTCATGACGTATACAGAAGCGATTCGCTTATTGTAAGAGAAACTTGTGTTAGAATGACGAGGAAAGTCCAGATGTCACGTAGGTAATGCAATAACCTTAGAAATTATAAAAGAAATTATTCATACATTTTATATAGGTGATAGATGTAGCAAGTAATCGATATCAATGGTCATATATGTTAGGCGCACATAATTTACTAATTGTTAACGTCATTTTGCTTGATTTAATGTTTGAATGTTGAATATTTTGTTGCGTTTCCTTTACACATATTACCATCTCTTTTTAAGCGATAATGTAAGTATTTTAATAGATTTGGCGTTTACTTGATGTAAATCCATATTGTAAGTATTGATGAACATATCCGCATGCTTAAGCAGGAAGAGGAACGTTTATTAACATGCCGATCATCAATTTAAATAATAGCTAATTTATTATGAATAACATTTTTCATAGGTATATAAACTACTAAATTAATCTACTCTACCTACATTTTCGTTTTTTTAATAAATATAATATCATTTCTGTGCGGTATTTATTAGTACGGTAAGTATATATTTCGTAAATTTTAAATTTATGTATATTTATATACATATTTAATGGAATGTATTGCAATGCATAGTTCAAGGTGTAATATATATTTATTATTTACCTATAATCTGTTCGCAAAACGTTCCCATATTTTATTTGTTGAGTGTCACGAACTTAATATGAAGCAGTCTTATTATTATTTTACACGTAATTTAGACAACGACATCTTTCCCACAATATCTAAATTAAGCGAAATACGACTACAGATAACTACGTTCAGAGTTAGAAATCTGTAAACCATGACCCAAATAGTTGAAGCAATTCTCTGCAGAAATATATGTTGCAAAGATCACTACTTTATCAATTTGTAATCAATAATTTCATTCTTACACTTATTAACAAAATATATAATCTGATAGTATTTTTACATCGTACAGAATAATAATGAAACAAGAAGAAAAATCGTGCAACAGCTTTACTACATTTTAAAAGTCAGTTCAAAATAATTTACATTCATTATGGTAGCTATTTTCTGCAAGTGATCTATATATAGGTTGTATCTATAAACTTCAAAATTAATCTTTTGAATTATTTTAAATGTTTCCGCGTTAAGGTACAATTCCTTCTTGCTCGTTAACTTCTTCGGATGTCGTCACTTCTTCTTTTTCTTCTAAAGATTGTGAGTTTTCATGTGTGCTCCCTGCATGAGAAGCACTGGATGAAGTATCTGCAGAAATTTCAGTAAACGGCTGTGGTCCATCGGTACTCTCGTTAGATATATCAGGAGTAACATTACTATCCTCTTGGGATGTAACTTCACTGACAGACTCTTCACTACCATCATCATTGTTTTCTTCTGGGTGTTCAGAACTATCGAAATGTTCTGATGCGGTATCCTCATTACTAACATCATTTTCCTCAGAAGGAGATTCGGTATTAAGTACATTGCCGTTTTCAGTTTCTTGGTCATGCTCAGCCTCTGTATGATCCTCTGAAGAAGTATGGACTTCATCGTCTTCTTCGGAAGCCAAAGGTCCGTCCGTTACATCAGCAACTTCCTTTGAAGCGTTTTCATCTCCTGTATTAGAAACAGTTTCCTTGTTAGTTTCATCTTTGCTGATGTTTTCATTACTACCACTACCTTCTTTATCATCGTTGCTTTCTCCACAATGAAGGAATTTGCATATGTTAAAATTGGGATACTTATTTTTAAAATATGTTACTATAGCTTCAATTACTTCGGGTTTGTTTTGTATTGGTGGTGGAACTGGTTCCTTTTGATGGTCTTGGACGTAATCAAACAAAATGCTGTTGAATTTATTGATCGACGCTAGACCACTTAATTTTCCTCCGCATATCAATGGACTGCCTTTCTTGAAAGATGTGTTATATAATTTTGGTATCGTTAGTTGATCTGCTATGACGCTGGGTATCACGTTTTGGGCTACCAATTGATCATAGTAAATAGTTACGTATTCGCATAAAGTGCTTGATAAATCATCATATGAGTTGGCTTGATCAATAAAGTTGGACAAAACTCCTTTGACTCTTAAGCGTATTATATTATCGGCTTCACTTCTTTGAATGTCATCAGCGGTAATATCATAAGCAAGTTCATCTTGATAACTTTTCGCAACTAAAGTAGTGTACGACTCTAGATTTAGATATTTGATTAAAATTTCATCGTCGTTGGTAACAATTTCATCTTGAGAAACAGCAACAGCCAATGACTTTTCCTTAGTTAATGAACTGTAACAAGCTTTGAAAGCTTTACTCTCCTTGTAATTACTAACAGCAAGACCAAATGTTTTCAAAAGGTTTTTCAAGTTTTCTTTTGTTAGTCCTTTCTGTATTTGCGCTATATTATTGCTAATTACACTCGTGGCGAGCTCGTTAAATTTCTTTATTCCCAAAGCACCAAATAAATCCTTCAACGTTGAAGGACTTCCAATAAGGTTTGCAATTTCCGCTAGATTATGATAGGAATAATTACCATTTTGGAGAGCGTTGAAGATATCTTCGTCTGTTCCGAAAGTATAAGCTACGGAGAACTCTTCGGCAATGCCCAGGATATTCAAACTTTGCAGTAAGTCTTCTGGTCGATCTTTAAAGTACGTCTTGGAAACACTTTTATATACCTTCTCGGCTGAGAATCCTACAGCATTTAAGTCAGCGTAATTTAAATTTGTTATAAGCCAGCTAAGGTCGTCATCATCCTGTAGTAAACCGGCATCTGCTAAAGCGTTTGTAAAATCGGTAACGGAAATTTTCTTGATGGGTAGCGCTTTGAGTAAATCCAGCATGGTTACGTCACAGTGCACTAGCTTGTCTCCATCATCACTACTGGCGGCGAAAACAGAATCTACGATGTAATCATTTATTTTGTCTTCTTTGAACTTCAGTTCTAAATTATAGAGGTATGGATGTGATGGAGGAAGTTTAATCTTCTTCGTTTCACAGCTGATGGCAAATACCAAAATTACCAGCAAATTGATTTTATTAAACATTTTAGACATCTGAAATTATAAATATTATATAAAACAATGTAAATTAACAGAAAATGTTACTTTGTCTTACCTTTTAATTTTTACCAAATGAATGTGGTCCGAAAGCTGTTGCCGGTGAACTGACGATGCTAACAAATCTTGCAGGTAGATATATATGTACTAAAGTTTGACTCATAATATGGAATATTTTGCAATTCTGATATTTGGTAGAATCCGTTATTTACAAGATTTTTAGTGAGATAAGAGATTTGTACAATGAAGTTTTTTTGAATTGTGTTTGTAATTAATTCTGTAGAATATTTCCGTTGTTCAGAGATGGATTAAGAATTCTATTAGGCCCATGTCTTTGTTCGCCAAAATAACTTCTGAAGTAGATCGTAATACTCGTTTTCTTATTTTTAACGCAAGCAAAATTTGAATAAAGCTACAGGAAGCTGTCCAGCATTTATGTATGATGTCTATATTGAAATATTGACGGTTTTATTAACAGTTCTACAGAAAATTTTCGCGCTAGTTGAACCAGCGGCAAAGCTATGCTTTTGATCAAGTGAAAGATGTTTTCGTGATGCTTAAAGCGATATTAACATATTGTAGCAAAATTGAAATAGTGATTATAATATTCCGCATACGTTAAATGCAAGTAAATTTAATAGAAATGTTTATTTATTTCAAACAATAGAGAAAATTAATTTTTTTAGTGGCAATAACGCATGGATCCGATACAAATAGAACAAGACAAAAAAAAACAACACAACAGCAGTTACAAAATTATTGAATAAACTATTTGAAGAATACTTAACGTGACATGATGCAAATACATATATTTTTGGGGAAACTGCGTACAATTTATTTTAAAATGCCATTAAACAGTTAGAAGAGCTGCCAACTGCGGCTTTGTTTTCCGCTGGCTTTTCTCTCTCTGGTAAACCTTTTCTGCTGATTTTAATAGGCATTATTACGGCATTACTTGGGATTATTTCTATTTTATTGGAGAGAACGCTTTGAACTTGTTCCACGAAAATCGCGTGATGGGGCAAGTACATATTGGCACGGTCTTTTTATATTTTTGGTGGCCAATTAAAAAGAAATAATTACATCTGACGAAACTTAGGAGAGTCTGCAGGAAAAAACAAAGAAGAAAAACGCAAAAAAATAAAATAGGAAAATCGAAGAAGGGTTGAAGCACAAGAAGTCAAACAAAACGGGAAGAAAAAAGTGCAACCAAAAAGGCTAGGAACAAAAACGAAGGGTGATATCGATCACAAGATTATTCAATTGTGTGTTTAGGCAAATTGGCACACAAGCTTGGTTTTATCATGTTTTCTCAATAAGAACCCTACTAATTAAAAAGGTGGAAATATATTAAGTGATATTAAATAAACCATAAGTTTAAAACGAAAATATTTTTAACATGGACCTTTAAAATACTTCTTGTCTGATCAATAACAGAAAAAATACTCAGTACTTGTAAAAAAAAACAAGGTACAAAAAATGTTTTAATCGATAAAACTATAAATAGAATGTTTTTTATCTTGTGTCTTATAATAAACCGTAAATAATTTTATTTACCCGCACCATAAACGTTAATTATTGACACATGATAGACTGTATTTCAACTAGCGATATAGGCATTGATAAAACTAAGTTCCAGATATCCGAATCCAAAATCATCAAGATCCCCGAATCCTAAGATCCAGATTCACCATCCGAATATCTGGATCCGATTCCACTATCCTGATTTAAGGTTCCGGATAAGGGAACTGGATAACATTTAGTTCTGAATAACAGCTCTAACGTAAACCACTACTAAACGTTTGTTTCAATATTTTCTAAATTATAAGCAGCTATTTAACATTTGTCGTATTGCTTGAGAAATTCTTCAAGATTACAAATTCTTTTGTCAGAAAATTTATTAACAATTTGTTAGTGAATTAGGAGCCTATTCATTTTGTACCATTACTAATAGTCTGTCTTTAAATTAATATTTTTATTTAGACAAAAGTTAGTGGGTATGTCATTTTCTTTATTGTATCGCTGTAATATTAGCTGAGTATATTTGCATCATCTGCACGACATAGAAGTATAAAATATGGTGAATATGTGAGTAGAAAGGATAATGCATTATGTAAACAATAATGTAATGTTGCAGCAAAAATTTTAGGAATTTTAAGAAAAAGGAATGATTCAAAGCATTTGCTAAATCAGTTGGATTTTTTAAAACAATCCCAGTATTTTCAGAAAGTATATTAAATTTACTAATTGAAAATTCCAGTTCAGTGACTTAGATCAACCCAGAAGTTCCTAAATCTTTTTGCAATGGAAAAAATATTCAGAAAAAAAAAGTTTCCTTTTTATTTCTGATTACATTATTAATTCGACACATCTCCGCTAAATCTTAAGAAACGGTAGGAGAGGTAAACAAAACGAAAAGTATTTCATACAATAGTATTCTAATTACAACACCTTGGTCATATACATATGTAACCTTTAAGCAGGGTTACGAACCAAATCCGGTTCTACCTGAAATCGGTTTTATGTATGACGATTAGTCGGCTTTAAAGCAAAAACCATAGCAAGTTTTGAAACTAATTTTAAAACCGATTTTTACAATTTCAAAACTGATTTTTGAAACCATTAGATTAGATTAGATTAGGATTCAACTAGTTTTGTAACGTATTTCACCGCGACCTTTTCAGATCTATTGTGATGCTCTTTGTCCTAGGAGGCGTCCTTTAATTTTGCCTTTCTAATTAGGCCTCATCTTTGAGAGCGGCTCCTTTATGTAGCTATTCCTGTGGGGTTCTCTACTTGCAGTACTAGAAACCTTGTTCTCGACAGGCCCTCACAATGGCGTAGCTCATGAACTGGGGTTTCTTCCTCCTCTTCACAAAATCTGCAAATAGCATCTTCAACCAGGCCTATGTTATATATATATACATGACGAGTCTACAGAGCTACTATCACTTTGACAGCCTTCTTATCTTTATTCACTAGGGCTTTAGTGAACTAGGCCTCTGTTCTCTGTAGAACTCTGTTGCCTGCCTTTGTCCTGGTGACTTTTACTACCATTCCTTGAACTTATTCTCAGTCCATTCGTTGATGGACTTTTTAATTTGCGATTTAGTAATGTCGAAGGACCAATAAATGGCTCTGACGAGCCTCGTCTGGCCACATCGTGACCCGCCTCATTTCCCTTCACGCCTGTGTGGCTTGGAGCCCAGGCCAATGTTAATTTCCTTTGAGTGCCCACCTCATTTTGGACGCTTACGCAGTCCCAAACTAGCTTAGAGTCAACACTTGCTGAGCTGATCGTTTTAAGTGTTGGATGGCAGTCGGAGAAGTGAGCGAAGCTTTTACTTGAGTCAGTCCATCTTTCTACTTCTCTGACACAATAATGAATTGCGGCCACCTTAGCCCGGAACACCACCATATCCTTACTGAAGCTTATCGAAAAGGCCTTTCTGGTCTTCTTTCCATATATTCTGGTTCCTACGCCATAATCAGGTTTAGATCCGCCCGTATACCAGTTTGAGTCCGCTGTAACTGGAGGGCCCCTCTCCCAGTGTTTCTTATCTCGTATTATCACCTGAGACTTCCTATATCCAGGTTAAATTTCTGAACCAGTCGTTGACAGCGTCGCTTGGCATCCCGGTAAGGGGTGCCTCCTTAAGTTCATCTAATAGTTTTTGATGGTCAACAGCGTGCGATTTACTTATCGGTGTTTGACTGAGCATAAACTGCAGACCTAGCAGCTCCTTGTATATAAATACGTAGTGGTGACAGGTTAAGGATTTCTTCCATCGCGGCGGTAGGGTGATAGACACTATCGTTCATTCAAAATCGGTTTTAAAATAGATTATGACTGAAAACCTGACTGAAGTTTGAGTTCAATCAATTTTTAATATCTAGCGATCTTCGCAGCACTACTTTTAAGCTTAACATTTTGTTTGAGTGAGAGCCTGCCTTTCTGAGTTGTTTAGTTAATGACACATATTGTTATACGCATACATATCGTAAACCAGATAACAAGTAAAATTTACAGAATTGTTTGCGTGATACAATATTGTACCAGTGCTAGTAAGTATAACAATAGTAGTCTAAAATATTCTCATTATATCATTGCATAACTCCCAGTTGGTATGAAAAATATGACATCATAAAATTTTTTTTTTATTATTTCCAGGGACAATCTAGTTTGGAAAATATTGGTTTTTAGCTTGTCACCCACGTAGTATTGCGATGACATTTGATACAAACACTCTACGTCATGTCGGTCGAAAACATGGTATGTCCCGTGTTACTGCCGTAGGGATTATTCCCTAGGCGATAGAAGTTATTTCAAAAAAGTGCTTTAATAAATGAGGACATACAATTTTACACCAGTAAGTTCTTTATGTAAACATATTTTGTACAGTTAAACGGGTGAAGAATATACGTTCCCGTATTGAAACGTGCTATAAGCAGATATTCGTAATACAGGTTATTAAGAGAACTTTGAAAAATTGTTAGGGTGTTTAACGAAGAATGGTACGGCGCGATAATGCGAGAATGCATAAGAATTTTAAAACTCTGAAAATGTTACAATAAAACTCAGGTCCACATTACGCAGTAATTGTTTATAGAATTAAATACATTTTCTGTAAGGGTTGTGTAACAGATATATCACAAAATGTATTATTTTCTTACTTGATATGCGTATATACATAAACTGTTAAAATACATAATATACGAATTCGAGCAAACAATCTGTAAGTAAGCCAAGTTCAACAGCCTCAAATTAACTTTGATCCTACTTATATTTGCTACCACCGCTGAAATATCAGAGGGCTTAAGTTTATGAATTCCGTTTCACCCGGCATACTTCCTAACGTTAACCAGAAAACTTTGTGAACGTCTCTTAGTAATATTTCATGTTTAATTAACAATAATTTATTAGTGAACATTGTAGCATTTGGCGAATGAATCGATTTTATTACCCACAGTTTAGTATTCGCGTGCTGTCTGAGTACAATATGCACGATATTCGCATTACAGGAGTTACGATCAATTACACGTATTTATGGCATATCTACTTTTATGACAATAAACTTAGAGAATCCATGCAATATTGGAACTAAGCTTTTCACCTCTTTAATGTTAAGAGAGAGAACGATTAAAAGATAAATGGCAGGAATAAAATTTTGACTAGACTATCAATAGGTTTATGTCAAAATTATGTGCGGTTTGTTTTGCTGTAATTATAATAGCTACTATGCAGTATACATTGTAGATTTTTGATAGTAGTAAAGCAAAATTCGAATGTTAACATTAATCAATCAGAAAGCTCTATTTCAACAATATTATGTAAGTTACTATTGTTACGGTTCCTAATTAGTAGTTGTGGAAGATGTAAACTATATTGATAGAGTAATATAACATGAACAAAGAAAAATTCGTAGCACAGTATTATAATATATGCATTCGCAGGTTAGGTTTGCATCTCTATAAAAACAAATCGTATTATTCTGACTAAATCTATTAGCTAATATTTCTAATTAATAGAGTATTTTATACAGCGTGGAAAAGATTATGAGTAATTGGAGTAGTTTGCAGTGCTAATTGAATCTTGACTGAAAGGTTTAAAAATAAACCTGATTTAACCGTAGTGTACTTAGTGTGGGTAAAATGCTACTCTAATTGATGTGATAGACATAAAATTTGCTAATTTATCCACGTCCATTCGTCAGATGCTCAAATCCACGAAAATTGCCTTTATCCAGAAAAAAAAAAAAACACATAGATTAGCAGCCGCCATATGAAAAGTTGTTACCAATATACACTACCAAAAAATTACAGTAACTTAATAGTATAATGTCAGCATTACGAGTCAAGAAGGTCCATGGCATGGTTGCATATCTTTCTCCATCTTTTTCTGTCATCAGTTCTCTTGTGCCTTATTCCGGGGTGGTTTGCCTATTCCTCGCCTTCCAGTTATTGCTCCCGTAAAAAATCAACACATTCCTCAATCATCTCGTTCTATTTGCCCTCACTAAATTCATTTGATCGTCTTTTCCACATGCAATTTACCTTTTGTTATCACAATATCTCTCTCTTAATACCTTTCTTTAAAAAATGTCTAATGGGAATTTTTCTTTCTTGTTCAGCTTCCATACTTCTTCCAAATGTATAACCACTGGCCTCATCACTGTCTTGTAACATCTTTTTTTCACATCTTAGGAGATATTTCTTGGCCATAGAATATGCGGCAAGCCTCCCTTGCATTTTATATTTTTAGTATTCTTTCTTGTGTTTCTACTATTTCCTTTTCTTTACTTGTTATTGCAACTCCTAGATAATTAAAACTGTCCACTCTGTAAGTCCTCTATTTTCCATGTCCCTGCTTCCATGTTTATAATCAATAGTTTCTGTTATTTGTTGAACTAATTTGCATTTTTCTACTGTATATACATACTGTATAGTCCTCTAGGCTTCAATTAAAAAATTATTTAAAGTAGCCTGTGATATCAACGCAAAAATAATAATTTGATTTGCCAGCAAAATTTAACAATTAACTTTCCCCCATGGTTTTGACAACTCTCCGCACGAGGCTGTCAAGAAAGCATTAATTGAAAGAGGGGTAGACGGCGCAACGTTCATATGGTTGTCGTAACTGCTTTCTACTAGGTGAAAATGGAGGTGGGAAATATGACCATCGCACGACCAAAGGATGTTTATAAGGGAGAGTTATTTCCCCACTTATGTGGAGTTTGACAGTAGATGAACTCCTACGCAGTTTGACTGATCTAGGGATATCTTGCCAAGGGTATGCTGATGATATAGTCATATATGCAAGAGGAAAGTTTGAGAATACCCTGTACGCCATAGTTGATGTACACGATATGGTATTGAAAAATTTCTACTATAGTCGTTCACCTCGATATCTGTCTAGCGCTTCCCTTGGAACTATTATAATTGGAAATTTCTGATTTGTCCAAGAAGGATATTGAATGTGCAGGTTCGGTGCTCAAATGGACGCAGAATAATTCTTTAACCATTAATGTAGCCAAAACAAAATTTATTGCTTTTGACTGTCACAAACGAAATAACGCCTCAGTCCTGGTTCATATCAATCAAACATCTGTGCCCGAATGCGTAACAGCTAAATTTTTAGGGTGTGTTGTAGATAAAAATCTATCTTGGGAGCACCACATCGAGAATGTTTCTAAATCGGTGTCCGCATCAGAATTTGCAATTAGGGTGTTGAAACAAAATGTTAAGACTGAATTAATAATAACTTATTACAAGGCTTGCATCGAATCACCGCTGAGGTTCGATATAATTTTCTGGGGTCGATCTACAAAATTTATAATAGACTGTCAATGAATGTGAGGCGAGCATGTAGTCAAGCCCCCAGACTAATAATGATTCCTTAGAGTAATAATCATGTAAAATAAAACAGGATTATTACTGCGTTATTACAGAATTTTTTTACTATCTAGTTATAGAGTTACGCGACAGTTAAGATCATGCAAATCCTTTCAAATATTATCTTATCCTCTTTTTTTTTATTTCCCTTAGAGTTTATTAAGGTATTAAGTCAAACAAGGAAGAATAGTGGTTTCCTCAATGCGCTCTAACCTCCGAAAACGGGAGATCTAGCAGCTGAGCAAGTTACCGTTGTTCTTACATTACGTCGCGTCGCCCATTTAACCCATAAAGTTTCATTTAAATCGATGAAATACACTTTCCTGTGTTGCATCGTTAGTGGTGAGATTTTAGAATAGAAATAGTGTTCATCAAAGTTAATTGGATGACTATTCGAATAGCTCTGTTTTCCGAGTTCTTTTCACTAAAATCTGTGCTCCTGTTCGAAACAGAGATTATACAGGATGTTTCGTGAAGAAATGGAAGGATTTCAAGGACATATCTAAGTAACTGAATTAGGCAAAATAAGATTTATTATGTGCAAATTCCATTTTTATTTGATTTAGAATCAATTAGTTTTTTGGTTTTGAAAAGTTAGCTTTTGTAAAATGCTTAATAATTAATTAGTTTGACAGCATTGTTGCAACTGAAAACTTGAAAAAGGTCGTTTTTTGACAGTTGTTTTATGGCCGACAAATTCACTCACAAAGAATATGCCGACAGATGTTTTTTATGGTTTTTGTGATAGTAGTATTATTCGTACACTGTATAGAGGCGTATGAATGTAGTTTTCCAAACAGGCGAATTTCTAACAGAGAAATTTTTCAATTTGTTTTTGCACATGCCGACAAAACTGGGGTATTTCTAAGCGCGAGTATTACTTCTGAAAGACAGCATGGCTTCGGTGTGAAAGTTAAAGAAGATATTCTCGATGAGATTGATGATAATCCAAAAATAAGTACACGGGGGATCGCAAAACAATTTCAAAATCCAAACAAAGTAACTTGGAAAACACTTAGGTAATAAGGTTTGAACGTTTTTCATGTGCAACAAGTCCAACATCTCCAAGAAGGCGATTATCTCGTAAGCCCACAGAAAAGGCTAGAAAGAAATTTCAATATCAGCTTAGTATTCACGTATGATGCGGCATTCTAAGTGATCGATTTTTCATTAGCTACTCTTGTATTAAACAGGCATCTTACTGGTGTATGATATTTACATTTTTTGGAAGATCATCTTGAGGAAATATTGTCCCTCCCAATATTCTCACGAATTTTCTTTTATTATAAAAGCGCGCATTCCCATCAAAATAATATACGAAATTTTGGCGATCTCTGGATTGGCAGAGACGGCGCGCACCTTTCGATTTTTCTCTTTGCATTCTCATTTAGAGCATTCTTAATGCTGCAGCTTTCATTTGAACAAATAATCAATAACACTTGCCACACTCGTTTAATTCATAAACGCACAAATAAATGTATCGAAGTTAGCCGTGGTGAAAATTTGTTGTGAATTTATGTTATTTGTTTATTAATTGTAATCAATTGCGTAATAAACTCTTCTTAAGTTTTTAAATTAGGCACAGTTAATCAAAATATCTGAAGTATGTTACTTCATACATAATCCGAAACATATACATATTTGGCTTTGTAAATACACAATATACAGCGGTGTTAAGTTATAATATTATATTACATAATATAATTATAATTTGGGAAATTAAAAATTATGGAAATTCTATATTTTAATAAAAGCAGCATAATATATAAAAAGCGTTTGTGTATTTATTAAGACAAACATCATTCGGGTTATTTACCAAATGAAAATTTAATCTACAGCGCGTTTGTTCTTTCGTTTGGTCCTAGCACAAATGTAATTAGTCTGTCCGTTATATTAACGTTTTCTTTCTTTTTTTAACCGCACAGCCATCATTTTTTTCCTTTTACCATATAATGATTTCCAACGTAATTTTAGAATCATCAAAGAACATTTACCTTTGCCGCAGTTGGCTTAAGGTTTAAACACAGGACAATTTTTTTATTTTACTTGAATAAAGTATTAGAGGTACTTATAAATATAATACAATATACTAATAAGGCGTTTTCAAAGCTTCCTGTTCTTGGTGGTAACGCAAAAAAATCCTTTTGCGCTAGAACTTTTGTTGCAAGTCCATGATAATCTGCTATTCATTTAACCTACCGTGTTCAGCTCTGTCATTCACTACATTCAAACAATTTGCAATTTTTTTACCACCAATGTAGTGGAATATTGGATTTCTACTTAGCAGCATTTTCCTAAAAAAAAAATTGAAAGGATTGATATTAAATCTTTGTAAAGAATTCCTGCTGTTTTCTAATGGAGTCAGCGTTGTATATAAATAAAAATCTCAGTAATTTTAGAACTAATGCCGAAACACATAATTACCCTACAGATATCCGAATTACGTTCGCTGCGATCTGGCTAAAACGACTAAATTCTATAATTCATATATTAGCATAGGAACAAGGATCTATAACACGTTACCAATAGAAGTCAGGCAGGGCTCATCAGCGCAATTTAAACTTCGTCTTAAAAGATTTCTTAGATGCCATGCTTTTTATAACATAGACGAGTTTTCTGATTTATGTGCAGGCTCTGCATGTTGATTATTTATATGTACTGTAGTGTAAGGTTTTGATTTGTATGGCAGAATGGGGTTTGCGGAGATACACCTTCCTTCGTCTATTCATATCTGGATGCATGTTGTTGTTCTAAACACTTCTTTTTTAAACACTATATGTGCAACACAATTTATTTATTAAACTATAGAAACATGCGTTTTGGGGTGTATTGCCGGTTAGATTCAATTTTGTTTTGTTTTGTTTCCTTTTATAATTTTATGATTTTACGAAATTACTTTTACTTGTGTATCATTTATCATTATTATCGTCTTTGAATTGTTACATATATGTTGTGTGTTGTCTGTATGTCTGTAGTATTCGACACCACCGGTATAAGAATATATACTAATAAATAAATAAATAATACAAATGAATCAGCAACTTTTCTCTTGAAATAAACGTGGAATTGCCTATTCTCAAATCAATAAATATCCAAGTAGTGCGGTGTAAATGTTATCATTTTATCGCTTTTTTACAAATTTGGATTTTATTAAGCGAAGTTAAGCGTACAGATATAATTAATATATAACCAGAAATGGTTTATACTCGTAAAACAGGGTTAAATCAATGTTTCCCTTTTCCCATTGAAGAAATAATCAAATATTGAGTTAATTCCAGCTATTGGGATATTGCATTTACGAGAATATCTGAACAAAATCCGCTGCGGGTTAGTGAGGTTTGATTGTTTTCTTATTTTGTGTTTGAGTTTCTATTAACAATATGAAAACAAAGGGTAGGTGTGTTCTAATATCTATATTAGTATATACATAGAGAAAAATCCATATAGCAAAATTTACACTTCCCTGTTTGACGGAAGTTGTAGTAACAATTTCTAGTAGGTATTGTACGAAATTTTACAATAACACACTACAGTTTCTTATACCACAGTTACAAAAAGAGCAATAAAATTGTTAGAAAAAATTGCAGGACAATATTCTACAAAATATGGTGAAATGCTTTACAATATTTTACGACTAGTAAATATAACAAATTGCGGACGATGAAGTGGAAATCCTGTGAAAGATTTTTTGGCGATTATTTGCAATTTATTATTCCCACTGCACTGAGGAAACTGTCTAATAGCCACATAAAATTTTATACTGCAGAAACTGTCGCTACGCTAGTTTTATAACTGTTGGAATTCTTACTTAATGTAAATCGTGTTGGTAAATATCGTATGAAGGTACTGTGATTGACAATTACTCACAGTGTGAATACTACGTGGTGCTTCCACACCGGTACCGCCCAGTTAACGGGGACGGTGTGATGTCCAATTACACCAAATGTGACGGAAATTTGTATGCAGTCACGGCCTAAAATTATACGCAACTATTATTATAGGAGTTTATAATATTCTAGTAGATTGGTTGCAATTTTTACCACTGGAGCAAACGTACTATTTGCAACAAGTGTGACCTGTATGTTATGCTGTTTTAATATATAATTTATGTCAACATATATTGTAGGTATAACGAAATTGCGCATTTTGTTGCAATAAATGCAATAATTTTCGTCAACAATTTTGTAGAATATTTTAATAGTTCTGCTCGTCCATATATGTTCTACAATTTATTGTACTAAACTAAGCAATTGTTTTAAAATTTACAGCATTTTATTTTTTCTGTGTAATGTTTATTTCGAATGGGGGAACTCATTTCACTGAAAAGCGCTCGACAAATAGAACTATTCGAATAGGTAAATTGAATACCTTTTTTGTATTGGAAAATTCCATTATCATTTGTATGCAGAACCACCGAACAGAAAATTATGGATAGAGATTTAAAGTCGAGGGTCGTTATGTGTTGATTTTGTAACATGTGGAAAAAAAACTCTGTACACAATTATGCAGAAAAAGTAATAACGGATTGTGCTGATTTGTAAAAGCTTTGGCATTTGCTTTATTTTTTAGCTTCAATTTCACAAACTTTGCGTTAACTAATATTAAGTCCCTAATATAAAAATAGGAAATGGATCAAATATTTCGCTTTCGTAAATAACAATTTAGGGTTGTCATAAAACAAAAATTAAATAACTTCAAATTAATAATAACAGTAATTGCATTTTCCTAGTGTATCTGGAATTTATTTAGGTAGGGTATTGTTCCTATAATATTTGCCTGATATCGGCGTAACTTGTTTGCTCACCTTATCAGCGTAGTAATTTCCCTATCGTCATTCTAGTTCATTATACTATACATTAGTGGATTATTGGTGAATGATAAATGTATTACTTAATTTATTATTAAATTTGAAGACACTGTAAAACAATATCTTAGACAGGCTCTCACGATATTGAGAATTCAAACTTAAGCAATGAGCAACTACATTGATTGTTGCTGGACGAAGGCTTTGATTGTGGAATACGCCTGGATACTGCTAAATACTGACGTTCCATTGACGTTATATGTATCAACCCCACTTTAATTTTGTCAAACCCGAATGTGAGTATCGGGTGAAAGGTAAATATGTAAGCTTATTCAACAACTGACACAGTTCAACTACATAATTAATTTGAGCCCTAAACATATTGCAAATAAAATCGTAATGAATGAATGTAGCTAGCAATGAAGCAATCGAAAAACAATATGGTGGAAGTAACGAAAAGGAAAGTAAATATATTTTGATAGACAAGGATTAATGAAAAGCGAATCACAATATGGAACTCTCCCGTGAAAAGGTATAAGAGATAACGTGTCTTCTTTTTATATTACTTATGAAAAGTTCCCTTGCTTGGGAATTGCTGTGTCACTTAACCGAAGACGAAAAGTTTTAAGCATGTTGATTATAGTATTTCAACATTACGGAATGACTCGTCAGACAGACCTAGGTAAAGAAAGTATTTTATGGTGTTTTTAGCTTACTGGAGCGGTTAGAGTTGAGGTAGAGGAGCCCAAGGAAAAGATAAAGGAAAATTATCGATAACGGACTCATGCAAAAGAAACAGGTTGCTTTATTTCGATTATACCTTACTGCTTTTTAATAAATAGTACATTCAGTTTTTCATAATTCGTTGATCTTGGCTTTTCCTTATTTATCCGAAATTTTCAAAATATAATCGACTGTAGAATGTGTTTCAGTTACACTAAGGTCAATTAATTACTTTGTTATTAACTTTATTAATTTCGGGCTCTTTAAAACTTTTAAAAGTATTGTTTCACAGCCCACGGGATTGCAAAAAAAAATCAAGAGCCTATTCTCAAACTGAGAATAAGGAATGAAATTTAAAGTTGCAATGATTAATGCAATGTCACATTGTGTTATTTTGAAATTCGTTTTGCGGTATTTTGCCATGTACCATTTCGCGTGCACCCTAAAATAGATTTTGATTTATTTCGCTTTAAGCATAAAATCTTTATACAAGCAATTAATGTTCAGCGTAAAATCATTGTTCTATTTATGAGTTGCATGTGGCTACTGCGTATAGCAATTATTTGACAAGATATACTTAGTAGTAATAGATTTTGCAGTTGGTGGTAAACTGGCGTCGTGTAAAGATGTACATATGTATATCATTCAAATTTCTCGAAATCGTTCGATATTGTGAAAATACAAACGTTTGTTATGCCTGATAAGATACTTGGAATCAATACGTCGAAATAATGCAGGTTTTCGTTGATGCGGAACAAGCATATTTGCATCCCGACAAATATCATTCTGAATTGCAACATTTTTTCTATAATTATAACTTTTAATGATTTCCTAGGCAGGCTGAATCATTTTTAACCCATAGAGAGTATAGGGGAAATGAATAATGGGTAGATTAGAAGTTTTGCAAAAGATGTTAAATCTTGTGTTTGCTATGAGCAAATGACGTTCCAAATCTTAAAAGAAAAATGAAAGAAAACTCATTTTCAACGTCAGTGAAATAGACAAATAGAATATAATAATAAAATTGAAATACTAATACAAAACAAAAGAAGAGAAAAATGACTAACAAACATCCAACAAAGATGAACATAATAAAATATTGAAGAATATTACCAATATATGACTAGGAAGTACTTTTAATTTAAATTTAAACACTTTTAAATTAATATTAGAAGCCACGATTTATTAGAATTTGTTTCGCTTGTTTGGCCGCCGTGCGCCGTAGCTTTATTGAGACCCTGGAGAGATTTAAATTTGTTGAGGATTTTTGGTCTCCAGTAATCCACATGTCTTTGTGGGTCTTGCACCCTATGGTATGGAATTTCTAAATTGTTTTTATGTCGTGTCCCATATACATGGTTTTCCCTATTCGTAGAAAAGTAGTGACGATAGTCAAGAGCATACTTTAGAGACGTAAGTATGTACAGCGACGGCAACGTTAGCATTTTTTCGGTTTTGAAATACTCTCGACAACTTTCATCCCTTTTTAGTTGGCAGAGGGCTCTGATACCGGTTTTTTGAAGAATGAATACTCTCTTGCCGGAAGGTGTTGTAGTTAATATATAAATAAATAATATACTATAATAAAATACTATACAACCATTGTGTATTCGTGTTCATTAGATATTTATCTACTTTATTTGGGTATATTTTTACGATTTTTGAATAGTCGTGTATTTTTTGTTCTAGTTGTTTTATGTACAACAATAAATTTCCTACCTATCGTTTTGTGTCGTTGTCTAGGCATGCGTCGCAAGACGATTTTAGATTTTTATTTGCGTATTTCGACAAGGTTCTACACATCTTATAAATTTTTCTTGCGTTCGCCATTGCTGGACTCATATAACCCTTCGTATCTTTCTTATATATATATTTGTGTTGTCAATTCAAAATTATTCGAGATATATTTAATGAGTACTACAAATAAAATTAGAGCCAAAAGCGAGCCTTGTGGCACCCTTCGTTCAACATGTCTCACCTGACAAGCATTATTAGTGAAATTAATTTTTTTGTTTACAATTAGCCAGATAATATTTTATAGCCTCGGAGGTACCTACCCCTTATACCATAATGTTCCAGTTTTGATAAATATTAGTTGTCGTTTTGAAACTCTGTTCTTGCTCTTTTTGATGGCGGAAAGCTCTTATGAATCCACTGCACGAACTCTTGCTTGTTGGAAAAAACGCAGTGATACTTTCACCCTTTACAATTTTTGTGAAAAAGAACTTTACACTAAGACGTCTTCCCAAATATAATAATAATTTTTGTTCCAAATTATGCAATTTAGAAACCTAAGGTGCTGACAATTTATTTATTCCTATAATTTCTTGTAAGATTTTCAAAACTGTATCTTCTGAAAACCCCACTATCTCTTCTCCTGTATGTTGAGATAGCCAAAGCTTTTAATCACTGGGCGAATAGATAAGCAAAAGGAGAGAATTAGTTGCCCTACAATAATAAAAGATAAACCTATTTCTTATACACTTTTCAAAAGTTTTTTATGCAGAAACCAATTAAGAGTAATCTATGTAATGAGACAATTAATGATACATTTAATATGGTGGTCAACGAACCTGGTTTGGTAGAAACATTTATTAAAGTAAACCCTAATAACTACGCAGTTTCCTTGCATTGCGTTATCCACCAACATACTCTGTGTAAAGCTGCTATTGACAATAAACAACGTCGGCGTTCCGGCCAAATTAATTACCAGAATTTTAACGCTATGCAATAAGCCATATAATTGCAATGTAATAGTAAAATGGGTTTTTCTGCCCTTCATGGGCAGGTTTACCCCGTAAGGCAACTCGGCCTTGCATGTCTTAGCAGTCTCGACCTGGTTGTACTCGAACAAAGAGGTCACCAAATTGGTCGACAGTAAGTTTACTTGGAATTGGTTCGTCTAACCGAGCGACCTCTAGACAACTCCGTATTTCCCTGTGCGCTGCCGAGCAGTCAGCAAGGGGGTGCACAAGATTTTCTTCTGCTCTCCTACAGTTTCTGCAAAGGGGAGAGTCCACTCGCCCCATGCGGTGCAAGGTGCTTACTCCCGTAAGCAGTCTCACTCTGCTCATGCTCATAAAGACCGCCTTGCGGAGTCTTTCGTCGCCCGGATGAAAGCCGAGGATTTTGCAGTGTCTGATGCCGGCTGGTCCATTCCAATAGGAGCGATGACTAGCATCGAGTTGAAATCTGTGAAAAGCTTTAATACCGCCATAGGAACTCCCACACGACGCTTCTGGACCTGTGAATGGTCATTCACTGGCGCCTCTAGCTAGTTTGTCAGCAATGTCGTTGCGTCTGTTCCCAGAGTGGTTAATTTCTATAAATATCTGCAGAAGGAAAAACCAGATCCAAAAATTCTAGAAACGATTATGTCGACGTTTAGGTGATTATGTATCTACCAGCAAGCATTTTCTAAATTTAAAGATTTGCGACTGACTTCCAAACACCTCCTAGCCATATTAAACAGAGAGTTGTTACAAATGAGCCCAGCACATCAAGAGATGCTGAAATGATTGTTGCTCTGCTAGAAGTGCAAGATTATATGTGGGGCGTAATCTCGATCGAAAACTAGTGAGAAAATTATTTTCGTCCATATAGAGAAAGAGGATCCATTCCTAAATCAAAAAGCAAACGTGATAAACGTGGGGATAAGTAATGCTAAAGGTGTATATGTGTAGTCCGTTCGAATGTACTTTAGTAACTTAAGAAAGGCACACCTATGTATGTACATTCATATGTATCCTGCTAGCGGTCCTATGCAAACACATGTGCGTACGTTTTTAATACACTTTATTTACTCAAACTTGCGTTTACATTGTAAAATAAAATCTTTAATAAATTAATCCGTGTTTTTCAGATGCTACTGATAAATCTATAATTTACCGATTGCCAGTAGTTTAATGATATAAATTTTTGTACATCATAAATTATATTTTGGAATATTCATGCATGAATACATTCCATAATATTCATATTTATATAGTCATATTTAACGTTACACATTTTGTGTTAAATATTTACATAAGTAACACATACTAAGTTAGATGGTTTTGCATTAAAGAAAACATATTTGTGTTTATTTATGCTGTGCAAATAAATAGTATTTTACAAACCAAAATATTTAACATAAAAAGTGTATACACGGTAAAAACATCTCCGCATGCATATATATTATGTACTTCACAATTCACAACATTTTTATAATTAATACGTTAAATTCATGACGTAAAATTGTTGACGGTGGATTAGAGAGTATGAGTTGGTATTTGGGCTATTTCCATAGTCCAAAAATTATTTAAAACCGACGCCTCAATATTGGTTTTACTGCCGTCATCAGAGTAGCTTGGAAAGGACTGAATGTTTTCAATTCCATTTCTGAAGCTGATGAATTTTGTATTATAAACTCTGGAATTGATAATAAACAATCCCATAGGCAATTCAAATGGCCGAAACATCAACTCATATCAGTCTCAACGTTATATTATAAGTTAGTTTGCCATACTTAACATGGTGAGATGGTGTTGAAACTAACATCTGCGAGAGCTAGTCACCATCTTAATCGTACCATATCGATGGTCAGTAAGATATTACACATCAAAAGAACGTGGCTACTGCGCATCGTGGATGAAGAGTCGTATATTCTTTTGAATGCAACAGTTTTAAATGGAGTAATAGAACAAAACTGCTTCTTGCACTGGCTGACTCGTTCGCTTGATTTAAATAAACTTTATGTAATTTTATTTGAGGAACCACATTAAGACCTTTCTTCTGCGTTGACAACGACAGATCAATACCATAAAAAAGATTTCAATAAGGTTACCGAAAATATATGTGCCGGTCTTTACAGGTTTTTTATTTTAGGAATTGATATTGTTGGTAGAACACAGTTTACTTGGTCATGTTCGTTCTCTTAATTACTAGTTTCAAGATTAATATAAATATTGTCAAGAATGTTTCTTTAAACACAAGAATCACAAAAATTGTATAAATTAAATTGAAAATATCCCAGTACGTAGTGCAACTTCGACCATTCACCTTCCTACAACGATTGAGAATTTGCCTCATGTTTATTAGTTTTCTTTTTTTTTGCAAAGGAAATGTGAAAAATCTAATATTATATGCCAACGTAATATATCCCTGGTCAGTTGCTCTGTGACTGTCCTCAGTAACAAAACCAAAATATTTTCACTCACCTAAAGATTCCGTAATTGTTAAGCTATTACCCTCTCAAAAACCGTTGATCAGGTTGGTAGAATACTCACCGGACGTAAATCATTAAGTTCTTTAGGATATCTCTGCACCAGCACCATCAGTCGTCTTAGATCCATTCATGTACCAGACCAAGTCTTGCTTTCTGATTTCAAGTGCGTACCTAGCAACTTTCTCCTGTCTATCTGATATAGACACGGTAAAGGCACTCTCACACCTATTCCTTACCGACATGTGATAGGTCCGCACTTCGAACACCCCTCTTCCCACATGCTCGGTTATCAACATGTGTTTTGTTTAAACCCTTTTGGGGTCTTTGAGTGTTGCAACCTGTATGCCCCCATCCGTGCCTCCCCCTGTATGTACAACTAGGTGTAAGTTACAAGGCAAGCCCAAGAATGCCTCCATGGAATGACCGTATGTTCAATTTGCGGCAAGCCTGCTTTTATAAAATCCTTTTGAATATGAATTTGAATGATTCATACGCAGCCTTTTATCGGTACATCTCTTTTTGAATATTTTGCATTCGCCGTTTGACCATTAATTTTGGAACTCTACCTATTACTTTTTTTACACATATTTATTTTCGTTTAAACCGTGTGAACAAACTTTATGTTAAAAAAAAAACCTACATCGTTAGGTGCATTGGTGGTGACCATATCTTATTGTCAAATGTGTTCTACAAAATACTACGACTTGAATTATTAACAAAGCATCAAACAAAATACTAATGAGCATTTATATTACTTACGCAGTTCAACTTTTCCATTCAATATGGTAAGATTATGTGTAAGAAAGTAATGAACGTCGGTTGTTTGTGTTATGTTTGCACATTTAAAATTCTTTTAAAAGAAATTACTTGTTAAAGTTGTAGATATTCATATACGTATGTGGTTTCACACGATGCACTATAAATAACTTTTATTCCTTGTGGGTGAGGGTGCAACAAAATGTATATAGGCATAAATGGAATTTTCCAAAGACCTACATATATTTTAACCTTTTATGTTCAACCCTCATTTGGGAGGCAAGGGAGGGGGGATAATACTTGTAGAGTATAGTAGGAAAGGCGCTAAAAAATCTCACCCGCGCAGGTTTAATGTTTGTAATAACGATAGCAAAAATTGCCGTCAAGGTTTCAGGGATTTTCTTTTGTTTTTCTTTGTTGTGGGAGTCGTCTGACAAAGTCTCCGGAAATACTACAGCCTCTCGGCTTTTTATATTATATTTCCCATTTCCTTTACCCATTAAATTATGTCAGTTGAATACCCTAGTGTCCTGTACAACAAGAATTTCAGGGATAGCTTTACCCTGTATACGCGATTTTCCTCAAAATCAGAAAGCGACTATTGACAAAGTTTCAATCTGATCGGTGTGTTCCTTTGTATAGGTAAGCACTTTGATCCGTTCTGGTTTAAGATATGCATTCGTTTTCTAAGTTCTCGTTTTGAAATTTTAAAAATGATTTTAGCTACACTTTTGCGGTTTGATATTTTATAAATTTAAATAAGTTTTGTAACGATTTACAGCTTACGATTTACTCTACAAGAATGGATCGCCGAAATCCTGTTAAACAAATAACGCTGTAACGTCAATTGAGCGTAGAATTAGTTACAAAAGTGTAGGGTATTTGCTGCATATTGTATAATTTATTTCTATTGAATTAAATTGAAGCTACTTTATATGTATGTATGTATGCGCATCTGAGATTCTGGAAGAAAGTCTTTCGATGGCAGTTGGATTAAGTTGTACAGCAACAGTTTGACAACGTGTTAATGTTAATCTGTTTATTACGACTCTTTTTAGGAATCGACGAATTGCTTTGCATTCGGTAAAATAGTAATGCAATTAGGACGAAAGGAATTGCGTTGTGTTTTTATCGTATTTGTTCGGCCGCATGTGTATACATAGTTATACCTTTCCTATTCTACTACAACTACTATTTTACGTGTATTCACTTGTGCGTCTATGCGTTGTAGACCTATGGTAGCATGTGGCCGATATGAAATAATAAACAATGCGGAAGGGCGCCTGCGTCGAAGCTCCCGGGCTTGCAGGCAGTCCTGCAAACGCCGTCGATAAGAAAGGACGCGTCTGGACGCCGGAAGCGCTCTCTTCCACTCTCTTGGCATCACTGCAGCCGTACAGATGCGGTAATTTGGGGGCACCGGTTCTTCGTCTGATGAGAAAAAGTGCTTGCCAAATCCCGTAAGTAAACAGATATGATTGCTATTCTGTCCCTTTTCGCGAACGTTTCCACGGAAAGCCGCGTGTTAAGATGAATCTCCTTCTTCTTAATGTTAATTATTAAGTAGTGGTAAAATTTGCTTTGCTCTATTATAGTTGATATTTAGTTTCTTATATATTTTTTGATGTAATAATGAAATTTGAGTGTACTTTTTACTACCTCCTGTATATCATCACATATTACTTGCAGGAACATATTTAAATTTAGAAAATAATTGCTAAAGACAAAATTTATATATTTACCAAAAAGAAAAATATTTATCTAATTCAAACGGACTGCTAATTAAAGTAATGATTACAAAAAATATTAAGATCAATAGATAAAAACAAATAATTTATAATTAACGACAAGTTAGAAATAATACAAGAGAAACAAAAAAAGACACAAATTATTATTAAATAAGCCGAATTAACTATAACCGAATCTTCTGGTTTTCATAAAAATTGTTGCTTTGATTTGCTGAGGTTGTTAATTTATCTAAATTTATTAAAAGAATTGTAACAAGTTGCAAACTAATTGTAAGCTGTTCTCTGTCAGTGACTGTTTCTATATGCGATAATGGTAATTCTATTAATTTCTAGTGTAATAATAAGATATTCAAAAGTATTAATTTTAAATAAATATTGACGCTTTAAGGAAACATTAGCAAAAGTTATTAGAATATTATTAATCTCTAAATGCCATCGGCATGTTTCGGTTGAGTTTGAGCAAGGTTCTTAATATTCGTTTCTGCATCACAAACTATACGTCAGATATGATTTTCTATTACACCGAACAGTGAGAATACAAAAAAGTCATTTTCAATTATATGATCTGAAAACTGGCTTTTTTATTAGTGGACACAAATTAGCAATAGATCGGTTACAGACGATGCATGTAAGTCCAAAAAGACGTATTAAAATGCGCCCTATGCGATTATTGGAATTATTCCTATGGATTGTTTTAATAAGAATGATATGAGGCATTATGCGCTTTAATCTATAATTTTCGTTTGTTTCTTGCTAAAGAGTAAAAGACATATTATAAATTACATTGCTTGAAAAAAAAGCATTAAATAAAATAAAATAATTTATATCGATATTTTATGATTCATTTAATATTAATTATATAATAACACATATCTGGTCTAACATTCCCTAACAAGCTAACATTGGCAACTGTCAAATTCTGAGTTTCCATGAAAGTCTACAGACTCAAAGAGTACCATGGTAGAAGCACAACGAATTTTAGTTTCTGTCAAAAAGCCTGATTTTGGGGTACAGCAACCTCCAAAGATTTTTCAATTTTCAGAAACAGGTTTCATCGAAATTATAACAGATGTTATTATAAAACTTTTTTAACATAATTTGCATTTTTTTAATAATTTCTCTTTTTCTTATTTCTCAGAAAAGTGCTTTTACATAGAAATCGAGTGTACATATATAATAAATCTCGTGCAAAAGATGAAGAACTAAAGATTTATATTTACTATTGTAATATACAAGGTTATCATAAAGTAAGGACATATTTCAGCTTATTATGTATTTTTAACAAATTAAGTTAACAATAGTATGTGAAAGAAATTCGATCGCTTGAATAATGGGATTCCTTATTTCCAACAGTGATTAACGCAAATTTTCGATATGTCGTTCATTTTGCTGATGTACAATCACCAGCTGTTCCTCCAAATTGTACACAGCATTATTCAGCATTTCTGGTTGAATTACAGTAATTGGATCCCTAATTATTTCAGCGTTGCTGGCCGCGTTCTAAATACCAAACCTTTTAAAAAAAACCCACAGCCAGTAATCCGCTGGGTTAAGATCAGCCGATCTTGGAGGCCATGAATTTACAAAATCTCTGCTTATAACACGATCTGGAAGAACAGCAGTTAACAATTCTTTAACTGGTCGGTAAATATGCGGGGGCGCTCCATCCTGCATAAAATGCCGTTTTCAATTCCCACGTGCTCGCTTTGTTTCCGTAGAGTGGTATAATTTCGTAACATTTGCAGGTATTGTTCACCAGTAACAGATACAAGATACGGCCCCTCCATTCTCCTCAAAGAAGTATCGTCCAATGATAAAAGTAGCAGTGAGACGGCACCAAACGGTGACTTTTTTGTCTTGAAGACTTTCCTGTACGATTTTATGTGGATTATCTGTCGACCATATTCGACAGTTTTGACTATTGACTTTACATTTAGAGAGAAATTTGCCTCATCTGTCCATTGAATACGGGATAATTATTCGGGTTCAATTTTCATTTGAGCCAATATTCGTAAAGAAAGATCATACCAAAAAATTAATCGAATGGGAGGATACGTGTTTAAACTCCATCTTCAAAACGTAAATAAAACACAAAAACGTTAAGGAGTAAAAATATATTGAAATAGTCCACAACAATATTGTTTCACCACACAGTGGCTTCATCAGGTGGATGAAATTAACTAAACAGAATATAAAATTACACACTATTTATACTTTTAAACCTAGGAGTGGGGAAAAGAAATTAATAGATATAGTAAGTTAGGTTTAGCGCTCAATGAACAAAAGGATTTTAATCATTTCCCACTCCTAGGTTTAAAAGTATAAATAGTGTGTAATTTTATATTCTGTTTAGTTAATTTCATCCACCTGATGAAGTCACTGTGTGGTGAAACAATATTGTTGTGGACTATTTCAATATATTTTTACTTCTTAACGTTTTTGTGTTTTATTTACGTTTTGAAGATCATACCTTAATTCAAAAAGCAGTTTCAGTTTACAGGGATACATTTTTAGGATTTTACATCAGATTTTCCAAACCGTGGTATATGTCATTTGCAATCGATTCAATATCGAATTCACACTACTGATAGAATTAGTGTTGGCTATGTTTTGATTTTCCTGAAGAACTTTCGCAACTTGGACATCACTAATTCTTGGTCTTCCTGATCTTGGTAGATCAATTACGGACCCTGTTCTTTCAAATTTGCTAATAAAATTATAGTAGGCTTTCATACGCCAGGGCGCTAATCATAACCTCATTTTCGTACAAAACCTTCGTAATCTAGCAGTGTAATTTCTACCGCATTTATAATAACATCGAACTAAACTAATTCCTGCTTGTACAGCCATGTTCTGCAAGTTTAAATGGTTTTGATGGACGTTTACGTGAGTTTTAGTTTAAGATTAATTCTCTAAAACGCGCTGATTTATTTGACACTTGTATCAGCAGTCGACATGATAACTCTTTTGTTTTCCACAGATACGGTAAAATCCCAATCCAAAAGCAACTAGATTCCATTTATTTTTTGCTACTAGCTTGACTTCTTAAATTATATAAGACCTTAAAGTATACCCCTTACTTTATGATGACCCCATATATCAATGAAATTGCATTACAATATGTCGCGTAATTAAGCATTTATAAGGATCGTACTGTCCACGTACCTTTTTGAAGGTTCTTGTTTAATTACACATCTAATAAATCTGGATATGGATTAGATTGTGTATGCGTTTCTACGAAATGTTATTGTTTAAAATTCTGAAGTAATTGATAATTTACGTGCAAAAAGTCACAGAGTGGCAACTGTAAATCTACATACATTGC
Source organism: Cetonia aurata (assembly GCA_949128085.1). Lineage (NCBI taxonomy): Eukaryota > Metazoa > Arthropoda > Insecta > Coleoptera > Scarabaeidae > Cetonia > Cetonia aurata. Next base: position 49,449,513 of record OX421883.1, on the reverse strand, counting down.
ACGTTGAACAAATAAATTAATCACATGCACCAAATTTGTTCGTAGTATACGCATTTTTCTCAGGATAAAAAAAATATATAAAATGAACTTAATTAGGAAATGCATGTGATAATATTTTATAATTTGATATCAATAGACACGTTTACATATTTTAAATGTTTATTATTATTCTTCAATTATAATTATTAATTCTCTGAATTTGTTTACACAAAAGCGCCTTTTTTGAAAAATAAGAAAAAATGCAATCAATTAAAAATTGAAGATATGGGGTACTCTGTACCCCTTCCCCCTCCCATTACTAGCTTTTTGCGAAGGTAGGTTACGTCATCTTTTCGGTCATGTAGTCTGTTTCAAATTAAGTTAAAAACGTTATTTAATATCGATAAACAAAATTATGAATATTACGCTTTACTTTATCGACACTTGCAATTAGTATATAATGCTTCAACTTCAGCAGCTTTCCTTTTTTAATTAATCAACATCAGATTCCCTAAACAATAGAGCAGACTACTGAAAAACGTACAACGTTTATAATTCTGCTAATGCTCTTAATACCTTGACTTTCATAATAATTTCCATTAAAGCTTTATATTTCCTTTAAGCTGGAAATTTATTTCTACAGAATTTTCTCGCAATTTGTACGAAATCAAAAGACTTTCGATAGATTAGAATGAAAGAAGGTCATGCCGTGTTTGAGAGAAAATAAGTGAAGGTCTTTGTTCACTGTTTCCAGTTCCGCAATTAATTAGAGATCGTAAAGCAAACTTACTTTAGCTTAATGGTGGAAACGTTATGGAAACTGCCTCAAGCGTATGTATACATACGTTGTATGTGCATACCTACGAGGTTGATTTTTATTAAGAATTTATTTTAGGAGATTCTACCTAGCTTCCTCTGAATTTTGTGAAAAAAATAAAAATTTATTCAAAGTGGATGCAAACAAAACCAATTCGTTAATTAATAGGACACTTTACTAAAAACGAACTCGATTTCCGGCTCGTGGAACTTTTTTTTACGTTTATATATTTATAGTGTTTCGGGCATGTACTTTTAGCTTTTGAAAAGAAAAGGAAACCTAGGTATTCTTTATGTTAATAATGCAATTATATATATTTGTTTTTGTTATTTTGAATTGTCTATTCGTAAAACCATATTATCTATCACCTTTGGTTGAAACAATATTCATACAATCTCAGAAATTTCTTCGAAAATCTTAGCGGGCCTCACGTAAACTAGGTTAGCGGTTTAATTTATTTTCAAAGCACTGCGGTTAACTTTGCAACTTATTCCATGAATACTACGTCGAACTTTCTCGAATATATGACCTTACTTATATGATTTTGATAAACTTCCATGCGGAACATTCGGGAATCGGAAAATATGAGCATTACTTACTGGAAGAAGGTTCTCCACAATTTCCTCATTTCTATATAACAAGCATTGATAAATATGCGTTTTAGGAACTAAGATAGAATCTAAGAAGATAATTTTTTTCTTTATAAGAAAAAAAAACTAATTAAAATTCTTATCATCTGCGTCTTGAAAAGCTTTCATATTTTATCGCCTTCTGCGTTATTTCACAGATTTATCTTCGTTTCAGAGGCGCCGCAGTTTTATTATATTATCATTCGCACTTTAAAGAACACAAAGTGAATTTGAAGTAACATCTATTTTAACCTCGATTCCGTCTTAATGTCTTAACTTCCTTTCTCTGAGCAAAACTATTTTAATATCCTTGTTTTCTCACCAATAAGTACCCCTTAAGTTCCTGGTGCACTCATAAAATGCAAATTATTATTGGGTTATATGGACATTGTAGATGAAAATATGTAATAAGATTAACTTATTCAGTGATTTAAATCTGGATTGGTTTCGTTTACTTTAACTTACAATGAGCGAACAAAGTATCCAAGGTTGAAAGTGAGTGTAATGACTGGAAACGTATATGGATAAGTTCCATAACAAGTTCTATAACAGTATCAAATTAAATACATTATTTCATATTTGCCTACTGGATGTTCTACTAACACCAATGTCATCTTTATCATTTTTTGAGATGAAGGGTAACCTTTCTTGATCTTTTATGTAGATTCTAAATTTGTCCACTATATGTTGATGTAAGTCTACGGAAACTCTTATTTTTTATTGGTATATTTTGATATATAGTGTAAAAGTTTTTTAAAACCGGACATGGAGCAACTTTTCTATTTGAAGAGATAGACTAATACTTCCAAAAGCAAAATTGTAGAGAATAATAAGTAAAATTGACAAATAACTTCATTCCACTAAACAGTTGTGATAAGTATCTGTGTTCACCAGATGGAAGCCAGTATTTATGTCTTAAGTATATTGTTAAACTAAGAACTAGTACATTGTTCTTATGAAAGCGACATCAACACTTGTTTCTATTCGGTAATACACGAGGTGATAAAAGTGCCCTGAAAACATTTCGGAGAGAAGTTCGGGATACAGGTTCGTGAGAACAAGTCTGCGAATTCGGGAGTATAATCCTAAAAATTTTATTTTTTTTCTCTAAGTTCTTTTTTTTGTGTTGTGATTAAATTAATTTTTGTTCTGTAATTGCTTTTATTAACGTTCGTTTAAGTGAGGTTAAATGAATACAACCGAAAGGGGCAAGGGTAAGTCTGCACTGTTAATATTGCTTGCATTTCTACGGTCTAATTATTGCATCGCCTCCCCTTTATTTTGTTTAAAGTTGTTCAGGATAATGTTTAACTAAAGATAATTTTATTTTGTGTTTGATATATATACCTATACCAATTGTCCGACTGCGTCGGCATTATAGCGATCCTGTAGTGTAAGCGAGATACACAGCGGTATCCGTGCATTAGAACGGTAAAGAAGTATACGGAATATTCTACTGGATTACATGAGGGCTAGTAGTTCGCATATTGCTATGATGCACTCGTATTTGCCAAGAAATCCACATTTCTACGCTGTCGGCGCACAGTCGCATGAGCCGTCGCTCGTACACGTGCGTGTCAGATGCATTTTATATTTCGTCGGGAGAACTACTCGCTCGTACTATTTAATAAAACGCGTTGTTGGTAGGTAGATAACGGTTATTTTAAAAATGGAGTACTATACGCCGGAGCAAAAACTCTTCATGGTTAAACACTTTTACGGTGGTAATTCCGCGGAAGTAACTCGGGATTTATTTGCAGCTAATTTCCCCGAAAGTCAAATTCCCAATGCAAGCACCATTCGTAGGACCGTTAATCGGTTTGCAACTACATTTTCTTTAGTAAATAATAAAAATAAAGTTGTTCCGGATAAGAATGTAAGCGATATAGAAATTCGAGTATGTGCTTTAGTTGAAGTACTGTTCTTATCAAGAGGGAGGTTTATTTGAACACTTAATAAATTAATTTACTTCAAATTTTATTATTGTTTAAGAATAATATTCTCTTTTAGCTAATTGGAGGTTTATTGCAATGTTGAATACAATTCTGTTTTAAGAATTAAATATTTTATTTTCCATTATTTTATTATAGTTGCGTTTTTAGATTTTATACTTGCTGAACAATATTATTTTAGTTTTTATTTTAAAGTTTAGGAGTTCTCATTATTTATTTTTGCTTTTTTATGTTGTTTATGAGGCTGTGATGAATTAATTCACTGACATGTTATCAGTGATTATCTGATGCTTCAAACAACTAAAAATATTTACTTATATCGGGAACACAATACCTCTAACAGTGCTTTTTATTTTTCAGGAATAGTATTTTCTACCACATGTAATATTATTAATCACTTATGCTGTAACATAGAATTCTAAAAGACTTTGATTTGCCTATACGCCCCAATACATTTATACGTGGCTAACGTTTGTAAATACCATCCGCGTGCCGCTAAGTAGGCGTGGCAATTCAAGGTGGCACGCCCATTTATAGTCGACCAGTAGTTACTAATACATGCATCGTGCTATGAACGGTTGCCACACTGTATATGTCCGGAATTGATTCCGTTATTTTTTTCAACAGTTTAACTTGATTTAATTTTTTTTTCCTTTTTTGTGGGTTATATCCAACTTTGTATTTCTTTTATTTGTTGTTATTATATAGATTATTAAGTTCAATTTTGTGTTATATTAACATTCCCCCTTAATATTACCTGTAATCTCGCTTACTTCGAAACTATAAGGTTTTAATAAATAAAGGTTACAGTTGTCTTTTAACATAATTTGGAAAATCTCAAAATTCTCAATTTTTTGTTGTTGCTGAATCCGCTATTTTAGGCAATTAGTAAAAAAGAACTAAAATTATTATTATAAACTGCTAAAGTTCATTGCGTAACAATTCTAAATAAGCTTCACCATTTCAATTTTTATTGTAAATCCCGCACCATACATTAATTCTAGGATTATTTTTGGTCCTCCTTTCTTCAGCTCAACAAGGATTAGTATCAGACCAATATCGATAATTTTACCTATTGGCCATACCGTTTAGATAAAAACTTTCTTCAGGCTACTGCCTCTTTTTTTCTAAAAGCCACCACCAAAATTTCTTCTATCACAATTGCCATCAAGTAATTCCTGAACGCTTATCATTTTATCATGGGTGAACTTCAGAATTTTGTATACCTTTGACTGAGAACAGTCCACTTCCTGTTTAATTTAATACGTGGATTTGTAAGGATTTTCCAGAGAATACAAAGAATATTTTCTTCATCGACACCAGCGCACGCATCGCGTAGACTTAAGCTATCAACATGGAGGAAAATTAATTCCACACTCTCTTGTGGTGTAATTTGATTCATTTCGGCAGATGAATAAAAATGTTAGTTTTAAGTAAGTCTCAAACGCAGTAGTTTCTGTCAAATAACACAATGACAGCTCGTTACCTACATATATATTTCAAGGCCTACTACTGCTACATTAGCTGATTATTTTAGCGTGTTCTACCAATTGCTCTAAAATGGTTGCTATAGCAATAATAAACTCATATTACATTTAGTATTATTTTTGTATATTATTTAATAGGTATAAGTAATTCTTTACAATTTTGCTTTTCGAAGTACTCGTCTATCACTACAAATAAAAAAGATGGCCCCCGTCGGGCTTTAAAAAACTTACACTGTATACATATATAACTTAAAAAAAAAAAACACCATGATTAAACAAAATTTAGATATGAATTCTTCATCACACTTTATATAAAGTTCAAGTATGAAATAAAAAATAGTGGTCCCGATTTAAATTATTAGGACATTGATGACAGTGACACACACTTGCATCCTATAAAAAATTACTAGTGTTAAAATCTTTTGAAAAATTTATGAGTTTACATTTAGTAGTATAGTTCTACTCCAGAAAAAAATAAAATAATTTCTACATCGTAGATTGTGTAGACATGAAGTTAATTGTACCGTTGAAGCTCTAAAAATAATTCCTTTTGCTAGTTGTGAGCTTAGAAACTACTCTTCGACAAAGATGTCACTATTGACCAATTTAAAGAGATATTATAAGAGAGAGAATATTTGAGTTAACAGAAACGAAACAGAATTTTTCTTTTACCTTATAACAGAAATGTTTTCTACACGTTTAGATGAAATAATGTATTACACTCCTAAATAACTCTGTTTGTTCGTGGAAATAAAGCCAAATATTGGAAACGTTAGTATTTCTAAATTTTTAAACAAAATTTGTTTTTCTTCCCTAACATGTTTTTTCTATATAATAAATTAATAACAGACACAAACTCGTTGGCAATTTCATTAGGGTACTTAATACACAAAGGCTGATATTAATTTAATGCAACATTGATTCTGATAAGGATGTCTTTTAAATAGCATTTTAGGATAAATTCTTCAGATATTGTGTAACGGAACATTGGACATTTCCGAAATTCAATTTGCTATCACACAAAATTTTTCTCCTATGCGTTCAACCTTAAAATGAAATACAAACAAAGTTGGAACATCTTAGGTAGGCAATATTACGTTTCAACTGAAGCACTCTAGGTAACTCACAAATAGGTGTTATAAAAATAAAATCCGTTTCGAAGTAGAATTTTTTGTGTCGAGAAAGAATTGTAGTGTGGTCAAATAAAAATTAAATGAATAAATACAGCAACAAAAAATTACAAGAGAAAGCGGATTTTGTTTTTCTGAAATATTTCTTTTATAAAACACGAACGGTACAAGATGATAAAAAGAAATGAAGTTTATAAGAAATTAGCTAAAAGACGACGAGGTTTTGGCGTAAGTTGTTTAAAAATATTGAAAGCTATTTTTGTTCATGAAGCTTACATCCTCAGAGTTAGTAGTTCTCGTTAGTGTCAAAAATAAACCATAAAAGGATCGGTTTCTTTTTTGTACTTTTCGAAATATGTTTCAAGGGAGAAGCAGATATTTTAAGAAGTAAATTAAAACGTCCTTTACAATGTTCTTTTAAACAGTACATAAAAATAAATGACACCCTTACTTGCTAATAGGTACAAATTAGTCAAAAGATAATTTCTGGTTGGTTCTTTTTGCCTGGATTTTTTGCTAAATACAGCGTTGGATTTAATAATTAAAGACGCCAGAACCCAATTCATGTCCGTACATTTCGACAAAATCTATTTTAGGTTGCTGAAACAAATAATTTACTTTTGAGCTCCAATGAAATACATGATTAGTGATACACATTACGCGAAAAATTGAATGTTGTGTAATACTAATAAGTATTGTAAGTTTAACGCCAAATTTAAGAAACTCCTCCATTTTATATATCTCACCTGCAAATTACAAATTTATCCGTTAAAGTGCAGTATCAATTACCGTTGAAGTTACCTATAGGTTAACTATACCTACAATACACACAATACTGCACAGCACCCATATATAAAATGGGTATAAATGCGTGTATTTAGTAATTTAAACATTGAACGATAAATTTATTGCTTTATAAAACTTTTTAAGCTAACTTTTCCTATCGAAAACTACGCCGATATAAAGCTTCCGATGGGGCAATGTGAAATTTAATGTGTTTAATGTTTGCACACGAGGGAGAAATGTGGGCGATATTCACTGAAAATTAAAGTTTAACCGCGGAGCATTTACGACTGCTACCAGCGAAATAATTAATTAACTCTACCGACAATAAGATAGTTTGTGTATGTATAAGTTCAGTTTACAAAGTTTATACTATCCCAGTGATTACAATAAGAAAAGAATATGAAATAACGGTAGCTACTAAAAGGTCGGCACCGTGTGGGATTCTAGATAACAAAATTGTGTACCTGGTGGGTAAATTATCTTACAAAAACGAAGCAATTAATGAAATACAAACAAAATAATACTTCATTGGGTCCCCTAAGCTTACATTCTTTTTATTATACTTATTACCTCGTATTGAGAGCGGGGTAGACCGGTAGTGGTGCAGTAATGCGATTCTACTATTGTTTAGTTAATGTGATCAACTAAACTTCTTTTTATGCGATACTTTTCAGGTTCATAAATCAGATAAATATGATTTTGAGTTATTTAGTCGTAATTTACATCAAATAAGTACCCATTACTTATCGTTGTTTTCTACTTTGAATGGATGATATTTTATTAAATAAAATAAATAAAAATATAGCTCATTTCATTCTGTTTAATATATATATGAACATCTTTAGAAATAGCTACATGTTTCGGCCCAGTTTTAGTCAGATAGCCTGAAGATGGCAAAACTGGACCACTGGAAACATGTATTTCTAAAGATATTAATATATTAAACAGAATGGAATGATTATTTATTTTATTCAATACAAGTATTACTTATTAGTGAAGTAAACGGTGGCTTTATCTTACGATCATTGCTGTAAGACAATGTAATGTTTTTCTTTCAAAAAAAAAAAAAAAATGTAAAAAATGTTATTTTTTTTAACACCAAATGTCTATTTGAAGCAGTAAATTACATTTTTTCATGTTTTGAAAATGATGTCCGATAGGTGACCGGAGTTTATGGAAATTTCGGCTCTTATGGCAACTCATTCAACATGATCCGCTACCTTTCGCCAGTGACGGTTACCGCGTTTTAATTGTCGTCTTCAAAAAAATATGACGCAATCACATATTTTGAGTAAATAACGCACCATAGGATCACGTTTTGTGAATGGAGTGGTGTCTCATGGCGAACACGAGGATTGTCCTGAGAGGTGGAAATGCGCCTCGTCGTTCATCATCAATTTCTAGAAAAAATCAACCATCTCGTTATTAAGCTATACCAAACCCTGACTGTACGCCACACGGGCTTGGCGGTCGGCTGGCACCAGCTGTTGAACCATCATCAATTTGTATGGAAACATCTTCAAAATCTTTGGTCAAAATTCTTTGAAGGGGTCGGCGAGAAATGGCAAATTGGGTCTAGCGTAGATGTTGATCGGTCCTCCTCGACACTATCTCCCACAGCTTGGATGTGACCGGCTTGTCCGACGCCGCGCCATCCAGGTGATTTCCGATCTCGGATTGATCCAGTCTCTTCAAATCGAACCACCAGACGTCGAATTGTTTGAGCGGTAGGCGCCATATGGTTGGGATATTCGTTCCGAAATTCACGTTGAGTTAATACCATTGATAAATTATTCCGCGAAAACATTCAAACAATTTTTCCGCGTTCTGGTAGCGTATATCTCTCCATTTGAAACACAAGAAATTTCGTAACTGTCACTTGTCGAATGTAAAAATAGCCAGTTATACAGGGTGCGGCAAAATGATCTGACGGTTTTCGCTGCCGCGCTGTCGAGCGAGTTAGTGGTGAGGGGTGGTGGGGATAGCGGCGTTCAAAGGCCGACACGTGGACATTTTCAGTAACCATGGAGCAGTGGTCGGGTGAGCACAGCGCGTTTGTTGTCGAAGCGTTTTTTAAAAGTGGCGATTCCTGTGTTGCTGTTCAGCGGCAATTCCGTAGGCGTTTCAATGTGGGTCCAAGAGGAGAAGTCCCAACTCGAAACACCATTTTGCTGTGGGTGAGGAATTTCAGAGCTACCGGTTCAACATTGAAACGGAAGTCGACAGGCTGCCCAAGGTCAGCCCGGACGCCGGAGAACGTCGAGAGAGTAAGAGAAGCTGTGGAAGGCAGTCCTCGTCGGCCGGCTCTTAAACAAGCTGCAGCTTTGCACATGTCTGACCGCTCAGTAAGAAGAATTTTTTGGTTCGACCTGCACTTTCATCCTTACAAAATGGCTATTGTGCAGCAGTTGAAGCCTAGTGACTATGCAAAACGCCAGGCGTTTTGCGAGCAAATGATTGATTTGAAGACAGATGACAAAATTCTCATTATGACCGACGAAGCGCATTTTCATCTGGATGGTTATGTGAACAAACAGAACTTCCGTTATTGGTCTGCTAGGAATCCAGAAGAACTGCATGAACGTCCACTTCATAGCCCAAAGATAACTGTGTGGTGTGGTGTAACCAAAGCTTGTGTCATTGATCCACACTTTTTTGAAGAGGATGGTCGAACCATTACTGTCAATTCGCAACGTTATCTGTCGATGTTGAAAAACTTCCTGATCCCTGAACTTCGCAGAAATCAGTTAGTCCGCAACAGAATTTGCTTCCAGCAGGACGGTGCAACTGCCCATACAGCCAATGAGGTGATGGAATTCATAAGAAGTAAGTTTCGTGGACGAGTCATCTCGCGTTTCGGGGACATTGCGTGGCCAGCTCGCTCCCCTGATCTCAGCATTTGTGATTTTTTCTTGTGGGGACACCTTAAAGCAAGAGTTTACGCAAACAAACCCCGCACATTGGGTGACCTTAAGGAAGCCATACGGCAAGAAATCGCCAACCTGTCTCCCGCAATGCTGGTGTTCGAAAATTTCACCGCAAGATTGGAAGAATGCATGGCCCAAGAAGGACATCATTTAAAAGACGTCATCTTCAAGTCTTAAACGGATGAAATTGGCTCTTCCTGAAGTATTTTTGTTAATTTACATAAATACCAATCTGTAATATGCAATAAAACACATTGTATCTTTTTAAACGTTTGAATTGTTTTTATTTAAAAACCGTCGGATCTTTTCGCCGCTCCCTGTATTAACCACCAAATGAAATAGTTTCAGCGTCTTCAAATAGGATGATACTTTTTGTACCACCTACCACCTAGTATATGAATATACAACTATACTGTAGTAAAATTTAATAATACCAACGGATATTTTCAATTCATAGTAATAAACAGATCTGATTATACAGGCAATTACCTACACTAATAAGTTTTTATGGGACTTGTTACGACCAGTCTTCTTATGCTTTCCCTATAATCTCTTTCTCGAAGGTTTTGATACGATAGACCACCAGCTTATATATGCTAAACTGCATTATTTAGATGATATACCTTTATTTTCGAGCTTACCTGGTGGGAAGGCCGCAAAAGGTTTCTGTTGGTAACTCTGAATCATATGTAGAATATGTATGTATTCATACGCTCCGGTGTGCCACAAGGATAGGTGCTGGGACCATTACTATTTTTACTATATACTGATTGTTCAATGTCACTAAGCATTCACCACTGCAGGGTTATGTGTATGATACACAGCTATTTTGTTCTTTCCCTCCTGCTGCAAATAAATAGAGATTTGGATCTTGTAAAAAACTTTGCGGTTTACCACAATTTACATTTAAATCCCACCAAATCATCTAGCCATTTATTTTGCTCTAAAAGGAATAGATTATGCATTGAACCGAGACTTGAAATCAAAACAGATCAAAATGTCATACTTTCTTCAAGTAACATAAAAACATCAGGAGTAATTTTGGAGAATTGAGGTTTCATGAGCATATTGCCAGGTTACGTCTGTGTACTTATGCTGTGTATGAATAAAGAAATTACAAGCTTTTCTTTAAAAAAAAAGATGTGAATCACTTATTATGTATTGGTTGTCATATGCTATGTTAGTTTATTACCATTGCCTAGACTGTTGTTGAAAGAGGCGATTAAAAGTCATTCAAAACACTTGCTGCAAATATGTTATCTCTCTTCCCAAGTATGACCATGTTAGCACTAAATATATACAAATAGGAAATAGGTTGGTTAGGCTTCCCAGATCTTGCGACGGTTAGTTTCTTGATATTTCCGTATAAATTATTCAAAATAAATTTGGAATTTATTTACGCAGCAAATTAATATTTTATATCTGTTATTTCTTTACGGTGTTAAGTTCTGTTTCATGAAATAATAGCATATTAAATAACTAGTATCAGAAACATGTAAAACTTTAAGAAATATATTTTTAAATAATTAATGCTCTAAATTTTATAAAAAAATCTTTTTCGTGCTATATTTATTAAATTTTATAATATATAATACTACTTATTAGTTGGTAACGTCTATAAATTATATATAGGACGTAAAATTATCAACACACTAGCGCTTTTATAATTATAACACATTTGTTTTGAGTGCTTTTGTAAGTCTACTAAAAAAGCCAGTTGAAAAAGCCATGTTATTATCAATACTCCATAAACTTAACTTAACTGCACTTTAAATAAAAACCTCTATATTAATTTAGCACTTTTCTTAGAATCTCATCAACTTCTCTTCTCAACTAAACTTTGTCACAGTGCTAACAAATCACCTGTACATTAGTAAATAAGTACGACCACGTGTATAATTTACTGGCCGCAGTTCTTGTGTCATCTTAGCATGCTAAGCTGTAAATGATATGCAAATTAGTAACTATGTCCCCCAATTAGCATAAATATTCTGGTACCGACAAATTTGTCTTTACTCCAACAATTTCAGCTACAATAACTTTAAGCTAACAACTAGGCTATTTCGCTGAAGTTGGTGATCTAGTTTATAGTGGCGTACGAGGCAGAGGTTTGCACAGTGTGACCACAGAACATGCATTAAATTTGCATTGAATTTGCTGGCCCATAAATGATTATATTAAATTAAAATACCTTTCTTAAAAACGAAACAAAGATGCTCATATATGAAAAACCTTAAAATAAATAAATAATAATTCAAAATCAAAGTTTTGTTGTTGTCTTCTTACATTAACTATTTCACACGTAATAAAGTGTGAATGGGTTTATATATACACTACTGTCCACGAAAGTTTAACCAAGGAAGAAAATTTTATAAGTACACACCTTAATCTAATAAATTTTATTGCATTCAACGATAATCTTAATATGTTTTGTCTAAAACACACCATCAATTTAAATAAACAAGGTATTTAGGCACAGAAGATTTAATCAAATATTTTATGACCCGAACAAAAAACCGTATTTGCACGGGATTACCTTAATCTGTTTATTTTATGGTATCTCTTCTCTCCCTTACGGTCCTATCCGCACCCACCTCGTCAGTTAGAATGTTTTATTGCGATTTTAATTTCTGTTTGCATGTTATTATGACAACTCGTACAATAATAACAATAACAACAAAATAGCTTCCTATGAAGAAGGTACATAGGAAAATGCATTCTGAGTTCAAAACGAAATATTGTTTCAACACAATTTCTTGAAGGGAAAATCAAATAGTTTTTTTGTAAGTAAATCTTTTACCACTAACTTTTGTTTCGATGAATTTTCTTAACTAGACGATATATTTGCTTAGTGCAAGTAGATATAGAGATCAATTGTCTGAGCTTAGACCTATAGCTGCATTACCGTTACGGCCCTCTCCTGGATTGAGAGTTTGCTTGTGTCCCCTAGATGGAGACAATCTAAACCCTTATTTCCATAGTAGAGAAATGGCAGATATAGTTTGAGAATGCGACAGCGATGTAAGTGGGTTTGCACTCGGAGTGACGGTGATGTCGCCTGGTAGGCAGAAACTCGTGTCCGTCTCTAGTGCTATTTCCCACTTCCATTGCTTTTACTGGTATGGTGATTCCAACATAGACAATGAGTCGATCAAAAAGCGGACATTGAAATAGTAATAATTTGCTTAAAAATTAATGTTGATCAACGAAAGAAAATTTTGTCGAATAGGTCAGGTTGTATATATATCGCGTAAAAAAATATTGTTGTACCGTCACTACTTGTTTGTGAAAATGAAGCTAAAAGTATATAGTATTTGAGACTGCATAAATCGAAGAAATAGCGTATTTGTTGATACAGATATAATTCTTAGATTTTTCTGTGCGATGGAACTGATAATGTAGACTACAATATTATGCAACAGGAAAATATTGTGATAACTAAATACATTTAAGACAGAAACATGAGCTTTGGTATCTTAATAGATTAAATGTGTCGACACTATTAAAGCAGAGATAAAGAGCATATATAATGTAAAATTATGTATCTCTTTTTAATTTTTTTTAATAGAAATTTCGTATAAACAGTGATGTTGCAAACGTTTTTGTGTATAGTAAAACAATTCGATTACCTCTTTTGATAACAGATCGTTGATAAATAGTAGCAATACCTACTTTTCGCTTAACACAATTTTCAATTTTGCCGGTGAAGAATTAATAATTCTACAGCTTCTGGTAATAAGTCACTTCTTGTATGTTCGTTTAATTTTCGTCTTGAATGGGAAATATATAGATCGAATGTGATAAGTAGTCTTTTGAAAATATCTTCGTTAGTAGCTGAACGCCTACATTTTCTACTATTTTTTTTTTCCTGTTTTTAAGGTCATTATTTCGAGCGTCAGCAGCTTCTTCTGAAAGTTTGCCTATAGGAAATAACATGTTGAATGATATATGTATATATTTTTTTTAAAAGTTGCGCGAAGTAGCACCTGAAATCGCTGGAACAAGTACTAGAAGGATCCTAGATGACAAAACAGTTTTCATTCTTTTAAAAAGCTAATAGAAGTTAAGATTTAAAGTCATAGAACACCATCTTCAAGAAATGGTAATTGTATAGTTAGTTACAAATATGATTTGCTAATACTTTGCAGGTTAAATTACACATAGTTGGTGTATATTCTGAGCAAATTGCAGTTTCGTATCGTTTCTAATTTCGAAGATTTTAATAGTTGAAGAGGACGGTCGAAATACACTCTTAGCGTAACATTTCCAAACATATGTACTTTCAGACTTGCTTCTGGTCGAAATGTCGTCAATCTTACTTATTTGTACTGTAATTTTTGAATCTAATGCTTATTTTACTATACACTTATATACATTTTATTATGATTCTAGAGGATTGGCTTTTTTACGCTATGTCAGATTTTTAACGAACTTCGATCCACTGTGCGCCGCCTCGTGGTATTTTCGGTTCTAATTGTGTTCGGCATCTTTTCTATGACTTATATAAAGCGTTATGATTTTAAGGTAAGTTTTATTATTCTTAAAAAGAGATGAAAAGTGATTCAATTCAAGAATTCTAACATTTTGCTCTACTAATGGTTTTAATTCAAGTAAACGATATTCTTACGTGGATACTAAAAGTAGTTTCATCCAAGACTGTTAACCTCTTACGTCAAGATTATGCTGTTAAGACAATTTTTTTCTTGCCTTAAGAAGTTTTTGTCTTGCGGATATTCAAAACGTAGATTTATTTGGTCCAAAACAAATTTATTTAAGGTGAGCATGCATTTTTCTGTGTGTAGAGGCGTTGACACTAAAATACACAATTAACCGATGTCAACAAGCAGGCGCTTTTGAATACCGTCACCATTCAGGTTTGTCAGGAATAACCACCTCAGCTTATTATCGTCTTCTACAACTAATAAGTAAACGAAATCGCAGAAAAACAGCACCAAAAATAGCGAGGGAATTCAATTGCGGACGTCAGCATTCGACTTCAGTTTCCACAATCAAACACAGGCAAGCGGAATAAAATTTACTCGGTCACGTGGTAGCTCGTAAACCATTCCTAAAAATTAACTGTTGCCACTTCAGTTGATAATAGAACTTTTAATAAATCAATAGATTCTGAATTTATAAGACATAATATTCTTTTAAATAGTACCTCGTTTTTTCTGTCTGCTATGATATTTTGGACACAATAAGTAAATTAAAATTAACTGAAACATGTGGTTTTGATGAAATATCGAGTAATACTTTGAAACGAATTAAGTTTTTGTTATTCGACGTATTAATGTAAACTATTAACTTATCATTCGGGTTGAACAATATCCGAATACGCTCAAAGTAGCAGTGGGGTGATAAAAATTCATTTGATAATTATAGAGCCATTAAGTTCACTTTCATATATTTCCAAGGTGATTGAAATAAATGTTGCTGCACAACTTTTATAATATTTTTTCAAAATATAATCACTTAGTGACTTGCCAGCATGCCTATTTGCCTAATAAAAGTGTTGATACTGCACTTTGTGATTTCTATTATCAGGTAATTGGTGGTCTTGATAAAGCTTTAAATGTTGTCGGTGTATTTATTTACTATTCACGTGCAATTGATACTGTTAGTCACTCTGTAATTTCTTCAGATCTCAATATGTCGAAATAAGAAGGCCAGTAACTAGTGATGTTGCGGGTGTACTCAGGGGTCAGTTTTGTGGCCGATTTTGTTTGACGTTTATACCAATGATTTTTGCTTTTATTTTAGTAACTGTAATAATATTTATTTATGTATTTATGCAGACGATACAACTATTATTGTTACTGAAAAAAATTCAATAGAATGTCGGAAAATTAATAATGGCCATGAAAACGTTAAAAATAAATTATGTTTAAATGACACAGCACTTTTCACAAATTTTTCAATTAAAAGAGAAGAACTGTGCTTCCCCAGCGGGTATCTTTTGTGGGGTTAGAATTATAGCTTTTGCGCGCTCTATTGTATTTTGAATGAAATGGCTTGGCGCCCCTTGTTTAATCTACTCTAATAAAGCATATTTTTAATGATTTTTCTTGCTCCATATTTTTCTAAAGTGATTTTTAGAGATATCTACCAGATATAAATGTTTTATTTTATTGTTTATTAGAGTAAGTGATATTTTGTTAATAAATAGCGGTTTTTATTGGTAAAAGATCACTCTTTTGTTTAGTAAATAAGTTGATAAATCACGTACATGACAATAATATACACTTCAGCAATTTATTGATATGGTAACCTGTTTTATATGACACACTAAATCAGGAGCAACACTCAAATTCTATACTTATGCGTATCAGCAATCCAGACATACAGGCCAACTATGCAAATAGAATTTCAGCAACCACAATTAGGTGAATATTATACACATAATGACATGGACACCGCAGAGTCCTCATCTCAAGCTCATTGAGCTATTTTAAGATTAGCTTGACAGAAGAGTCCGAATTGTTGATCCTTCTTCAAAGGAATAGTACTGCAACAAAATTGGAACAAAACTTCAGACGACACAAAGGAGCAATTGCCTTTTACTTTTGATTTTTTTTTAACATTTGTTACTTGACCAAGCTTTCGTGGACAGTAGATTAGATTAGATTAGATCTAATTAGAGTAACACTGCACCGCGACCTGTCGATCTATTGTGCCCCGCTACATCAGCTGTAAGCTGCTAGCGCTTGCCCGCACTTACAGCTGCCCATCCAGTCTAAGAACTTTAATAAATTGCAATAGCTGTGATGGTTTCAAGGAGGGTATTTCTCCCTCGTCTATGACGTCTTTGCACGAGTTTCTGTGATGGCAGTGCAGTTGGATATTAGGTGTTCCGGACTTTCACCTTCAGCTCCACAAAACCTGCAATCACTATTCTGTTTCAGACCTATCCTTGCCACGTGTTCCCCCAGATGACAATGCCCTGTCGGAAAACCTGCAAGGATGCGTAGTCTGTTTCTGCTTAATTCTAGCAGGGTCTTTGCTCTTTTGTTACTGTAATTTCCAAGGAATATCTTGGAATGTCTCAGACCAGGGAGATTTTCCCAGAGGGAAGCTCTGAGCGTCTCCTCCCTATCTTTGAGTTTTTTTTTGTAGGTGCTCATCCCTATGCCGCAGAACGGTTCTGGTCCCACAAACGAAGTTGTGGCGGCCCTTCTTGCTAGTAGATTAGCTACCTCGTTGCCGCTGATTCCAGTATGTCCTGGTACCCAGCATAGTGCAACTTTGTTTTCTTTGCCTAGATTATTTAGTCTGCCAAGACATTCCCAGACTAATTTCGAACTGATGGTATTAGAGCTCAGTGCCATTATGGCTGCTTGGCTATCGGAGAAAATCACAATGCTCTGCTTCCGATAGTTCCTATCAAGGTTCAATTGAGCACATCTTCCAATCGCATTTACCTCCGCTTGGAAGACATTGGGGTATCTTCCCATTGGCTCTGAGTATTTGGTTCCTGGCCTGAATACCCCTGCACCTGTTCCTTTATCAGTTTTGGAACCGTCTACATACCATTTAATGGCATTTGCCTTTAGGGAGTAGGCGGAGGATGCTCCTTTCCAGTCTCTCTTATTGCTCAGCTTCGTGGACAGTAGTGTATATGCAAAATATTCAGTTTAAACTTCAACGTTACAAATATGCTATCTCAGGTGTCTCAGGAATAAAAAATAAATAATACTTCTTTCGTCTATTAGTATCGAATAAATCGCAGGAATGTAAAAATAACTTGTTTCATTTTTATCTCCGATCCGTTTTGCGAAAATTATAAACGGAGATATTACGTGAAGATGAGTTTGCGATTCTCATCTCATCGCTTTTCTTTCCTTGTTGCGCCCGGATCTTTACAGCCCTATTTAGGAAATTACAATTTAAATTAAATTCGGTAACGATTTCCATTTTGCCCAGAATCGGTAATGGGTAAATTAAATCCCAGTAAGGCTGAAACGAAATGGATTACAAATTGGTTTTTTGGTTATTTAACTGTGCGATACGTTAATACTGTTTTGGCTTTTTTGCTGTGTAGGTAATTACTGTTTAATATTTGATCGTTAATTTATGAATTACCCCACTTTTTATTCTATTTGTGGAACCTGTAGTACACAGGGTTGTAGAAAAAGATTTCCGAACGATACGAGGCTCAGCAAGCAAGAAGAAACTTGTGTCTAGTAATCGAAGGGAACCAATGTCTTCTTTCGTAGTCACGCAGATTTGTATCGTTACGATACTTTTTTCTGCAGCTTGCTTTATCCACTTACGATACCCAAGCTGAGACATGATGCGCAAATAGAATGATACATTCAGTATATCAATATGGCAGTGATACCTATCTACGATCCTTCATTATCCATCCAACAGAATTTAAAACAAGCATAAAATGTATAGATACATAATTATATTTTACGGTAAATATGTCGTAAAGTGAAATCTGTGATTGATCACAGCACCTCCAGCAGATGTTTTATATATGATACATTTAAAGAAAAAATAGCATGGGCAACTTTTCATATGAGTATATAGTAGACTAGAATTAATGAGGAGTGCACATACCTCATCAATGCGCAAATATTTAAATTAGTACCAGAGTTTTCTATTGGGTAAGTAATTTATAGCATCAGTAGCGCAAATTGAAGTCATATGCTCTTCCGCCAATGTAGCACATGTGTGGCTCTTGCACATTTCTAAATAACGAGTCCAATTCTTTACAAAATATTGACGGTGAAAAAAGACCATTTGCTGAAGCTACGAGGATCTTTAATGCTCGACACCCAGAAAGAACAAATATCCATTAATAAAAGAGTAGCATTAATCAAGAATCTATTTAATTCAACTGGAAGTATTCAAAAGCCTAGGACAAAGAAGTATGTTGTAAAGAATAATGTACGATATCTTGATGATAATTGAATATCCCAAACATTTAGACAAGATCCTCGTACAAGTAGTACTAATAATGTAGCTCTAAATTTAAACGTAACTAAATGTAAGGTTAATATAGATGCCTAAAACGAAATCGACAAAGAACGCTTAACCAAAAATTGTTACATACTCTGTTTGAAGGTGATAATATTAGACGTTTGGTGTATTGTTTGTGGGTCCAAGCTAATTTCCCGAATAACAGATACCCGGCGCGGCTCGTGCTTACGTCAGTCGGAGGCTATGACATTGATCGAACTTCTTCGTATAACTTCGTAACATATAAACATATATAAACGTATGTGACGAGAGCATACGAAGAACTGCGAATCATCATCACTGCTGCCTGCGCACAGCCTCCGACTGACGTAAGCACGAATCCCGCCTGACAGATACCTACTTCTTTAAAGATATCCTTTCTACAGACGAGACAACGTTCACTACTAATGGAGTGCTCGCAAACCAAAATTATCGATATTGGGCAGGAGAAAGTCAACAATGGATAATAAACTGTA
Organism: Cetonia aurata; assembly: GCA_949128085.1. Lineage (NCBI taxonomy): Eukaryota > Metazoa > Arthropoda > Insecta > Coleoptera > Scarabaeidae > Cetonia > Cetonia aurata. The sequence goes on along the minus strand of OX421883.1, from coordinate 49,430,363 downwards.
AAAGTAGAAATATGAAAAAATGATTGTTCGTTGCGATATCTTAAATGAAGAAATTATGACACCTTTTTGTTTGAAAATCTGAACGCCGATACATTTTAGAATTTTCTTAGGGCACATGTTTTATTGATGTATGTCTATCCTGAGAAGAAGAAATTTAATATTTCATGTAGATGGAGCACCGGCTCATAGTGCGCGTGTTGTTCGCGCCTAACTTAATGCTCATTTTCCTTTCATCAAGAATGGTCCCACGGTCTCCCGACCTCACACCAAAACACTTCAATTCAACAAATTTTGTTTATAAGCATATGCAACAAAACGCGCAACAACTGCGCAAGCATACGCGAGAAAAACTCCGGCAGAAAAGTAGTTCAACATAAAAAGAAAAGTTATTTAAAAAATTTAGATGCCGCTGACTCTTAGTATTTTGAGCAAACTTCTATTAGACTTAAGTTCAAATTGAAACATTAACATTACACATTAATTTTCATTAAATAAACTTATAATAAAATGGGGAGTTTCTATTTATTAAATTGCTTTTAAGTGTTACAGCTCAGTATCGATATTTCATCATAGTGGGATATGAAAAAAAAAATGAATTTCATGAATGCATAAGTTTGGCTATTGATAGGACAAACGTCACTGCAAAAAAATAAAATGCATCGTAAAGATCGATTCCAATCATCAAACTTAAATAGCAATAAAATATAAGAATTTATTATTTTATTTATAAGATTTTATTTATATCTGCAAGCTATTGGTTTAAAATTTTGTATAAGCGAGTTTTGGTAATGCTAAACAATTAAGAAAATTACCTAATATACTTTCCTAAACAAATAGCCCTTTGTTAAATGATAGTAACGAACGCCACTGGCGAAAATCCAATTTCCTTGTTGCCATTTAATCAAACAGGTATCCCTAACCAAAGTTTTATTAAAACCGTGCTTATGATATTGGAATCATGAAAAGTGAGGCACACTCTATGTGAAATAATTGATAATTATGCTTAGGCCACAGTTTTCACACTATAAGTACAGGGTGTTTTGAAACATCGTTTAAAGATTTTAAGGGCATGTAGTGCGATCGAAAAGAAGGTTAAAAGTCATAATAAACATATGTCGACAAATTAACTGTTTACGATATAACAGCGATTTTATCGCAAATGCAGAATAAGTTTGCTTTAGCGGTTTTTATTAAGATGTTATTGTATTTTAACATAAAATAGATTATAACTAAAGAAGATGTTCAAAATGACGTCCTTCCATTTCGACACAGGATCTACATCTGCTTTCAAAGGAAGCGCGCACTCTTTCAAAAAACAAGGGTTTTTCTCGTATTATCTGGCAACAGTGTTCTATTCGTTGGCGCAACTCTGGAAGATCGTTTACCGATGTTGCGTGCACTAAACTTTTCAAATAACCCCAGATACTAAAGTCCAACGGGTTTAGATCGGGAGACCTTGGAGGCCAAGCAATGGGACTTGCTCGCCCTATCCATCTCCCAGGAAATTCATTGTTAAGATGTTCCCCAACAGCACGCGTAAAGTGCGGTGGAGCTCCATATTGCATAAACCAGAGGTTCAGTCTTAGATTTATAGGTAAATCTTCCAAAAGTTCAGGTAAAGTATTTTCCAAGAACTCGAGGTATACAGGACCTGTTAAGCGTTGTGGCAAAACAATCGGTCCTAACAACCGTTCCCCTATCATGCCTAACCAGATTTTTAGAGAGAAACGTTGCTGATGCGGAGCTTCAACGGTAGCATGAGGATTCTCGTCACACCAAACGTGATTGATGTGGAAATTAAATATTTCATTTTTAGTAAAACCAGCTTCATCAGTGAAAAGGATGTTATCAGCGAAATCGGGCCAATCAGCAGCTGTTCGCAAAAACCACTCACAGAAAGCCCTTCTCGCTTGATAATCCGGAGCAGTAAGGGCTTGTACCCGTTGGATATGGTAGGGGTATAGGAGTTGCTCATGAAGAGTTCTCACAAACAAGATTGCTGCTTACACCCACTTGAGTCGAAATTCTTCTAACACTAGTTTCGGGATTTTCATCAATAATATTCAAAATTCGATCTTCTATCTGTGGAGTACATGCTAATCTCTGCCGTCCAGTATCAGAAGACCGCTTCTCAAACGAACCAGTTTCTCTTAGTCGTTGAAACACCGTCTGAAACATCACATGCGAAGGTAGTTGGCGATCAGGAAACGTTTCAGCATAGAAGCGACGTGCTTGTAAAGAATTCCCATTAGCACGACCGTACATGAACACGATATCGCTCATTTCAGCATTAGAATACGCAACCATTGTAATTGCTACAAATTGCACAAAACGTCAAATTAAACTGTCATAAAACAATAGCTGATAAGCACCTGTTTACTGGGATATGTTATATTCATGTACTACTAGGAACACTCGCTGTTATCTCGTAAACGGTTGATTTTTGAACATATGTTTATTATGACTTTTAACCTTATTTTCGATCGTATAACAAATACTTCAGCAAAAGTATTCTCTTCAATTAATTTTTTAAAATACTGAGTATAATACAAGCAAAGAAACATATAATTAGGAATAATTTTTCTTTTGCTGAAACATGGAAAATTCTAAGGAATCTCTATTGATCAATACCCTCGTGCTAGTTTTGGCCTTTAGATCGTAAGGAGATTATCAGATTGTACATAATCCGCAAAATTCAAGCTCGAACAGATAACTGCTTGCCCAGAAAGATCGTGTTTTCGCACATTCACGTTTCTTTTCCTCAAAAAGTAACTCTGGAAATTGTGCTGACCTTTTCTACAATACAGACGGTAGTAAATGAACCTTTTCCTCGAAGATTTTCTAAGAAAATGTTTATAACCAGATAAGGAAGTCGCATGTATATTTTTTTTACAAAATCCTCTCGAGCCGTTAGTTCCTGTAACAAAGTAACATAAAGATAATTTTATTCAAAAAGTCGAACGTAAAAGATTGCTTCACTCTATATTTCCCAAATAAACCGTGAAAAATACAACGTACAGCAAATTATTCAGAATACACTTCTGAACAAAATTGCATCTCTTAATGGCTAAGATAGTTGCAATTTTACAAGCTATCAAGAAAAAAATAGAAGCTACCCAAAGGTAGAAAATCCTTTAATGCAAAGACTAAAGAACTTAAAATTAACTTAAAGGAGGCAAACCTGCTAACAAATGAAAAACAGTATACAAATAATAAAATATACAGGGCATTTCAATTGCAGCGAGCTACCTCAAATAACTCTTAACCTGCTGTGATTTATATAAAATTTCGAAACCTGTCAATTGTCATGTCAAGGGGGCAACTAGTAATGATGTGCCTGACGATCTAAAATTATTCCTGGAAGCGCAGCAGCCCCCACCCTTAAAATTTGAATAGGGAAGATGTATTTTGCGATCACTCATTCAAAAGGTTCTTCCCTTTACGGTATCATGTATCAAAAAGTCACTTTTTTAATCAATAAGCAAAAAGTGCATAATTTGCCACCTGTGTAATAAAACACGATTTGAATGCAATGGCCTCACATACTCGCCCTATGTACTCTCCTGACATTTCGCAATCTTTTTGTGGTAACCATGGTAACTCCTGCTTAATTTTGTCACATTTACTTATTTAATGTCGTTTTTCTCCACTTTGTTTGCTTCTGTTTTCAGCTTTAAACACTTATTTTGTAAGGTATTCGTTTACGTATGCATTGCTTAGTGGGATGTTCTTTAGTAGAGTTTCCTTTCTTGTTCAACTATGAATTCACAGTATATTAATATGGTATATTCTATCCAAGAACGTGTGGAATTAGTAACTTTATATTATGAGAAGGGGAGGTGTGACTACAGCTTGCTTATTCAACGAAAACCATGCAGCCTAAAATGTGCGTACTGTAATTAATCCTAAAATTTACGGAAACGGGCTCTATAGATGATAAAAATTTTCATCGCAGTGCTTGGAAATGCGACATCGATACAACAGGTATCTCAAGCATCATGAGTAAACCGTTCATCAGTTTCTAGAGTATTTAACAAGTTGAAATTGTATCCCTTAGAATTACTATTACTATTTTTTACACTAGTTGAATAAGTATCACACTGACAAATGTCAATGCTAGGTTTTCCACTATCACCAAACAACAATGCACAATCTCTCGACGCGCGTTTCGCTAACCAAGTTAGCATCATCAGGAGATGATTAACAGTGCGTCGAGAGATTGTGCATTGTTGTTTGGTGATAGTGGAAAACCTAGCATTGACATTTGTCAGTGTGATAGTTATTGTTACACCAAAGGTTCCAAAACCCAATTACTGGATAGTTGAATAAGGATGATTTTCACCGAGCGCCTCAACAATAATGGAAACTTACCTTACTTAATATCTGTTTTTCATTGAATGGTGAAGTAAATCGTCAACATGGTGTGTGACACCAACCCCCATTTGCGGGAAACACATATACAACGACCACAGAAAGTTAATGTATGGGTTGGTATCTTTGGCCATCTTCTCATAGGACCATGGTCAAATGTATTAGAACATACCAGACGATAGAATCAATCCTTTGGTCATACAAAAATTTTAGCCAGAGTATAACAATTTCTGAATCATCACTTTCGCGATCGTTGAATTGGCCTACAGAATGGCCTGCCAGATCGTGGGATCTTCCATCACTTGATTTTTTTCTCTCGGGTAATCTCACTCTAAAGTGTTTGCCACGCGTTTAGCTTCCTTATAAGAGTTACGTCAAAAAATTGTTGAAGAATAGCAACGAATAGAAACGTTGCGAAATGTCAAGAAAGCATTCGAAGCAAGATTTTACTATTATATGGAGGTTAGTGGTCATCATTTTGAGCATTTAATAAAGTAAAATCCAAACCATTTAATTCTAATTTCTATTTAATTACACAGGTTGCAAATTATGCACTTTTTGCTTACTGGTTAGAAAAAAGTGACTTTTTGATGCAAGTTGCTGTAAAGAGAATTAAGAGATCTTTAGAATGTATGGTCACAAGACCCATATTTCCTATTCAAATTCTATGGGTGGGATCTGCTGCGCCCCCAGCAATGATTTTAAATCGTGAGGTCCATCGCTAAAAATTGTCTCCCTTGATATGAAAATTGTCAGGTTTCAGAATTTTATATAAATGACGGCAGGTAAAGAGCTATTTGAGGTTTCAATTGAAATGCCCTGTATATGGAAGAAACTGAATTTAAAGAAATAAAAGGTTATTGGAACTTTGTAAGGAGCCTATGTATGTCTCCTACATACTAGGAGACATGCATAGATAAATCGTATTCGGTACATTATAAATTTTCAATTTGGTGTATTTTCCGAAATAACGTAAAATGGTCCCCGAAATGTGTCCGAACAAGAGATTCGACCATTCGCTTCAAATATCCTTAGGTATTTGCTTCCCAATTATAAGAAAATTAAAACTTCTAACCAAAGAACTGTTTTTAGAACGTAATGTGTTTTTTAATTGATATATGATAGTCAACTTTGCATCTCATCTTATTCATTTATAAGTCAGAATTTTATTATTTTATAATTTTCGTTTCAAAACTTTAAACGATAAACAGTTAAATTCCATTTACCTATCCGATCAATATTTACGGTTCGAGCACGCAGTCTCAACTTTACTTTATCTTTAGGTAGCGCACTAATTAAACTTTAATGATTTTAGTTTACTTTGCCGATCTCTATTTGCAATATATTTGCAAATTTAAACCTAATGCATTTTAAATGAACCCGAACCGTACGGATTAAGTAAATCCACTACATCTACAAGACGATACAGATTCGAATGGGCCTCGTACTCAATATTTCAAACGGATATTTGTATGTAAGGAACACAGCATACTTGCGCCAAACAAGTACACCGGGAGCAATTGGTGCGGCTGTAGCACGCAGAATAAACTTTATTCGAAACCGGAACCGCGCGGGCGGCTTTCAGCTGGCATAGCTTCCGGAAATTTTTGCATTATTTACTGTGCTCCTTTATTCCTAGGACGCGGGTCGCGTTTTATGTCGCTACAAATATTTCCGCAACGTGTGTATGATCATTAACCCGCTTTACTGACACTAAACAAAGTTCTTAAAATGAATGGGCGATTCGTTAATAATTTATGTCTGGTTTACCTCTAAGCTGCTGCAAATAATTAGCCGATAACAAAGAACGAGCCAAACACTTTTTATTTCTTAAAATGGTGCACAGGAATGCATATTGCTGTGATAATTATGAAAATGTGAATTATTTAAAATTAAATTAATGCTTGTGACCAAATGTCTGAAATTAATTATTAAGTTGAGCGCCAACTCTAAAATAGAGTAAAAAATGCTTGAAGAGCATGGGATTCAAAATCCCAGTGGTCACCTTCTGAAGGTAAACCTTAAGAAACTGAAAGTGGGTGTAAATTTACCACGATGTGGGGAAACAAATTAAAACAACAAAATTTGAATTTTAAAATTAATTAGAACTTTAATAAATAAAAAAAACAAATAGGAAGAAATTTAAAACCTTAGATTAATTAAAATCCAGGCTTAAAAGAAAACTCCCTATATTTAACGTGAAAATAACAAGATTAAGAAAATTTAGAAATATAAAATTTTTTACACCACGTGTAAATCGCAAAATGGCGTTCTCAGGTGAACGTCTTTACCTTTAAATACTTCAAACTGCTCAAATGTAATCAGCTATTACAAAGCAAGGTAAAAATACCTTCAAAACAGTGAACTACAATCAAATCTAATTGAAAAGGAAAAAAAATGAATCAAAAATTAATTAAATATCAAATAAAAAAAAAATGAACTCTCAAAAAGTAAAATTAAATCAGCTATAACAAACTATTTGGAATTCCAAATATTATACAAAGAAAATTAACTGAATTGAGTGTAAGATGCCTCTACTAAGGTTAGATTTGTAAAAATCAAATGACACGCGGAAACAAAAATGTCTTCAAACGACATACATTTACAGCGCTCAGGAAAATGATCTTACCTTCGCAGAGTCTAATTGTACACTGCTTTCTCTCTCCCGCAACCGAGCAAACGCCGGCCCAAGAGAAGCGCACGCAAACAGCGATCTTACACGGTGACATGACTTAAACCAGGCCAACAAACATTTAAAACAATAAACTGAGCTAAATGAAAATTACATTGCGGTAAAACAAAACTAAAAATGATATTAATAAGAATTTTTCAACATGTTTCAAAGTAACTTAATACTAACTTAACTTTTGCGAAAAATTTAGTGTCTTTTAAAAATCTTCTCGAAACAGCTGACTTGGACGAAGGGGTCAACGCACTCACGCACAGTTTTTCATTCCCTTTTTCCACAGCACATCTCCCGATTATAAAAGAAAAAAATTGCACTTGAAAAGTGTCATTGTTTTGCTTTTGAAATCGCACGCACACAAAAGAAAAAACAAAAATTGACAGTCCGAACAACGGAAAATAAAAAAAAATTAAAATCCTGTCTCCGCACACAGGGGTGAAAACGTCACTTCCGGGCGGCGAGCTACCCGGGGTCGTGGTGAAAGTTCTGGAGGGCAGAGATGTGGTACCGACCTTTGTTCTGGGTACCGTCCAAAGTGTGCAGTTCGTAGGTGACCCCATCAAACACACGGGCCACTCTGTACGGTCCAACAAACGGAAGTTCCAGCTTTTGGCAGGTTTGCTGGTCACGTCTTCCCAAACGATATCGACGCACCAGGACTTGGTCGCCGACATTGAACCGGGTACGCTTGGTGATCTTGGCATTTTCTTGGCGGACATAACGTTGTCCCCTGAGTTGAAGCTTCCTTCTGGCTTCCTCTGTACGTGCCTCCACGTATACATCCTCCTCGAGAAGGTTCCACGGGCGACTAGGCAACCTTCCATACATTAAAGTGTAAGGGCACTCCTCCGTGGTGGTGTTGGGAGTGTTGTTTATCCAATTTTCGATGTTTTGGACGTGGCGGACCCAATCAGGATGGCGTTGATGGGTTTGCATCCTGAGAAACTTGACGATTTCCTGGATGTATCTCTCGCAAGGATTCCCACAAGGATGACGTATAGAACAGAAAGAAACATTAATATCACGCTCATTCATGGCGTCAACAAAACGATGCGTGTTAAAATAAGTGGCATTGTCAGCAAGAATGCGGCGCATTTTCCCTTGATTTCGTATAAAATTGTCAATACAACGGATTGCTGTATCAGTGTTGTAATATCTGGTGGGAAAGAGTCTTACGTATTTGGTGAAAACATCTACCATGACGAAAATGTTGCGGTAGCCATAATGTCCAGGTATGAGATTTCCAAGAAAGTCGACGGCGACGAGGTCGAGTTTGTTCTCTACAACGATGCTCTTGATGACATTCTGGCAGGTGCGGTTCTTTGATTTTCCCAGTTGACATTGAAGACATGTGCGGACGATGGATTTGGCAATGGTCTTGTCTCTTGTTGCGAAGAAAGCTTCTCGGAAGGTGAGCCAAAGTTTGTGACCTCCAATGTGTCCAAGAGATTGATGTAGCTCCTGCATTGCTTGACGTGCGAATGACTCGGTGAGTACGACATTGAACTGGTCTCGTATCCTTTTCATTAGAATACCATCTCTGATGACAAAATCCTTATACTCATCCTGGTGGACCAATGCCTCTCGTATTCGATCGAAACAATCATCTTGTTGCACCTCGTTGATCCTGACAAAGTCAAACAACCCCTCGGCTTCATACATGTTGTATGTGTTTACCTCAACATGGTTGAAAGGGCTTTTCAGATTGTGCATACGAGACAAAGCATCAGCTGTTACATTCAAATCTCCTCTTATGTGTCTTATCTCAAAAACATATTCTGATAATAATAAAGACCAACGATAAATTCGGTTGTTTGAGAACCGAGTTGACATTAAAGATGTTAATGCAGCATGATCTGACTCAATTATGAATTTCTTGCCTAGTAAATAAAATCTTAACTTGTTTACTGCATGGACTACAGCTAGCATTTCTTTTTCTGACACAGTGTATTTTAACTCATAATTTTTCAAAATCCTGGAGACAAAACAAATTGGTTCTTCTCCATTCCTGCCAATTTGAATCAAGACACCACTGATGGCTGTGTCACTGGCATCGACACGTAACAAAAATTCTTTACTAAAATCTGGCAATAATAAACATAATGATTTGTGAAATTCAGACTTTACATTTTCAAATGCTTCTAATCTTTCTTTTGTCCATTTAAATTTTTCATTCTTTCTCAACAATTCAAATAAAGGTGCACTGATGTGCGCTAATCTCGGAACAAACCTTTTGTAGTAGTTTACTACACCAAGAAAACCTCTTACTAACTTTATGTTGCTAGGTCTAGGGTACTTTTTGATGACGTCTAGCCTAGATTCATCTACTCTGACATAATTCTCTGTTAAATCATATCCTAAAAACTTTACTTCATGCTTTACAAACTCACATTTTCCTAAATTTACTTTTAAACCATTTCTTGCTAAAACTTCAATAACTTTGCGCAAATGCACTAAATGTTCATCTAAACTCTGACTAAAAATTAAAATATCATCGATGTAATGAGCTACAAACGAATTGTATGGTTCTAAAATCTGTTGCATTGCCCGTATCAACGCGGCAGCCGAACTACTTAAACCATAAGGTACAACCTTAAACTGATACACATTTCCATCAACCATAAATCCACAAAACTTTCTAGATTCTTTGTTCAACGGTACCAACCAAAAAGAGCTCTTTAAATCTAGCTTTGTAAAATAATTCGTATTTGTACACCTTGCCAACAATGTTTCAACCGTGACTGGAGTTTCGAACTGCGGTCGAGTGCGTTCATTCAGACGTCGGGCATCAAGACACAAACGGATGTCTCCATTCTTCTTTTGGACGACGACTAAAGGATTGACGTACCTTGTTCTTCCACGTTCAATTATCCCATCTTGAAGCATTTGGGATACCTCAACTCTGACTTTTTCTTGCATGTTTTTGGGAATTGGATAGTTCTTGATTTTGAAAGGTTTCGATTCATCTACTTCTAACGAATGTTCATAACCAACTGCTAAACTTGGGAATTTGTCTACTAAGGATATGTACTGCTTTAAAATTTCTTTGACTTTAAATTCAAACTTTTCATCACAATCAATCTTAAATTCATTTAAATCATCTGGGAATTCAATCTGGGAATTGTTTGCTTCTAACTCTACTACTTCATCAACAACTTCTTCTTCTTTAACCTCATCAACTAATTCACTACCCTGTATATCGTTTTTCAAACAATCACTTTTCAATATCTCTAAATTCACATTTTCTTTCTCTTTTCTTATACAATTAACAATTTTCTCCTCATTAGGAGTCTCATCACACCAATTAACTATCTCCTCTCCTATCAGAATTAGTCTCTTATCAACATCTACCACCGCTCTCATCTTGTCTAACAAATCAATCCCAATAATTCCATCTCTTTTTAAACCTTTTAATGAAATAAACTCTCCCAGAAAAGTTGAATTTTGTAATTTGAATTCTACGACAAAAACTCTGTTGATGGCAGCAATTATCTTTTTTGTAGCAGTAATGATTGTAATTTTTCGAGTTGGAATGAATTTCCCTACTTTTTCTTTCTCTAGCAATTTTACTTTCTCTTCGTCTAAAATTGAAACCTCACTTCCCGTATCTACTAAACATCTTAAAACATTCTTTCCAAACATTGCATTTACATGTGGCAAATCTGAATTGATCGATCTTAAATCATTTTGTAAAATGGTGTACATTTTTTTCCTTTTGGTTGGACTTTCTAAAAATCCTGCCTACGAGCTTCATCGAGTAGTTCTTTCGGCTTTGTTTGAACCTTTTGCTCATTTAAATTAGACCTAGTGTCTTTGTGAATGGCGCCAGTGCTGTTTGATATCTGATTTGTTTGAATTTGATTAACGTAGCGATTTGAATTCCACTGCACAGAATCTCTAGGCAAAACTTTGTCAGCTGACTTATTTGAATTCTGATTTTGTGGGGAAGCCACTTGATTGACGTTTGACCTTGTCTGGACATCGTGACGGTCATTTTGGTGCGTTGTGGATACCTGAGGCACATTCTGATTGTTTGAATTTGGACTCTGACGTCCACCATTTCTAGGAGTGAAAGACTGTCTCCTGTTGAAATAGGGAGCTGGTCTCGGATTTACATTAGCTCGCGAATACTGTTGACGGTTGAAACCATCATTACTCGAACTGCCAGTTGCCTGATTGTGGTTGACATAGCCTTCAGGACTTCGCGAATTGCTAGGATTTACCTTGCATTGTTCCGCTTGATCTAATCTCTTCATTAGTTCCAACAATTGACTAACAGAGGTTATATTTTGCATCGCAATGGCTTGAGTGACCTCAGGCTCAAAATGCCTGGATAATTGCGTGATCAAATCAGATTCCAAAACGGGTGGTGTTAAAAATTTGAGAATATTGATTTTCTTTATGACATAGGCTTCTCTACTATCTAATCCGCACTTATTATAAGAACCTAAGAATAAATTTGTTCTCACCCTTTGTTGAATCGCTTGACTCCAGTATTGTCGTTGAAATACATCTTGGAAGTGGTCCCAGGAATTGATCGTATCTGCGACGAAGTCAAACCAGGATCTCGCTTCATCCTTCATGGCGTTGCGGGCGATCCGCAGCTTGTTTCTTTCTCCCGGTACAGATTCTAAAAATTCGTTCAAATTTCTTAGAAACGCCATTGGATTGGGCGTTACCGAACCAAAAAATTTCGGTAACTGTTCCATTTGAACAGGCATTGACAAAATACTGTTGCCAAACTGATTGACATTGGGAATTTCTTGAATTGATGAAATTTTTCTGTTTATTTGTTCTTCTGCTCTTTCCACACTCTCAGCAATCTTTTCCTTCACTTCGCATTCTATTTTTCTGACTCTTTCTTCAACCACATATTCTCTCTCATCCCATTTATTTTTCATTCCTTTTATCTCTATCTGACAATGTTTAATTGCTATTTCATTAGCTGTTGATCTAATTGTATTATCTAATACTTTACTCTCTACTTTCTTAACGTTTTCATCTACTCTTATGATTTCTGATCTAAAATCACTCCTTATCTCATCAATCTGTCTCTGTATCCCTTTTGTTACATTCATAATCTCATTATTAGAAACAACAATCTCATTATTAGAAACAACAAGCTGTCTAATCATCATCATCACATCTTTCATTCCTATACTTTCCTCAGTTTTTCCTGTCTCATTCTGCTCCAACGTCTCGATGTGGGACTCCCTCACATCCGTCAAAAGTGCTTGTGGAAGCTCCATCTGCTTGCTCTCCTTTTCCTCAGGAAATGAATCCTCCGAATACGTCTTGTTTAGCACGGTTGCCACAGATTCCTCGCTCGTGTACCTGGGTTGCTCCCTCCAGGTTCCTTCTGGGACGAACAATTTGTCCTGTGCTTGGTTCTCTCCGGACATTTCGACGATGTTCAAAAATTTTAAACACAACAGGTATTAGTTTCCCCGAAACAGTTGAAAAATTCACGAAACCTCGTGCAGGGAAAATTACAAAGTAAATCGTGGCCAAAAATGAATCAAAACAACAATGAATCGTGAGCCCCACGTTGGCAAAGCCAAATAATTATGCTGTGATAATTATGAAAATGTGAATTATTTAAAATTAAATTAATGCTTGTGACCAAATGTCTGAAATTAATTATTAAGTTGAGCGCCAACTCTAAAATAGAGTAAAAAATGCTTGAAGAGCATGGGATTCAAAATCCCAGTGGTCACCTTCTGAAGGTAAACCTTAAGAAACTGAAAGTGGGTGTAAATTTACCACGATGTGGGGAAACAAATTAAAACAACAAAATTTGAATTTTAAAATTAATTAGAACTTTAATAAATAAAAAAAACAAATAGGAAGAAATTTAAAACCTTAGATTAATTAAAATCCAGGCTTAAAAGAAAACTCCCTATATTTAACGTGAAAATAACAAGATTAAGAAAATTTAGAAATATAAAATTTTTTACACCACGTGTAAATCGCAAAATGGCGTTCTCAGGTGAACGTCTTTACCTTTAAATACTTAAAACTGCTCAAATGTAGTCAGCAATTACAAAGCAAGGTAAAAATACCTTCAAAACAGTGAACTACAATCAAATCTAATTGAAAAGGAAAAAGAATGAATCAAAAATTAAATAAATATCAAATAAAAAAAAAATGAACTCTCAAAAAGTAAAATTAAATCAGCTATAACAAACTATTTGGAATTCCAAATATTATACAAAGAAAATTAACTGAATTGAGTGTAAGATGCCTCTACTAAGGTTAGATTTGTAAAAATCAAATGACACGCGGAAACAAAAATGTCTTCAAACGACATACATTTACAGCGCTCAGGAAAATGATCTTACCTTCGCAGAGTCTAATTGTACACTGCTTTCTCTCTCCCGCAACCGAGCAAACGCCGGCCCAAGAGAAGCGCACGCAAACAGCGATCTTACACGGTGACATGACTTAAACCAGGCCAACAAACATTTAAAACAATAAACTGAGCTAAATGAAAATTACATTGCGGTAAAACAAAACTAAAAATGATATTAATAAGAATTTTTCAACATGTTTCAAAGTAACTTAATACTAACTTAACTTTTGCGAAAAATTTAGTGTCTTTTAAAAATCTTCTCGAAACAGCTGACTTGGACGAAGGGGTCAACGCACTCACGCACAGTTTTTCATTCCCTTTTTCCACAGCAATATGTTATGTTCAAGTTTTCTATTGCTTCTGCTAAGTAAAAGATAAATTTGTCATTATTTTCGGAAAAGAAAAAATAATAACAAAACCAAAAATAAAAGAACTGGTAAAGGAAAAAAGAGGTGGTGAAGAAAATGTCCAAGCCACAAAATAAGGGGTAGTTGTAAATGAATTCGTTCTTCAAACAGACTATAAAGAAATCAAGAGAAAAGAATTTGGAACGATTAGGCAACAACTTTAACATAATAGTAAAGACATTCAAAAGCTTTTCTATAATGTACTTCACAAAGCTGAATCCATGTGGAATTTTTTTAATATTATGTTTGGAAACAAACTTTGTTGTTCAATCACGTCTGCTTCCAAAAATGCAAAAAATACGCCATGTCAAACTTGAGAGGTGACGTTTCTGTAAAATCCGTTTGTTCAAATATGAAATAATGTCAAAATATTTCTAGCCATATTTTGCGTTAACAATTTGGTTTTGATGTGTCTCTGAAAAACTATTTTAAAATTATTAAATACGATTTATGGGAGTGCAAACGCAACAATCGCTGAGCAATTCTGATAAAGAATATTTGAGAGTGTAGTTGTTTTTGATGAATATTTATCAAAAAAATAAAAAAATAAAAATAACCTTTTGGGCAATTTTTCCAGAAAACGATATACATTTGTTTCAATATATAACTATTGTGAAGCATCTTAACACGAAACTACTATTAAATTAAATTTCAATCACTTAAAATAAAAACTCTCAAAACTAACGCACAAAAAGGCAGTAGACCATCAAATCGATGGACCGGACCAAGGAAACCTTCCGAAAGAGTATAATATGTAAAAATAATATTAATTCATTTCCAACAGATAGGGAGGCCAAGTACAGGAATTATACAGTATAAGTTATAAATTATTTAAGCAAAATAAATACCTGGTATATTAATCCCAATAAAAAGACTATATTGTGATGAATCCAGAAACCAAACAAAACAACTATATTATTTAAGATATTATATAATAATTTAATACAGAGATATTGTGTCGTGTCTCCAGTGAATCGAAATTAAACCTCAACTGCTTGGCATCATAATTGTAATCGCTCTCACCATCCAAGATAAACATTAGGTATTTTAGAAGAAATCTCTTTTGTAGTGATTCGATATTTTGTATGTGCACGTTATAAATTGGGTACCAGAGGCTCAATAGCCATATTCTAATTTAGATCTAATTAAGTTCAACAATGTTCGTTGGCTGTCAAAGGTATGTTACATGTTGTTGCTGGGCAAAGCTTCGAGTTGTGGAATATACCTTGATACTTCTAAGCACTGACATCTACTTGACGTATTGTACCAACGCCACTGAAATTTTGCCGAACTCGAAGCAATTCCAAACTATTTGCGTGCCAAACATCGTATTGATACGGGACCTACGGCTTTACTTCCTATCCCAGAAGAAGACATGTTCTGAATTTTTCTACAATTAAAAATCATGGTCTCGGCCTGGGATCGAACTAACACCTGCAGGGTGAAAGGCAAGCAGGCAAGCTATTCAGCCACTCCTAGATCTTCTATAGTATTAACTACACTGTTAGAGTACGGTATTTGATGCGACGTAGTCATAATCCAAAGTATTTTACTTGTGGATGTTGGTCATAGGTTTACATTTATCGAAGCTCAATTTCAAATGGTTCGATTTACAGCATGAAACAATAGAGTCCAAATCTGCTTGCAATGAAAGCCATCAGTCGTTCAACGATTCAATGCTGCAAAAGAGTTTCATATCGTCCGCATAAAATAAGCCTTCCCATTGTAATGAATTCTTAATGTCATTAACAAATATTACGAAAATGAGAGGACCGACTCCTGTCGGAGGCGATATAACGGCGACCTAACTCCACAGAACTCAACATACCGTAGGTATGTAGTTTATTAATATTAAATAGTTATAATTGTGAATTGGGTGCATCATTTACAAGGAAACATTCAAAGTGCTATTCTTCAATAATCAATACTGTGATATCTCCTGTAATGTATAAATGTTAATACGACTAAAAGCAAAATTTCCTTTTTATTTATATACATACCTATCTGATAATTGTCTAGCATTTACTGGTTACCCAGTTTGTCAAAGATGCGTCAATAAATATACTTAGTGTAAATAAACAATTTCATTTTTGTATTGTGTTTTTAATTTTGACAACCGTGTAATTATAGTGTAAACTAATTTAATTTTTGTGTTCTGTTTGGTGGCTTGGTTGGTAGCTGTGGTAGTAGTTCTCCAGCAACGAAAATAATCGAAGATCAATTCGTACAACCGACCTAACACGAACTACGATTCCCTTCTGAATTCCCAAGGAAATGCCAAGAGAAATTACAGGAGAGTTGAATTCCCTGACATCGAAGGAATTCTATTTCAAGAATATCGTTTATTCAAAACTGGAGAGAATTCTAACATATCTCTCTTAATTTCTACTCGCGCTGGTTTAAGAGTAACCCCCACAGGAGAGGGAAAGAATTATTTTCGAAACAGACGATATGTTTGCTGTAAATAGCTGCTTATACGAATTTTATGAAAACGAAATTTTTTTAATTTTTTCCTCAACTAAATACAAAGTATCAGATTCAAAATCGTTATAAGTAAAAATCTCGAGATCTCTGTACTTCATACTTTTAAGTCAACGCTTTCATTTTCGTCTATTACGATTTAAATTGGAATATATTTCTTCTATTATATCCAGCGATTCTTACAGTCCAAATAACTGTAAATGGAAAAGCATATGCTACATGAGTTGTTTAGCTTTATAAACAACTTTGTAAGTAGTATTATACAATATTTTATATTTTTTTATATATTTAGGGTTGGTATTTCAATCTCCTAATAAGCGTATGTAATAACAATTCAGCTAATAAAGTATAGGAAAAATGTGAGGTTATTTCAGTTATTCAGCTAATAACTTTTATTACGAACTTTATTAGGAGATTGAAATACCAGCCCTTTGTTGTAAAATACAAATGTTGCTGCGGTAACCTAAAAGTAATCAGCAGTTGCAACACGATTTTAGAGTTGTATGAAATAAAAATGCTGCACAACTTGATTCAAGATGAGAGTAGTGAAAATATCTACAACAATTTAATGTTTGATATTGCAATATACGATCATTTTAGTAAGCTAACTGTGGAAGAAGAAGAAAAAAAAAAGTATGAACTGCTTCATCTGTTCTAAACGAGTTTGAAACAAAGCATCATAATTTCTATATAATCATATTGTACATATTTAATATTTATTGTGTTATTTTATTAAAATATATAAACAAAATCATTCAAAATCCAGTATTCGAGAGTTTAATTATTGCAATACATGCAATACAATAATTAAACGCTGATCAACATAATTTCAATACAATACACATAGAGTGTACCGCGACCTTTAATTAGGGACTAGTGCCATGTATGCACGAGCTAATTAGTAGAATAATTACAAACATTAATTAACTATTAATTGTTAGCATTTGCTGTGATCGAAAGATTTCTTTGTTTGCGGCGTTTATATTTCCTAATACTTCATCACCGCATTTCTTGTATTGTATGGCATAAA
This sequence comes from Cetonia aurata, assembly GCA_949128085.1. Lineage (NCBI taxonomy): Eukaryota > Metazoa > Arthropoda > Insecta > Coleoptera > Scarabaeidae > Cetonia > Cetonia aurata. The sequence goes on along the minus strand of OX421883.1, from coordinate 49,413,036 downwards.
AGCAGAAGGGATTTATAATCCAAGGGAATTGCAAAGATAAGCAGTAATTAATGTTGCTACAATCAAGGTTAAAAGTGTTTCAAATAGTTTAAAGAACATAAAAGCAAACATGAAGATTATATAAGGTATATAAATATTACAAAGCGTACTTGAAAGGTTTAGTACATTTACTTGTAATTTTAACACCATTCTAAAGACATAGGAGGTATATGCTTAGAGTTCTGCCATCTTTTGATAAAAATCAACAGAGATACATATTTGTTTGTCTCGTTACCGTAACAAACACCTGTGCGAATTTAAACAAACAGTTGTAGTAAGATGGACCATCTAGCTGTGGTAAAACGGCTACAGTTAAATAAATATCTTATAATTTCAAAAATCAATAACTCTACTTTCATGCCCATACTTTAAGCTATACCAAAAAGAAAATGTAAGGCTTTAGAAAAATTTTAATAAAATAGTTTTAAAGTAACCTAAAATATGTTTTAACAAAATATATCCTCAAAATATAATTTAACAATCTTCAAGATGGAATTTTAAACATTAGTTTTGGTTAAAGTAGTTTTCTGTAAGTTAAATAGCTGTTTGAACAAGGTATAGGTTGAATAATTCTAAAATAGTACCTATATCATTTACTCCAAAACAGTTTTCTTGATAAATGCTTTCGTGATGTTTATTGGTTTGGAAGAATTTTGTGTTAAATATTCTTGATTATTTTACCCCCGTGATGTTCATATAAATTAGAAAGGTTCAATGAAAATGTGAAATAAAGACAATTACCTACTCCATTGTAATATTTCCGTTTCGTGTTTCAAACTGAATTAATGTAGGAGATACAAGTAAAATTTTATTGTAATTATAACCACAGCTATGTCGTTTCAAAATCAACGTCGTAATAAAACCGAGGCACGACTACCGCAAGCTTTACAATGGTAGATTGTAATTAGTTCGAATCACGCAAATTCCCTGCAATATGAATAATAGGAGAAATAGTTTTGAAACTAAACTTACCCTTGTAGTAAAGAAATCCAGGATATTATGTGCGTACATAATTAATCAAGTGAATAATGAATATAGTTAAATAAATGTTTCTAGCACGTCCACCATAACGATCGTAAGAATTACTGACGTTACCTATTTGATACAACACTGTGAACTAAACTGAAGGGGTGTATTGCTCATAAATGGCATTCAAATAAAAAAGTTTGAATCATTTCGCACATCAGTGCACTGCTTGAAAAGGATTAAGGCCCTCTTCAGAATAAGCAACTGTTCCGCTAGATGTGTGCATGTGCTCCCATTGAAAGGGGTAGAGAAATGTATATATCAGCGTCATAACAGTTGTAGAAATAATTTAAAGTGTTCCTGCCTGAAATAAGTGATATTGAACGGTTGTTCAGATGAATTTTGTTGTCCCCTTCTGTGTTTTATTTCATCACTTATATATAAATGTCTAATGTGCTCAAATGTATTTTTATATATGTGTAGATCTTCTTGGTTTTTAAAGTCATTCATGACTTTAAAAACCAAGAAGAAACCAAAATTTGGAAGAACAAATGTATTTTGTTTTGATAACATAAATTGATTCTTTCCGCGAATTATGAATACATATTTGGTGTTCACGGGAATGGTCTGGCCGTTGAAAATAATATTCATTATAATAATAGCAAACATAATTTTTACAAGAAGAGTATAAACATTGGATCTGACAATGAGTGCAAACGAAAAGTAACTATGAGGAAAGCCGGAATCTACACTTTAAGTAATTATATGTGAAGTTAGTTCATTAATTAGTTCCTAGAATAATAGTTATTTCCGGTCTAAGTAGAGGTAAGTGTACTGACATTGCTGACCATGACACAACTAATAGAGTAAAGGGTGTTGTTTCTGTTTCAAATAACCAAAATAATGGGATAAGTATAGTGAGGCCAAACATTCTGAACATTTTGAATATTCAAAATTGTTCCAATTACCTATAGGATTAGTATTAATATCAATAAATAAACATATTTGTTCTATCTATAATTATTTATACGGTATTATTTATACCGTAGTGGCAGGAGCACTACCACAGCAGGAAAACCTATATATATGGTCACCTGGTCGTCTTACTATCCATTATTGTCGACTTTTTGACAATGTAACCACAATTTACCAAAGTAGTAGCGTGAAAAATATGCTTCATAGTACCTAAAACAAACTATCACTGTCAGAATATTTAATTTTGTATATTTATATACAGTGAAACTTCCCTTAATGAGCACTTCTATTACCCGGGCACCTCTCTTAAGCGGACATTTTGTCCGGTCCCAAATTTATAAGTAGGGAATTTCTAATAAATTGGTTTCTCTTATGCGGACACTCCCTTGAACTGGCGCAGACAGTTATTTACCTGCTGTTTGACCACACAGTTTCCATTAAACGGACGCGAGAATGGAGATGTAATAATTTTACCCGGTAAATCCCCACCCCTCGTCAATGATACCGTGAACAGTGTATATATTTGTTTAATTCGCAAGTCAACGTCATTTGTGTGTCTTGTTTGCAATATTTAAATTCATATTTATTACGTTCTCTGTAGAAAATGGCGAGTTTTAAATTGTTTTTATGGCATAATTCATATGGACTATCATATGCATTTTAATTATTTTAGAAAACAAAACCATGGAGTGCATACTCAGCATCTCCGAAAACTAAATGTTTGAGCGGGTATTTATGGAAATCATATAATTGTTTATACCCGGGAATTCCAATGGCGAAATTTATCTGGAATTATTAAACAGCAAGTATTGGAGAATGAAGAAGACCATGATACCATCATTTTTCAACAAGATGGCGCGCCACCTCATTTCGTACAACCTATGTGTCAATTTTTAGATGAATATTTTCCTCAAAGCTGGATTTAAAGATGGAGACCACTTGAGTGGCAACCCAGGGCACCTCATCTGACTCTGCCGGCCCGAACCTGTGGATGATTTGCGAAATCGTATAATTAATTAATGCCGTCAAATAACACCATAAATGTTGATGCGTAATGTATGGGAACGCTTCCAATAAAACTTATTTCACAGCATGGAAAGGAATAGTGGCCATTTCTATCATTTAATAAATTAATCACAAAAGTAAGGAGTCTTTTTGTTGGTTATTAAGCAGACATTTTTAACACATTGTACTCTTGCAGCCGACATTTCGTTACCGATGAAACCGGGGCAATATTGTCGGAACGAACTATGTCCGTTTATGGGAAGTTTCACTGTATCTGCTTATAGTACTTATTGGTCAGATTATTCCTCCACACTTATTGTTTAAGCAAAAGAATATATTTTAAGCATATTTCTTCGAATTAAGGCAGTAGGTATTGTGTGTACAGTCAAAAAAAGAAAGAATTTTTAGATTATTTCTTTAATAATAAAGTAGGTATCCTCCTTTTTGGCTTAAAGAATCATCACTTAATCATACAATATTTAGAGTCTCATCTGGAACCTGAGTGTAGTAATAAGGAAAATCCTCTTGTTTCGAAAAAATAGTTATTTGTATCACTAGGCCAGAAACTATAGTTTTGCAAGCGTGAGTACGGTTTGTGGGGCCGAGGCGAAGCCGAGATTCCACAAGTGCGGATACTCGCAAAAGACTTTCTGGCCGTGTGTTACACACTACTTTTTGCGTCGACAAATCTTAATTTTATTGAAAACAATAATAAAAAAATTGACGCTAGGGCGTTAACAGTATAGGTTGGTAATACATGTTACGTCTGACATTTGAGTTTGAAACTAGGATTAAGATACCTTAGTATTTTGACGTCTTAATTTTCTTAGTTAGTTTTGGTACATATTGATATTCATCAATAATAAGGGCAATGGAGACCCCAGTTCATATTACACAGGTTGCGCAACAAGTTATTAACAATTTATTACTTGTAAAATCTTCCAAAAATTGAATTGGAAAGAATTTGAATTATTTAAGAGATTGTGTAACGAAAATTCTGTCATCTGTCATCGAATCTACAATTAATCACAGAAATGTCAGTAATTTGATTATAGTATTGCCAACTTTTAGTGATCTTTTGCCGGCCTAGGCAGGAGAATGGTAAGTTTCCGGCCGATTTAAAGTAATGCAAAATCAGTGTTTCTGGACGGAGGCGTAAAAAAATTTTTATTTGACCCTATTGAACACTTTTTAACGTAAAATATATATATTTACTTGAATGAAGGAAATCTTTTTTATTGCTGGAAAGAGTAGCCGAAAGAGAGTGCTAATCCAGTCACGAAAATTCCTTATACACAATTCGCCAATTTAAGATAATTTTTTAGCTTTGTAATTCTAAATCAATTGAAAGTATTTTCAGAACTATGTTATTTTTCTTGAGAGTATATTGCCAAAAGATATAACAGAGAATTCCTCTTATTATCGGTCAGTTTTAATGATTGTGTAAATGTGGGTATGATTCCGTTGCTCTGTTACTTTATCAATAATGATAACAAGAGAAGCGTTGGTTATATTGCAAAACACGTAACCTTTGACGTCAAACTTTCGTTTTTGCAATCTGTCGACTAGATTGTTTCCGCATCCGCGAAGAACCTTGGCTTTATTTAGTTATTTTTTCGATCCTATGGACTTCATGGCACTTTAGTTTTGCTTTTGTCGTATCTGGATTAGAATATGTCTCAATCTTATGGTCACCATACCATGTTTCGCACCAGTTACTTATTGAGCGCCTGCAGCGTCGATTTTGGAAGTTCTTGTCCTTTCGTCTGGGTGGCATTTATCCTCCTAGGGGTATGAAGTATGAGGGCTTTTTGATGCGACATGGAGTTGGAGCTCTGTCTAGTCAAAGAGATTCATAGTGCCCGATTTATGTGGAAGCACTGGAACCCATTCTTGCTTTTCCCTGTCTACTTTAACTTTTCTCGTGCTTATTCTAGATTCTCTAATACGTACCACAATGAAACAAACAAATAATAGAATTTATAATAATGTATTTTTTGATAAAGCAAATTTTGTTTATTGTTATGTATTTTGTAATATTTTTTTTAACGGCGTATGCGTATGTTACTTTTCCTGTATAATATTATCTGTAATCGGCTCCTCTTGGGCAATGGGTGTGGAGTTCCGCGAGGATCGATACTGGGGCCGCTACCGTTTATTATATACGTCAGTGATTTGCCATCCAGTATCGGAAAGGTAGAAATTTGAAGACGACACTTCACTTCTGGTGTTTTCCGATAGTTCCCAAGATATTTCCGAAATAACCAAAACTGCGGTAAATACAGCTGAGAGGTGATTTTGCGCAAACAAATTGAAAATAAACCTGGAAAAAACGCAAAGCTTAACATTTTCTATAAAAAATAACTTACCAATGGTGGCTAAATTCCTGGGCATCACCCTTGATACTGGTATGAGGTGCGATCGACACATCGACGGGCTCTCCAACAGATTGTGTTCTGCCTTATATGCAATTAAGAGAGTGAAACAAGTGGTGACACATGAAGGCGCAAGAACCGCTTACTTCTCTTATTTTCACTCCCTCCTATCTTATGGTATATATTTCTGGGGAATGGCGACAGAGACATACAGAATATTTGTGCTGCAGAAACGAGCCATCCGATTTTTATGCAGCTTAGAATACAATCAATCGTGCAGAGGCTACTTTAAAAGTGAAAGTATACTTACTTTGTATTCTACCTACATCCTCAATGTCGTCATATACGTCCACAACAACCAAGATTTATTTCCCCTAAACAGTAGCAACCACCAATACCGTACACGTAGTAAAAACAACACAAGAATACCATACCACCGATTAGCGTGTTCACAAAAATCAATTGGGTAGTGGGGTACAAAACTATATAACCAGCTGCCCGACGATATAAAGCAACTACCAACAAACAGTTTTAAGAAACAAGTTAAGACACTGTTACTCGAGAGGGAGTGTTACAGCATAGAAGAATTTCTACATGCAAGCTCCTGTACCTTTTTGTATGTTCTGTTTGTCGGCTATTTATTTATATGTTTGTCTGTTGTATATATATATCTTATTTTAGGGAGACGATTTCGATCAAGGAATTCGGTCTTCCAGCAATGGAGAAATTAGTAAATGAAACTCATTTATTAATGCTCAATATTTCGGAAATGTTTATTTCCTTCTTCAGGAGAATTAATGAGAGATCAAAATGTCGGCAAGAACGACGCACATGGATGGAAAATTATAATATCAAGTTAAAAAATTGAAGTGTGAGTTATAAACATGTCGTAAAAACTTTTTTGAAATGAAATAGTAAACAGTTTGATAAAAAAACTGATGCGGTCAAATTAATCAGTTGTGTTCGTCCTTCTGTGTTATACATTTCTGTTCCGAATTTTAATATGTTATTATTTTATTAATTTGACCGCATCAGTTTTTTTATCAAACTGTTTACTATTTCATTTCAAAAAAGTTTTTACGACATGTTTATAACTCACACTTCAATTTTTTAACTTGATATTATAATTTTCCATCCATGTGCGTCGTTCTTGCCGACATTTTGATCTCTCATTATTTCTCCTGAAGAAGGAAATAAACATTTCCGAAATATTGAGCATTAATAAATGAGTTTCATTTACTAATTTCTCCATTGCTGGAAGACCGAATTCCTTGATCGAAATCGTCTCCCTAACTATTTATCGGTCGATAAATACATCCCAGTTCCATATCTTATTTTATATATACACTTTTTAAATTATATTTGATTGAAACATTTTTTTTTATACACGTATTTTATTTTTACACTGTCAAATGTATTTCACAATACATATAAACATATTATGACAATTTTCTGTAATGGTCTTATTGCAAATATATTTATATTATCATTATTATTAATAAATCTTATTATTATTATTAAGTAATTAAAACGTATCTTTTAATAGACCCTTACTCAATACTTCTTCATTGTGTTTCTTTGTCCTGGCACATACACCAGTCTGAATACTGGGTACTCCCTTAAAGTGAAAGCTATAATAAAACGATATGAAGCGAGATGCTTTTCGAATTCACATCAAAGATTCCGGAGCCGCAGACGAAGACATATTATGTAAATCGTTGAAAATTACAGGTCGGGAAAATCGTAGAAGGTTCGCGATCAATACGTATGTGCGGAAGCCGTAAGATTTATCGCTTCGGATGTCGATACCATTCCAAAAAAACACAAGGTATAGAGAGATGTAACCGGATTATGGGAAACGCCGGGGCTAAATTGCATTGTCGACGTTTCTCCGTATAATATCGACTCGCGAACATACTCGAAACGGGAGCAATCGCGGGAAGAAAATACTTTTTCTACGCCTGCTATGTTGATTCTCGCCGATAAAACCGAACCTCGTACATGCGGCGGATAAACGCCTCGAATGTTTTATTGCACTTGTTTTATGTGCTTGCTTCGATAGATCCTGTGTTTGGCGGTTTACATTGTGTTCAGTTTCAGCAGCAGTACTAATTATGCGATTGCAACTGCAGCAGATAGTAATTTGGGAGTCGGTGATTTGCTAGATTAGGGTCAGTAGATTAATGGACCTTCAATGCAAATAGAAATTCACTCTTATACCCAAAACAAGGTAAACGTTACATTTTTGATTTATTATGAAAGTCATATAGAGCTTCAGCTTTGTCGGTTCCAATTTGTAATACCTCGTGGTACAATGTACAAAAGCAGTAATGACAGGAAAGAAGGCATTCCTTCTGCCGCACTTGCAATTCTGTTTATAGCTGAAAGTTTCGCTGTGGCTCTGGCTGCCACCATACTATCCCTCCCTAGGTAATCGTTGAACGTAGTACCATCACATAAACCCAATAGGTTATTCTTTTGGATAGCCTCCTGTTAAGTTTAAGATGATTTCTACTTGTTGTTTTAATACACTTTTATTATCAGCATATCTACATTGACATATTAACATAAAACACGACTGCCTTACTTTTTTATATAACACAGGTTGACCTGATATTTTGGATTAAAGTCTTTTTTCATTTTATTACAACACTTCCTCAGAAAAAAAAAATTAAATATAGGTAATCATTCATTTGTTTACCTTCGCGCCAATCTTCTCACGTAGAAAAATAAATCTGATACGTTCAAGCGGTCTTGTTTAAAAATCTGCCACCCTATTCACTTATGTGCTTGAAATTAACTACATTATTCAGGAAGTTCACTCGCACTAAAAATGTCGAACTTCAATGTTTGGATCGCTGATGATGTTCCGGATTTTTTGTCAGTACCATAAATACTACCATTGTCAACATACAAAAAAGAAACGAAAATGACGTAGGAGACAACCTCATACTGTTCTATATGCGTGCTTGATGTTCTGGGTAAACTTTTAGAACAGCTTCTACTTATCAGACTAAAGGAGGAAATAGAATTGCACGGTGGCCTAGCTGAAGATCAAAATTGATTCAGAAAAGAGAGATATTCGATCTCCGCATGGTCTAGAGTAAAGGGCATTATTGATAAGATATACCAAAAATCCTACAGTGCAAGGAAGCTATGTGTCCTCTTCAACATAGATGTCCAAAACGCATTTAATTCGTCGCCGGGGAGCTGAGAAAGAGGGGGATTGCACGCTATCTTTATCACATCTCTTGGTCAGCTACTGCCACAGAAAGGTACTACACGTTGGAGATGCACATAAATGAGAAGTCACAAATGGAGTCCCGCAGGGATTAGTATTGGAACCTACGGTAAACTGCTGATGATGGTAGCTTTAATATTGAAACGTGCGTCAAGCACAGTAAAGTTTGTGGTGAGGTGTTTTAAGGCATATATGGTAGTGTTATCAGTGCCACCGTTTTGAGTATTTTTGTCACAATAGGGATAATATATAAGAAAATCCTTGATATTTTTGTCTTGTTTGGCACACATCTATGGCCGTCTAAAAATTACACATAGACACTACGAACTGCAACTGCAATACGAGATTACGAACTCAAAGAATACAAAATATTTTTTTAGTTCTATTCAATAATTATTTGCGAGAAAACTCTGAGCTTTTGAAAGCTTAGTCCCATATACAGATTTGTCCCAAGCTTAATTTCACTAAGGAGACATAAACAAAATTAGGTAACCATAAGGTGATAATAAACAATTCAGGATGGGAATATCATCATCTTTTAGATAACCTAGGAAACGCTACAGGAAAGTACTATATTTTTTCTGAATGATCAATAGGGATCTGTATATAGATAAAATCTACATTTATATAATGCGATATTTGCGCTAGATACATATTTCTATGTTGACGTATGATATAATGGTCACTTCAACTTACAGCAATCGAGCTTGTTAGATCTTTCTAGATTCAAAATTAATGAGAAACTGCCCAGATGCGCCGAACGAGGGACAATTCTTTTAATAGATATGGAAAAGATGAACGGGACAAGGATATTGTACAAAAGCAAGACGGTGATGATATATAGTAGACATATTGCTGCGAACATAGGACAAATCTACCATGTATTATTTTTATATAAGCCATCTACATAGATTAACGCATATATATTAGAAATAATACAATTTCCTTTTTACGTAAAAGCGTAAAGTTGTTGCCATATATAAGGAAAAAATCGCGGCCAAATAGACGACGATTTTGTCGAAGGAATAATGCTACTAAGCATAAACCTAGCACTGACACCTTTTTTTGGTTTGAGAAGTTGGATAAAATTGGTACTGCCCTGATATTTCGTATCTTATACACGTTGGACACACACGAAGTAATCCAAATATGCCAAGCATTAATTTGAAGAGAATTAAGTATGTGTTGTAGAACGCAGCTTGGGGTCCAAGTATGTATTTGAGTTGCCCTAAAGAGGAGTTTGTGTGTTGCAACGCATCATAGAAGCTCACAAAAAAAAAATAGATTGTTGTCGACTTAAAAAAAAAAAATGTTTTCCGAATTTCTTAAAATGATCTGGGAGCAAAGTAAAACCAGGAGTAGATAACGATCAGTATAAAATTAACTTCTGCGCTGTGAAGCTACATTAAATGCATTTTCAGCTGGCTGATGCGCAATAGCAAGAAGGCATGCTCTATGGAGTGAGACGCACCCCAAGAAATTTGGAGAAACGTTATAACTCGCACGTGAGAATATAGCCCCACTATCTTCGCGATCCGTATAAAATCTACATCTACAATATGTCAATCGGTACAAGTTGGCCATATGCGTTTAAATTTAGACGCGCTTATTTGAAGACTGAACATTTGTTGACACTTGTTGTTCAATGCGTTTTATGATACTTTGTACTCTATTGTGGATTCGTGTATTATCCTGTGTGGTATATATCTGAAATTAAAAGACTAATAAGAAAAAAATGTAAGGCATTCAACAGACATAAGCACTTGCAATTAGCTGAGGATTTGGATTCTGATATGCTCTTCCATGCAAGGCTGAAGGCACTGATCTGGGAAGCGTACAATGCCCACTTGGTTAACATTGGCAATTCTATTCAGAGTGATAACAATAGATTTTTGGATTATATAGGCGGTCGCAAAGGAACATTAGGATACCAGGAAGAGTGAGCTTTGATGGAGTAGTTTTGGAGAGGTCTGATGCGATTGTGAATGCGTTTGGTCAGCACTTTGGTTTTATTTATCTACTCTCATTGGATGCTTCAAGGGCGTGCAATGAATTATTTAGCATTTCTGAAGCAGATATACTGAAGGCAGCGAATAAATCGAAGAACAAATTAACAGCTGGCTGTAACCTTATCCCAAGTTTTTTGGTTAAAATTGTATAAACGTCTTTGTTCAGTCATTGACGAAAATATTTAACGTCTCTGTGTACAGAACCCGATTGTGTGAAAGATATCTAAGATCTGCCCTGTTTCTAAAAGTGGTGACTCGTCAAATATTAGTAGTTATAGTCCTATATATATAATATCAAATTCTTCGAAGTTGGTTTACGCAGTTACCTAAGCGCGCACATTACGAAATACACCATGGATGCTTGCTTGGGAGATCCACTTCAGCGGACTTGACCAGTTTCACACAGGACGTTTCTGAGGTGTTAGATGCTTGAAGTCAAGTTGACGCAATTTATACGGACTTCTCGAAGGCTTTTGATCAGCTTGACAATGTTCTGTTGCTACAAAAACTATCTGCCTTTGATATTAATGTCGCTGATGGTCCAGTGACTTACACGCTTGACTATCCGTCACGCGGTCCGGAGTTCGCATCTCTCAGAGTCAGGTTTTCGTGGTTTTCCTCCCTCCTTGGCAAAAGCTGTGAGACAAACACCAAGTCGCTTCACGGGCGCAGGCATAATAATAACTCATGACCGGCCGATGCCCCCTGTAATTGGCGAAAGCTGTTGGGGGATGTGAAGACATGAATTATTATAATTATTATTATTAGCTGGTGCGGCTACTGTTATGAATAGTTCATAATTTGGGGATTTTTCCCTGGTATTAGCCAAATGGAAACTGTTACTTCTGCCCCAAGTAGGATGCTTCGATTTGTTATTCGCTCGTCGAAATCTTTCACCAGGATTAATATTCGATCTACCTTGTTTAAGTACGACCCAAGATAGAATATGTGGCATTGTTGTGGAGCCTCATCTATACGGTGCACATTGACAGGTTGGAGGTAAGACAACGCCAATTCCTGAAATATTTATAGTAAAGCAGATATTGTACTTATCCAATACGATGTTTTCCTCACTGCCAACTGCTGTCTGAGTTTCATTGCAATTCATTTGAGATCTGACGGGTAGTTCATAATCTTTAATTCCTATTTGGCACTATTCATGACAACATTAATTATCCGCGAATTTTATCAAGATTGTCATTTTGATTCCGCGGTCATCTGCAAGATTAACACACTACATTTTATTTACCGATACCTCGGACTAATTCAATGATGAAATCACTAATAACCGTTATGTGCACAAACAAAGTAGAGTCCGATTGTGATGTTCTCTCTCACGGTCAAAGATTTAGTACAATGTTTGTTAATCACAATGAATACGTGTTTTCAACGCACCTTCATAGTATTTCAATAGTGTAATCTTCGTTTTTTATTATTATTTATTAATTTTTGTGTTACTATTACTTTTTGTATTATTTTTTTATCATTTGTATGACTTTGTTGTTGAATGAATAAATAAATAAATGTTTGTTATATCCTTTCTTATTATCTTTGAAGAAATCGGTTTATAGAAATACTAGTGATGTGCCAAGTAAGGAAAGTTGCTACTTTTTGGAGCGACTAGAGAGACTCCTGTTTGTTCACTAAAAAATATAATTACTGCAGTTATCTGTTCTTGCTTTTATTTAGTATAGTTTTGTATTTTATGTAATGCTTGTTCTCTTATGAGTCTTATAAAGCACTTTTCTTTGACAGTAATTGTAAAGAGTATTTTATAAAACAATAGAAACGGCTTCAATAATTAACAGCACAAACATAACCTAATTCTGGCACATATCGTTTCATTCCACCAATTAAGTAACCACATTAATCGTTCATCAAGTTCCAGCGTTCAATGCAGTACTAGCGCTTTCCTCTTTCAGCACCGTAACTCCCTGGACGCAGTTAATAGCATCGAAAACGATGAGTCCGTTTCTGAAATTTGTATGCATTGCTGTTGTCACCATTTATAGGCAATGCAAGCCCGTAGAATTAACTCAGGTGACGTCAGACCATCCTGAATCAACTATATGAAGTGTAGTTAATATGGCTTCAGATGCTCAAAAATAGGCTTGTCCTTGGTCGGCAACTAATTTGGAAATAAATGATCAAAGCCTTCTTCTATTTCAAAATACAAAATTAACATTTTCTTATTATCCATAGTTTTTGTTATTGATTTTAAAGAATTCAAAATAAGGCAAAAAGGAAGACTCACTGAAGCAAGAGCTGCCATTACTCTATTTATGTCACAGGTAATTAGCCGGCGAAAGCAAAATTAAATTTGAAATTCGACTTCAATTAGGTTTAATTAATTAGAAAATTGGAGCGTATGCGGGGATGAATGAGAGTTGACACTGAAGTGAATCAATTAAGGGTTACTACGGTAATTGAATAGAGACAAATTATACCTAATAAATAAGCTGAGTATACGTTAGCAATTGTAAATATTTATTAGAACGCCGAAATTGTAGGGGCGGCAAATATTTCTTTACTTAAAAGTGAAGGCACTACTGGTTATTAGTTTGTACCTGGAGGATTTTTTTTCTTTTTTTAGTCAATGATAGTGAGAAGATATGTTTTAAATATTAAAATTCCCTTGTTTTTTAGTTACATTTTGCATCAGTTTTGCATTTTACTATAACTTCCTGGCAGCACGTCAGCCAGATGTAAGTAGATCGACGCAGCATTCACTGTAAATACGCCACTGTTTATTCGTATTTGTGTACCCGTGGTTAACAAGAATATTCGGTACTTTTTGCGGCGCGAATAACTGTGCGCCACAAATCGACTATAACCTACAGTAAGTGTTTCGTAGCTAACGATATTTTACTGTTCTTCCCTTTAACTCTCTATTAAACCCTGTTAAATATACAGATAAAATATTGTCAGTTTAAAAAATCAAAAAAAGAGACGCAACTAACACTACAACACATAAATTTATTGCTTTAAAGAATATAAACTATTACAATCTAACGAGAATTGTATTCCTAAATTCTATTTCTTAAATATTTTTCTTATTAAAAAAACACTCCCTTACTTGCGTTGATGATCTCTTCGCACAACTCGTGACATTCTTGCGATTAATTTCCTTAGTGTGTCGCCTAGGATATTGTTCCATTCTTGTTGCAGAACATTCCATCGTTGTTCTTTTGAAGTAGGAACTAAAGTTCGCACCCTCCTGTAGAGCTCACTCCCCAACTCCTCAATGGGATAGAAATGAAGAGTCTGTGATACCCATGTCATTAGTTTTAAAATATTAGCTTCATTTTAGTCACTCAAATACTGTTTGCATATTCAGGTTTTGGATTGGTGTCATGCATAAAGATAAGATTCTCGCCGATTAGTTGCAACTCATAAGGAATGGAATGAGCTTCTAATATCTTAGGGTGATGCTCTTTCTGCATTACTCTGTGGGTTTGATATAACGTTCTTGTTCTCGTGTATGAAAACAATTCCAAACTCTAACTGAACCACCATCGTGTTTTATTTTTGTTACACATTCGAGAAGCATTCTTTAATTGACCGTCTCTTCTACTTTGACCGAAATAGATATCGATTCATAATACATTCTGCCACTGTTCCACAGCCCAATTGCGATGTTCTCGGGCCTACTCTAGGCTATTTAATCGGTTATTCCGGCGTAGCAATTGTTTACGAGCTGCGTTTGATCATGGTCAATAAAATCGCATGCTGAGGTTTGCGATTGAATTCGCTATTCCTGATGCTATTTTTTTGCGATTTCGTTTGCTTATTCACACAGTTAGATTTAATTTTCCACCGATTTGCCTACTGGTGCAACCTTTTTCATACAAAGTAATAACTGGTGGATCATTTAGCAACACTGATGGAATTATCGTGCCACATTTTGACTTTTATTCACTTATTGCACGAGTTGTCACAATAACATTCAAAGAGAAACTAAAATCGCAATTAAGCATTCTTAATGACCAAGCAAGGTACGGATGACGCCCTAAGAGTGAGAGAAAATGTCGCAATGTCTTTACCTGTTTGGTCTCATCTGTGTTCCCGGTCATAAAATGTTTATTTCAAATTTCTGTACATAACACTTATATGAATGGTGGTGTAACGTATGAGGAGCATCGCTCCATATCGAAACTGAACGAAACCTTTGTTTCAAAGGTTTGTTACTCGCTTATATCATTCTTCTAAAAGGTTTCTTATTTATTTTGCAACACCATGCAAAGCAATCTAAACAAAATACTCTTAGAGATATTATATAGGTACTAGCTTATTTTCTTCTGCGAAGGTTTGCCAGGAGAATAACAAGGTATGGTATTAAACGTAGGTTAACACACTTCTGAAATTTTTTCAAACAACTTTTTGTTTTTTCAATTCGAAAGCTGAAAAATTTAAAAGGGGAATCCGGCAATAGAGTTTAAAATTACTTGAAACTCATTGAAAAATCAATTCTAGTGCAAATTGTGTTATTTTTATTTAATTTTTTATTTGAGTGTAAGTATGTGTAATGTTTTCTTACTGCAGTTGAAACCTGGAGCGTAAATGTAATGCCCAAAATAGTGGATGAGAAAATACAAATTTAAATTACTATTAAGAAATAGATTTTGCTTTTATAAATTATTTTATATTTGGTCCAGTTACGAGAAATTCGTCCCCCTTCATCAGAGCTAAGAGGTATATACATATGTATGTATTCAATATTTAACTATCTTATCACTTAACAATACTTTTACTTTAGAAAGAATCTGTTATTTTAGGAGAAGTTATTTAAATGTTAATAAGTGCTTAAATGGTGCATGTGATGTCATAAGTGGTGCGGAAACAATATTAGTCATCCATTGTTCCGAGATTTTACTTAACCCAATTCACCCAGCCAGTTAATCTGACGTTGGATGACGGATTCCCCGGAAATTTGCAATTTCTTAATTTTTGTTTTTTTATTTTTTTTTAAAACGCGCTTCTATTTTTAAAAAAAAATTATACTGTCGAGTATAACGCGTCATGTAGAAAAAAATTGCAATTTCTTGATTTCTAATTTTTCTTAATTTTGGTTTTTTTTTATTTTTTGTTAAAGATGCCTCTCTCTAAAAAAGACTTGACGCTGCGAGTCTTGCTGTCTTTACGCTCGACGTTACGTGTCCACACAGAAAATTTGTTTAATTTAAATGTTAATGGGTGCTTAAATGGTGCATGTGATGTCATAAGTGGTGCGGAAACGATATTAGTGACCCATACAAAACACCTACATCTATAAAATGTGATATTTAGTTCGAGAACATAGATCATATTTATATTTATTGGAAGAAAGTTCGTTAAGTTAATTAAGAATTAATATTTTCACTCAATCGCCAATTAAGCTCATTAACACTTAGTATATGTAATATCGAAACTTGTTGTCTCAACCAGCATGTTTACATCATGGTATTTGCTCTTGACGAATATAATATTTGGATGTCAGTAAGTCACTACCACGGTAGTTGATACTTTGTTTTGAAGTTAAATTAGAATTTCTGTCGTAACCGTTATAATCTGAAGAGATAGTAATATAATAAAATATCACAACTACTGAGAGCTTGGTAGGTGGAAGAAGAGAAAATAAATCGAAAGAACGAAAAACTTTGTTTGAGTTTAGCGCAAATTATATATTGAATATGTTATGGAATAAAATACAAAAGTTGAAATTCGTAACAAAACTAAAAATTTCCAAAATTTAAGGAGGTAATATGTAAGAATTAGATCTTCAAATATGTGAGGATTTTGCTCATACAGCACTACGAAATTAAAATGTAATGTACAGTCGCGACATAATGAAAGTTACCAACCTGGCGAGAGTTGGAAGTTCAATGTTTGTCGTAGTAAATCAACAAAACCTCAACCAGATATGTATGTGCAGTAGGTTAGCCTCTTCGGCCTCTATTTGACAATTTCTTATTAAATCAACAAAGTGAAATCTCTTTAAGTTACATTCAATAATATTTACGATAAATTAATTAAAACTTGTATTTTATTAATGCTTTAAAGGTAAAAAAATACGACGGCAAAAAGTACTGATGGTGTTTTTAGGTGGAAGTAACTTTGATTGCACGCAATTCGTATTTGTTTTGAATTAACTTTACACACTACTGAAGATACGAGTACAGTACTCGTCTTGCACGAGCAAACTAACAGTTCATAAATTGTCCGACTGTTGGACTCCTTGCCCGCTCGGTAGATAATCGTAGTCAAGTTTGAGATGCAGTCACACTCCCGGCACTCTTTTACCCGCAAAAAATTGAAGTAGTGCTGCTATCTTACCGTACCATGCACAACTCTAATACATTGAGTCAAATGTTTCACTGCCGAGATGGTACTGAACAATACGTCCAATACCGATGCTCATTGTTTATTAGTCAGAATGGCCGGTTACGAAATTATCATATACGAGTTGAATTTTGTAGTTTTGTTGCATTATAATTTTTGCTTTTACAAAGTGTAATGGTGGTTTACTCGAGTTTTTGTTATTAACATATATACCGGGTGTCCAACCTAAGATGCAACGGTTCCTAGCCAATTTATTACTGCCTTTTTGAAAAAAATGTTCAAATAAATGTTGCCGCGAATCACATTCTACAAATGCTAAAATTAGTTTCAGTAATGGCGGACTTCCGGTTGTATCGGAAGTAACTACTAACTTTATTATTTTAAATGGAATACCCTGTATATTATTGCACTTTTGGATTCCTTGTTAAATTTAAATAACAATACGTTAGGGATACATTGGGGCTAAGTTGTACCGTTTTCGAATTACATGACGTTTTTCGAAAAAAAATGACATTTGCAGTGGCTTCGGTGTTTGGAAATATCTCGGGAAATACGAAAGTTAGAAAGATGCAGTTTTCGGTTTTCGTTCAACTATGAAACAGCACACGTCTTTTATTTTAAAATTGTTGCGTTTAAATTACAGCGTTATTAAATAGGGATCTGTAATTTTCGAACTCTAAAATCATGGATAACTTGATTTTTTTAAATTGAACGGTGTAGCAATTTTTACATAAATGGATGTAAAATTTAATTTTCTTTCGATTTTATATGACTATCATTGTGTCTATCTCCAACGGTTTTGGAGATATTCGCAATTTTTCAGTTTCTCACGATAGCTACGTATTGCGAAGCGCCGCCGCCGGCCACCTTCCCCTCGCATTTCACCAGGCTTGGAACTGGCAGCAATAATACTGGGATGCTTAGAAAGTTGTCAACAGAACAAAATAGGACCACTAGAAACAAGCAAACATAGCAAAGATAAAAGAAAACATAACATTACTGGAATATCAATAAATCAGCACAACTACATTACTACAGTCTTGCTCGCAACAGGCTACACTGTAAACGCTAGTGTTGTCATTGTACAGAGAATTTGTACAACACTATTACATTAAATGTTCAAAATGCTGTCCGTTTTCGGCATATGTCGGCTATTCTATGATGTCCGCGATTATTTGAGTTTGCTATTATGAATCCACTGCTGTTTTCTTTTTTTTTCATATACGTCTGGCTAGATAACCTCTAGAAAAGAACCTTCTATAGTTATGAGAAAAGTATAGTGCGCAAACTTTTTGCAGTTTTTTTTTTATCTAATAAAGATTTCTCACTATATATTATAATAAAAATGGTGTTATAAAATATTAAAGAAGCAAATGGAGACAACGTTATGACATTGTCTCCATTTTGCTTTGACTCGCTCGTTGAGGAACAGAAATGCCTCTCCAAAGCCATATAAGAGACTGGATAAAAGAAGAGCATATAGGAGACACTGGGCAAACACACCCAGACATGAACGTGACAAGCAATTTATATGCAAGCCATTCCATAGAGGAGCTAAAGACCTACTACTTTTAAGTAGGAATCAGCTACGGATAATTGTGGGATTCATGTCGGGAACATGCACCAACAAAGGAACACCTATACAAGATAGGGGTGTTCAAAGGAGACCTTAAATTGCAGATTATGCAAGAAGGACCCAGTGACAACCCAACATATACTATGCAATTCTGAGGTGCTGGATCATAAGAGGCTCCAACTGTTTTCAGCAAGACAAAGATGAACCAAGGAGATACAGGCCACTTCATCCTAGGGACTTGTACAGTCTGTTACAGGACACTAATATACTGGAGTGGCGTTTGTAACAAGAAAAGGTAGAGCACAATAAGCCCTTAGGCTGCGGTGCTATACGGAGACCATGGTCAGACGTGCCTGTGAATAGGGAAAATCACTTCGCTTAATACATGATTTTATATTTATTTCTTGTGGAAGAAAGATGGAAGAGCTGGGAAATTGAATTTGGACGATGATTGCAGTAATAAATTTTTACTCCGTAGTGCATATCTCTTCAATTATTGAATATTCTCCAATAGGTCCTGGTTATATTAATGCTTATTGAATGCCGGTGGAATAATTTGTATGTTACAAAATTATTCATGCAGCAAAGCTGTTAGTGTAATTACTTCTGGATATTATATGTCAAGTATCTATTAAATTTACTCAAATAGAGCAAGACAGAGTGTTTTCAATGTAAAATTTGTATAAAATTTTAGACTAAGGGTTTCCTTATATTTATTAGAGCCCCCATTATGCAATTCCGTATTATACATATAATAGCTTCTTAACACAAATACATGAGATGCTTAGCTAACTTTGTAACGATTCGATTTTATGTTGTTTCAGCTTCAGGACGAATCCCCCGCTATAATATGACCGAATATCAACGAGCGCTGCGTCGCCATCCTTAATGTAGAGATATGGCCATTTGTGTAATTACATTTTGATTACATTAACTGCAAATCGCCACAATCCAGAGTGTATACGGGATCGATAATAATGTTCAAAGTTAGTTCGGTGGACGGTCACTTCTATTTTAATGCATCTGGAAGGATTCAAAATTACAACGACCTTCACCTAGTTGCGCGGCTCGGATAAACTCCGTTATCAGAAGAACGGAAGAGCCGAAACAAAGGAAGATGACAGAGCACGATCACTTCGACGATGAGGTAAAACTTTTTTTGAACCCCTCCCAAAATGCTTTTGCCTTATTTTAATATTTATAAGCGGTCGGTGGAGAAAATATAGGATTGTTTTTTTTTTCTTGGCGAGGTTGAAGTGCTTGCTCTAAATATAAGATGGGGCGTACGAAATGTGATATCGGCATCTCTCCTCGTTGTCATTTATATTTTACAGGTTAGAATTGCCCAAACCCCTTTTAAATTTCTAACGCTTCTAACACTTAAAAAATATGTAGACTACAAACATTTTTCTTTGCATTCTAATTATAAATTTTACACTGAACAAAAAATATGAAAATAGTGCATTAAATAATTGGTGCGAAGAACGAGTTCAACAAATCAATGAAGAAGATTTTATTAAATGACGATAGAATTTATTGGGTAATAAACTATTCATTGTATTAATGAAACCAAAGCCATTGAAAATAGAATGATGGCTTGATTGGCTCAATGGTATATGTTACCGTTTTTATTCAATTTATTATTATTTTTGAAGTAATGTAAAATGATTTGTTATAATAATGATAACGTATTTATTTGACTAATGAATATCGTTATTGCTTAATCAAAGGTTGTAGGTTAACAATATTTTATTATAAGAATGAAGCATTTCATTCTGTCACTGAAAATTTACCAATAAATGTATATTATTAATGTTATGACCAGTATTTTCTCAGTGTATTTAACCATTTTGAAAGCAGTCGATTTTCTTTAGCGTTTGTTTAACAGTCGCTGAAAATTTAATTTTCTACTAATTTTAGAACTGAACAATCATCGTCTATCGAACATTCTTAAATGGTAGTAGAAAAACATATTTTCATCACCAATATTACAATTCCTATATCTTCAGAAGCATAAAAGAATGGATTGGGTATTGATTATATTATCAAAGTATCATTGTTGTTGGCTCTAATTTTTCCTAGTTTTAATGTAAAATGGAATAGAAATATACCAACATAGTTCTGATGATTCTCCATCCAGTTGTCGGCAAATACCAACGATGAGGATATGTTGGAATGAGGAACATTGTATGTAGTGAACGATAAATTGAATATGTGACAATTCAACTCCCATATTTTTTATTAATCATACGTCGTTATCATTTGGACGTGACTCAATATCAAAGGAAGAGCACTCTTAGTCGATTTGGTCTTTTTAGCAAATATAATAATGCATATATTCTATAAGTAATTGCCTATAAATAATTCATCCTTCAAACGTAGCCGGCATTCAGTTTTTTGAGAGAGTTCGATTCTGTTTAAGTACTTTCTGAGTTTGCAGTGACCTGAGAAATCGTTGTGGGTTGCCCAGCAGGTGTCTATCTACGTCAGTGCTTTTCCGTTACACCTTCATTCCCACCTATTTGGAAAGGAGGTATCTGTCGATCACTGAACGAGTACACATCATGTGCAATGGCATTTCCAGCATACTGTCCGAAGTGACCTATTCCAAAAGCTTGTTAGCCACACAGACATAAACATGTGGCGATTAATGCGCAATGTTCTATAGGCATAAGATAGTTAATGTGACCTCTCTTTCCACAACAACGTGCAAGGCTGGTAGGTCCAGAAGAATTTCCAATATAAATGACATTGCTCACGCCATTGCCATACTTACAATCCTTCGTATAGATGCAAGTTTTGCTGTGGCTTTGGCTTGCAGGGCTTTTTACCATCTAGATCCATCGCGCCATAGGTAATGTTTGGGCGTACTACCATCACATAAAGCCAATGGATTAGCTTTGGGGATATCCCCCAAGATTTCCCACATATTCTTCGGCAAGTGCATAAAGATAAGTAGTATACTTTATTTGAAGTACCATACAAGAAATTTGCTAAACCATAGGTATTTGAGTTCATGCGCTTAACAGAAGTAGTTATAAAGTAAAGCTATTTAAAATAAAAACAAAAGATGGTCAATGCACATAAATATTACCTAGAGAATTTAACGTCCCACAAGTGTAATATACAGAACGACATTCTTGGAGTGCATGCATGTAAATGGAAAACGATTGTCTAAAGAATAAAGTGGGACATGAAATGCAAAACCTGACAGAGGAATTTCAAATGAAGAAGGCACTCGCTTAACTGCTCAGGAATAATAGTTTAGAATTACATATATAAAGTATATATAAGTATTTGCAATTATAACTTACGTATACTTACACAACTTTTGAAAATTTCAAACATTCTTACTTTCTACCTACGACCTCGTACTTATAATTAAAGTTAATAATCTTTTATTATTATAACACATTTCATTTAATTTTAAATACAAATTTGCACAACACAAATTGTGAAATAGAAATAAACATTCATACAATAAATTTGCCCAGCTTTAACTATAAACGCAATATTTCTTAATTTATCTCGGACATCGCTAGGAAAACTCCTAAAGGCAATAACATTATCGCAGTATGATTAATGGCGACTTTGATGATCCGCTATCGGACCTGGAATGGTTCATCTATTCGTGGACGGTCAAGCTTGGAACTTACTAAATCCTCAAACTATTAAAACGACGGAAAAAGAACTACCATGAGACGTGTAAAAGATGCCATCGTTTGATTAATGGCCACCTCGATATGCCGAACAGGTGGCGGCATTATTATTCCTGGTGTATCAAGCGCTCGATAAAACGAGAGTCTTCAGAAAAAACCTCTTAAGTATTCCTGGTCTTAGATTCAATCCGCTAAAACTGTTTTACGTGAGCAAATATTCTCTTGCAGGAGAACATAATGAAAATCTCGCGGGTTTGTCAGTAAAAGGCTAATAAAATGCCATCTGGATAAAAAAAAAGTAATTTACCATTGACATTATATATTTCCTTTTATTTTTCAATAAACACATGATTATTGCATATATACAAAAAGAAATAAAATCCCAATTTGTTATCATTAGTTATGTTTGGTATTGGATTGAATTGAAATATAAGAGGCAAATATAACCAAATCAAATAGTGAAAGAAATAGCAAAAAACAGTAAAAACTGAAAGAATAATTACAAGAAAAATATTTACTACTACACTATAAGATTCCACAAAAGAAAATAAATATGGTCCATTTAAAATATAACGTATGTCATATAAGTTTTGGGAAAAATAATTAAATTCTTTAAAGTAAGTGTAACGTAATTTATTCAAATGACCACTTTACCAACATTTTACCTTATATTTAAATTAATTAAAACTACAATTAAAATAATGACAAAGGGCCAATGGAACGCAGTTTTTGTCTAACTTGTCCCATCATGTTTTGGACGATGTGTATATCAATTTCTCTTATCTTTTGATATATTCTTCGCCTTAGTTGAGCTTCATTTTGAGCTTCCCACCCATTATCATATACTTTTCTGGTCAATAGTCCCCAAAACTCTTCGATGGTTCGAGCTTGTGGCACATTTGGCGGATTGTCTGCTCTTGGCACAAAGGGTATGTTGTGAGCTTCTAACCATGTTCTAGTCGTTCTTGCATAATGGCAACTTGCTAAGTCCGGCCAAAACATTATTTCTTCACGTGGATGAGTCGTAGTAATAAACTGTAGGAACTTCGGTAGGCATCTTTCGGTATAAATGTTGGCATTAACTGCCTCACCCCTCACATGCCCAACATAAGGTCGTGAAACTCCTCTCTCCGATATGGCACACCAAACTAGAATTTTATCATCAAATTTCTTTTTGGTTTTGTATTTAACATTATCTGCACAATTTTCTATATTATCGGTATAAAAACCATCATTGCCTTTCATTTCTGAGTGAGAGAACGTAAAATATTTTTCATCGTCCATGATGATCACTTTATTGTTTGCAAAATGAGTTCGGCATAATCTACAACACATTGGAATTCTTCGTAACTGGTCCTCTGTATAACGTGGACATGTACGTCTTTTACGAAACTTTAGGTCTTTTTTTTTCAATACCCTTCTTACAGTTTCATGAGAAACATTAAATCTTCTTGATAACTTTCGGCATGACGTTCCAACGCGGTCTTTTGCACTTTCATAGATTCGGTTGGCGCGATTTTCGGTCAACATTCCGGGACGTTCGCTTTTTGGTAAATTGAGCCATGTTGTTCACATTCTGCAATTGTTCTATAAATGGTTGTCTTTGAAATATTTTTATTCCAAAATATGTTTACAATTTCTTGCTTGGGTACATGTCCAACCAGGCTGTAAATGCTTTTCCGTATTTCAAGTTTGTACGACATAATTGGACAAATTATTTGACATCTATGAAATGTCATAACAAGTTTGAGTATTAATGAAAATATGTTTATCATGGTTACTAGATGGTGCATGGTTGCAAGTTATTTACAGTTATTTTTACGCCGACGAAAATTTTCCCAAAACTTATGTGACATACGTTACAAGTTTTTCGCGATTAAAATTCGCATAATCCAACCAAGGTTTACGATCGCACAGTTTAAAAATTAGAAATTCTAATGTCGTTTTAAGATGCAGCGATCCTTTTTTTTTCCTATTCACAGGCACGTCTGACCATGGTCTCCGTATAACACCGCCGCCTAAAGGCTTACTGTTCTCTACCTGTACGTATAGGGAAACCTATTAGAACCCATCATAAAATTTTCTCAGGAATTTAAAAATGAAATAATATACAGGTTGTTCCATTTAAAATAAGAAAGTTTATGGCGACTTCCGGTATAACCGGAAGTGGTAAGACCCTGAAAATATTTTAAAATGAAAGACAATCTTGAATAGCCCCGGATTTCAACAATTCAGAGTTCCAGGTTTTTTCTATCCTCGGAAACTTCTAACGAACGGCTACCGTGGAAAACCCTGTATATCCAATATACTGTCTGTGACGATTAACTATTTAAACAAGCTTGACCAAATCATCTTCCACAAACTCCCCGAAATCTTAAAAAATATCCATGTTTCTCCTTTATAATAATAATTTCAATCAATTTCAAACTTTTTCCTTTTTTGATTGTGTTGGTGACATTTAAAGACTTCTGATAATCATATTAAGGTTATAATAGTACTTATTGGCTACTTCAACCAGGAAATAACATTTTAGGAGAATAAACTTATTACCTACATAATTTTTTTGCGCCTCCGTCCAGAAACACTGATTTTGCATTACTATAAATCGAGCGGAAACTTACAATTCTCCGGCCTAGGCCGTAAAAAAATCACTAAAGGTTGGCAACATATATATTCGAGTTACCGACATTTCTGTAATTAATTGTAGATTCGATGACAGACAATGACAGATGACAGAATTCTCGTTACACAATCTCTTAATTAATTCATAGTCTTTTCAAATCAATTTTCGGAATATTTTACAGATAATGAATTGTTAATAACTTGTTGCGCAACCTGTGTAGTGTGAGCTGAAGTCTCCATTGCCCTTATTATTGATGAATATGTGTCATCATATCAATTAAAACGTCAAAATACTAAGGTAACTTAACCCTGATTTCAAATTCAAAGTTCATACGTAACATGTATTGCCAACCTGTACCGTTAACTCCCTAGCGTTAAGTCTTTTTATTATTTTCAACAAAATTAAGATTTTCGGCGCAAAAAATAGTGTGTAACACGCGGCCAGAAACTCTTTTGCGAGTATTCGCACTTGTGCGGCCTCGGCTTCGCCTCGGCCACACAAACCGTGCTCATACTCGTAAAACTATAGTTTCTGGCCTAGTGATACAAATAACTATTATTAGTTGGTGGAAAGAGAGTTATTTCAGTTATTCGGCTAATAACTTTTATTAGGAGATTGAAAGACCGGCCCTAAATCGAACAACTAATTTAGAAGTTATGGTTTCTATCGCGAATCTGGGAAAATTGACCCAATTCCTCTGCCCCTAAGTGATCTGATTATCAAATCAAAGCAGGTGGTGGAAAAGGCACCCCCAAAGTCCGCAACCAGCGTGACCTCTCTATTCGCCAGTGCTTCCTCCACTTTTCTAACCAGCTGATGGAGAACTGTCTCAGTGGAGGTTCCGGTGCGATATGCATACCTTTGCCAGAAGATAGTCCACCAGCGTTCGATCTCTAATATGCTTATGGATTATTGTTTCTAATATCTTCAGCAGAAAAGACATTAGGCTGATTGTTTTCAGGGACTTAGCCGTATCCAAATTTTCCAGGCTTCGGTATAAAGGCTACCCTATTTTTTTTTTCCAGGTCTTTTGAATAACTGCAAAGGCTAAGCTACTAATAATGATAATAATAATAATAATTCATGCCTTTACATCCCCCAACAGCTTTCGCCAATTACAGGGGGCATCGGCCGGCCATGAGTTATTATTACGCCAGCGCCCGTGGAGCGACTCAAGGTGTTTGTCTCGCAGCATTTGCCAAGGAGTGAGGAAAACCACGAAAACCTCACTCTGAGAGCAGGCCCTGGGATTCGAACCCCTGACCCTGTGACTGATAGCCAAGCGCGCAAGTCACTCCTGAAAATGTTGCATAGTATTCCGTATGAACTATGCGGCGCTCTCTGCAGCATTACTGAATAAATGCCGATTCCGTTCCGGCAATTTATAACGGTCAAAAGACTGAACAGCCCATTTGACTATTTCATAGTTAATGATCTTCCTAGAGGTCTGCCAATCTTGCCTAGAGGCCGTAACTCTAGAGACTGACTCTATCCATCTTGGTATTATATTAACTAACAAAATATATTCGGAATTAAACGTGGAATACAATAAGCTACTTATGTACAGGTGTTCCATTAAAAAAAAAACTATATTAATATTCCTGACGAGCTTGCGGATCACTCGGTGTACGTAAAAATAGATTATGAAGTCATTACAACAATATATGTTCCAATTATCAAAACTTTAATTTAGCTAACAGTTGATCGTCTAATAAATGAACTTTGCGATTTAAAAAGTCAGCCCGTATATATTCATTATCCCCCCCTTTGCATCCCGTACATCCATTTATCATATAATTTCACGTGAGTGTTCTTTTTACGATGTTTGTGCTGCAATAAACTACATTCTAACATTACCCATTATACTAAAGCAACTGTTAGCAGCTGTAATATTGCAATGGCATGTTAAGTGTTTGATGTTGAAGAAAATTTATGGCCATTTGCATTATGCACGGTTAAAGAAAGCATTTAGCTTGTGCATTAATAAGTTGGTTTGAACGTGAAATAAAAGTAATCGTGAATTTAATATCTGAGAGCTGAAGACTAAATGAAGAATAAATATTTGAATTTAAGAGTTTGTAAGTAATATAAGTTTATATTACATCCAATATACAGTCACTCATTTTCAAAGTAAATTGTTTTTAATTAGACCAGAAATAC